>CM021765.1:121069901-121162655 GCA_011076525.1 Nettapus auritus | reverse complement strand
CCCCCCCCCCCCCCCCCCCCCCCCCCCCCCCCCCCCCCACGGGGGGATCATCCTTACAGTTTAATTACTAACATGCTTGCTAACTAGAAATGTGTTTGAAGAAAAACTATCTCTCTGCCAGACACTATCAACATGATTCACTGAGTAACGTAAACCAGTAGGTGTCAGTGAATGGGATATGAGCTCTCACTAACCATAGTGGACAAGTATGCACCAGGTTTGGCTTCCTTTACTCTCTCTACTGTCTTCTAACAGTACCCTGGTACCTCAGCACACCACTCCTGACATACTTTATGTGTCATTCTACAAGACACTACTAAGCTCTACTAAGCTGAAACAGTCCTCACATTGTTGCAGGTAGTTTAGACTGAAAACGCTACCCACAAAAATTACTTATATCTTAGGGCCCTGGTGCAGCACCTAGGGCCCCATATTAGAGTTGAATTCGATATGTTATGGACATATATGTTGAATTCTATATGTTATGAACACAGTCCTAAACTATAAATCCAGAATACCCTTATGGCTAGAATTGCTGAAGAAAATCTACATAAACTCTATTAGTCACAGTGATCTGGGAAAAGCAAGTCAGCATGTTCCACAAAGGCCTCAGGAGCCAGCTATAGAGTACCATTTTCATAGAGATCTGGAAAAACAAAGCTCATGCCTTGGAATAGTGCCAGACGAACTACTTACCAATCTAGGCATGCATACAAAGATCCAGCACTTGAAGTTCCAGTACATCAGCTTGATGAAGATCCATCACCTTTACTAGGACTGCAAACTTTCAGTTCAGTTCCTAGTCCTGAATAACTCTGGACAGGTTTTGAAGAGAAGGAGAAGGTGGCAGATAGAAAGAAATATATATGGAAGAACACTAGAAATTTTAGAAGTGCCACTTTGAGAGAATTCTTTTCAGAGCCTGGAATCTCAGCACTGGCCAGTGCTCCAGTATTCCAACAACGTGGTTAAAAATATTTCCAAAGGAAAGGCAGTAAGGCTGCTCTGCAACATAAGAGAGCTTTGTATTAATCAGGGCAAATGTACAAAGGACAGGTGCCTCTTTCTTCCAGCACCGTTAGCAATAGCTGGGGAAAGTGCAAAGGTCCTTCCTCTCACTGTTCAAATATTCAAATCCGATCTTTAATGTTTTGTAAGCAGTGGCCCAGGAAGACGGGCTGAGGTGTCAGGTGAAGTCTGAGAAGCCACTTCCTTGACTACACCCAAAGTCCTCATGGTCCATTTTCTTACTGCCCTATATGTCTCCAGAAAAAAATGGGAACTGTTGCAGTTTAACTCCAGCAGGCATCTCAGCACCACTGAGCCACTCACTCATTCCCCCCACAGTGGGATGGGTCGAGGATCAGAAAAGTAAAAGTGTGAGAACTTGTGTCTTGAGATAAGGATACTTTACTAGGTAAAGCAAAAGCTGTGCATGCAAGCAAAGCAAAGCAAGGAATTGATTCACTATTTCCCATCAGCAGGCACATGTTCAGAGACCTCCAGGAAAGCAGGGCTCATCACATAGAATGGTTTCTTGAGAAAACAAACGTCAACATTTCAAATGTCCCCTTGTCCTTGTTCTTTCTCTCTCTTTTTTTTTTTTTTTTTTTTTTCCAGCATGATGCCATATGGTACAGGTCTTTGGCCAGTTTGGGTCAGCTTTTCTGGCTGTGCCCCCTCACAGCTTTTCATGTACACCCAGCCTCCTAGCTGGCAGGGCAGCACAAGAAGTAGAAGAGTCCTTGATTCAGTGGAAGCACTGCTTACCAGCAACTAAACATTCATGTGTTATCAAGACTGTTTTCAACATAAATCCAAAACACAGCACCATACCAGCTACAATGAAGAAAATTATCTCTATTCCAGCCAAAAGCAGTACAGGAAACATGTTCATTTTCATGTTGACACAGAAGCCTGGGAAAACAAACTGATTAATTTACTTGAAAAGATGTAATTTTTAACTGCAGACAAAGATACTCAGAACATTTAGCACTTGATTTATAGCACTTGGAATAATTTTAAAACATAAAATAAAATAATTAAAAAAATAAAAAATAACAATCCTGACATCATAGCTGTGTCATTATACTCCACCTTTCAAATCCCAATACAGAGAAAAGTCAATCATCCAGTCAGCCTCACCTCCATCCTTGGAAAGGTGATGGAACATCTCATCCTGAAGGTCATCTCCAAGGACGAGGATAAGAAGGTGATGAGGAGTAGTCATCATGTATTCACCAAGGGGAAATCATTCTTAACAAATCTGATAGCCTTCTGTGATGGAATAACTTGCTGTGTAGATGTAGGGAGAGTGATGGATGTGGTCTACCTTAACTTCAGAAAGGCTTTTGACACTGCCCCCCATAACATCCTCATAGATAAGCTCAGGAATTGCAGGCTAGATAAGTGGACAGAGAGGTGGATTGATAATTGGCTAGATGGCAGAATTCACAGAGTTGTGCTCAGTGATGCACAGTCTAGTTGGAGGCCTGTAGCTAGAGGTGTCCCCCAGGGGTCAGTACAGGGTCCAGTGTTGTTCAGCCTATACATCAATGACTTGGACAATGGAACAGAACGCACCCTCAGCAAGTTTGCTGATGACACAAAGCTGGGAGGAGTGGCTGATACCCCAGAGGGCTGTGCCGCCATTCAGAGGGGCCTCCACAGGCTGGAGAGCTGGGCCGAGATGAACCTAATGAAGTTCAACAAAGGCAAGTGCAGGGTCCTGCTCCTAGGGAGGAATAACCCCAAGCACCAGTACAGGCTGGGGGCTGACCTTCAGGTGAGCAGTTCTGCAGAGAGGGACCTGGGAGGCCTGGTGGACAGCAGACTATGAGCCAGCAATGTGCCTTTGTGGCCAAGAAGGCCAACAGTGTCCTGGAGTGCATCCAGAATAGTATTACCAGCAGGTCAAGGGAGGTGATCCTCCCCTTCTGCTCAGCCCTGATGAGGCCACACCTGGAGTACTGTGTCCAGTTCTGGGCTCCCCAGTACCAGAGAGACATGGAGCTACTGGAGTGAGTTCAGAGGAGGGCTACAAAGATTATTAGAGGCCTGGAGCACGTGTTGTATGAGGAGAGGCTGAGAGAGCGGTGCCTGATTAGCCTGGAAAAGAGAAGACTGAGGGGAGACCTCATTAATGTGTATAAATATCTGAGCGGAGGGTGTTGCGAGGATGGAGCCAGTCTGTTTTCAGTTGTGCCCAGCAAGAGGATGAGAGACAACAGGGACAAACTGAAGCACAGGAGGTTCCAGCTGAATATGAGAGGGCATTTCTTTACTGTGAGGGTGACAGAGCACTGGGACAGGTTGACCAGAGAGGTTGTGTAGTCTCCATTTCCAGAGATATTCAAAACCTGCCTGGATGCCATCCTGTGCAATGTACTTTAGGTGATCCTGCTTGTCGGGGGTTGGACTAGATGATCTTCAGAGGTCCCTTCCAACCTTGGCCATTCTGTAATTTCAAATAATAAAAGTTGTTTCACCTTTTGGCAACATAAGATCGTAACAGAACCTGTATTTAAAGAAAGCAAATTCCTTGTCTTTTTTTTTTTTTTTTTTCCTATTAAGAAAATAAGGCAAGAGAAAACTTGAGCTACTTATTTCTATATTAACAGTCACGCTAAAAACAGAGCAGCACTTTAAGAACACTGTGGCAGTGCCTGCTTTATTTCTCCTTAGCAGCTAAGACATATTGTGTTAAAGTCTTCACTATGGAAATTGTTATTGAATTGTGCATCTGTCACTACCATTTCAGAGGAAATAAATAAATAAAAACAAACAAAACAAAAATAACTACAAAACTTATATTATTGGTTGTTATTTTACTGTTTCTACACTGGGACATTTATATATCTCCATCCTGCTTCTTCTCTGTAAACAGATATAATGTATTAAATGAGAAAGTACAAGAGGATCAGTAGCATAACTTTGATTTGCCCTTGAAATCATGTTTCTTTAAAGTAAGGAATCTGTGTGTTTTCACTCTGCCCTGAGTAGTTTTAAAAGAGTGGAAGGTGACAGCATAAGCTGTTACAATAACTCTCTTAGGAACTGCCTTGTTATAGATAGATTCTGCTATTAATGTTTTTGTCAGATTTATAGCTCTCCTGCAATCCATCAAGGAATGCCTTGGATAAGTGTCCTGAGTTTCATTACAGGAACTATACTAGTAAACTGTTTCTATTCTGGCCAAATGTCTGTGAGTGGGTTTAACTGCTTAATCAAGATATTATGCTGTTAAATACCCCAGCAAGTTGTACATTTTTCTATTTTTGTTTTCCTTTTCTGAAACACTGTAAGTATTCATCATGCCTGAAAAATAAAGGTAACTTCAAAAGGCCACGGCCACATCACAATCACAAATTGAAAATTTATGTTACTACAGATTAAATGTCTCTAAATCATTTGAAGTTGAATAATAAGCAGTATCTTATAGCATTTTTCCTCCTGCCCCCTCGGACAAAATATTGAAAAATAAAAAAATAAATCACTTAATTAAGGCTAATCTCTAGGGTACTGGATTGTTTCCATTAGTTGGTCACCTCTACTGACTTCTGCTCATTTGGGGAAATTAATTGAAAGCAATTACATCTTAGAACTGTTTTATCTTTTGGTTTTAATCAGTCAACTCCTGTGCAGGTCTCCCACCTCTTAATGATAATATTTTATCTTGTAATCAGTATACAAGACATTCTTTATTGTTGTGTGCTTCAAGCTATGTCTGTTTGTTATTTTTTGTAAAATTATAGAGCATCCTAGTAGAATAGGAACAGTCTACATTTCTATACTTTATGTAAGTATACTGTGGAGACATATGCAGAGATATTATTTGGCTGCATTTAATAATTGTTTTGTTGTTGCTGTTTTTGTTTGTTTGTTTTTAAGTCACCTTGTGAGTTCATGTGTGTCTGGATGCATGTTGAAAGGAAGAGTGAAAGTATTGCAGTTAACATCTGTATCTCCAGAAAGGACCCAACACAATATTTGCCGTAGTATTTTATGTTTTGGAGAGGGGTACTATCTATACTTCCAATCTGATCCCTGAAAAATGATACACGACTTATTTCTAATTTTAGATAGCATCGGTTATTATTTCTAAATTGCAGTTTTTTTTTTCTCCTACTCCAATAACACCCTTATCAGTGAGGCATTTTAATATATTTATATATAAACATAGCATGTGACAAAATCAAGACTCCTGTAACTTGGTCCCCAAGGTTCTTGGGGAATAGAATTATTTCCTTGAGGAAGGATTTTCACATTTGACCTACATATATAAACTCAACACTCCAAAACAACATGCAAGTAAATATTATCAGGTTTATATTTGAAAAACTTGTATACCAAATCTTACCTTTCATTGTAGTATAGTAATTTTTGATTAAAAACAACAAAAAACAAACCCTTAAAAACGTAAGTACAAGATGTCAACAAGATGCTAAAGTGCAGACAGACAGAACAGTATATCTGGCAGCTGAGAACTGTCTCAGATGTTTTAACTGTAGTCCCTGAAATTCACTCAGATGCAATTCACTCTTTTTTCATACAATTAACAGAGACCATTATGCTGCAAATAATATCTCAGGTTTAACACCAGGTTTAACACAGGAAAAGGATAGATACTCTATTTGAAGCTGCTTTGCCTAGCTGAATATTCATCCAACATACAAATATAAATATAAGGTATTATAACATTTCCTTGTTATACACAATTTCCTCCTCAATACATATCACAGTTTAACCTTTGGCTACTTTTTACAGTGTATTTAAATACAGTGCAATATCAGTGCCTTACTCAGGATAATTGCACTGAAGGCATTTGAGTTCAACTGGAAGTCTGAAGACAAGGGTGTAAAAAAAAAAAAAAAAAAAAAAAAATTTTAAGGTCTAAGTGTTTAAACAATTAAAACTAATGATTGAAGTTTTCTCAGTCAACTGTGTAGGTATTTTAGTCATTTATTATTATTATTATTATTATGTAAATAGACTTATTACGTTGTCTGAACACTAGACTATAGGACTTACCTAGTCTTTCAAGATATATTTTGACACATACTTCCAAAAGAGAGAGAGAAAAAAATTGTGGGTAATGGCGCAAATCAGAGGATCAGTTGGTTCAGTATTCCCCAGTGTCACCCTTGAAGCAACTGCACAGGATTGTTTCTGTTAGAATTACCCAAACCCAGTGGACTTGATACTGGCAATTTTTCCTGTCCCCACCTGATTTAAGATTCAGAGAGAAAAGGTTCTTTTCAGGACCTTTTATATGAGAGGTGCATATCCTCTTAAGAGTGAAGTTGGCAGATGCATCTAATGTAAAATGATTGAAGGTAACTATTACACTGAGAGTAACCAAAGTCTTTTAAGTGTTTGACTTCACACTGAATTGGAGTGCCCAGCTAGCAGTAAGGCTGAGGACAAATCACTGATACAAACACAGACGCACACTGCAGGACTGTCTTGTCTTGGACATGTTGCATACCTTGTAGCTGACCCCAGCCCCATGTGTCTCCAGTTGGAATTCCCCACAGCCCAGTCCCATACTGCACTCCAGGGGTGGCACTGAGCGTCCCCTCCCACCTTGCTGCTAGGTTGGCTCCACCTTCAACGGCACCCATGCACACAGACCTGTACCACAGAGCACACTTGCACTGAAGACAGAAAAGAGCTTTAGTGAGGGGGCAGTAGGTGAAGGTGAACTGTAGTGAAGTACACAGATCAGCCAGACAAGCACACTCACCAGTATCCCCTCTGCACATCACCAGCACCTCTTAACTGCCTTTCATTTTCCCATTCTTGATCCTCTCTTGCCTGCTTTGATCCTTCCCCTAAATAATCCCCTTAAGTAGTCTCATAATAAGTTTCACACAATCCCCAAACACTCTTCAAGCTTTCATCCCATAAATTCTATATCCCTTTTGGGCAACAACCTGCTTTAGTTTACATGGTACTCCAGAGATCATTTATTTAATTGATTCACATTGGTGGGTTTCACACCAGGGTCAATGGCCCAGTCTTCATCCTCTGATAGTTTTAGGAGCAGCTGATTCTGTGTTCTGCAATTTTCACTGTTTCGATTTTCACTGATGAGGTTACTAGATCCTCTCCACCTGCCCCTGTTGCCCTGATGCTTGCAGAGTCTCTGTGATCTGCATGGCTTTTCATCAAATAGCCTAGTGCTTATGCTCTTTGCATAGTTTTCTTCACCTTTCCTTCATCATTGGGAAAAATGGTGGAAGCAGTCTTGTACCACAGCTAAACATTTTCACTTCCTGATTTCACCCATGTGTTTTAATCAGGACTATGTTTTCTTAGTCATCCTGTGTAGTCACCAGAAGGAGATATCTTCAAAAGGTGCCTTCAGACTATTTAAGCATGAAGATGCTCCTTCACTTATGTGATATTCATGCTCTGTTTTCTGTAGTTGAATTGCACTTTGCTTTGTCCACTGAACATGTGGTATATTTGGGCAGGAAGAAACCAAATGAGGTTTAATAAGAGCAAGTGTAGAGTCCTGCACCTGGGAAGGAACAACCACATGTATCAGTACAGGTTGGGAGGCGACCTGCTGGAGAGGAGCTCTGAGGAGAAGGACCTGGGGGTCCTGGTGGACGACAGGTTAACCATGAGCCAGCAGTATGCCCTGGTGGCCGAAGTGGGCCAATGGGATCCTGGTGTGCATTAAAAGGAGCGTGGCCAGCAGGTCAAGGGAGGTGATCCTTCCCCTCTACTCTGCCCTGGTCAGGCCTCACCTGGAGTACTGTGTCCAGTTCTGGGCTCCCCGGTACAAAAAAGACAAGGATCTCCTGGAAAAAGTCCAGTGATGTCCAAAAACGACAGGGATCTCCTGGAAAAAGTCCAAAGATGATATGAGGACTGGAGCATCTTCCCTATGAGGAAAGGCTGGGAGACCTGGGCCTGTTCAGCCTAGAGAAGAGAAGGCTGAGAGGGGATCTTATCAGTGTTTATAAATATCTGAAGTGTGGGAGACAGAGGGATTTGGCCAACCTCTTCTCAGTGGTTTGTGGGGACAGGACAAGGGGTAATGGGCCCAAGATGGAGCACAGGAAGTTCTGCACCAATATGCGAAATAACTTCTTCACGGGGAGGGTGATGGAGCACTGGAACAGGCTGCCCAGGGACGCTGTGAGTCTCCTTCTCTGGAGATATTCAAGGCCCGTCTGGATGCCTACCTGGGCAGCCTCCTGTAAGGAACCTGCTTTGGCAGGGTGGTTGGACCCTATGATCTCTTCCAACCCCTACAATTCTGTGATTCTGTGATGTTTTAGGAATCTATGCTAGACTAGACAATAGAGACAGTAATACAAATATGCTACACTACACTCATAAACTATTGTCAGAGAAGTTTATAAGCATATTAATGTTACAGGCAAATAGTCGTACATAAATAGTACAATAGAAACTTTTGAGTTACTGCTCTTGCATATAGTCAGGTATTTTGTTTCATGTCTGACATCAGTTAAATCTGCTACTTACTCCACGTGTGCACATACACATTGTGAATACCCCATTTGAACTTAAAAGAGGATTTAGGTCAGAGATTTATGGGCTCTTTGAAGAAAAGTTATACTAATCCTTACATTATTGTTTGTTGATAATTTAAGGAAGCCAAGGGAAGTGAATAAATTTTACTCTAAGGAAAAAAAAACAACGCATACAATGGCAGTATCTTTTGTCATCCACCAGTCTACTAGCTACTAGCTGAAGCTGCAACTATAGAAAAAAAAACAATGTGATTCTCACTGACCTAAAGTGTGAAGACTTTGGAGTATTTGGAAATAATTGCTAGTTAAGGCAACTATTGGAAAAACAGCAAGTTGTGGGTTATTAATATGCATCATTTGCATGTGCATGCATGTGTTTGATGTTGTTCAGTAGAGAAAACATACCTTATTTTTTACTTTTGAAATAGTAGCAGAATCACATAACTACCAGTGAAAGAACCTTCTATAATAGTCTGTAAGGGCTGTAATTAAAGACGCCTGTTTTGTGATAGGAAAGTAAAAAGGACTTTTTTTTTTTTTTTTTTTTTTTTTTTTCACTAGATAAAACAAAGCTACATGCCTTTTTCAAGCTTCCATTTCTAATTCTATAGAGAAATGAAAGATATTCCATTAGTTGTATGTGTGTGCCTGTTTTGTGTGTCCCCTGTTCCCCTAACCCCAAGAAGAAGAATATACTATATAAGCATATAAAAGAAAAACTGAGTATGCACTGTCATCATTTACATGGCTAAGACCTTTCCAGTGGCTGTAGAAACTGGGATTTGTTGGATGGTAGCACAGAATGTACTCATAGGAGAAAATTGTGGCTTTTAAGCACTTTTTAAATACAACCTGGAAGTCACAGACTGTAACACTAATGAAATTCTATATTGCTTTGGTGGCTTTTATTGAGTACTATTTTCTTCTGTAGATGAACCTTGCTAATGTAACAGGAAGTCATTTGAGGAATTAAGGCAACAGAATCATTACCAGCTTTGGTAATACAGAGAGCAGCTGAAAGCTACTAGGGAAATGTCAGCAATAACACCAGAGATGAGGAACAGTTGACAGTGCAGCATCAAGCTATGCGATAACTTTTCTGTCATGTAATGTTGGCTTGAAGCTCCTAGTATTAGAGTACCGTGCTTACCTTTGTAAATGTAAAATGTTAATCCACACAAAGGCTAGGTTTTTAGCTGCTTTAAAATGCACATCTGCATGGATAGCACTGGAAACAACTCTGCTTGCTGAGACCTACTTAAGCTGTGACAACCCATCCTAGAATTTAATTCTTATTTGAATTGGAATGTTAGCAGGGGAAAAAAATGAATATTTACTAATATTTCATCCTTATTTTAAGTAATGTAATGTGTGAGTTTGTTTTGATTATTAATTTAATAGATTGTAAAATCAAAAATGTTCTCTATGTTTCTATATTTAAGTTGCTTAATTTGGAAAAACTGCATTTACCACTAAAATAAATATTTTATTTATTTTATTTTATTTTCAGCCAGAGCTTGTCGTGATTTTACCCTGTTGGGCAGCTGAACTCCACCACAACCACACTCTAAAGAAAAAACCCTCTTCTAAGGAAAAGAGGGAGAAAATACAATGAAAAAGGCTCAAGCATTGAGATAAGGACCGGGAGATCACTCAACAATTATTGTTATGGGCAAAACAGACTCTGATAGGGAGATTAATATAATTTATTACATATCACTAGTGGACTAGAATAGTGAGAAACTCTTTGTTTCTTTTAGCAAACTAAAACCACCTTCACCTCATCCAGCCTCTTCTAGGTCCTCCCCCAAAGCGGTGCAGGGGAATGGGGAAATGGGGGTTGTGGTCAGTCTATAGCACTTCTTCACCTCCACTCCTTCACGGTCACTCTCTGCCCCTGCTCCACGTTGGGTCCCTCCCATGGGATGCCATCCTTTCCGAACTGAGCCTGTGGGGGCTGCCCACAGGCAGCAGCTCTCCAAGAACTACTCCCACATGGCCCTGTACCACGGGGTCCATCCCCCAGGAGCAAACTGCTCCAGCATGGGTCCCCCACGGGTGGCAGCCCCCCTCAGACACCCTGCTCCTGCCTGGGCTCCTCTCCACGGGCTGCAGCTCAGGCCCAGGGCCTGTTCCTGCAGGGGCTCTCCATGGGCTGCAGCCTCCTCCAGGCCACATCAACCTGCTCCACCGTGGGCTCCTCTATGGGCAGCAGTGTGGAGATCTGCTCCATGTGGGACCCATGAGCTGCAGGGGGACAGCCTATTCCACTAGGGGCCTCTCCACAGGCTGCAGGGGATTTTCTGCTCTGTGTCCGGAATACCTTCTGCCCTCCTTCTGCACTGACCTTAGTGTCTGTAGGGCTGTTTCTCACTCCTCCCTCCTAGCTGCTGTTGCAGAACAGTTTTTGTTTGTTTGTTTGTTTGTTTGTTTGTTTTCTCCTCTTCTTAAATATGCTCTCTCAGAGGCGCAACCAGTGTCACTCACTGGCTCAGCTCTGGACAGCAGTGGGTCCCTTTTGGAGCTGGCTTTGGTCTTCCATGGGTTAGCTGCTGGGCTCTGCTCACAGAGCTACCCCTGTAGTTCCCCTGCTACCAAACCCTTGCCATGTAAACCCAATACAGAGCTGTACAGTGAGTGATTCCATCATCTTGTAAATCTCAGGTTCCATAATTTGTAACCCAACAAGAAGCAGGGTGTAGATGTTTGCTCTAACAGTAAGTACAGTATCTCTACAGATCAATTTTTCATGATTGGACTCATCCCTGATTCAGTGTGAGGTAGCAAGCTTCAAAGACTTCAGTTACTCTTAGTGTAATAGGTAAATTCAATCATTTTACATTAGATACAACTGCCAAGTTCACTCTTAGGAGGCTATGTATCTTCCAAATAAAATCTGATAAAAATAACCTTTACTCTTCGGTGTTGTACTTATTTGAAAATCTTAAGTGAACCAACAGAAATTACAAAATATTGTTCAATCAGCATCAGTACACATACCCAATGCACTTGAAAGGCAGTAAGTTAATTTCTAGAATCCTAGTCAAAAGTCAAAAATAGTTAAAATGATCTTTGAAATTTGACATATTCACTGAGTCTTCTTTCAAACAGCTGCCCATAGGGAGAAGGGTTTTCATGCCTCAGCCACTACCTCAGCTGGTGAAGGGAAAAGGAGTAGCTGACATGAACTACACTCTTTCACAGACAGCATTCAGTGGAGCTGCTGCTCTGCCATTACTAGTAAACATGACTTTGAGTACCATCCAAAGTGATCAATGACATAAACACAGAGTAATAAATTGAACAAAAACAACAAAAAAGAGGCAGTACAAAACCTCATCCATTTTACATTAAACTTACATTTCTGATTCCTAGAGATCAATTCTTCATTGTCACATGCATGAAAAAAGAGTACTTGGTTCCCATTGGCTAAGTGTGTGAGAATAGAGGGATAAATTCTAGCTAGGGTGAACTCATCATGGCTCTTCAAAGAACAGATTTACAATGCATCAGGCTCTGGTATAGGGATGAGGACTAGACAGCCTAGATGGCAGAGATGCTTAGTTTTGCCAAGTGAATGCAAAATTAAGGATAAATCATTTATATCCCTTTTTCATTGCTCTATCATGATCCTGCTCTGCTCTCCCCTCCCCCCCCCTTCCCCCCTCCTCTCCACTCCTCTTTTTTGTAATCTTTATATACTTAAAGATGTGTTCAAACATCACATTGACTTGAATTATATGGGAATCATGTATGTATGTGTATATTTATATGTACAAGAACCATGTATCTATACATATATCAGCTAGCTCATTTCTAGCCTTCTGCTATTAAAAAGAAGTTATAATTTGTTTCCCTAGAATCTATTAGTAAATTTGGCTTCAAGGGGCCATGAAGATTAGTCTGAAAAACTATATTGGGATTAGATTTTTGAAACTTGGGACAAAAATATATTCTCTTCCTCTTGAATTCCCAGTTTAATTACATTATGCTATGCATGCCGACAAAAGAAAAAGCATCTCTTCAATAAATACTTTTAATCTGAACAAAACAAAATAGCAAGCAATGGAGAGCTCTGTGGTGCCAGTCTTTTACACTGTAGTTTTACTCCTGTTCAATAGGAAAACACACAATAATTAAGCAAAAATTAAAAGAGTATCTAACTCTTCTATATCTTAGATGTAACTACTAATGCTTTTTGTTGGCATGGAGTAAACACTGCCTACTGCAATGGATATTTTGGAATTCTGAGTATATACTCTTATCATTCTTTGAATCAGCCAGAATATATTTTCAGGTTTAGTTTTGACAAAATAACTTCATCTTTATCTCAACAACTAAGCATTTCACTTTGGGAAAAAAAAAAAAAAAAAAAAAAAAAAAAGCCATTCATATCTCCAAAAATTAATATGTAAAGGGAAGGTGATTATGTATGTATGTATGTATTTATTTATTTTTAAGATAATAGAATCTCTTCAGTACTAGTCAGCCAGTGTTCCTGTTGAACGCAGGCCACAGGGAATCTTCTGTCTTTCGCCCTTTAAGTGGTGAATTGACTTAAATCAGGCTCCACTGAGGCAGACCAGAACAGCCCATATTAGCAAACGAATCACTCAAAAGGTAAAATATGTTGCCCACAGCATTTAGTTTTGCTTGCAAAAGGATCACATTATTTAGTAGGAATTAATCACTCTGGTGACAGAAGCCATTGGAAAAATATATATCTTCAACTTAGGCTGAGTTTACAGACTCTGCACCTGGAGAACAGAAACCCACCATCTGTGACACCAACAGGCCTCAAGCATGACACATGACACTTTCTATCACAGGGAAGGAAGAGACTTTGAGGAGTCATCCTGACATGTTCAAGTTTTCTGTGCAATTTCCAGACACTTTGATTCTGCATAAGCCCAGAAACATGATTCAGCCTTCACAGATGCTGACATGTTGCAGTCTAGTTCATTCTCAATTCATTCTGGGTTTACTAAATTATCTTTCCCTCTGCAGCCCTTTCAGAGCTCAGTTCAGAAGGATTCTTCTGCCCGTTTCTCTTACAACACCAAAAAAAAAAAAAAAAAAAAAAAAAAGCAGAAAGTATGTGTTTTACCTAGCAGTTGAGCTTTGTTTGATCACCTCTCTATCTAAGTGTCAACAGTTATGATTTACCTGAATTTTATCAGGTAAAAATAGGAACATGAAACAGGATGAGTGCTCTAAATACTGGAGATAAAGTCGTGATGATGTCTTCTGGTTGCTTTGATATAAGTACCCATTAGATAAAAAGTTTACTGAAACTGGGGATTTTTTGCGTATTTTTGTTGTTGTCTATTACAGAAAGAAAATACTTTATTTTATGTGCTAATGACAGAACTGCTCGTGATGTGAGAGAGGAATGGAGGATGGAAACCTTCTTCTCTAATTTTCTGTATGTATTTTTTTCCTACTTGAATAATCTTTAATATTCAATCAAAACCTTTTTTGTTCTGACAGATGGACTTGTTTTTTCCCCAGTTGCCAGCAGGTTAAATCAGGTGATAAAAACCTACTATACACTGAGTGACAAGAGTGCGGATTAGACTAAAAGGAGACTGAATTGCATAATTTTTGAAGATGTATTTCCTTTGATGTGGGGGATTTCCTTATCTGTGGGGGATTCCTCACCTCTTAATTTTCATTTTTAGGTTTCTTCAGATTCTTTTAGCTAGCTTTAACATCAATCTTTTAAAATCATAAGTAATTTGAGGGTTTTATTCCTCTTCTTTTGGATGTCTGTTTCATTAATACTTTCTCAATGACAAAGACTTTGCATGATTTACCCTCACTGAGTGGTAGCTTAGATTTTCTTAACGTAGTAAGTACTGCTTATAGGGGTGTGCATTCAGCTCTGTGTAATAGGTTTGTTGTTGTTGTTGTTGTTTTTTAGGTATGTGGAATACTTCCTTGACCTATGGAGGTGGGAAAAAAAAAATAATAAAGATTAATGCATCCTACTGTAATGTTGAAATGAAAGTCTGCTTTGATGCAGGATACTAGAATAAATATGAGAGAGCACTATTCTTGTCATAAAAGCTGGCAGCTGAGCTTTCATTACCTAATCACCAAAAGTGACATGAACAGAGACAAAGTCAGAAGCTTAAATGAAGAGGAGATAAAAATCACTAAATCAAAGATAAAAATGGAGGTAAACCTGTGACCAAGAGGTGACAAATGCTGAAGACAAGGAGAGTAAATTTTCCTGCCAAGAGATATAACCCTGAAGAACAAAAAGTGTTGCTGAAGAATTCTGGTCTCTAAGGCCTACAGATAAGCTATTTTCTGTATGAGACTAATCATAAATTTATCTGCGTCAAATGGATAAGAATGTATGTATCCTGAGTTCCTGTAGCAATGCGATGGAGCTCTGCAGTGCCCAGGGCTAACTTTCAGGACAACATTGCTCTAGGCTAAAGTGAAATAAGCAGCATGGGCTTGACATATCTCTGGCTGAAATAAGGTGGAAATTTTTCCATTCACATTTATGAGAGCTAGATTGGGCCTGATATTTATTGCGGAGATACAATACACTAAATATATTCAGTATTGCCCTTTTGGTACAATACTACTTCATACCTAAGCTTTCAATTTACAAGAGGCATGACTCCAAAAGTAATCATGATGAAAGGCTCTCACTCCTGCCTCTCCATCCCACTTCATGGGACCCAGACAAGAACTAAAGCTTGAAGTAATTCAGGCATAAATGTTCTGAAATTTCTTTGTATTTCTGTCCATAGTATATTGGAAAAATTTATTTTACAAAGAGGAAAGATGCACAGTAAACAATTGAACCATAGCACCTTCAGTTCACAAACTGAACTACACTAAATGAATAGTGTGTTTTGAGATAAAATACTGGTGATGTTGTGGACCAGAGAGGATGATTTTGGATTTACAAGTCAATTTTTAGCATGTAACCATAAGAAACAGCCCAGTTAGTAATTTTAATTATTAATGGATTTTGTCAAACTGTACGAGAGAGTAATGTTAACCCTTTAGGAAGGGAACAGGCTGCTGTACTTGCCAAGATGCTGCATAAATTTTTAATATCTGAGAGGGGAGGTAGTTTTTCAAGACCTTGCATGTATAATTTCTGCTCACACAGATAAGCATTTTGCCTTAAAAACAGCCTCTTAACATATATGCAAATGAACAATGAAGTGGGAGTAGTCTTGGGTTCTGTGTTACATTTTAAGGACTAGCAAAATATTTCTACTTTATTTGTAACATTTATTGGGATTCTCCTCTTCACACTGAGTGAAACAGTTCATTGCTCACGTGGAATTAAGTATTGTTTTACCTACAAAGAAGATGTTATTGGTTTAAACAGACTTCACAAAATCAATGGCTTAAATCTTAACTGTGTTAGGCAAAAGGCTGAAAGATGGTTTATCACTGTAACAGGCGCACTAACAGCCCATTTCATTCTTGTTGAACTGGCACTCAAGAAATAACTACAATAATGGAAAAAAGATTATTTCTTAATTTATAGTCCAACTACTTGTTTCAAGGTTTATGAGATCAATGTTTCAACAAACAGGAACATAGCCAAATTCTTTTCAGAAACTACCTGCCTAAAACTAAATGTTGTAAGGACTTCAAAATTTAGTTTAACGATCTATGAACTAAAATTAGATTTTGTATTTTCAAAATTTTAATGACAACTTTTTCTGCATTAAAATCTTAACATAGAAAAAAACAGATATAATAGTGTTTCAGAAATATTAACAGCTAAATGCAAATTTTAAACTGCAAATGCCTGCTTTCTAAAAAGAACTACAGACCACATGTTATATGTTTGGAAACGGGGGGAAGAGATATTCTTAAAATAAAAATGGTCCAGTTTCAATAACTTGCTCAACTATGGTCTAAATATGCATCCGAAGATTTCAGTGATTATTCAAAATAGCACAAAACAAAAAATATCATGTTGCAATGTCTTTCATTTGCCAGTGAATGTGATGTTGCAGTCAATCACTGTAATTCACATTGACTCAAATGCAGTAGTCATGTTCCTCCATTATATCTTTTTTTTTTTTTTTTTTTTTTTTTTTTTTTAATAATACCATACAAACAATAATCATAGTGGCTATTTCTCTTTATTTATTGTCCAGAAATGCAAATGTAAAAAGAATCATAAAGTGATCAGGATTTAAATATGTAGCTGGAATGACCCAGTTTATCTGTTATAGGAAGAACACATCTGGAAGAGGTTTATGCATTTTCTTTTGAAAAATTCTGAGGAATGAGAGTCCATGGCACAGCTATAAGGAAAGGGATGCACAATTGTGGCTGCCATTTGTAAAAGCTGGTACTAGTCAAGGATTCACTGAGCAATGCCGGTGATAGAGGGAGGAGAGAAAACTTATGGATATGACTGTAGCCTACAATTCAGACCTTCACCAAAATCCATTGGGCTATAATGGGTAAAATAAACTTCTTAATGATGACTACAGCATAAAGATGTGTTTCATGTTCCCATCAAGTGAAAACCCTTAAAAAGGCAGTAAACATAGGGTTATTAAAAAGGTCCTTGGGGGTGAAGAGGGAGAACCAGAATTTTTCCAGAACAAGAAATTCTTGTTTCATGGAATAGAACGAATGTTTTGAAACAAGATTACTAATCTGAAGGCAAAAGTGTTCTGTGGCAAAACTAGTCTTCATCTGAAGTTTTTTGCAGCTGTTGCTTAGACTGGGCTTGGATTGTTCTTTGAAATGTTAGCTTACGCATTCCTTGCATTTCTGCAATGTGGAGCAATACGTGGCTTTTAGTACAAGTGTAGAAGTTAAATATCAAAGTCATGTTTCAGTATTGTAAATGTGTTTAGATTAATGACATTTAGAATGAATATAGTGTTTCTGAGTTTAGGAAATCAAGGCACAAGTGGCTTGCTTGTTTGCATATAAAGTAGATTAAAAATGGTTTATCCAAGGCTTCTGGCCCCACAGAACATTAAACAAAATTCAACTTTTTTTTTTTTTTTTTTTTTTTTTTTTTCCTCCCAAAAGACAATTTGTGCTCCATTAGAAGACTGAAGATTCAACATCAACAAGATGCTTAATGCTCAGAATTAATTCAGGACTCTTGTCTCAAAATATTGACTTTGGATGTCCACACACACCGATGAGCATCCTTTGCTGATTAAGTCTCACAAAAGTAGGTGAGAGAAATGGAAATATAGGCAGACTTCTCTGTGTAAGGATAAATAATTTGAATTTGGAGAGTGTCTTTATTAAATAAGAGCTCTAAATTTAATCTCTAAAAACTAATCACATAAAATGGAATTAATGTGGTTCTCAAATGACATTTAACCTGGAAGTCAGCCAATGGCAACAGTAAATGTCTACACACCTATGTTTGCTTCTACTGGGTGTGTAACACATTTAGTTGTCACTGCATGCCTGAGTATACAGGTCAGCAGAGATACAGCAGTCTGAGTCTATGAACATAACCTGACGTAATTTCAGAGGTTATAATATTTCAATTAGAATTAACAGGCTAAATTCAGTTTAGCAATTTATCTAAAAAACTGGCCTTCATATGTTTAAATTTGTTGTATATAAAATTAAGAGTTAATTTGTCTTGAAATTAGGCAGATCGTTTTCCAAACTGTCTTAAGAAAATTGTCTGCATTAACATAATCACTGCAGGGATCAAAGCTCTATACTTAAAATGATTTGTTTCAATCAAGCTACTTGCAGTCTTGATGCATGGTTTTCATAGCTTTGTTGTAACAATAAGTTCAAACAGACATACCAGTATTAGTAATAACATCCAGCTGCAGACAGTATTGCGTGGATTAAAAGAAGCATTTATCATCTTTCTGATTCATGATCACAATTTACCAATATATTTTCAATTGTAAGCAGAATATTTCAAAAATTTATTTTTTTTATTATTATTATTATTATTATTAGTTTTCAGTGCTTTCTCACCCCAAATGTGAATGTTTCCTTTTACACATCTCACTTCCTCTTGGTTTTTTCATCACTCTGATCCATTCCCAGTGAGTCTCACATTCTTTATCCACAGTAGATTTAAACACCAGAGTGACAAAGACCTCCCTGAGCAGTGTAGAAGTGTTCCCTTCTTTTAAAAAACAATTACATTTCAAAATGATTTAAGTGGTTAGAGACCTGGGAGATTTGTTCCTCAAAGGATCCAATAATTAACTTTTTTTTTTTTTTTTTTTTTTTTAATATGCACTGTTTACCGCTTCATATTAATCATTTCTGTTCTCCTGCAGAGAAATTGAAATGGCTTTTAAAAATACCTTTGAAAGTACTTTTTTTTTTTTATGCTGACCCTTACTTACATATTAGGTCATAATCTAACAAATATTTAAGGCATGCTCTCACCCTGATTAACTGTCCCTAGTGCCATGGTAACACTTGAAGCTAAATCCTGAAATGTCAGTAAAGAAGTAATGTCTTTTAAAAGTTCAGCCAAGGTAATTGGAAACAACAACAACAACAACAACAAGAAAAAACATCTTGTGCAGAAAGCCTTTTGTTCAGGTCTGCTGAATATGTTTCCAAATCTTTTTCAGCACTTACTTGGCATTTGGTCAATTCTCACTCTTTCAATACGCAGGGGTTTTTTTGTATGTAGTAATCAAGTACCTTACTGACTCGAACTCTATTTTCAGTCTTATTTGCATTTCCCGTTTAAAACATGTATTTCAGATTGTTTGATATACGGAGAAGTTTCCTGCTTTGTTTTTCATTCATTTTTCAAGTGCTTTTTTTTTTTTAAAAAAAAAAAAAAATTATCTCATTGTTCTTCCTGTCACTTTCAAATTTTTTCAATATACTGTTGCAAAGGTAAATGGAATGGGGTATGGTCTTAATATTTTTATTGCAAATATTAACACTACATTGTTTCTCTTACACAAAATAACTTACACAATCGCTCCCTTCAAAAACAATATCTAGAACTAAAAATATATTAAACATATTTGAGTAAATATGATTAATCATTTTATTTTTCCACTACTCTTTAGGGATTTGAAAGCTCTTGATTACGATGAAAAGTTAGGATGAACAGTTGAATGTTTTCATAAAAAAACATGTTCTTTTTTATATGTATAAACACTTACACATTAATATCAGTAAAAACTACAGTTCAGGTTCAAAGAAGACGGAAAATGCATTGGCAAATATTAGAACTAATTAAAACAATACTAAGGGGAAAAAAATAATATATAAACTGGTTATAACTTATGCCCCATATATGGAATGCTGAATAAAAAATGGTATCAATACACAAATAATATGAACATTCAACTAGCCAACCTGACCATCTTTAAAATACAAACATCCTATGGGATAATAGTTTTTAAGAGGATCAATCTACAATAAAGTCAATAGATAATGTAGGACATTTTCAATTTATATATATAAATTATACATATATAGTATTTATATATTCTAGTTAGGAGTGAAACACCTAAGCATATTTAATTTGCAAACAGAAAGTTGTTGGTGAGAAGTCCTTCACAGACTTTGATTATTCTACCTGTTTGATGTCTCCTAGCCACAGTGTAGTAGTTCTTAGCACTTTCTTCTAGGTGTGAGATAGCACTCTTTCTTTAAAATTCATAAATACTTCTATTATTGTATCAACATTCACATTTTAGTTTTCTCATTATCTGTGATAAAAAATGAATTAGTTTATGTACATTCACATACAGTTACAATAACTGTTGGTTTTATGAAGATGTTTAGGTAGAAAACTACATTATTAATTTCTAATAATGTAAAATATGAGAACACTTAAGCCTCCTACTTCTTTTAGAAAGAATTTAGTAACCTCTACATAATGTGAAGAATATTTAAAAATAATAATAAAAAAAGATTTTAAGTTTTGCATTCTCCTTATGGAAAAGTCTCAATGACTTTTTTTCCCCAAAGATAAAAGACTATATATAAAGTATGAAAGTTTGGACTGATTGGAAATAGGTTTTCAGTTCCTAAGGAAGTCTGGGGAATAAAAAATGGCTTAGAAATAGTTTATTTTCTTTCATTCCTTTCACTTTTGAGAATACCCTGAAAACCCTGCAAGAACAATGCCTATTAAAAATCAACTAAAGCATCATTAGCAAACTATACATTCATTTATGTGCTGGTGATTTTATTAGAAATAAAGAGAACAATTTTTTTTTCCTTTTTTCTTGCATCTTTCTACTATAGTTGTACATTTTCCTGAAAATATGCATGTGCTACTAAAAAATATTAACCCCTAAAAGAAGGTTCTGAGCTGATGAGAGAGCAAAAAAAGCTAATTCAGAAGATATCCAGGTATGAAACAAGTGTACCTTTCCTTTTTTTTTTTTTTTTTTTTTTTTTTTTCTTATCCTCTGTCAAGATATATGAGTTGGCAAGAAGCTACGAAAACTGAATTCAACAAGAAGTCTTCCCTCCCTTCTTTATACATTTAGCAAAACTCATCATATTCACTGGCCAGCAAGTAGCAATGCAAAAGGTAAAAGCAGAGAGAATAAGAAAAGTTACATTTCCAGATCAAGGGGAAGCAACCTTCTCATTCAGAGCACTGAATGGTGAGACTTCAATAGTGCTGCTTAAGATGAGGCTGCAATGTATTTCCATAGCACTGATTTTTTTTCTTGCCTATAATAATGAATTAAATACAGAAATGTTATTGTAATGTAATAGAGAAGACTTTAACATTTCAAACACAAGATTAGTTCACATTTTTTACAGAAGGTATATGAAGTGATTTTAAGAAAAAGAAGTGGTGAGATTTTAATTTGAAATAGTTTATTTCCCTCTATATACTCAAGTAAATGTTGTGTGATTATGTATTTATTTATTTTTACACCTCAGTTTATACACTCTTGATGGTTTTAAACAATTGAATGAGATTACTCACAGATGAAAGGTTTATATAGGTTACACATTTCAGATAGCCAATTTTTCAGTAGAGACGCATTCAAATTTGGTATTTGAAAATTGGTTCATTTCCATGTATTAAGATTTGAATTACAGTCCACTGAATCTGACAGTTAGGCAGATTATGCTAATAGTTTCTCTGGAAACAAGAATCAAAGTAACTTGATTATAATTTCTTGCTTTTGTTATTTCTATGATTTTTTTTTCTTTAATTATGAAAATGAATAGGGCAAACTTGATTATTTTTCTGTAGTGTTAATAACCTTATGTGACCATACAGATGATTGCCCACCAATAAACTTTGATTTACTAAAGCAGTTTTGGGATTAGCATTATTATTCCAATTTATATATTTTTATTAATTGCTTACATCCAAGCATTCACAATTCAACTACTAAACAACTAGTAGTCAGCCTTTCAAATTTTGAAGGTGACAGAACTGGCACAGGTTGCCCAGAGAGGTTGTGGAATCTCCCTCCCTGGAAATCTTCAAAAGCTGTCTGGATGAAGTCATAGGAAACCTGATCCAAGTGGCTCTGCTTGAGCAGACAGGTTAGACAAGATAACCTACAGGAGCCCATTCTTTACTTAGGTTTGTTGAGGAGTCTATTGGGTTTATGTTGCCAGGGTTTGGTAGCAGGGGGCTGCAGGAGTGGCCTCCATGAGAAGAGTCTAGAGGGTGCCCTATGTCAGACCAGAGCGAGTTCCAGCCACCTAAAAAAGGGACCTGCTGCTAGAAACAGAGCTGAGCCAAAGGAGCAATGTTGTCTGCGCTTCTGAGAGAGCATATTTAAGAAATGGAAAGTACTGCTGCACAACAGCAACTGGGAGAGAGCAGTGAGAAACAGCCCTGCAGACGCCAAGGGCAGAAGGAGGGCAGGAGTTGCTCCAGGCATGGAGCAGAAGTTCCCCTGCAGCCTGCAGAGAGGTCCCTGGTGGAACAGGCTGTCCCTGTGCAGCCCGTGGGTCCCACATGGAGCAGATCTCCATGCTGCAGCCCATGGAGGAGCCCACATGGAGCTGGTGGATGTAGCCAGGAGGAGGCTGCGGCCCATGGAGAGCACCTGCAGGAGAAGGCCCCGGGCCGGAGCTGCAGTTCATGGAGAGGAGCCCACGCAGGGGCGTTCGGGAAGGAGGGCTGGAGCAGGGGCAGAAAGTGAAGGAGTGGCAGAGACAAAGTGTTATGGACTGATGGCAACCCTCATTTCTCTATCCCATTGCGCTGCTCGGGGGAAGGAGGTAGAAGAGGATGGAGTTCTATACTAGTGCATTTTTTGCTCCTTTTTGTTCCTTTAATTGCATTTATTTATTTTATTTTTATTTTTTTATAGTGAAATCTATACACCTGTCTTTGGAGAAAAATGGGAGAGAATGAGCAGGGTAGATACAGTACACATTATAAAACTGGGAAGAAAAATGATGAAGGCAAAGTGATTTATGGAAGGAGTGTTCACCCTCATGGAAAAGCACAGATGCATACTGTGTATCCAAAATAACATTTTTGTAATAAATCTGGAATGGCTCAGACTAAGGTGACCAATTTTACAGCTCTTCTAAAATGGCATTACTAGTTCTTATGCTCAGTTATGGTTACAATTTTCCATTAAACAAAGTGAAAATTCATGAAGGCAGAAATGAAGCTTGGTTAAAGGTTCTTGGGAATGTAGGAGCCACAGTAATATTTTGGAATCCTAAACAAATTCAAACTAGTATTGCTATTTCCTTTATAATGATGCAAATTATCTATCTAGTCTAAGATTCATCTGTTCTAACTTCTGAATACTAAAGCAAAGTCTGAATTACTGACCTAGCCTTTAAAGATACAGGGAAAATGCATGCTTAGTAATCAGCCAATAGAGTAGCATCTGATGTTTTTTTTTTATTCAAAAATAAAATTTAAGTACCCACTTTCTGAAATAATGGTCTAAAATTAAATAAATCTACAAGTTAGACTACAAACATGGTCTTAAAATCAACTTTTTTTTTTTTTTCTTTTTTGTAGAGATACAGATTTTCAGTGATTTGGGTTAATCAGGAAGACATTTGGGAGTGAAAGTGTCTTTTTTTTTTTGTATTTGAACATTTTTAACAAGAAGAAAATAATAGTATCAAAAAAAAAACAAAAACAGCATTTATACACTCACAAGTATACATCAAAAATATATGTATGTACTAACTTGATATGAAATTTTGTTCTTTGTGAATGTAACAACTATCAGCATTTTTTCCTCATTTCTACAAAACAAAACAAAAAACATAAATCAGTATTCCAATAAAAACTCATTCAGAAAAGCAACAGAGCAGTTTCCTTGCTAACATTTCACAGTTCACTAGCTGCAAGAATTCCTGTATTTTATCAGATGGTAATATACATTTGTCTTTTTCTATTTTCAGTGTTATAGAAATTTGATAGTTGTCTTTTAGATATAACTAACATAGGATGTGGATGTGAACTGTAAAGAAAAGGTGATTTTAGATGACTGACATTGTTGTACATTTATATAATATGACTTGAAGATCAATATATAACTAATATTTTACATTGAGGTAGAATGTGAAAACAGTTTCATTTTCCTACTATAAATATTTTACAAAAATCTTAAAAAGTAAAGATGTATAAACAAGATACATAGTTACTAGAAGCACATTGTTGATACATTAGACTACAAATCTTTGTTTGCAATAGGAATTTAGTAAGGAATCATTCTTTGTAAATACTTGTGAAAACCTTGCATCCTTTTTTCTCATACTGTCCTTTCTAATGTAAATGTGGAAAAGGCTATGGGTCAAGCATCAAATATCATGGATATAGTATCTCCACTCAGATTAGAGAGAATATTCAAAGTACCCTGCAGCCTAATTTGATTCAGAATGTAACTTCAAGTCTCTTTATGAAAAGACTGCAGAAATATGGCAGAAATATGGAAATATTTTAGTATGTTCTTAAAGAAATAAATAAAACATATAATGTGAAAAAATTACCATAGGCTCCAACTAGAATTTTCTGTCTGGCTGCTCTTTCCTGTTCCTCAAAAAAAAAAAAAAAAAAAAAAAAAAAAAAAATATAGTATATTATTTTTTTTTTTTTTTTTGTGTGAACGTTCAAAAATGAAAGATATATAAAAAAAAAAATTGACTATAATTTGTATGACCCAATTTTTCTTTTCATTGTAACTGTTCCTTGTTTCTACATAGGACAGTAGCATAAGAGTTAAGAAAGGTGTGTTGAAACAGTCAGTCAGTCAGTATTGAGACTAGTTCAAATGTGGCAGGGTGGGAAGGAGGGAAGAATTCAGCTACCTCTAATTTTTACAGATTCTATAACTACTGACTTGCAGCAGACAAAGCACAACACAAGCAGGTGTTTTTTTTTTTTTTTTTTTTTTTTTTTTTTTTTCCTCAGCACTACTTGTGTCTTCACAAATAAGCTCACATTTCTTGCAAAGGGCATCCCAATAAAACTGGTGGTGTGCACTGAGTGACAAGGGTCTTATGGTATTGAATGCAAAAAGGAACCACATGCATAATGTATCAATTTCCCAAACTTTACAAGCTGTGTGTGCATCTGTGATGCCAGACATCTTAATCAGGCTAATTCTATTTAATTTAACTAATTAGAAAAAATATTTCCTGCTTACTGTGTTATGTTGCCAACAGGACGTACAACTGATTTCCAAAGCTACTAATCATTGAATATAGGGATAATGGCTTGAGGCCTAAATACTGACAAAGTAAAAAGAAAAGGCATCCAATATTCCATGGTATGCATAGTTTTGTTTTGCTTATTCTTTTCAGACTTTATTTCGTCCTTTTAACATAAGTCTATGTCACTTTTTTTCAAGAAACATTAGAATCAATGAAGTGTTTTTACCCTTGGATATTGGGCATAATACACTGTATAAGGCATAACTGTACAATATACATCAATGTAAGATACCAATTTTGATAAGCCTACATGTATTATCTATGTGTCAACCAAAAGTTAGTAGCACCTTGATGTTTTGTCTCCAACTTCATTAAGGATTCGGCACCTGCTCCAAGGTTTCCATTCTGCAAAAAGCACTCAAAAATCCAACATAAATAATAATAATTAGAATTTAAATGTATCAACGGTCTTAGGACAGCCATAAAATTACTTCATATACCTTTGATGATCTTTGTGTCTACAGATTTGAGGTAACTATATAGGACAGCTACATGAATACTGAGAAAAAAAAATCCACAATCTAAAAAGACATTTAAAAAATAACAAACAGCCAAGTTTATTTATTTTTGTTTTGTTTTTAAAGTTTGCCTTACTAGGCATACTTTTACAAATTTGGTAGGGTATCAAAGAAAAGCTCTGACTTAATGTGTTGACAATCAAGATTTATGAATTTTCACTGTCACACAAAGGCTTATATGAGTTTAAATTTTAAATCAATAGAGCTTCCTCATTAGAAAAAGAATATATATCTTTATTTTATGGAGTAATGAATCAGAAGCCAATAAAAATTATTCTCTTAAAATATCATAAGGATTAAAGTGTTATATTCATATTATTTTTTAACATTTACTTAATACCTCATCCTTGAAGTGAAAACTTTAATTTTCAGGCAGGATAAGTTTTTACTTTTCCAATTTACTGGAAGATAAATGGCAACAGATGGATATCTGCAGACAAATAAATACTTTTTTGAAGATATAGCAAAGCTGACTGAAGATATTACTTCTACTTTTTTACATCATTCACTATAGGATGTTACACATCCATACCTTTGCTATCAAAAAATATTTCATGAGTAGGTCAGACAAATTAAGTCAGATTACTTAGTCAAATTAGCTCTTTGGTATATAGACTTAACTGGCTGACTTCATGCAAATGAATTTACAGACCACTCACATGATTCTTCTCCTCTGATAGCTGAACAAGATAGGCCTATGAATTTTAAAAATTTTTAACTGAAGCATGGATTTGCAAAATGTGCACTTGTTGATGGCAAGAGGGTAGATACCTTGTCTCTGTCAGGCAACAGCCCTGAAGTCACAAACTCTCCAGTGTAATTTATAGCCCCAGAGGTGAAGAAGGTCAAAGTGAACCAGAGGATCAAGGTCCACTGCCTTTTGTAATCACAAGTAATGATGCAGGAAAAGGTTTAGTCCAACAATATCAACATTTCTCAGCTTCCACTGTTAAATTTTAGACTTAAGTCATGGTTGTAAATGACAACATTTATAGCAAAAGTCTGCAAGAGAACTACACTTCTAAATCTTGGATAAAACAGTTTAGCAGGACCCAGGGGCTCCAACATAGACTTAAAGTCCTAGAAGTATCCAAGTTCTACTTGGGTAACATCTTACAGAGGGAACTTCAGGCTTCCTTGTTGCAAGGAGTAACAGATAAGGAGAGACCTGACCAGCTGGACCTGCTTCAACTTGCTGGAAGCTATCTGATTAACCACTGGCAAGATGTTTAAACTTTGCTTGCTTTGATTCTATGAAATGGGGATAATCTGTTTTATCTCTTAGGGACTATGAGAAGATAGATTTGTACACTCCTTAAACTTCATATATGCCAATACTGGGGGAAAATAATGAGATTTAGTAATTGATTTGCTGTGTGTGTACACATGTGTAAAGAAAAAGGTGTGCACTGCTCACTGATACATATTTATCTGGTTTTATGTATTCAGATGTTTTGGGTGTTTTAGAGAGAACATTTTCTGTTTGGAGAGGATTCATGCTTGCCTATAGCAAGCATGAATATATTGAACAATATATTCAATAAATTCAATAAATTGAACAATAATCTCATAGTAAGTATATGTAATAAATGGTACTTAGGGTTTAATTTACAGTCATGAATTTGCATTTTTCATACACTGTTTGCTTATTTGTTACATGATCACTTGTAGTAGAATCCACTAGAGATAAAGTCAAAATCTTATGTCCAAGTATAGAGGAACTTTCTAATGAAAGTTTTAATGAAAAATGGCCAAGATATTGTGCCCAACGACCTTATTATTTTACAAATGCTTAGACATCTTTAAGGACTGCATACCTTAGTATATCTCTATCTTGTCATTTTTAAAACAATGGCTACTCCAAAACCAGACTGCATTTTCTACTCTTTTGTATTCAGCACTAAGCCAGAGGGAAGAGTGCTGCCTAAGGATCTGTAGGTAAGTTCAGGTTACAGTTTGTATCTTTTGGTTCCTATGAGTTTTAGCATCCTCCACTGCCTGTAGGCTCAATAGAAATTCAGAGGTGGCTAGCTGATTTCACAGCTGTTTGTATTTACAAACACAAACAGAGTTGTTTGTATTTAAAAGCCGAATGGGGAACTGCGATCAGCTTTCTGTTTAACTTCTTAACTACAAAAAGCTTGAAAGCATCTCAGCCTGCCTTTGAAGGGCTGTTGAGAGCAGCAGCCAGGAAAAGGCATCAAGGGTAAAAAAAAATGGAAATCCTGAATTTTTACAGTTTGCTTTGCTAAATTCATATTTCTTGGTTTTTTTTTTAAAAAAAAAAAAAAAAAAAAAAAAAAAAAAAAGGTTGGGTGTGTTCAAGAGGAAAATACTACATTTTAAAAGCAGCTCCATAGAGAAAGTGCTTGTTCCTCTGGCATGAAACTGAGAATTACATGATGGAATGAAAAGATAAATGCTTTTACAGTACATTCAAAAAATTGCATGTAAATTGCAAAGTTGTATTCAATAGGAGTCATTTTAATGTATTTGCAGGGGGTGTCAGTCACATTAATACATGCCTCAGGTGGTTGAATGTTCAAGAACTCCTTGTCTCCCATTGCACCAGATAAATGTATTAATGAGTCCATAGAACACAATCCTGTCATATTTTAATGCTGTGTTAATTTAAATTGCTGTGGAAAAAATCCAGGGGCTATGAAAATCTGTAGCATGGAGCCAAAAGAAGCCATACATTTTTGTCTTGATCCCTCAGTCACATAGGACTAGCTCTCTTGAGTGAGAAATTTCTAAATACACCTTAAGGGAGGAAGAGCTACTATATAGCTACCTTACTCTCAGCTACCCTGTCCTCAGGAATGGGTGATAATAAAACTGCTCTAGTGAGGATTATTTGGAGGTGGATTGAGCATAAATTTTTGGCAACCATGCCGGTTTACAGAGAAGTTGAAGGATGCTTTATATCTTTTCTTTATTGTGTGTTCCCAAATAAAAATTCCAAAAGAAAGATGAGGAGAAAAAGGATTAAAACTCCTTTGCTATGCAGTTCAAATGCATACCTCTTTTCAACCTCTTTTCAAAATTTAGCTTTTTAAAAATATAAAAATGAGAGGATCCATTCTGGCTTCAGCCTTGCTACTGTTATAGGGTAGGCATGTCTACTTAACCAGACTAAGAACATCTTGATTCACATTGTGCTTTCTGGAGCTGCCATCAAATTCTTTTACATTCTTGTGTGTTCAAACAGCAGTACTGATGTGGGTCCCTAGCCCCCCTCCCAGTCAGAACCTCTCAAAGGGCTTGCAGGTAAGTGCAATGAATCATAAGAGGTCTCTGAAATAACCTCAGCTCTTTTTCAGGTGTAGAGAGCTGAACAAGGGATTAAAGATATTCCCAAAGACAGTAATACTTGGCCCTGTCTGGGCCTTTCCAATTGTGTCAGTATTACATATTCATGAATTATGAAATTACTATGTGTAACCCCTCCTGGTGCCTTACACACTACACAAGCTTTTGTGGCTCTATCAAGAAGTCCAATAAGCATTTACACCATATTCCACTTTAACTCCACTCCTATTCCCAGATATTCATCTATACAGCAAGAATTAGCCAGTCAGTGCCATCACAGAATTTGCGGCACATCCTCTTTGTAACAGACTATTGGTTTGGGAAACTTCAAAAGGACAGACAGGGACAAGACTCTGCAGGCATCCCTGTAGGCTTATCCAGGCAGAGCCTATAATCCTTGTGCTGGGTGAAGATGCAGCTTTGCCATAGAGTCTTCTGCTTACTTTTCTCCAGAGGTGGTCAGGTACAGCAGCCTGAACTCCAGCCATGGAGCAGCCACTTTTCAGCCTTAGGATGGGCCAAGTGGCTAGCAGCCACTGCTTGTCTCCTCTGTTTTCTAAGAAATGTGATTTCTCTCATCCACCCTGATGTATTCATGCATGACCATAGATTGTATGCTGGAATCCCTGCTGAAACATCTTGTATTTGCAGTTTAAGTGGTCTTACTCTTTTTTTTTTTTTTTTTTTTTTTTTTTTCTGACATTGAATTAATTGTGGCTTCCCATTTTCCGAGAGCTCATTTAGCCCAGAGATAGACAGTTAGTAAACTCTCATGAGCCTATGAGGGTGCTATTTCCAGAACTGAAGTCCTAGATTCCCCTTCAAAATGGAGAAGAGCCTGAAAAAGTGTTTAGCACTTTCTAACATTCAATGCTGTCATAAACAGATTCAATACTTACCATGGTGGTGTTAGAGATAGCTGCACATCCTGTCTGGGCTTGGAGTTTCTGAACCATACACAAATCATACTATGTGTCCTTAGGGATACGAATCAAAGTGTTATCACTCACTAACTGTAGGGCTCCCATAGTGCTGGAAATTTAAATTTCATAGAAATCATAGAAATCTGAAGGTTCAGCAACCTGAGAGCAATCAATGTACACAAATATATCTGTTTTACATGCAGTTAACAGGGAAGGCCAAACTGCAAAATTGTCACATTAATTCAGTTATCTTGTCACTTCAGCTTTGAATGATTTGCAACACCTTATACAGCGTTTGCTGAAATAAGGCAATAAGGCCTTGTACTTTATTTTCCACGTGCTCGGTTTAACCTTTTTTTTTTTTTTTTTTTGTGGCCAGGTGATAAGAAACTTAAACAATTTGATAGATATTGCTAACAGATGGCCTGTACCCTAACATTACCTCGTAGTCATGTTTCACCTGTCATTTTGTCATTTTCAGCTTCTCTCACAAAGTAATATGAAAAGTCTTCTTTTAATATCTAAGTGTGTGTGTGTGTGTGTGTTCAGAGATCAAAAAGGGAGGAGGCCTAACTTCTAAAAGTCTCAAGTGTGAACTGGGAATTTATTTAGATTTCTTTACTCTTCCAGACCTCTGCTCCTGATGATAAGCATACACTCATTTTCAGCAAATATGTTTTTGTTTGTCTGTTTGTTTGTTTTTCCCCTGCCTTCAGATTAATAGAACCCCTCTCTACATTGGTCTGAGCTTGTTACTCTTACAAGCAAATTTTAATTAACCAAGCTTTAATAAATAAATAGATAACCAAACATTTGTAATGACAAGAAATAAAGTGTACCTCCTAAGGTACAGGAGGTACCTTAGACTGGAAAGGCTTAGACTGGAAAGGACCAAAGTGATCATTGACTTCCAACCCCCCTCCCACCGCTCCCCCCCACCCCACCATAGGTAGGGTTGCCACTCAGTAAACCAGGTTTCTCAGGGCCTCATCCAACCTGGACTTGAACACTTCCAGGGATGGGGCACCCACAGCTTCTCTGGACAACCTGTTCCAGTGCTTCACCATCCTCTGAGTAAAGAATTTCCTCCTTATATCTCATCTAAATCTCCCCTTTTTTAGTTTAAAACAATTCCCCCTTGTCCTGTCATTATCTGATTAAGCAAAAAGTTGCTTTCTATCTTTTTTATAAGTCCCCTTAAAGCATAAAAAAAGCTGCAGTGAGGTTACCCAGCCTTCTCTTCTTCAGGATGAACAGCCACAGCTCTCTCGGCCTTTCTTCATAGGAGAGGTGCTCTAGCCTCTGATTATCTTCATGGCCCTCTTCTGGACCCACTCTAACAACGCCACATCCTTCTGGTGCGGGGGGCCCCAGGCCTGGATGCAGCACTCCAAGTGGAGTGCTCCAGTGAGGACTCCAGTCCTCACAAGAGCAGAGCAGAGGGGGATAATCCCCTTCCTTTACTTGCTGGCCACTTCTCTGTCGATGCAGCCTGGGATGCAGTTGACCTGCATGCCTGCACTGCTGGCTCATGTCAAGCTTTTCATCCACCAGAACCCCCAAGCCCTTCTCTGCAGGGCTGCTCTCAATGAGTTCTCCCAGTCTGTACTCCTGTCTGGGTTAGCCCCATTCCAGGTGCAGCACCTTCCACTTGGCCATGGTGAACCTCATTAGGTTCACATGGGACCACTTTTCTATCTTGTCAAGGAAGTTGTGAGAGAAAGGGTGATTGTTTACAGTTCAAAGATATTTTAAGCTCTCTCAGCCACTTACTGACAACAACAAATGAATTACAGTTTTAGCTTTGAGTTAGTGTTTTTTCTTCAGTATCCATGAAATTGGAAATGTATTGACAGACTATATCCTAGTTAGTAATTTATGCCTGCTATGTATGGTTATTCTTTTGGTGAAAAGGGAAATTTGGGGAAAGATTTTAATGAGGTTTCTTCTTTCTTCATGGCTTTTATGGACAAATGTGATATTACCTCTGAGGAGTAAGATCTTTTTCTCATAATTACCTCTAAGAACGCTTGCAAGTATGGCTGCTGAGAAACATTGCAGTGACAAGTGTCAAAATTAATAATCTCAAGTAGTAAAATAGTTTTAAAGATTGCTAACTTCTTCACAATATAACAATAGTCATAGATGCAGTTAGATACCAGTATTTTGTCATATGGAAGTGTAGTTTCCAGTATCATACCTTTTTTACATAGACAGATTCCTATCAGACCATCACACTATTAACATTGTATGTTAACCTCAAGCAGTGATCATCTCTGAAGCTAGATACATGTTTTGAGGGAAAACACAAGTTCAGCTTGCAAAAGAAGGAAAAGAAAAAGTATCTTGATAAATATTCTTTAGCATTAAAAGTTTCCAATTTTGGTCTTTTAGACTTTTAGAATCACTGGTAAAAGTTAAAGTAATCTAAGTCATAAATTTGAAGGAAATTATTTAAAATCTGTGAGGAATAATCTATACAAAACCAGAACTGTGTCATGTTTAATATCTACTTTTTATGGAAAACATCCATACAATGTGCTCTAACATTAATATATTTTAAAACACGTCTTAAGCTGGTTTGTCTTAATCTTCTTGCATTCTCTCTGTAGACAAACTGTAAAGGGAGTTCCTATGAATGGAATCTTGGTCCAGGAGCTGAGGGTGGAATTAATGACATTCCCTGGTTATAATTAATTAAAACAAAAGAAATCAAGGAAAGTAATTCAAGCATTTTGTTCCTGAAAATACAGTGTCTTCATTTGTTTCTCATTTGGAAATGCAGTAGGCACTGAAATAAGTGAAAATGCTTCCCTAATTGTTGCTAACAATCACTGACTGAGCACAGTAAATGTTGGAGCATATCCAAATGATAAGACTCTTTAGAAAGAGTTTATAATCTTTGTCATCTTCTCCTTTAAGAACTACATAGATGTATCCCAAAGCTGTGAGCATCATGTCAGATATAATCAGAAGGTAGAAATAAAGATCTATTTGTGGATTAAAAAAAGTGCTTAACTTTTATTTTTGGACCTAATGGGCATTAGTCATAATTCCGTATTTGCTCTTCAGGTGTTTATAGATTTCAGGATATCAGTATTGACTTGCCATTTTGCAAAAGTCATTGAATGTCTGTATAAGGATGCTATTATAAATCATCATAAAAACAACATCAAAAAATGCTTAACTTCTATGCTTGTAGGCATAGTAGAAAGTATTTCTACAAGAAAGTAGTTTTTAGTAACACTTTGGAATCCAACAGAAAAAATGTTTTGTACATCCTAAATAGATAGGACAAATTATATATATTTAATAATCTCCATACTATTACTACTAATTCTTGCCATTGTTTTGTTGTTCTTTTTTTGTTCTTTTGTCTCTGAGGCGTTTCAGATTAATTACATATGAGACAACTGTAGTAAATGAGAAAAATCAGTGGAATCTGTGGTCATTGCCTAAATATATTCACACTAAAAATGGTTTAGGATCATGCTCTAACAAAGGTTGAACTAAAACTGCACATACAGATGGCAATTGCCTATATGATGCTGTTCTGTTTTGATCAGATTGTGTGTGGAAGCAGGGATTTTATCCAGATTCCTTTCTAGCAAGATAGTGAAATAAGTCTTTCAAAGGTGAGATACGCTTAAGATGTCTACACTATGACGAAATGCATCATTTTCAAATGGCTCCCATTTCTCCCCAGTGCACACAAAGGTAGTCTGGATGAAGAGCTCAGGATGGTCATGATCCCCTGAGTGTCTAAAGTTATATAAGATCTGTTCTGCCTAAATTACTAAGTTATCATCACAAATTGTGGTGGCAGAGAAATTGGTTTAATTTGTTAAAATGCATTGCAAAATTGTCCTGGGATTCATTTTTACAAGTCTTTTTATTTTAAAACCAGTTTAAGTAACTATTCAAATTGTGGTTTTCTTATGAAAAAAAAATTAATACTTTCACCTATTAACAGTGTAAAACAGAGGATTGATTTAAGAATGTTTTACATTTTCACTTAAGAAACAGAACAGCCTTAGAATTTAGAGAGAGAGAGGAGGAGGAGGGAAGGGGGAGAGAAAGAGAGAGAGAGAATTACACCATAAGCTGTTGTGGAAACACCTGATGTTGTTTCCATCATTGAAGATATAGCACAGATTTTGATTTGTGGAGAAGGTTTTTTGTTTGTTTGTTTATGGTGGTGGTTTAAATATAAGTATTTCTGTTTAAAAACAAAAAAAAAACAAAAACAAAACATAAAAGTGTGGCCAAACTGAAGTCATAGATCAAGAACAAGCTGGCAGTAGCATCTTGTTCATTTATTTCAGTAGTTTTGCTTGTAATGTAATGTCAAACCACTCAAAATAAATAAGTGAAAGATAAGGCATTGTGGGAAAGAACTGCAGGAAAATGACAGGAGAGAGGAAACAAATGACTTAAAAAATCTTATAATTTATATTTTTTCAATTTATCATTAATGCTAAGTCCTCTCTACTGTATCTCTGTGTATTAGCAAGGTGAGATCCTCACTACATAATAGCAGACGATGTGTCTGACATAGTGTAAAAATACTGACCAGAGACAGTAAAATTATTGAAGATACACAGAGGAATTCCAAACCACCATGTCCTGAGAAAATGCAAAGACAGTAAACTGTTTTTATTTTTTTTATTTTTTTTATTTTTATTTTTTATTCCAAACCCTCAAACTAGACACAGTTATCAAAAAGATTTTTTCCTTTTTCCTTTTACAATTTATTTGTATTTATTATTTGTATTTATTTATTTATTTATTGTAAATGGGATATTGCTATTAAATATTTTCAGCCTTGTAGGAATTTTAATTATCCTCATTGTAGCTTCATGTAGAAGATACAACAACAGCCAATTTCATGGCATTCTACCTTTAAAAAATGATATTTAGTCTTTCTACCTGAAGATATTAATTTCATAATTAAACATGTGAACGGATATTAGTAAAAGAAACTCTGGTATTTACTTTTTTCCTGTCTTTTTTTCTTGCTCTTTCCTTTTCTTTACTTTCCCCTCTCTCTCCGTGTCCTCTCTTGTATTTCCACTTCAAAACAAGAAATATACAAATTTACTAGTATCTGTTCACATGTTTAATTATGAAATTAATATGTGAAATTAATTTGAAGGCAGTCTTCAAAACAAGGTTCATAACAAAGTTTAGAATTTCCTAATTATCCTAACAGAAAAAGGGTTGAATTAAAATTAACAGCTTTTTTGTAATTCATAGCTTTTAGTCAGCACAAGTGTGACCATATTAAGGTATGACTTGGATAAGAGGCTGCACTTATGCTACTGTATCACATTGATCTCAACTGTGAAAGGAGACAGAGGTGGGATTAGGCAGCAATAGTCTCCAACTACAAATTCATCCTTCTCAGTAAAACACTCAATATTGAATTTTATTCCCCAAAAGGTGAGAGGGCCAGACAAAGCACTTCCAGACTTCTACAGTACCACAGTCAGTACGAGCAGCAAACCTGACTTTCCAAGGCAGGAGAAGCATAATAGTACCCAGAAGTCTGATGCTCTAGGCAACTGCCTACCAGCTAACAATTTATTCTGGATACCCTAGCAATTTTGTATCCACAGCAGTCGCTTTTTTTATATGCTAAAATACAGTTTACACATGTGTATATATATATATACATATATATATATCAATGTAAAAATATGCTTAATAAAACCAATTTAATTGCTTTGATACAAGCATGTCAGTAAATCACACTTTACTGCATCCAAGACCTACAGAATTTTAGGAATACTTGCCATGAGTACCTTTGAAAACAGCTCAGCTGTTCTGCCTACATGTTAATGTTAAATATGTAACAATTATCATATGTATTTTACCCTTAAGTAAATCTATCAAGTACTAACTAGTTAAACCTTGTGACTCCTGTATATCACATAAATAAATGTATACTTTAAGTTTTACTCTTTACCTCTGAGGCAAATTGGCCACAGAAGTGAATTTGTCTTTTACAAAGGGGTATAGGATTTGAAATAGCACCTTAGTTTCCTTTATTTTCATGGTACTTTCATGATCAATTCCAGCAAAATCAGTTTCACTGTAGCTGTACTACAGAGGGAAAAATCTAAAAACCAATATTATACAATTTGTGGTGTGTATGCATTGTACCTAATAAGACAACCTATTTAATGTCCATGTTATTCCAATGCTGTTATATGTCCAATATTTGCACCTATCCTGTGAGAATAAATAAATCAATGATGGGATCATATACACTGTTCTGAGTTAAATCATCTGGAAGATCCTGATTCTTTGAAAGGAATTACCATCAAAGCCAATGGCTTGATGGCTGGAAGGTGACATTTTCCATAATGTGGCAGCATGTGTTGAAGGAAGAACTTCAGTAGTTCTCAGGGTACTCTCAGCTCCAAAGTTGCTTTATGTTTTTTAAAGTTTAACAACTTGTTACTTTCAAATATAACATTTGCCTTTTTTTTCTTTCTCCAAAACAGCATTTCCTTTGAGAACAGCTATCTAAAAGAGAATTCTATTACATTATCAATAAACCTAAATAGCAAATAAGTAAAATGCCTATTATATTTCAACTGTACTGTACTGTATGTTTGCTTGGAGAGGGGATGCAAATTGTCAGGACATAGCCTCACAGACCTCCCTTGCTTATAATCAGCTTAAATTACACAGTGAAGAATTCTAAAATCTTGATAAAGTGAAGTTCCATTGACTAACGTGTCTCAAAAATGAGGCAGAACAGGAAGCAGCTGTTGAGCCCTTCCCATCAGCAAATATCAGTCACACAGGCTGTGCCACCACTGACTGTGAATCCTGTTTGCTCCAGTGTTGTGATATAAAAAGAGAGCAAGAATGCATCAACAGAACAGATTTTACACACTGGAAATGAGAGGACAAGAGCACAGGAGAAAGATCTTTCATCTTGTCAATGCCTCTTCATCAAAATTCTGATCACATTGCCTTCATTTCAGATCCCAACACTCTGCCTTTCTTCTTCTTCTCCTTCCCTCCCTTGTTCTGATTCATCTATCTGCATTGCCAAAACCAAAACTTTCTCCTTTGCATTGACAGTCAACTCTCTTCTCAGGAAATGTTACACTATCACTGTTGCTCATGTAAGGAACAGCTTGGTGCCCTCTGTAAGAAGAAAGAACCCTGGTGTTTGAAACCAATGGACATTTTTAAAATAAAGACAAAACTACATATTCAAATAGAAGCTACATTTCTTCCAGATCCATATAACAAAATTATACAGGAGTGTTCTTGCAAATCTTTGTAATTGCTGACCCTCTGTTTCTCATTTTCTGCAGCTTGCTTTCTGTGCTGTCACAGATCTTCTGTAAAAACCATGATAAAATTGTAGTGCTGTTCTATGCTGCTATTTATTTCAAGAGAATATTTAACGTAAGAAATAAAGACAGAGGAAAGAAAATGTTGGATCTGGGAAATTTGAATTTCAGAACATGGATAACAGAAGTTTGACAAAGTTATTTACAAATTTATCTCAGGAAAAGCCGGCATCCATATTAAGCTGGGTGAAGCCTCAAATTTGTTTATGCTGTAAAGTAGTCCTGTAGCCATACAGCATTTCAGTAGTATACAATACCCTCCCACCAAGGCTCTCATGTTTCTGTATAGACTTGAAGAAAGATTCAGACAGCAAAAGAAAACCCCCCACAGCCATGTTAAAAACAACTTTCTTTAACCCCTTTGTTGCACACACCACAGATCTGCCAGCACTCACAAGGGCATTTTTTAGTCACTCTGAACCTGAGAGAATATTGGGAAGGTTTCTGTCATAGGAGCAGCATTTTTAACCTCCCTGAAATACCGGCAGTTCTGCTAATAACGTTACAGATTATATAGCAGCCATAAATGGTCTAAAAAAACATGTAAAATTGTAACTTGCACTGTTTTGAACTGCCAGGTATACCTAATTCAGCTCACAATCTTTATTAATAGTACCTGACAGGCAGAACTGAAATTCAGCCTGAATTTCCCATTATTGTTTGCTGTTGTTGTTTTTCGGTATCTCTTGGTCTTTTTTTCCTATTGCCTTCATAGCATGAATTTACATACACCTGTAAAAATGGGCATTGAAACAATACAGGGATTCTCACCTGGAAGCAGTTTTTTACTCCTATTTTAGCTGGAATTAAATGTCAATGGAAAACAAAATTCCTGTATATTAAACCCAGGCAAGCTACATTCCTTGGCATTTGTTTCCAGATTTTGCGTTGCATTAACCCTGCACAATGTGAATTAACACTTTCAATAACACAAAACTTCACAGTCCATATAATATAAAAGCCAAAATAGGTCCACAGGGAGTCAGCACAAAGATCCAACAAGCCTACTGTCTTGTCTCTAACAATGACTAGTAGAAGGTGCCTAAGTGAAGGGTATAAGAAACACAAGAAGTAGGCTCAAATCTTTCTCTCATATATTCTTCTACCTTGGCCATACATAGTAAAGGTTACTTTCTGATTTGGAAGGTGTAATCAGATTATTGTGCTTAATACAAAAGAGGGGCATCTCCACCATGAATGTATTTGAATCTTTCAGAACTGATTTATAGTTCAGCCATCAAAATATCCTGAGGCAGTAAATAACTTAGACAATTCTCTGTTTTGTTATGCCTTTTTTTTTTTTTTTTTTTTTGATATGCCACATCATAGTTTCACTGGATGCCTCCTTCATCTTGTATAATGAAAATATTGTTCCTAACATTACTGGTAACTTTACAGATCTTACGTGTATTCCTGTTGGATTGATTTTTCCAAATCAAATGGCTTTTGAACTGGGTCTTGTGTACTGTTCAAAACTGAAGTGCTGCTTCTCTTTTTCTGAGTTTTCTCCTTAGTTGTTACAAAGAACATCTACTTACTATGTTCTAAACTTTAATATCTGTCATGTTCCACCATAACACTTACCTAATCTACATATAGTAACTGAGTGTGTTTGTTTGTTTTCCTTCAGAATCTTTCTAATGTCCCTTATAGTCATTGTCACCATAGAAACCTAGAATCATAGAATGCCTGAATTGGAAAGGACCTTAAAGATCATCTAACTCCTACCCCTCTGACATAGGCAGGGATGCCACCCACTAGATCAGGTTGGCCAAGACCTCATCCACCCTGGCCTTGAACACCTTCAGGGATGTGGCATCCACAACTTCTCTTGGCAACCTTTCCAGTGAAAGGTTCTTACCCTTACAGTGAAGAACTTCCTCCTAATCTAAATCTATCCTCTTTTAATCTAAGACCCCCTGTCCTATCATTATCTACCTGAGTAAAGAGTCCTTCTCCATCCTTTATATAAGACCCCTTTAAGTACTGAAAGACCACAGTGAGGTCTCCCCAGAGCCTTTTCTTCTCCAGAGAAGCTGAACATCTTAGATAGGTGGTCCATGGTGAAGTTGTACTAATGCATTCTTCCTCTTCAGGTATTTTAATCTCGATCTGTGATATTTCTAACGAAGAATTTGCTTTTCCCCTCTCTTTTTCCATTGTGCTTGGTGTCCCCATCTTGCCCTCAAGTAAATTATTTCTACACACATAGGTCACATCTGAAGTAGAAGCTTAAATTTCCCTATGGCATCCAAGTGGCAAAAAGAAGCTGCAAAACAGATTAAGCACAGGTGAACACTAATAATTTATGTTAACAACTGGGATAAACCTTTTCAGTTACTAAACTGGGTGCATCATTAAGCATAAAATCAAGTATCTCTGCTTAGGTGTGTGCATACATGTGTACCTGTATAGGAGGAAGCCAAAATCAGCAACATTGAAAAACAAACATTTCTTAGGTTAATTAATTATAACACGTATAACTTTAATTGTTTCATGAGCTTTGTGAGGTAGGTAATTCACACAGCTTTAATTTCAAGAATCTCTTACTCTGCTTCAGAACTTTCCAAGGCACTTTTTCACTCAGATACTTGAAACCAGTTAAATGTTACTCTGGACCTGCTAAAGTGATTTACATCTACAGAAGCAGTTTCTGGATTTGGTTTAATTTTTATCAATCAATTTTAGTACTTAATATACTTTAGGATGGAATTAAATGGACTTAATTGTAAATTCATTCACATTGTCTGAATGAACACCTTACTACTTAGCTTGATAGTCCTACTGCTACTCTAACCTACATGACATCATAGTTAGGTTGCTCTACCTGTTTTGTAGTTTGAGAAGTCATTTTAGTGTGAAGTGAATGCTTCAATAAAAGACCTGTAGCCAAAGAAAGCAAATTTGTATTATGCTACATTAACTACATTATGAGCACCTGAACCTCATTAATGGAAACAATGTCAATACTGCATCTAAGAATGACAATGAGCAGTTTTTGATAGACATTCAGGATTATAATGAGTATTTACTAAACTGTGTCTACTATCCTCTGTGTATACTCAGGCATCCAGGACACTGGGCATTGAGGTGACCCGCAGGCCCCATGCTTGCTACCCAAATTCTTGGACTGACCTTGGGCCTGACTCTTGGCCTTGCCTTTGCCTGACGTTCGCCAGGCAAAGTAGACATTTCCACTGGTTCAGATTGGTTCTGCTTGTGTCCTGTGGGCATGGTGGGACCATTGGGGAGAGTCTGCTCCATGGCTGCCTGGCCCAAAGTTGCTGTGCCCCTGGTGGGAGCTGGGCCACCAAGGGAGCTGCAGCACTGGAAGTCATTAGATTTAAAGATACACATTTATTTTCTCAAGATTGCACATTTGCCACTTTTAAACAAGGACATGGGAGGGAAACAAACAAACAAACAAACAAACAAAAACTTTCATTCTGAGAAAGTCCTTCTGTGAATTGGAGTTTTAGCAGGCCCTGGAGCAGGCAAGGCAGGCTGTGGCGAGGCCAAGCAGCCCCCCCATAGTGGCCTGGCTCCTGGGCAGCTGGGAGCCTGCCATGGTACAGCATAACGTTGTGACAAGTGCAGCCTTTAAAATACAATAGAAAGGCTGAACTTTTTTTTTTTTTTTTTTTTTTTTTTTTTTTTTTTTTTTTTTTTCCACAGAACAGCTGAATAACTCAACAGGGTTTTCCTTTCTTTCTTTTTCCTTTATTCCCCCTTTTGTTTTCAGCTAAGGAGTTGAGATCAGATTTGTCTCTTAATTTCTAAAATTTTGTATTTTGATGACTGGCATTTTCTCAGAAAATAAAAGAAAACCCTGAATTGCTGGTTGTCACAAGCTGGAAAGCATATTATGCAGGTATCACTTCTTGCTTTTCATTCCCCCTTTGTTTCTTACCCCCTTTTGCTCAGTTCTGACCATTTTGGGGTATTTATTGCTGGCCTTGATAGATAAGTGTTAAGTACAATGAACTCAAGTCCATCGTTCCTATGCCTTTTTTTTTTTTTTTTTTTTTTTTTTTTTTTTTTTTTCCAATAATGCTATATTATAAATCTGTAATTTATGATATTGGAATGGATAACAATAATGCAAATTCTGCTGTAACTCCTAATGAAGGAATAAGAATATTTCCATTGACTTTATGGGAACTGGATCAGATTTATATTGGCGAGTATTCTAAAAGTAAACAGATCCTCACAGAAAAAGAATCTCTCATTGCTACCTTCTGTTCAGTCTGAGGAGAAAACAAACAAACAAACATACAAAAAGCAATTCTGAAGAAAAGCATACGAATATTTTTATAGTAAATGAATGCACCCTATATTTTTATTTTTCTTGGCTTGCAATAGAGTATTTAATTAAATAGATGAGGTACATTATATGTTCTAAATAGTTTATGCATGGATATTATCTTCATTTGAGATGCTTTAATGAGAGAAAAAAAATAAATCGCAGAATCACAGAATTGTAGGGGTTGGAAGGGACCTCGAAAGATCATCGGGTCCAACCCCCCTGCAAAGCAGGTTCCTCAGAGCAGGCTGCCCAGGTAGGCATCCAGACGGGCCTTGAATATCTCCAGAGAAGGAGACTCCACAACCTCTCTAGGCAGCCTGTTCCAGTGCTCCGTCACCCTCACTGTGAAGAAGTTTTTTTTTTACATGTCCGTGCGGAACTTCCTGTGTTCTATATTGCGGCCATTGCCCCTTGTCCTATCCCCGCAGGCCACTGAGAAGAGGCTAGCTACATCCTTCTGTCTCCCACCCCTCAGATATTTATACACCTTGATAAGATCCCCTCTCAGTCTTCTCTTCTCCAGGCTGAACACACCCAGGTCTCTCAGCCTTTCCTCATAGGAAAGATGCTCCAGGCCCTGTATCATCTTTGTGGCAGTCCACTGCACTCCTTCCAGGAGATCCCTGTCTTTTTTTGTACCGGGGAGCCCAGAACTGGACACAGTACTCCAGGTAAATGGAAAGTAACCATTTATTTTACACATTTAAAAATGTGCAGTAGATGAGCATTTAATTGTCTTGACATTATCCTTTGCTGAATTAGTTAAAGCAGTAAGTTTCAGGACAACCAAGAGTTATTTATATATATATATGTATAACTATATAATTCTTGGTATATATATGTATATACCAAGATGTACATTTGTGTGTGTATATATATATACATTTAATTCTACCTTCTTTAAGCATTAAGAATCAATGAAATACATGTTTTGAAGGAACGTCTCTGAATGAAAGTACCCTCCCACTCAAGTAGTAACAAGATACTTAGCTTTTATGCAATGTCACTTTTCATCTATAGGTGTCATAGTGCTTTGTTCAGGCCACCTACAGCTGATGCCTAACAGACATAGGAAGGGCTTGTCTCAGCTGCATATATAGATAGCAGTGCCCCAGCAAAGCTGTGTATCAAATAGCCTGAGCTGTCTGACATGCTCTTCACAAAGGTGCTGGATTACTCACATAAAAATGGTACAAACAAGAAAAGCATGGTAAAATTATAGTAACTGGGAAAACATAGCTCAGCAGTGACTAAAGCATACTTATATTTACATATATGTATATGCAGTTTAGGCAGAGAAAAATATAATTTGCAGCTAGGACTATAAACAAAATTTATTTGTTTGCCTCAGTTATAAGATGAGTAGTATTCCCTGATTAGATATGTACTCTTTAGAATCAGGCTTTTCTGTAAAGGAAATCAGTCTTGAAATTTTCATGTGATGTGTTAGTCACTTAAAAGTATCTGCTCTATTGAACACTCTTGCTTGGACTCATTAAATTGCATAATATATAATATATAATAAAAAACACATGGCATAAATATCTTATATAACACAATATAATATAATGCAATATCTAATATAATATTTCAAATACACAGGAACTTAATGAGTATCAGAGCAGTTAATAAAATAACAGTTTGCAACATTAGCCTTGCTCACTCTGTAGAAATCCAGACTATTAAATCATTTAAAAATGAACAAAAAGGGAGGCTGCTTTTTATTTTTATTAATTAATTAATTAATTAATTTTTATATAAAATCAATGTAACTGTGTTTTGAAAAGAGGAAAATAAATAAATAAATAAAAAGGATATGCTGTCCTTTTTCCTTTACTGAAACTCTTTAGTAATTAGATTGAGACTGAAGTTTACAAGGTTCAGTGGAGATTTTTACATGACCAGGGTTTGTATTCGATGTTCTTAGCGAGGGAGTGAAGGTGTCTTTAAAAAAATATATATATATATATATGTATATTTCATCTAAAAATTCTGTGCTTGTTTTCCATGATATTAGACTTATATCATGTCGTATCACTATTATGTATACATACTAAGCAAGAGAATGTGCAAATATGTTGACATTTTGTTTTACTTTCTCCCATTGCATTTGTTAAAAAGTGGGAAATGAATATGAAGATGGAAATATTTTTTAATCCCTGAAATCCACAGATAATTTGTTAGAAATCAAGCTCCATCAGTCTTCAGACTCTCTGGACAGACTTTCTAGCAAGGTGAGCATGAGGTCAGAAAGTTCTGAAGGACACCATGCAGCTAAGAAACAGTATTAGCTCTTGAGTACTGCCCATTGAAGCAGATTGAATTTACTAACCTTAAACATTCTGTATGATATTAGCACCCTTCAGAGCTATATACTCTGTCAGACCTTTCATTTTAAACATATTACTTTCAGAAAAGGAAGTTTACTTTGACTGAACTGTTTAGCTTTCCATAATAAACATTAAGTGTTATAATCCTTTCAATCACTTGCTAAAAATGAGATGAAGTCATGGTGCATGACTCCTTAGTTCAAAAGACATAATTCTCAAGATCATACACATAATGCAGGTATGCTACTCATTAACTCAGTATGCATTGAATAAAATGGAATTAAAATAATGTTTAGAAAACTGGTAAGATTTTGCTTCTGTCCTAAGTGTAAAATGATGAGGTTGTAATGGAGACAGAGGAGGTTCCCTGCTTTATATACATCCCATGCTTACTAATGGGCAGACAAATCCAAATAAAAATACAGTATCTACCTGTTCCACACCCCCCCCCAAAAAAAAAAAAAAAAAAAAAAAAAAAAAAAGAAGCCTAAAATCTCTTTCATATGCATCCATACAACTGCATTGCTATTCATAGCAATTCAGTAACTGAGACATGAACTGAATCCAGTTCTCCCCACCATGTCAGGGGGGTAGGACTGGGTGGTCTTTTCCAATCCAAACCATTATTCTGTGATTCTATGATTCCCTAGCCTAAGGATGAATTTAAGCAGAGAATGCAAATAGTGTATTCTGCACATGCAGAATAGGTATACAGGTTTTCTGTGTTATTAGACTGGTTTCGGTTATTTTAGCAATTACATTATATTTTGTTCACATCTTTTGGCTTCCACTATTTTCATCTTTTGTCCTTCTGGTCCCTTAACCAGCCTCTCTGGGAACTTATACAGCTCTTACAACCACTGTATATGAATACCTCACAAACAGTAATACCTTTTTATCTTCACTGCACCCTTGTGAATAAGAACAGTGTTAACTCACATTATAAAAAGAAGGAACAAAAGCGCAGAGATTAAATGACTTGCCTGTCAATGGAAAAGAATTCTGCAAAAAAAAATCAGATGTTCTGAGTGCTTGGCCAACGTTTCAACCCCAGGCCTGTCCTTCCTACTGTCTGCCAGTCAGCCTAGAGCATTCATGGCCAATGTTTCAACCCTAGGCCTGTCCTTCCTACTCTCTGCCAGTCAGCCTAGGGCATTCATCGGTCTGTTGGGTGCAAATAAGACACATGTAATGGAGGTGCTTTTGCTGGGAGTCTGGGATCACTCACCTGTGGTGAGAAAACAGCTCTCCCAAAGGAAAAACTTGAGTATCAAAGTTGGAAGCATATATCTCTTTCCCAACCCTCCCTCCCCCTTCCTCTCTTAACTAGTTAGGATGCCTAAGCTTCTAAATCAGGCACACAAATCAGTTTTTTAAAGTATATAGTATGAGTCATTTAGCTGACTTAAAATGCCCTGTACTGATCCACAAAGAGAATCCCATAAAGTTTTTCATCTCTCTTTTTCCTACCCACGCATGCAGATCACTCATCACAGTAGTATCTAAATGCTTGGTTTAACCAGTCACATTAATTTATGTATTTTAAGATTGAATTTTGACTACCGTTTTTTTTGCATTCATTTCTAATTTTTTTAATCCAAAATGAAGAATCTCATTCTGTTGTAACAATGAGAGGTGAGGTGGGGGTGTGCATGATCTCCATTTGTTCTACAACAGCTTCCACCTCTCTGGCAACCCTCTGACTCTGCTCAGCACTTTATCTGCCTATCAGTAATCCTGTATCCTCTATCATGAGACTTAATAAGTCCACACTTTCCCAAATGATGCTTTTCTTCTCTTTCTCCCTTCTCTTTCTCCCTTCTCTTAAATGTTGGGGATTTAAAAAATGTAGTATTTTGAATTCTTCTGTATGCCTACAGGTTTGACTGTGATAGCCAAATGATACCTAGTACTTTGTCACTGCTTTGGAGAATACCACTTATGCATATATATATGTGTGTGTGTATATGTACATATAAAAGTACATGTTTAGCTCATATTGCATGATACCTACTTCCCCTCCACCCTTCCAGCCTGCATGCTAGGTTGTAAGAGGATGAAATGCCTCAGATCCAACCATCTCTCTGTAGGCAACATTCTGCATCTCTTCCTGTGAGTGTACATTTGCAAGGTTAGTGCTATGGAAGAGAGGATGCATAATTCCCTGCACAGTTGTGCATGAATTTGGCCAAATTTATTGGGGGAGTACTGGTATTTTACAGAGTTACGCTTTATAGAACATTTGTTTAGCATTATAAACATCTGCAAATGACTATTTATTTCGTGAAGTAATTAACATTCCTAATTAGATGCACCTTGCAGCTGCTGTTAATCTTAATTGGCAACAACGCAGTTACATTTTGATGCATATCTTCAGAAGAGTTACAGCGGAGAAGAAGGGAGAAAAAAAAAAAAAAAAATCTGAAGGGAAGGAAATAAAACTGTTCCCACACAGTTCAGAGAGTTCGCACAAAGAAGATCCCATGGCAACAGCGAGGCCCACAGTTTGCCTTATAAAAATCTAAGAATAGATAATGTATCATCTCTTCTGAAACAACACTCGGCTTCGGGAGCGGGAGGGGCAGGGGGCAGAGGCGAAGCCGTGCCCCGCTGCCCGGGCGCTCGCCCCGTCCCTGGGAAAGCGCAGCGCGCCCCGTCGCTGCGGGGGTGAGGCGGGCGGCGCCGGGCGGGGAGATCCCTGCTGCCGGGGAGTTTCTGGTGGATCCCTGCGAAGGGCACGCCCCCACCTCTCCTCCCCCCCTCAATATATATATAAAAAATAATAAATACATTAAATTAAAAAAAATAATAAATAAATAAAAGTCAGCCTCCCAGAGTCATGCTTGCAAAGCCGGCGGCGAGTACGGAAGTATCCATGGGGTGGCAGTAACAGTATCTTCTTTATGACTGGTAGCAGAGCGGAGAATGCGTTCAATCAAATGAGCCGGTCTTGTAGAAACACTGGAATCATTTATGCATTGCAGTTTCTCTCGCCTCTCTCCCTCTCTTCTTTTGCTCCTTAGGATATTTTGGGTGGATTGTTTTCAGTCAAGACCTCCTGTTCTTTGCTGATCACTTGTCATTTCCACTGGGGATTCGCATCATTCGGGGCAAGCGGACAACCGATTTTTTGGTCTTCCTTTCAATTCGGAGATTTTCCTTTTTTTTTTCATTTTCCTCCAACATCACCCCCGCCCCCCTTTCGGCGCAGCGGCGAGGGTGCTAGGACCCGGGAAGCACCCTCCCCCCGGCATCCCCCCCTCGGCACGGCACCAGGAAACCCCTCCGGACCGCCGCTCTCCGGATACTTGTGCCCGGCAGCCCGGATCCGGCCCTTGGCGGTGGTGGCGCTGGACGCGGAGCTGCCCGCAGGGGGCCCCCAGGCCGGTCGCCCCCCTGCCCCTTTTCCCCCCCGCCGCCCTACCTGGATGGTACCTCCCGCCGGCGGCGCGGGCACTTTCTGAACTAGGAAGGAAGGGGCGACTCGGGGGGCGGGGGGGAGGGGGGCGCCGCCGAAGTCTGTATGGAATTACCTGCGGCGGATGGATGGGCGCCGCGTCCCCGGCATTCGCGGCCAGCGCAGCAGCAGCCCCGGGAGTGAACGCGGGGCTCCTCCGGCCGAGTGCGCAGTGTGGCGGCGGCGGTGGTGGTGGTAGAGAGCGGCGCTCGTCTCGCTGGACGGATCGCACCGGAGGGATATTTCGGAAGACTCCCGCGGGTAAGGTCATTTTATCCGGGTGGGAGCCCCGGCGTGGCTAAGCTTGGTGGCGGGTGATTGAGGGAGGCACTTGGGTGCTTGCTGCATTGCCCCGGTGCGAGGGGATCCAGCCGCTGGCACTTGAGTGAAATAACTGCAGTAGGTATTCCGGCGGGTGCTTCTTGCGATAAATCAGAAATCAGAAAAAAAAAAGACCAAACCAAACCAAAACAAAAAAACATTCTCTTCACCCTCTGGATTTGGGAGAGTACCGTGACAGCGTGCCGGGCAAGGAGGCTTTAATTTCTCCTCTTTCTTTTTTTTTCTTTGCCCCCCTCCCCCTCTCCTCTTAATAATTGTGGTTGAGAAGGGCATGTGAAAAGAAGCTCTCCGTGATGGAATCTGTTAAATATTAGACAGGATCCCAGCCGCCAGCTAAAACAAATGTTTCCAACTCCGTGCAGCATTCTGCTGCATTTCAGAGCTGCAATGGAGGTAGACAAATCCCGTTTTTCAAGTTGTTAAACTTTAAGGTGGCAGTCCTTATTAATCGTGGCACGGTGTCCTGGTGCTAAGGGTGTTAAATGCCTCTGTTGATTTGGGATTACAACTGTTCCTGCAAATCCTGAGAGGAAATTATAAACTGAGAGACGGTAAGGAAAAAAAAAAAAAAAAAAGTCCCTTTCTGACAGAAGAAAAATATCATAAATGTTGCTAGCCTAGAAATATCTCATCCACCTGCTCCTATAAAATATTTTTTTACACTCAATAACTTACCTGCTGAAACCTCAGACCACGTGCATGGGAGTTGAAGATTTGCAAACAGAGATCCTATCTTCGGTATTTCATACATATATTCATCTGGCTGAGGGCTGTGTGTGAATTAATTCCTCTGTTAGTTGTGGTGTGAAGCGAGAAAGGAAAAGGAGAGAAAAGACCGTCTTTTTAAGAACACGGGAAGCACTTCAGCCTTTAGAGATTTAAAGGGATCCAAGCAATGCACCTTGCTAATCTTTCTCTGCAAAATCAATTCTGATAGAGGGAATGGGGGAAGGTTGAGGGAATCGATAATGATGACGTTGTACAGTGCAAGGCACCGCAATGCTAAAGTTCTGTAGTGTATGCGAAAATATATACCCTTCTGTGCTGCTGGTGGCTTCATGCATAATGGATGGCAGAAGATATGCAGATCTTTCTGTAGGAAGATGGATGTATTTGCAAAAAAAAAAAAAAAAAAAAAAAAAAAAAAAAGACGGCGATTATGTAACTTGATTACATCAGTGGCATCAGTCGCCGATCGTATAACGAGGTGCCCACACGGCGCATCGATCACCTGGCTCAACTTTGTCACGCTGGCGGCGGGGACCCGGGCAGAGGAGGGGAGATCCCCGCTCGGCGCCGGCAGGGGCTCGCCTCTTGCCGGCCGCCTCTAGCAACGGCGTGATGCTCTGCCGGGTTTGCCTGGGACGGGGAGCTCGGGGGGCGCCGCCCGCTCCCTACGAGGGGGCTCCCGAAAAGCTCCCGCAAGGGCACAGCCGGCAAGGTCACCGGCACCCCGGGCCTGCGGTGCGAGGCGGCAGGAGAACGGGGCAGGAAGGCGGCTGAAATTTAGGCTGATTCCCCTCTCTCCCTCGCCTGCATCAGAGGGGAGCGCCGCTGACCCCTCGTCCCTTCTGCGAGGCTGAGACGGGAAAGGGTTTTTTCTCCCCATCCTGCTCAACAACAACAACAACAAAAAACCCAAGTCTTGCCAGATGCAGCGGCCTAATCGACCTGTTACTTTCGCAAAAGGTTCTTAAAAGGAGGACCTGGCGTTAAAGCTGGGGGAACGGTAGCCTGTTAAGATGTTGCGAGCATCTCAGAAGCAAGTAGGTGAAGGCAAAGGTGTGCCAGGAGTCCCATTGGCTCAACTCAGGTGGACCTTCTTCCTGAATTGTCCCCAAAGAAAGCAGGATCCGGATAGCATTTATTCTAATACCCACTTTCGAGTCATAAATCACTATTTTCATCTGTCCTGGGAAAAAAGAAAAATAAGACTCCTTGAAGACAGATAAGGTTGCAAAAGCACTGCTGAGGCCCCGTGGATGCATTTTCTGAAAAGTGTAAGCCTGCTGAAATCTTAACACAACTGAAATGAGTGATCTTATCATCTCTGGCCTATGTCCTACCCCACTTCACTCTGGATTAATTCTAGCAGAATTTCACTAAACACCTTTACACTTTCAAAGAGGCTAGGGCAGAGTGGATTTTACATCTCTTGATAAACATGATCTCTTCATACCTACTCTTCATCACATTTAATGCACTATCTCAGTATTTTTAACATGGTAATGTCCTGCAAATTTATTTTTTTTCCTCTGCTTCCCTGAAAACATCAGTATTTTAAAGTTGCTTTAGCATTAGTTCATGAATATTTTCATATTTCTTGAGTATGTCTGGGCAAACACTAATAAATCCAGCTTATGTAGTTTAGAGTTTGACATTCATGGAGTATAGTGAGTAAATTGGAAAAAAAAAAAAAAAAAAAAGGCTATGAAGTTAAATCTGTTTCCATCCTTCAGGGGTCAGAATAACACTATGGCAACTCCTATGCATTGCTACAGCTCTTGTAATTTTCAGAAATGTCCGTGGCACACTCTGCTCTGTCACACATGATTACAGGCACATTCTTTCCCTTTAATTCCTGACACACACTTCTTGTGACACACATGCTGCAACCTGTGCTACGTATTTTAAGGAGAGCAATACTGTCCAGAGAAAGTGTTATAAAACCCATTCTGCAAAAGAGTAGGCATTAACAGTGTGGGAATATATCATTGGATGCATATAAACTGGCATGCTGGCTGCAAGGATTTGCAAATTTAGGGTAGTACAGAATGATAAGCAACCAAGCTTTATTTATAGTTTAATTTAATTGCTGTAGTTATCAACAACCACTCAGTAAAAATAGGTTTTAGCTCCAATGCAGTATCTATTCCTTTTGCAGCCCATATAGCTTCTTTAAGAGGAAACTTTCCTTGCTGAAATAAAACTGTAAATCACTCAGACAGATGAAGAGAAATATTTACATAAAACTTTCCTGGACTCCAAATCTCAGACCACTGAAGCAATGAGGGTTTGGTCACCTACTCCTTGGTAGCCTTTGGAAGTCAGTTTTCTTTCTTTTTTAAACAAACAAACAAACAAAAAAGCCAGCAGCACATGGAGAATAATCTCAGTGCCTCCCTCTGAAAGAGCAAGCTTCGGACTACTGCTGTCACCGAAGACAGTAGACTTGTTTTACTGCTGACAGGAAAAATTGAAGCACACAGCAGATCTTAATGAAGCATTTTTTTCCTATTCAGTGATATTCATGTAATGTATTCAGAATACTTTCTGTGACCATTATGTCAAATCCCTGTTTTGGAAAACAAAACAAAAAATGGGTAACTGACTGAGGTTCTCATTCGGTATTTTTTGCACTTACAGAGAAGTGTTAGGATATACTTTTATGTTTCATAACAGCTATGATCTTCAGCACTTCTTATTTTTATAGTGTATGCTGCAAGATAATATATGGCAATTGAAACATCCCAGCTCTGATTAATATGATTAAAAAACTAGCAACTTATCTAGTGGTGCTCAAATTGTAAAGTTTAATTATAGTGTCACCATTTGCACAGCTATAGATAAGGTTGTATCAGCATTTCTATTATAAACCTCTATCTTGTTGCCATCCGTTGTGTCAAGGCTCCATGAAATAAGAAGAATTCACAGTAGAGACCATAATGGCTGTTTTGGATTATGACTATGGCCTGTCAGGCCAGTAATCCGCATGTTTCTTTAAGTCCTTACATGCACATCTACAGCAGCACCAAAGCAGCCATTATGTTCTATCAGTTCAAGTGTATGCTTGTTTTATTTTAAATTGTAATTAAATATAATATGATGGACCACAGTGACTCAGGAAGGATTGTTTAACCTATTATTTTTCATGTACTGTTATTTTGTTTTCATATTCTTAGAAGAACAGCTCATATGCAGCAATGAATTTTACTTGTGATAGCTTAAAATTAATTCACATTTGGAAGAAAGCTCTTTTGAGGGGGAGGGGAAAAGAATGAAGATGAAAGGTTGTGTTTTATTAATTATAATATTCAAACTTTGCATGTTCCCCTAAGGGATTTGCATATGGAACTCTGTCCTATTGAAAAAGGGGAAAATCCTATGTTATTTGTAAGAGCTGTATAAGCCAAGAAGATCTGGCTATCTGTTTTAACAGTGGGTACTCTTGTTTTTCTAGGTCTCAGAGTACCTGTGCATTATAGGTAGTTCTGGGCCATTTAATGGTGTTATAGAGCATGCTATTTATGCCTCAATAACTAGGTCTGAACATATGAATCAAGGACACTAAGAGTTTTACTGTCTCCTGTGCTTAGAAATTTCGTGTTTGTAAGAACAGCACACAGGCATGTAATAGTCCTTCCACGGTCATAGCATCAACTTAAGTAATTCCCCGATTAGATTATGATTAGGGATGTAAAGGGAGAAAAGGAGAAAATGAAAACATTCAGATTTTTGCCAAAGTGATAGATTTTATTTTTAGTTTTGGGTGTAATTTAGGAAGTGCTCAGCTTAGCTTCTAAAAAGAAACACAGAAACCTAATTCATGCAACAAGAAGACCTATACAGCCTATACAGCTAGCAGGCAAACAAGGGGTAGTAATACTTGGTAACTGGATGGCCAGAGGCATCAGGAAGTTTTTCTGTTCCATGGTCCGTTGTGCTCTAGGACCTTCATTTAGCCTCAATGAATGGTATATTATAAAAGAGGAAGAAGATGAAGACTAGCAAAACGGGTTAAAACAAGGGTTGAGAAAGTGTTTAAGTATATAGTCATTGGTGATGTAGCTCCTGTTTTTCAAGAGGTGGGGTATATTTATATATTACTTTTCTGTGTTCTTCACTAGTAAGATTGAGACATTCCAAGTTATTCCAGTTCCTAACTCTACTGCTCTATTTTTTTTCAACATGCTTACTGTCTTCAGACCAAGGCCCATCATCTTTACATCTACAAGCCTGTTCTTAGTTGCGCAGCAAGACCCTGATCTCTCACTTGAGGTATACTGAGGTACTTCTCCATAAAATAATAAGTGGGTAGGAATATGAGAGAAAGAATGTTTCCCACAGGGTATTTTAGAAAAGGCAGCATTTCACATGTAACACATTTTCCTCTGACAAAGCATAAATCATTGGAATTTCCCTCAAAAAAAAAAAAAAAATCACAATGCTTTTGTAAGGATTCCTCTTACAATGATAGTGCAACTGCTGTGTAAAACCTCAATATCTCTGTTTCACCTATTAAGTTCCTTGTGATAATGTGTGCTTGAACAGTCAGTAGCAATTTCAGCAAACTCAGTCCCAGCCAAAAGTTTAGACTGTTTCAAGGAAAATGAAGTCATCATTATAACACACATGGAAAGGCTTCTCCAGGTGATGCTAGGAGTGAGTTTAAATGCTAGTGACCTGTCTGGATTCTCAGACCAATTGCCTCAGACTCTGAATTACTGTGCCTGAATGGTGTAAGGGGCCCACATCCACATTTGTCCATGCCTATGTCTATTTGGCAGTGCACTTCTGCTGGATTTGACTCTGAGCTCAGTGGATCATATGCCTCAAGGATAATTTCTACACCAAGAAGATCGCTCAGTTTGATGAAAACCTTGGGATGGAGCCACTATGTCAGAATAGGGATGTGTTTGGCCCGGATGCTTTTGTGTGGCACTGATCCCTGGCAACAATTTTAGCCCTGTGTCTGTCAGATTACAGTTTGGTGCACAGAATTTCAGGATGGGAGCAGAGCACAGCTGTCACCGTATAGCACCTTGGCATTCCTGTATCCTCAACTTCTCTTCAATGCTTTATGGCTGTTTTCTCCCAGGTTTAAACTCCCACCCTCCCATACCCCCCAGGAAGTTTCACCTTTGCTCGTCTTAGAATGGCATTTCCTTTTCTGCAAGTTGTGTGTGTAAAGGAGATGTCTGCATATCAATCTGTCAATAAGATCTGCATATTTACTACACGTAGAGTTTATTTTACTCAACATCTCATCTCCTCTAACAAAACAGAGAAGGTTTGGCTTTCAACTTTCTATTAGATGTTATCTGTGGGGTTCCATAGCTGAAGTCAGTGTGCTAACACCAATGTTAAATCAGGTTCACCGAGTGGCAGTCTCTCCCTTTCTCTGCATATATATCATATTTAGTATTTGTGCATGTGTTCGTGTACATTGCCTGACTCTCTCTATATATGCTTTTGCTCACATGCATATGCAGCACACAAGAGAAAATATTCCAGTTGTTTCTAATGCTAAATGTAGAAAACATAACATGATTCAAACATTATATGAGATGGTAGATGTTTTCAGTGTTTTTTTTTTTTTTTTTTTTTTTTTTTTTTTTTTGAATACCCAAACTGAAATACATTTTAAAAGAACTATCAAAGATCACCAGTCAGGGCTATATAGTATCATGTGTAATTTTAGAAAAATATGTGGTAACACGTTGAAAGGTAAAATCTGAATGTTTCCCATGTTTCCAACAGAGCAGCAGCTACTGTCACAAATCTCTTGCCTATTATTATGGAAAAGCTCAATCAAAGTATTTGCTCAATGCACAGCAGAAGAAAGCTGATATGTATATTATAAAAGGAATGCAAAACTTTGTTTAGCATTTCTTGTGTAACACTTGCTTTACCACTGATGACTCTCATATTGAGTATGAATAATGTGTCTGCTTTTGGTCACTCCTGATCCAGCAAGATGTTAAGGAAAGAAGAAAGAGAATGACAAGAAAAAGGAAAGACCTCTACATGGAACAATTTCTATCTGAAGAAAGACATGAAAGATTTTTATTATTTAGAAAAAAATGAGCAAGAAATTATATGGGAGAACAGGGGATGCAGTATGGTATACTGAAGACTATTGCAAAATGTTTTGGATTCTCTTACTTATTGTTTCCCTGATGACCAATAAAATTAAATTGTGACAAATCTAAAATGAGTAAAGGAAAGCTCTCCTTTACTCCTTACTTTAGGTCATTCAGATCCTTAGGTTCTTATTGGTAAGGATACAGCAAAGAAAAAGGTCTAGTAGGATATAATAAGTTGAGTAAGTCCAGGAATAAGAAAAAAATAAAAATAAATTTTACACTGTAATAGACAGATAAAAAGGTTATCAGCCTAACAGATAGTTGAATAAGACTATCAGCTTGTGTACCAAAGGACCACCTGCTGACTTCCAGTTACAGTGCAATCAATGGATGTAAACATCTGAGATTTCTGAAGGATGATTCTTCCAAAGGATTTGTTATTGGCGTCCACTAACTATATGAACTGTGTGATCCTGTAACCAGTATTCTTCACTGTCTATTCAGTTTACAAATCTGGCAATTAGTGTACTGCTTAATGAAGGTTTTATTAATGCTTACTAGACAATCTAATTTGTCTCTTTTGAGACCTCAGTACTAAGGTCTTAATTGAAAACCCACTCAAGGAAATGGAAAGATATCTACTGCATTCAGTAGGTTTGGATCAATCTCCAAGTGTCTTGCACATCTTTATCATCCAATTTCCTCATTTTTGTTATTTTCTGTGAGAAAACTCATGCTATTTCTAATTATTTTCTAATTAGAAATTATTTTCTAATCAATGCTAACATTGATTAGAAAAAGAAAATAATGTAAACTTTAACAGAAATTCATAAACATCATTGACATTTATCATCAGTATCATCAACTTCCATCATTAGAAAATATACAACCTTCGTATTTTGTTTCTTTGTAGAAATGAATGTCTGTATTCTTGAAAGATTGTTAGGTTATCTGATCTCTGATGCTTTCAATTACTTTGATGGGGAAAAATCATAAAACCTTTAAAAAATAATCACTAAATATATATGCAGTATTAGTATATAGCCTAGGCTAGTTTGTCCTAAAAATAATGCAGATTAATCACAATGTCTTAATCTTTGGTTAGATTAATATATTCTCTTTTCTATTGCCTCTTTAGTGCTTTATAAACTATATTCTATTAAAGAACAATCACATGGCTCAATGGACAGACACCATATATCTATTGCTGGCTGTTCGCTTACAAGGGACCTTCCTTAATTAGTGTTTTGTCTGGATTGCATCTGTTTGTAATAGTACTTGATGCTTAAGATTTCCATAATAGCTAATGTCATGTATGGCCTTTATTTCTTAGGCATCCCAAAATTAGTTTTGCAGGTTTGATACAAGAATAGTAGAAATAATTAGGTTAGGTAGCAAAGGTGAGTTTTCACAAAAACTCACAAAACTTGAGTCCCGCTCTACAGTTCTTGAAGGGATATTTACCTCCAGAGGTGACTTAGAGCAGGAAGCTAACTTTAGGGTCTGTGGTGTGACTGTAAACTTTTTCCCTTACTGAGTGTTCTCTATAGGAAGAAAGAAACAAGTCCTTAGCAATGAATTGTAAATACTTCAACATAAGACAAATATAAATACAATTATAGGTGAATGACATTTAATTTCAGTTACTGCTTTATGAGTTTTCCAGGACTTTGGACCTCTAAAGCCTGAAATCAGTCCCATTTCGTCTGCAAATATTTCTTCTCTGTAAGAAACGACTAAATCTGCCCATGCCTCGGTTTCCTGTCTCTAAATTCTGGAAGATAAAAATACCTGCCTTCTTGTCTTTTTAACTGTTTAATCTCTTTATAATACAAGATTTCTGTTTTAATATATATGGAGTAGTGTTAGATGAAAAGTTACTGTCATTTTCTTCCCTACACCCCAGGAGAAATTCAGTTTTCTGTCAGTCCTTGAAAATCATGGCAAGTACTTACTCTCTTCCAAAAAGAAATCCATGCTGGTTAAAGAGTTTCTATTCATATTTTTTGTACTAGGTACTTAGATTTTGGGAGGACAAATTTGGGAGGGTTATATTGAATGAAAAGATGGCAATTTTACATGTAAAAATATAATCACAACTTTTTTTTTTTTTTTTTTTTCTGTAGAAAATTGATCATGGAAGATAAGATAATTTCTGAGTACTTAATGTGAGTTCTTAGCAGAAAGGACTCTCAGCTATGGTCTTTAGATGCTAAATAATACAAATATAAAAATAGTGCTCTGAGTCATACTACTAGGGATGTCTGGGTCATCTGCCTGTTTCCTAAATAGTAATTGGTCTTTTTAATTTAAGGTTACATCATTATTCATCTTCTTTTTCCACCTTGCCTGAACTGATTTTATATAAAATATGGATATATTGATAAATTAAAAGTAGTTTGTGTTTTCCCTTTTTCCTATGTTTCAGCAGTATCTTACCTAGTTAACAGGACAATAATATTAATAATCATATACCTTTCTGCTGTTTGCTCCTATTCAGGAAATTCTCATCCAGTGCCCAGGGAGTTGCTGAAAAGACTGCTTTTGGTGGCAGAATACAGTGAATTGGACTAGGCAGTCTTAAAACCATAGCAGCAAGTTTCTTGCATTTCATGCAGTGTGTTTGTCTGTTGGTGAAAGATTGTCACCTGTTGTACACTCACGGTACAGTGTTCATGAAAATCAGCTTTTCAGAAGGGAAAGCCAGAGCATGGCAGTTCCTGTTTATCTGGGAGATAATCCCAGAGGCTGGCAGATCTCAGCTTTCATGCAGCAAATCTCCACCATTTGGTTTAAGCCCTGTTACCAGAAAGGACAAGCTGTACTCAATGCCACCCTTTGGGGTTTTTCCAGCCAATAGCTTTTGCCCCTGGCTGGACTACAGATCTTGGCGGTGATGCTGCTGCATGTCCTCCGTCACATGTGGGCCCCACCATCTCTTGCCCCATGCCTTACAGCAAGCAGTGACTCGCGCTTTGTAGCGTCAGCTAATATGGCGCATGGTCATCTCTTCCCAAGACATTCAAGCTGATGACAGGGAATAATATCAAGAGATGCAAGGGTAAACCGATTTATCACAAAAACTCCTGTCAGAGCTCTGTGTTACATCAAGAATAAGCTTAGGGTAGCTCCAGTGAAGCAATTTCATTTGGCTTGCCAGATCGAGTGCAATATGAGCCTACAGCGTAGATATTATTGCGTTAATTTTAATGAATAAAGATCATAGACACATTACTTATTTAATTAACATAGCAAAACCCATTGTCAGCAAGCAAAGAAGTTATATTGTACAGCCACTGTAATGTAATCAAAAGAGTATACCTTATGGCTGTGAGAATATAATTTTCCTGTTAAAAGCCTTTGATGTTTCTTTAAAGATATAAAAACACAGGAAATGTGTAAATAAGGCTTGCCAGCCATCTTAATTGCCTCCTATCAAAATGAATCTTTTAGCTTTAATCTGTATTTTTATGTCTTTTGGCTAATACTGATGCATGCACTATCCATGCATATATATAGAAATAGAAATATACATGCACATACACATCTTTCATTAATGAAATCATGGGTTTTAATATTGAAAAATACAGCCATAATGTCATTTTTCATGACCCTTACTATTACTTTTATTTGTTTATTTATACTGTTAGGGGGTATTTAACCACATGTACTCATGGCATTCAAGAGCCCTGAATTAGAAATTACAGTACTTGACCAAGACCTACTGCACAAAGTCTTGCCTGCATGTCTAGTTCCGACCTACATATGTTTTTCTATCTGAGTTCTTTTGTGCATTACTAAATGAGCTGGTTCAAAGTTTCTAGAAGTCAAGGAGTCAAGAAGCCTGCAGTCACCTGAATGACCATATCTTGATGTGTAGGATAGGCTGTTGGCTTTGTATTAGTCCTGAATTCATAACTCAAAGGGAGTCTCTGTTTCATAAAATAGGGGAATTTGTGGCCAGTATATCTCAGAGATTGGCAGGAACTACTTGCAGTGTAGATGAGTTTGTTACAGTAGTAGTCAAGATTTTAATGCATATTTTGTTGTGCTTAGTCTCCCATTGACACAGACTACAAAAAAACATTGCTTGAAATGTCTATAATACATGGTCAGACTGCGGTATATATAATAACAAAACCTTAATACAAAAAATTAAATGTATATAAAATGCAGTACAAAATGTATCAGGCTGTAACAGTGCTGCCTGAAACATGGAAATAAATAAATTTATTGTTTGTTTGGCAGGAACTGTAGTTCTATAATCCTTGCTTTTATTATTACTTTTGTTTCTGTGGTGTTTGAGAGCAGTGTGCTCTCAAATTAACTTTTAAACCTATGCTTAATTGTGATGAATGAGGATGACTGAATTTGCAATTAGAAGTAGTTTCTTATAGCATTATCTTTATTTAATTTTAATTTAATTTTAATTTTAATTTTATTTTTATTTATTTATTTATTTATTTATTTATTTTTACTGAAAACTAAAGGATGTCACAGAAGGAGAAGAAATAGTATATAATCCTATGTTCCAAAAACAAAGTTTTCCTCTATGGGATTTTGATTTTGGTTTAAGGATTATCTATTAAATCAAAACTAAACCAAACCAAACAAACCCAAACCAACCCTGAAGACAAAGGAAAAGAAAACAGCAGAAAAGAAAGAAATATTAGTAAGTAGATTTGAAATTAAGTCTGGATGCACATATCTTTATGACTTGTTTAAAGTACAAATTGTGTTTTTTTTTAGAGAGAAAATCTACCCTCTTACTATATAAAGCTTACATTTAAAAGAGCTTCAATGTGAAGTGCCCCAATGTTTGCTTAGTTCTTATCAAAGAATAAAATTAAACTATGCTGTCCATCAAAACACGCTTTCTTTTAGATGTTTAGAAATATTTAAAATAGAAAAGGGGGTATCATTACAGTGTTCAGTACGAAACTAGTGCAACTTCATGCGGTTTCATCAACTTTAGCTTGCTGAACTCAGAAGTTCTGTAACATAGTGGTGGGTGTTGGAGGTTGTGTTTTCTTGGTGTCTGGAAATAGAGCCCACTTTTTGTTTTACATGATGTGTACAGTGTACAGTTTTTAAGGTAACCATTGTCTACATTGTCTACAACTGACTTGCCTTGGGTCTCTTCTCAGCCACCTGTGATGGTCACAAAACTTAGTTGTTATTGTTGTTTTCTGTAGGATTTGGGGGTAATGTTAGTTCAGGTTATGTGAGAAGATGGCTAAGCTCTAGCTTATAAAAGTGATATTTTTTCACACACAAAACTGATGGTAGGAGTTGCATATACTAGACTACCTCTAGGAATACATAGTTTAGGAATACATGGCTTCCTGGGATGCTGTCAGAGGACAGTTTAGCACAGACAGAAGCAAGCACTGCTAACCTTGGCATTAGCAGTGGCCCTTGACATGGTTTATCTTCCCTTGTCCACTAACTCAAATCAGAAACCAGCACTGAACTAACGTCAGGCAGTGCATGTGATGTGGGAACCAGGGGAGGGAGCTGACTTGAGCATTGCCTTGCTTGGTTGTGGAGATGTGTTGCCTGGCATCAGTTCCCATGAGTCGAACAGGGTGACAGCGATTCTCACTTTTCAGGCCTCCCGTGGGAATAAATACATTAAAGACTGTGAGATGTTAAGATAGGGTAAGATGGTGTTTTGTGGTGTTAGTATAGCACAAAGGAAAGAATCCTATCAAAGAAGATGGATGGGTTTCCTTCAGGAAAATATTAATGTGTGCTGTACTCCTCCCCCTCGGGGATGTAAGCTAATAATCATAGGCTCTGCAGTTGTTTCTCGGGATTTTGTGATACAGATGGTACTTTCTAATTATTACATTGTAAAATGCATATGTGAAATGGAGGAGTGAAATGGAAAGAGGTAATCTGACTAAATATGAAAAGCATGTTTATAAACTTAAAAAAAAACTAAGTATTTGGAATACATTAGCTCACTCTTAGCCTTATAGTTTGGATCTGTGTCTGTCTATATCTGTGTTCAGAAAATGCTCACACCTCTGCTATTGCCCTTTGAAATGCCCCAGAATCACTATGCCCATCAATAGCATGCTGTTGAGACAGGTCAGAGCAGATCTTGCAGGGCTCCCCTTTCTCCTGCTTCCCTCACCCCCATTGTGATGGAGAGGTGCAGTCCTGCACTAGGAGTGCTCATGGTCAGGAGTGGGGAGGCAAATGTGCTTCCAGCACAGCTAATGTCCAGGGCATCACTCTGTGTTGCAGCTGAGCTTCAGGAGTAGGCTACAAGCCTCCTCGGTCTTTTTCATTCTTTCCTACCAGTTGTCCTGCCAAAACAAAAGCCTGAGGAAGCAAAGGTTTGGTGAAACAATTCCACTGAAAACAGAATTTGCTATGGTCATATTTCCCATTTACAGGAAAACCGAAATGCACTTAGCACTCCAGCAGATAATGTTTGTTCAGCAGATTTCAATTAAGAGCTTTATTGCTTTTAAAGGCCAACCTGGACTTTTTCCACGAGAGATGTTTTTCTACTCTCTCTGTCCATAAGTTCATGCAATGACTTTATGAAGACAGCATATGCATCTGCCTATGTCCTTAGAAAGCTTTTATGATTAAGTTGTGGAAAAAAAAGAAAAAAGAAAAAAAAAAAAAGCTTTTACCTTGCCCTGGTTGAATTAGCAATTGTGTGTGTTGTGGGGGAGGCGTGCATTGTGGTTAGTGTTTGGATGAGAATTGGGATTTAAATGCTGTTGGAGGAATTATTATTTCTTTCTATTACAAGATTATACATAATCACCCAGTTTCCATTTCTCTCCACATTGCACGCATTCAGGACCTGTTATATACAGCTTATGGGAGACAGAAATTGGATAGAGACAGCTGGGGAGCACAAGTAATAACAAAACCACATTGGCAACACTATTGACAGAAGCCGTCAGCTACCACTTCCTTCTCAATTTTTCGTAGGCATCACAGCAGAGAGGGGATTTGAAGAAACAGAGATTGGAGTTCACTGCCTTTTTAGTCTGCTTGAATGATTGAGGAAGGCTATAAAAAGCCACCTCAGGCTTAATCTCGTAGCAGTCAATTCTCACAAACAGTGAGGTCCCTCTGCATGAAGAGCACACAGCTTCTGTGATGCCAGACCACCTGCAGATGCCAACTAAGAGAAAGCAATCAACAGCCCGGTTTTCACTGGGCTATCCAAACAATTAATTTGTTAAAATCATATCAGTTGTGTAAGGTAATTTTACCTATGGACAAAGAAATTCCTGCACAAATTCCTGTGAGCCTTTCACAACTCTGTGGAAAAAATCTTTACCCATCAGTGAAATTCCACCATTTTAACTTCAGAAAACAGAAAAATAAACTGTCTTTGAGGGAAGGTAAGCAGCATTTCTTATTACATAGTATTCTGAGTATTTAAATAAAATATTTGGGCTCTTAGTTTGAATTTAGGTTTTTGACCTTTTCTTAATAAGCATGTTTTAATCTATTTGAATTTGAATGATATTTAATTTTTAATGCAGATTTTGTGTCATTTTGCCTTCTTAATAATCAGAAGGTCATATGGTATCAAGTGAAACACCTTATGACAATTTAAATTGAGTATAACACTATTATTACTTTTATCAGTCTGAAAGAATTAATTGAATCGTGAGTATCACTCACAGACCATGATGTCTGCTTCTGAAAAATGCATTGACTTTTAAACTGTCCTCCAACAGCCAGCCTCAGACTAGACAGGAGATACTAACAGAAATTTCTAGAAAGATGTTGTCTGAATTATGGGTGTTTGCATGGTAAAGCTGAGTCAGAAAAAGGCTATTCAAAGACTTTTATGAAGTTATTTTTGTTGTTAAATCTTAAAAACAAAAACAAAAACAAAATTACATGACCTATTCATATATGAGATATACTTTTTTTTTTTTTTTTTTTTTTTTTTTTTTTTCCTGCTTAGTTACTTCCATGTGAAACAGGACACTGATGAAACATATACTAACCACCACATGAATTTATAGATATGCGTTCCTGGTGCTACATTATTTTTTTTCCCAAAAATACAGTAAAATTTTTCAGCACATGAATGATTGATTCCTGGAACAAGTTATTTTTATTTATTTATTTATTTATTTATTTTAAAAAAAGAAGATCCATTTTAGAGAGATTCCTAAACTTTAATTGTGACTTGTTTCCCAAATCCTCTACCTTGCCATGCAAGATGTGTTAGAAGTCCAAATATACGTGCTCATCCTTAGGGATAGGGCCTTATTGTTATGCAATACCCACTCCCTCTCATAACAGTTTTCTTTTAGGCTTGTCCATCTATTCAGGTTTATGCTTTCAAGACCAAAACAATTTCTGGACAGCTTGGATTTAGTGTCCTATAACTGAAATTACTTTTCTTCTGACTCATGCTTATTCCCGGGCAGCATGCAAGAAAACAGTCATAACTTACCTGATATTTATCACAGTAAACAAGCTACAGTTTTCTAGTCTAGTTAGACATCCTATTCCCTGTATGTATTTAGCAGTCTTCTTTGCACTCGTTCATCCAGGTTCACCTTTTTGTAGTGTGTTGGCCAAAGCCCTCCACATTATGCCAGAGAAGGTCTCCTAGTGCCATATGCAGTAGCTCCCCCACATACCTGTCTTAAAATCCAGATGCTGAATTTGCAGTTATTCAGAGATTTGTCATTCTGAAGACTGTACTCATCCCATATGCTTTCCTAACATCCAGCATATAGCTGTGTTCAGCTTTACAGGGTGTCTGTAGCTGCCCTGGCCAAACTATATCACTTTATCACTCTGAATTAAGTATGCCTTTAATGCTAAGAATCTGCCTTGTGTTTGAACAGTAACCAAAAGTGTTGCTCTCTCTGTTCTTGTAAGGGTCCTTAACAGTGGTCTTTCTTTTAGCACTGTTGTTCATAGCTTAATCCTGCTTAAAAAATCATCCCGATACCAGAAGGATTAAGGTTCTGTTGCTGTTTCCTAGGTATATTATGCAGGATATCACGGTAGTTACTAATATAGAGGTACGTAAGATTGAGCATGTCAGTTTTGCTCACTGACTGTGAGCACATTCCAGTATCACCAGAAATAGTGATATGCGTGAGGCAGAGGCCTCATAGATCATGTCTTATCTTACCATAACAAGACACTGTATTTCTCATTTGTTCCTATGGTTATCCGATACTATTTTAAAATCCTCTCCTCTCAGCTGTAAAACCATGCCAGCAAATCTGGCATTCCAACACAAGTTGCAAATACAGCTTAAAAAAAATAGATTTTTTTTTTTTTTTTTTCTTTCAGACTTTTAGACACTTCAAATGTGCCTAGGACAGGCAATTCTCTAATATCTTGTTATTAAAAAGTCAAGAAATGGAGCAATAATGCTACTGACATAGGAAGAGTATAGATTTCCAAAAGAAGTTCAAAGAAAGTTATGAGATGTTAGGGATTAATATCCTGATTTTAAGTATAAACAAACAAACAAACAAAAACAGATTTTGGTTAATTTTAGCTAGTAGTAATGTAAATTAGCTTTTATAGGTTACTTGTGGTGAAAACTGTGTATGGTAGCCTAATTTTTAACTCCTAGTTTCATGAACAGCTCCTCAGCCCTATGGCCTTATTATGCACCACATTCTCATTCAAAACCTCTCCATCTTAACAAATAACCATTACTGAGGATGTAAAATTAGAGGATAGCCATTGTGAAGTAGATTATCGGTGACAGTGACAAGAGTCTGTCACAGGAGTGCAATGTTTAATGTTTCAGTATGGCATTTAAGTGCAGGAATAATACTAGGAGGGGCAAATATAATTTTGCGTTACAGGAAGAAGATGTCAGAAACCATCTGGAGAAGGGGCTGTGCTTGTACTGCTAAGTGAAACACATAGCCGCATGCCATTCCCTCAGGCCAAGTACCTACACTAAGCTATATTAGGCTATGTAACTTATGGCCCAAAGGGGTAATCCTGTGAGGCTCCTGTTGTCTAAGACATCAAAATACTTTTGTTGCTTCCCCCAACCCCCAGTTCAAGATGTTGGACGTCACATGAGGGCATTGTTATGGCCTGTCAGACTGGAGTTGTTAAAGCAGAAAAGAAAGGACTGTGCTGTGTAACAGGGATGACACATAGGGATGTTCATTTGCAAACCTTGTGGGATGCTGTCTGGGGAGTCTGTAGGGCAAAGGGCATGTAATTGCACCCCTCTGCTACCCACCTGGTGCTGCCTCCTGCACCATGCTTGGATATTAGCACTGGGAGCCTCAGCTTGCCCAAAGTGAATGAATGCATGGCTGGGAGTGTGTGAGCAGGGAGGCAGTGGGGATGGCTGCAGATCCTGTGCTTGAGCTTTCTCTCTGCCTTTATTTTGTTTAGCACTGGTGCAGCCAGGGAGTCTAGCTGGCCGTGTCTGAATGCAAAAATGCAGTTATTTTAAAATACACGGTTAGTTTAAAAAAGGCTACAGAGCACCAACCCTGTACCACTTGTAAGTCACAAGCTCCAAGCTAATAACTCCCAACATCCTATAATTAATTAGAATAAAAAAAGCCTCAAAAATTACAATGTACCACAGAAAGAGAGCAGGAGAAATCAAGGTTGTCCTAACATATATGGTGCATCACTGAGAATACTTTACTTATTAAAGTAAATTGGGAAGTTTTAAAGAAAAAAATACTAAAGATATAATATAGGAACAAGTCCCAAGTTGCATAAAAATGGTATCATTTTTCTTTGTTATTGTATGAGATAGGAAAGGGCAGATAGGAAAAAGCAATCCAGAAACAGCATGTTCTTACCTATATCAGGCAGAGGAGAGCCAAATGAGGAACATCTCAAGATGGAAGCACTTTCACAGATCCTTCAGACCTTTCTGTCTCAATACTGGGCATGTAGAAAAAAATTGTTTTTCTCACTAATTTCATGCATATTTAATCAACTAGCCAAAGCTATATTCATTCTGGTGCAAGCAGTAATAATTGCCTGAGGAATCAGTGGGGGGAGGAACGCTTGCTCTAAGGCTGCTACTGCAGAAGTGTAGAGAAGCTAGCCAGGGGTGAAATAGTGTTTCCAGAAATGGAGGGCCCGTATTTTTTCAGGCTTATGTCTTCTCTCGCTCTCCTTAGGTAAAAATATGTTGTTACTTGCTATTAATACAGCCATGTATGCAGTCCTAGATATCACCTGAAGAAAAAATAAAGAAAAACTAGAGGGAGGATTTTGTTAAATTTTATTTTCACTTGATTTTACTTTCTGTGCTGAAATTAATATTGTTCATTCAGTCAAGTTAATAAATGTTCTCATATTCATGACACTTGCACATCATTTTGACTATTATGGGGGAAACAACACACATATTTTCATGTTACCAGAGGAAACAAGCTACACAGAGAAAACAGGATATGAATGTTTCCCCAAGTAGTAATTTTACGCTATTTATTTTCCAGTTTGAAAAGATAAGAGGATTTATATTGCTCAATGAAATAAAGTTTAAACCACTTTTGTACACAAGACAAAATGAATTGTTGTGTCATGGATGAAATATCATGTTTCTGTAAGTGAGATTCTAAAGAAAATTAATGCATTTCTCAATCAGAAGTCATTTCTTCAAAAATTCTAAAAAAAAAAAAAAAACAAAAAAAAAACAGTAATCTGAAGAACAAATAATAATAACAAAGCAAAACAGAACAACAACAAAACTGACAACCTGTGTGTGTGCTAGGTTAGGATGAATGTAGCTATGGACTGAATAGCAATTAAGCTGACGTCACAAAAGAGTTCTCAGTTACATCAGTTGCATTGGGCTCTACATACATTAACATTTTGGTCTGAAGCAGTAACAGTCTTGAAGCAAATCCCTGGAGGTTCCCACTTCTATGGTTTGGTTTCCAGAGCAGATTTTGGAGCATGCAAAGCAGGTTCCTTTGCAGGATGGAGCGCCAGCACTCCCCTCATCTATGCACGAGGAGAGGTCTGATCCCCATCAGGCATGCATGAGTCAGAGCCTATGGCTGAACCTCTGTACAGGCTCAAGCTGTTTTCACAGACCAGGTTGTATCTATTCGGAAAGGCAACAATGACACAGAATGTAGAAACTGGGGCTTTAAGTGGGGAAAAAAAACAATGATAGAAAGCCATAGTAAGCAAAAAGAAGGCAGTTTATGGGGATTGTGGCAAATGCATGAAGGGTATTGTAGGCTGGTAAAGCGAAGTGAGTTGAATGAAAAACCACAATTACCTTTATGGAAGAAATGAGGTTCCTATTAAAAAAAAAAAAAAAAAAAAAAAAAAAAAAAAGTAATAATTAATAAATGCTTTTACCATTTACATAACCCTGCAAAACCATCTGTCAACAAATTAAATAAAAATCTAACAGAGTGCTGCCATGTGGGTTAGTCTTTTTGAAGCTCTGGTGTTCTGCCTGAAGTTTGTTTCTAAAGCTCCCATTGCTCCTGTTAAAACAGGAAAATAAACTCTGTGCATGTATGTTCCAGACTCCCCCTCCTCCCCTCTTAACCCAAAGAACGTTTCCACTTTTGCTGGTTTGTAAATCTGACAAGCATTTTTTTTTTTTTTTCCAAGTAGAAACTGGTTATTGAATTTGACCCAGTTTTGCAAATACTTTTAAAACAGCTGAAATCACACTTTAGCACAAGAAGAAAAAAAAAAAAGTAAAAGAGGGAAAAAAAAGAAAAAAAAAGGAAGAGTAGATTTACATATTTCATAGCACCATTTTGTAATGTTTCTTAATAAATTAATTATTTAACATGTCCCTTTAATCCATAACAGGATTAAAAATAATTATTTTCCTATTTTATGCTTTTCACTGAGGCTTATTCAGTACATATCCCATTGTTTGTGTAGACTTTCATTATTTAGTAAAATCTTCAGATATTGAACAGCTGTCTGCTGGTTTTGACCTGCAACATTAGAATAAAAGTATTACAAAGACAACAGATTTTGGCAGCTGTAAACTGAGTACAGCTGAACTATGATATTTGTAATTGATATGTTACAAAATAGCATCTGCTTGTTTTCATTTATTAATATTTTTCAAGTAGCACCACTTGCATCTGCAAAAAAAATATGAAATTTTGGAGATGCATATGCAGTTATAAGGTTGCATTTCTTTACATTATGCATTTCATATCCATATTTAAGCCTGGATTCCTATAATGGTGTGTAGATTATGTCCACGTGAGTTTAAGGATTAGTCAGTAGTCAATGCTGTCTTATCAGCAAATTCTGTCATAATAGTAAAAGTACAAGGCATGCATTAATTTTTAACTTACCAGTAAATGTATATTATATATAAGGTTTTGTCAAATGGCATTTGTCTCTGTTTTTTCAATTGCAACAATTATGTTATTGAATGCCATAAACAGATGCAGTTAGATTTATCTAATGGTGTTTTATGCATATTATTTTTTTTGACATAAATTCAGTTCAGTACTGAAATCTAAAATGCCATTTGTCTTAATAAGGTTAGTTGATGGTCATTCCCTCAGTGAAGCTGGGGGAAGAAAACTTAGAGTAGAAACTGGAAGACGGCGACTTGGGAAGACTTCGCCAGCTGCAGAGACAAACAAGGCTTACTTTATTATTGCCTTAATAAAAGCTATTGAGCCCTGAGTACATAGTAGCTTCTTGGCACCTCGCACTCTGCGTGCATGGAACATCCAATTCTCCTGTTAAGTGGTCTGCTCAGTTATACTTGATTTCTCCAGCCCATTTTTCATTACTTTCCAACCAGACTGCAGTCTGACAGAACAAATTTCTAAGCAACCACTATAAAACTCTTCCTAAAAATAAAATAAAAATAAAAAAATAATCCAGATTCTGTGGCCCAATCCTGCCAGTACTGAGCAGCCTTAATTCCCATGCAGCTCAGCAGGAAAGATGTGTACTCATCTCATTGCAGGAACAGACAAGAGCTTATGTGAGCAGGCTGGGGTTTACCACTGCAGACCCTAGTGCCTCTTGCTGTAAATTAGATTTGTGCTTAGCTCCAGAAGCTAAAAAATATGCAAGGTCAATTTCTCTATTTCTTTTTGTTTATCTTCTAAGGAAGATTTTGCATTAACTAAACTGTATTCACCTTGGTCAAAACTATATACCTTTATCAGAATCATAAGGTCTTCAGACTTTTTGTACTGTGTTTGTATATTGTTTAGCGCTTATCAGTGTCTTACATTTCCAGTCAGGAAACTTAACCACAACAGCAATTCTAATGAGATTCAAAATGATGATTTGTGGTTATATATATATATAAGTTGTTTTTTAAATAATATTTTAGAAAAAAATATGGTAAACATTGAATTTTGTGAAGCTTGTGTAGTATAAAAGTGAAAACATTAGTGTACTACAAAAACTATTCAAAATTGTTCTCATGAATTATTTCTTCACTCTGCTTCACAAATGAAAAATATACAATATGTGTGTATATACTTAACAGTCATTCAGGGAAAGCTATGCAGTATTTGATCAATATTCTTGAAGAAGGGTGATGAATATTTATTACACTTGAAAATGACCAATCTAGAAAGAGGTGATGAATAGTTCGCAGTCCTGAAACAAAAGATAATACTGTAATGCTCTGAAATTAGTCTGCATGTCTTGGTATAGAATTTTTGGTTAACAGTTTTTGGTTTTTAACTGAGATGGATTGTAACTATTGAGCAGAACAGGGAATTTTGTTGTTGTTTTTAAATGTGAAAGGGTGATTCTACAAGTTGCCAAATGCTCTCTATCTTTCACACCACAAAGCACATGCTTTGGTCTTTGAATGTCTTCTCTCAAGCAGTCCGGTGGTCTTTGTGTTGGGAATTAAGCAGATGAAGAAAAATTTTGTTGGATAGAGATATGAATAAAGTTCTCTAAAAATCATAGCACTAATATTTCTTTGTAAAGTTAGTATACGAGAATAAACTTGTTTCATTCACTTCACTGCCTTAGGATGCTTGATGGAATAACGTAAGCTTCTTTAACTTCAATTAGTCAAGGATGGACTTCTTGACTAATTGGTGGCTCCCACTTACTAACACAAAGCAGAGCAAGTGACTTGCAATATCTGACTCTGTAGACCACTTTTTTGTCAGTGTTCAGATTGGAAATACCTCATAAAAGATACTTTCCTAAGTAGTTCTCATTTTATATTGAAGATATATGTTAGGCTGAAGATACTTGGGTCTACCTGCTATTTATCCATAGTCTTTTGCTGAAAACATATCAATATATGTTATTTTACAAGTTTAATTGTTTATTTGAATGGAAAATGGCCAGTGAAATTAACTTCAAGATGTACTATTTGAGAATATAGTAAATGAATGATTTGTGTCTTATGTATTCACAGGCAAAGAAATTATGTGTATGCCTTAATGCCTTTTAAATTTGTGTTCAATTAGGATTTTTTTAAGACTGATTTTTTTTTTTTTTTACCTTAGTTTTTGTTTAATTTCATTAGATACTGAGATGATTCAGGTGATAAACAACATCTAATATGAAAGAACAATACACAATGTTGTAGTTAGTCAATTCTACACAAAATGGTAATGTGAGAGCATACTCTTCTGGCACATTCTGTGTTAACTCAAACTGTGGCTGAAGTTTTTAGATGGGAAAGAGAGCCTTGTTTTGCTTCTTATACTCATTTATGGTATGTGAAAGTATCAGACTTTTGAGCAGTAGTGAAGAGTAATACTGGTTATGAACTAAGAAACAGTTTGGCTTTATTTGAAAAATTCTCAATTGTGAATAATCCATGTTAACTTTACACATAGGGCAAATGACTTTATTTTGCCTCTGCTGGACCCTTTAAGAAAATCTACTTTGTTCTATGTCCTTTAAGACATGAACAGGATGTCTTTATTTAAATACCACTGGAACCTTTCTTTTTATTTATTTTATATGGTAGAAAGTTTATTTTCAGTTGCAGACACTGTTATATGAGCAGCATTAAAATCTGTAAGGACACTTGCAATTCATTCTTCGGGATGGTTTAATATCTCTACACTGCAACAGTTTGCAATACATGCACATCTTCCAGATGTACCTGCATTTGCTATTGCATTTTCTATGTAGATATATTTATTTACAGAGAGGTAGTGAGGCATCAAAACAAAGCAATTGAGGTCAGAATTGAAGGTGAAGAATCCAGGGACAATGGACAGTTGGATGAAGACCATGAGGTAGAGAAAATGGTAGCCACAAACAATGCAGCTGTCTGAGCTGGAGGAACACCAGGCTCACTCTTCCTCCTACCCCAGAAGAAGCATCCATTGGAGTTCCTTGGAGTTCCTTCTTAGCATACCAGGTGATTTTGGAAACAGTTAAGAGATATTCTGATTAAAACAAATGACAGTATCTCTTACATGTGGTCTATTTATAGTTTAGGAAAATATGTAAATTTAAAAAAAAAACACTGTTGAAAAACAGTAAAGACCACTGCCCCTAATAAATGTATATCAGCTTAACTTTCCTGTGTTGGCTTGGAGCCGATTTTATGAGTTTTTGATGAAGTTGCCAAATTCATCAGGTTCTCTGATGTAACTGAAGTTATTCATGTGGATAAGTGGTTATAGGGCTAAGGCCTACTATTTTTACAAACATCTAAGGCCTTCCTAAAGAAATAAATCACTTGACTAACAGACACAGTACTTCCAGTGTGAGTGCTTTAGTGGTTACCTATTTACTGTGGCTGAAGATATTTAATAATTGATGACATTTAGTAAATGAAAAATTGTCATTTATTTTCATGAAATACAAATCAGCAGGAGTACAATATTGTATTCAGTGAGCTTCTCTTTAGCCTGCATCAATATTTAAAAAAAAAAAAAAAAAAAAAAAAAAAAGAGAGAGAGAAAGAAAAAGGAAAACAAAACAAAAGAAAGATAGCTGTTCCTTCCTTCCAATGATTTATTTTAACTGGGATGCAAACATTAATGTAACAACATGGAAGAGTTCTACTTATTATTATCATTATTATTATTTTTTAATTATAGGCTGAGCTCCCAAAGTGATTTAATTAAAATTAACTAGAATTTAAGTTTCTTTCATGTAGGCCTAAATTTGTAATACTGAGAGTGAAAGATATTTGAAGATGAGGACCATGTTTTTATATAGAGACTGGTATAGAAGAACTTTATGCACTAACAATGCAGACAATAATATTTTACAAAGGAAAGCTTTTTAATGTATGTTTTTTATGTATGTTTTTATGTAAGTGTGTTTTTTATGTAAGTATGTTTTTATGTATGTATGTTTTTTATGTATGTTTTTATATTTTTCTTTTATTATTGAGAGTTATTGAAAATAGGAAAAGTTACTATTTCAAAAATTAAACACGTTTGTATTTAATAACTGATATTCTCAAGCAGTCAAGCATGCTCATTTAAAATTTCACACAAGGAAAACACAAGGAATCTTAACAATTATTTATTTAGTATTTTTACTCTACAGCATATGTTTGCAGCTGAGTTATCAATGAAAATTTGTAGCCAAAAAGCAGAACAGGTCAAATATCTATGCTGTAGCAGAGAAATTATAGTAACATACACTAAAGTAATAATGAATCATGATGCCTCATTGGTTCCAACTTCATTATATTGCTGTTTAGCAGTGTTTCCTGTCCAGAAATATGCTTATTTATCCTATCTTAAAGTTCACATAAAATATGATCAGTATTTAGGAATTTATTTACTATAGTGTTCTTAGGAAATGTGGGGCTCAAGTATTATCTTTCTTAAAAAGACATACAATCTCATGATTTTTAAAAGGTACTTTATAAATGATATTGAAGTATGTTATCTCACATTTTACAAAATGCTAATTGATTTTTAAGAGAAATGTCTCTATTATTCCCATTCTTGGAAATTCTTTGAAACATTACAGGGTAGAGTCTTTCATATTTTGCTGAAAGCATATAGAGCTAAACAATCATGAATACCAAGCTGTAGTATCATGAAATTGATTCTGAAAAGGGCTGGAAAGAGGGAAACTTGTCCTTTGTTAATGGCCTTACTCTAGAGAGATTCTTTAACTGGAATTTACAACATAGTTTGTCAGGATTTATGTAATCTCCTGTTCTTTGACCACCATGTATATTTTGAATAAATTTATGGAAAAAAGATGATCTCTCACTTCTTCCTGGAAAATGCCAAAATAATGTAGCTAACATTCCTGGTTATTAATTTCTTAGAAGTAGTGTAAATTATAGCAGGAATTTGTTCCCCAAACTAATAAGATAAAGTTTTCTTATGGCATTCATAAATTTTAGAAAAGGTGGTTAAATTATCACATAAAAATAATAAAATACTACTAATAATAAAACCAACCAACCAAACAACAACAACAACAAAACAAACAGAAAAACTGAGGTCCTTTTCCCAGTGTTAAGCACCAACAGTTACAGGATGATTTTTAAGAGCTGGTAATGTGAGAGTAATTCCTCAATCCTGCCTTGTGCTGCCCCCACCCCAACATTTTTAGAACGGTTTTCCAGTAGATAACGCAGATTTTCCCTGCCCCCCACCCCCCTGGATGATTAATTGAATTCTGGTGAATTGTTTACTATTTTAGTTGCAGAAGTACTAATAGAAGTGGGGTGGCATGGTAGGCAATTTACATTCACAGAATTAGTCTCCAGTTCAGGGAGCTCACAAATATAGATGACTGAAGGTTTTTGAAGGATAGATTAAACAAACAAACAAACAAACATACAAAACGTGCAAATGCACCAAAATATTAAAAACAACAACAACAAAAACATTATGCTGAAACAGTTTTGGGGAATGTCAGGAGACATTCAGAGGAATCAAATCAGAGGAATCAAAATCAGAATTACTAAAAATCTCAAGAAGGGGAAAATGTTTTTGAACTTCCTACAGTACTTCCATTGTTTTTCAAATAACTTTCTGTTATTTATGTAGTGGCAGTATTAGACTAGTATATTCTGTGATGAATTATATATTACACAGTTATCTTAATAACTCTATCATCAAGTTGGAGAACAATAGCAGAGTTAATCTTGTAACTGTTTTCTGATATTGATGCCTTTAAAGGAAAAATGAATTAAGGTGGAACTTTTCTAACCATCCAATTGTAGGGATTGTTTACATAGCCACACAACAAGGTAAACAGATTCACCCATTAAGTTTATTAATGTTCTCTTTTTTGAACGAAAAATTATTTCGGGTGATTAGCAAATGAAAAAATGAGAGGATGTATTTTCAGGGTATGTGTCTTTGTAGAAATTAATGACTAAGTACTTATTGATCATAACAGTTAGTTGTTACACACATTCAGCTATTGTGACTATTTTGACCAAAACAGCCCATTGGAGAGCACATGCTCTGATTACTTATTTCAATATCTTACTGGTGCACATACTTTTACCCTCTGTTTCTTTTTCTTGCCTCTCTCTAAAAACAGTTTTCAATGTATTTTGAACTTTCTAATAATTTCCCTTAGGAAAATTATGTATTTTTCCATACCTGAACATGTCAGTTGCCAATATTGGACTATTGTCCATCAGGTAAAACTTTTGTTTCAACATCTGGTAACCTTTTCCTGTCTTCCACCCTGTGGGTAATTTTGGTTTCAAAAATCAGAATGCCCTGATTGATACAATTTTACAAACAGGAAATACTAATATAGCAGTGCCATTTTTTTGATGCAATTTCTACAGCTTGCATTAAGGAATAAGACTTCATATATATATCAGATGCAAGTGCTGTGTGTGTGCAGAAGAGCCAATGGACCACATGCTTCTGCATGGAAGGGTATCTCTCCAAGGATCCCCACAGCTCAGTGAGCATCTTAGAGGATTCCTTTCTGCCAATGCCACTGTCATTTTCATGGACATTAGGGCTTCAACATGAAACATTTTTTTACAGCTGTAGGTAAGAACTCCACTTTGAGAGATGTCAAGGATAAAGTTTCTGATCTCTATTGATCAGTGTTTCTCTAGCAGAAAGACTTATTTTCATGTATCTGCCTAGAAGAGTTAAGGCTATGATCCAGCGAAGTGTATGCTTAATTTTCTCAGCATTCTGAATCAATATCAGTATATATGTTTAGAAAGGTATAGATATGGATAAAGTAAAATAAAAATAAAATCAATGTATACACATTGATTGAAGAGACAAAATAGAGATAATATTTAAGGAAAAGGTAACACCCTATTTTATATCGTTTTTTTTTCCATTTTATTTATTTTATTTTATTTTTATTTTTTTAAGTAGCAGCATTTTCTGTTCTTGTACAGACAGTTGGAAGATTGGAAAATAAATTTATATATATATATATCTTTCCTTTGTAAACCACGATTATGTTCAGGAATGTACTAAACTGATCATTCTTGATTGCTAATTGCCCTGGCTGGGATCTTCTGCTGTAAGGAAGAACTACTTAGAAAGTAGAGGAATTTCATCAGTGTGTTGCTTTTCCAGAATTCTTTGAGCCAAATCAGTTTAGTCTTACTCTTAAATGCTAGATCAAACTGTGTTTGCTGTGCAAGCTTAAGATCTCCTGTCTACATGCGTTTACCTCCTAAATATGTCAGGCATCTGATACTACAAATATCACACTGATAATGGTGAAGAAGTAGTAACAGTAATTTTGTTCTAATAAACACTCTTTTCTTACTGATAACATAGGAACAAACATATTTTCCTTCTCTTTGAGAAGGAGATGTTTTCCTAGGAAAGTATTTTAACCTTCCTTACATACATGCTGTACAAAAACTAAATCTTATAAAATGGGCCTATTATGTGTTTATTCATGTCACCTCTGCTGATTTCTCTGAGATAGGTTCTGACTTCTTTTACTTCTATTGGCAATATGGACTCAGTGCAGTGCAGGCAAAACCTTCAGTGCAGGTTATATTCTAGTCATCTGAAATTATCTTTTGGATAAATGCTGTTACAAAACCTTAGAAGATGGTGAGTAGGGAAAGTTAAAATATGGATTGAGGTGATATGAATGAAAAGAACAGGTAGGTTCTCAGATTTGGGAATGCATATTCAAGTCTAGAAATGAAAAAAAGACAATTCTAGTTTAAATTGAAGAGTTTTTGACATGGAAATAATTGTTAGGAAAACTGTCATTATATAACACCGTTTTATTCACTTTTCAGACTAGAGATATATTAATTTGCAAATACAAGCCACTATGACCTGATTACACAACATTAGAGGAAGAAAAATATAAACTTCATCTAAACTGATTAGGATACTTATTTAATTCCACAGCTATTACTTTCCATACATAGTTCAAAGGTTTGGGGTAATGGTGACTCATTTCTTTCATTCAATTTTACATTTGTTAACTTATTTTTAAAATATTTAAAGCTCAGCTTGTCAGCTTTCTGTCAAAAGAAACAACTGTGAAGACACCTCTTAGTCCCCTTTTCAGTTATTTAAAACAAAAATTGCTCTAAGTTTCTTGCAAGATACACAATTTACAAATTTGCTGGCTAAGATTCTAATATTTTCTTGTAACTTTTACCCTTTACTGAATAAAATACAAGTTCTGAATGGACAAATTATCTTTGCATCCCCAGTTACTTCCTGCAGTAATTTCCATTGATTGGAGTGCATGTGCTCATGAGAACGGAGATGATCAACTGCACTGAGTCAACAAAACATTCTATACTAGCAGATGCTTTTATTATCACATAGCAAAAGGTGCGTTATGGATCATTGTTTTCTATCTCTCAGAAGGATTTTCCAGTGTACTTAGAATCCCAGAAATGGATGCTCTATTACATGTTCAAAGAAATTCCTGACAAGAGCTTGGGAAGTGTAAGCTCCAGATACACATTCTTTATGAATGTACAGAAATTTCAGCATTCGTTTTAAGAGGTAATTCTTAGGGGAAACCAACCAAACTCACAAAAAGGAAAAAAAAAAAACTCTCATGATAAATAATACAGAACATTATTATTATTATTATTATTATTAGGAAATATATGACAGTAATATTCATAATTTTTCATCTTTCACTGTATGGACACAAATCACACCAACTATTTGAATACTACCCCAGAGAGGTTCTTCCTGTGTTTTCCCTAAGTCTACCCTTAATAAATGGTGGTGTTTTTTTACCCATATATATTATTCTCTTTCACTAAGTGTTTGGTACAAATTGGCTGTTAATTTATCAAGTACATGTAATGGATGTTGCATATTTGAGTGAACTGAATTTGAGTTCAGCATAATAGCTGAACCTCTAAAGTCTGTGTTTATTCATTCACATATTTGGGAAGCCCATCACCAAAATTTACCAAAAGCCTTTCAGACCTGCCGATTGGCATGGGAATATCACCAGATTGCTAAGGGATTCCACTTCTCTCTGTCTAGTTAAAAATTGAGAAATGTACACCTCTGGTATTTTGTACTTCTGGTTTCAGCTAAAGCAAGAAGAACAGAATATTTTTAAAAGTAGACTGTTTCCTGATGAATGCTAAAAAGCACACAAACATTTGGATTGAAGAGATATTGCTTGAGTCAAGAGATATAATGCTAAATGTCTATTCCACTTTTCTATCTAATAGGATATTTTTTACTTTGTCACACATCAGCTTTTAAATGTTTACTCATGATTCTTACTATCCTGGATTTAATTCAGTTTTCTTAGTACAAGCATAAGAAATCCCCTCACATTAAACTAAAGACAGGGAGAAAGCTAGATTTCCACATCTGTTAGAGAATTTATAGAAGTCATTAGAGCTGTAATAATGTATAATTATATAGTACTGACTGCAGTCAGAATCAAGACTAGTAAATGTTGGTACACTAGCAGCATATAAAATAAAATAAAAATCTTTTTAGTTTGTTTGTTCGTTTATGCTTATCAAACAAGTCAGCCAGCCATGGATGGATGTAACAACAGAGGAATGTGTAACAGCTCAATTTTTGCAGACTAATCAAACAACTTTTTCATGTCACTGTTTAGCTTGTAAACAAGTGAGTGGTTTCTAATATTTGTTATAAATTAAAGCGAATTCAAAATAAGAGTATGAAAGATATCTTTCAGAATGTTTAACCAGGAAGTAAAAGGAGCTCTACCTTCTTAACCTATGAGAATGATCTGCTGGATTTATGTAGTTAGTCTATTCCCACAAATCTGAGGGACATTTTTGTCTAACACTTCAGTTGTTTAAAACACTTTGAAGTGAGCTTAAATTGGCTGCTTGCAAGAGATGAGAAAAGTTATTTTCTTTCTACATGTGACTTCAGGGCTTTGGCTTTTTCCTGCTTGTGTCTGAGCTTAATATTGCAGATATACATATGAAGCCTAGCAGCAGAGCAGTGATTGCATAGCACCACTTAGAGGGCAAGTATATTTCCATTTCTTTTACATGCGTCATGTAGTGTTTGATGCACTGATTTTGCATGTCCTTTAGGTAATCAAGGTCTACAGAGATAAAGGAAGAAAGAAGGAAATAAATAAAATAAATAAAAAATAAATAAAAGGAAGGAGACAAGGGAAAGCAAGCAAGCAATAAAATGAAAGAAGCTTCATCAAGTAAAGTAATTGTTGGAACGTTGAGCATCAATGACGTTGTTCTGTCACTCTTCTTCACATATCAAGATACCATGTATCCTCAAGACATGGCATGTGTGTCTTGTACTACAAAGGGGACAGAAAACAACAACACAAAATTACATGCAATCATTGGTAATTCCAGCTTCTGCTGGATGTATAGGATAGGATTTCTGAATCAGTGAAAAGCTGCTGGAGGAAGTATCACAGTCAGGTCAGGTCTGCAGCAGTCTTTCAACATTCTAAAACTGAGAGGCATTGCCTGGGGAATGACTAAAACAACAGTGTCCACATTCTGTGCAATAGTCTGTCTTGAAAATTAATTTTAAGTTCCCACTGTAACTTTAAGGTATTTTCTAATAGAAAGATGACTCTAGTATGCCATCACCATCCCTATCATCAAGCACAAATCTCTTCTGGACTGAGCAAATCAAGGCAGAGTATAGAAAAATACAAAGTGGGCATTATTACTCTGAACATTGCATTATTTTTAATTGTCATTGTGTTTTGTTTTACATCTCAGAAAGAATCCTTGAAGCTTAATTTCCATTTCTCCCATCTCCCTCCAACCCTCTTACATTTTCTCATGCATGCTGAAGTCTAATAAATACTTCTGATTTCTTATTCATTTTGGAATAAATCTACTATGAGCTCTATTGGCATGTTAGACCCCTTAATGCAACATTACATGCTTCTAAACTTTTCATAACATTAACATAGTTATTATAGTTTGGAAATAATATGACAGTTTGTAAGTAAAAAAAGCCATTGAAACTTATGTTTCTGACACTGAAGTCCAGTGTCACACTTCCCAAACTAGACAGTCCACTTCATCCAAACTACACAGTCCTCTTCACTGTAGAGAGGGCACATTCAGTAGTAATGAATCACGGAATCACAGACCAGTTGAAGTTGGCAGCGGCCTCTGGAAGTCACCTAACCCAACACCACTGTTGAAGGGCCACCTAGAACAAGTTGCCCAGGACCATGTCCAAACAGGTTTTTAAGATCTCCTGGGAAGGAAAATCCAGAACCTCTGAGCAACTGTGCCTATGCTCAGTCATCCTCATATGGAAAAAAGCTTTTCCTTATGTTCAGACAGAAGTTCCTGTGTTTCATTTTCTACCCATTGCAAGCTCCTTAATGAGGAGCTTAATGACTCACGCAGACACAAATATTAAGGAGATGTAGATGACGAATTCCTGCATGTTGTGGTTCATGCACTCATATGGAAAGAACACTTCAATACTTTCTGCATATGTAAAAGATGATATGCTGTGGAGCAAGTAGCTGAGTTTGGTCAGCACTGTCCTAAATGGTTGCTTGCATAGCAGCATATTCTGGTTAATAACTTATTAGTATTATCCATTAAATTTAATCTCCATTGGATCAAAAACTTAAATATTTCTTGTACCAAGAACTGGAATTCAGGGCTTCTAGATGTGTACCACAACTTAAAAATGGTTACTTTTTCTTTCTTCTTGTCAAGCACAGTGGATCAAATATTGAAAATTTCAATTGATAAGAGAGTATTTCACAGGCAAACAGTCAGAACACACTAACAGATCGGTGGTTAAACCACTAACGTGGCAGGAGAGTGATGTAAACTACAAGTTTGTATTCCAGTTTAATCAGAGATGGGATCTAAACATGGTTCTCTCCAGGTTTTAACTGCAGTTTTCATATTACATCTTTAATATCTTACCCAGATTGTGACCTGAAATACAACAGCAGACTAAGAATGCTGCCTTCCTCTTGCCTTTTTCTACCTGCAAGGTTTAAGTTTCAGAAAGTATCTTCTACAGTCTGTGAGGAACCTTGTCATTTGTGTCAGGTGTACAACCTCTGCTAGGCAGCAGGCTGCCAAATTGTCATTGTTTGCAATTACAGAATATCTTTGTTGACTAGCCTCTATATCTGATTTTGTTATGCCTTTCGGTATATCACTCTCTGAAGATAATTACCTTCTTTTTGAGTATAAGGTGCTAAAACACTTTCCAGCTCTTTACACCTTCGAGCTCTTAGCCAGTATCCTGGTACCAGCTCTGACTTCAAGAACAAAGTATTTGCTAGGTGCAATGTAGTGTGTGCCTTGCTTAGTCCCCCTTATATAGAGTGTGATAATATTGCAGCAATTGAGTTGATCATGTATATGGGTAAACTTTTATGTAGATATTATGGCCTTTTTGATATGGTAATATGATATGGTAATATATTAAGTATATCAATTAAGGAAACCACATTCTTTCATTTGCAAGTAATTTCTAGTATTGTGATGCCAAACTTGGGGGAAACCTGATATTCACAATGCTCTATTTTAGACTTTTCAGATTAAGCAATATATGCTGTTATGACAGGAATATGTACCACTATATTAGCATTTTGAAAACATTTAGTTAAGTCTAGTGATTAAAATGGTGATTAGAAGCTTGCTAGTCAGACTTCTTCCCTTTCCTGTGCTCCCCAGTATAAACTGTTAAAAGCCAGCTAAAGAAAAGATAGTATTCATGGAATTCTACTCCAGCTTTACATAGGTTGAAAGTCTGTGCTTCCAGTGTAGTCAAAAAAGATCTAGTCAGCACGTTTGGTGCCAACTGGAGAGCAATTCAGTGCTCAGATGGAAGTGCCTGCTTCTGGGAGAGCTGAACACAGATCTGCAGCTGGTCAGAACCTCAAGAATTGTCCTGTAAATGAAGTGGAAAAAAAAAAAATAAGTGACTGATGAGAGGAGGGAAAATAAGATTCAGGAATCACAAAATGATTCTCTACAGCTTAATGCATGCTACTTGGCTAGGGATCTGGAGAAAGTGTCCCTTATTGACACAGCTGTGTATTAACAAAACTACAGAAATGTACTTCAGTTCAAAATCAGGAGATCAATATCAGAAACTCAGAGAACATATTCCTACATAGAAAAATAAATCAAGCTGAAAGACTTGCTAGCCTATTCCTTTCAGAACACTCAGAAATACTATTTATTTATTTATTTTGGTGTTTTCAAAACTTGTTGATATACTGGGATTCTCTGAGAACAAGGATTCTAAAATAAAGGGCTCTAAAATAAAGTACCCTTTCCTTACCACCATTTAATATTTTGACAAGAGTTATAATCACAAATGTGGAAATGGTTTTACCAGATCTGTTAATGAGATACAATATCCATAGAAAAAGATGATAGTTTTTATTCTGTATAAACATTGTCTCATGTAGCATAGGTTGAAGTAAAGGAGCTATACATTGATGACAAGCTTAAGTGTGAGGTGAAAAAAAGTAGAAAAAATATAATGTTGTTTATTCTTCACCTACGAAACCTACTCCATGGTCTTATTAATGTCTACAGTGCAAACTAGAGAAAGAAGGAGGAACAAAAGAGCTATTTAATTTGTTTTGACTGAAGACAGTGCTTGAAATTATTTAATTTGATCCAACTTGTCTGGGTAGTAGTGGAAACAAATGAAAGATGCTAAGAAAAGGTTCATAATGCTTCAGTTGAGATTAAACAGTGAAATACATTTATTTCTTCCTCTAAATATGGCTACCTCAGAGATATAAAAAAGGAGTTAGAAAAAAAGAGCTTAAATTAAAATATTTTGAGACAAATGCTGTCTTTTCCCTGAAAATAATTTTTATAGAATTTAATGTGAAACAGTCTCAAGAAATGTTATAGCTTTTGGGTTATATGTTAAATAATTAATAAATAATTATAATTCATAGAGATCTGAATATTTAAACCCACCTTAGAGCTAACAGACTGACCCAATTTGGTAGGTCAGGGTTTTCATTCAACCCAGTACCAACCGTAGACACCATCTATAGATGAATTTATAATACTGAGAAATGATTAGTAGTTTCTAGACTGGGAGTAAGGCCACTAAGAATTATAAACACTGAACTTTGTATTTCAGTTTCAATCTCCTTTGTCAAACATTATCTATGTAATGATAAAAGCCAATCTCTTGGGGTTTATTTGCTTAACCCCCCCATACCCCCCCATGCCCTGCCCGCCTAAAAACACCAAAAATCTTGCTATTGTCTTTACTGCTGAGGAGCCATGTTGTAGTGTTTTCTATTGGAACTGTGGGGAATATTTTTGCTTGTTTATTTGTTTGTTTATTTATTTAGCATGTAAAGTGAAGAATATGCCAGGCCCCTATTTGGAAAAAAAAAAAAAAAAATGCCTTTGGGCTTATTTTGAAAACTAAATTAGGAAAACAAATATGGATGGGTTATTTTGTAAGGTACTCTTTGAAGTTACTCAAGAATTGCAATGGTTTTGGAAGGCATTTTCTGCTTCATGTAACCAGACATATTTATCACACAATCTATCTATGCCCTGAGATAGTATTTTTTTTTTTTTTTTTTTTTTTTTTTTTTTTTTTTAACGTGGAAGAGAAACTTTAATTAAAAACCAAGGTCCAATACTTAATATTACACTTTTTATAGAAATTTCAGTAGGATAAACATAAATTAGTTATTTATTTTTCTTTCAGAGGTGTTGCTATCCTGACAGGTGAATAAGTTCAGCAAGGAAAAGGTTGAACTTTCCAGTGCTTAAAGGATGGGAAACATTTTCAGAACTTAATGGAAAAGAGACAGAAAGATTCAGTAGGTGGCAGTCTTTCCTTTGAATGTTTTCAGTACCAAAATCTCTTAAGTTGCTTCTGAAAGCTGTTGTCTTTTAATAGGACCTTAAAATAAAGAGGTGCCCTCAAGTGTTTATTATAGATTGTATGGGATGCTTTAGAAGAATAGTGCTTGCCTTAATCAATTTTTATGTCAGAAAATTATATTCTATTAGCTTTCATTTCCTCAGTTATGTCAATTGGGTATCATTCCTTTCTCAAAGTCTAGAGAATTTTTGTGCTCTTTGAAACAATGGCATTATCTCTCAATTAAGTATTTGCAATGAATTTCAGCACATGCAGGTCCTCCCACCTTGCAACACTGTAGTTATGAGACTGTTTACTAGTTGTTTTAGGATCACAGAACAATGAGTAGATTACAAAAGCACAGTATTGTTTGTCTGGGCAGGATTTGCACAATTGTTTCATTTTATTATTATTATTTTTTTATTTTTTTTATTTTTTTTAAGGAAAATAAAATTTTTTAACCTCAAGGTAGTGAACTTACATTTTAAGAGAGAAGAGTTTACCCATTTCACAGTCCCAAACACTTTACCAAATATTTGTATTCTTATTTAACAAAAAAGAGATGTAAATGACAATATAGGTATAAAAGACAAAATATTTGGGACTAGCCAAATCAAGCACACAAACCTTTAGTGCCATCAATACTAGCAGATACATATGTTCTTATAAATTAATGCATATTTGTGCACATGCATCTTTGAAATAATATCAGTGAAGCTAAGTTCTGGTATCTTGTTCATCTCTTTTGTAGTGAATTATATACATTTATCTCTCCAAAAGTGGGGCATTATTTTCAACACTGAATTATTTATTTAGTCATATTTGTAGTTATTAATGAAAAATCTTGGTTTCATAATATCATTTCATTAGGCAATGTGTGTAGTATTTTAATACCCCTTGTTTTCTACTTTTCCTCTTCCTCCCTCAGTAAACAAATTAAGATATATTTTTATTATTGTATATTGATTGTGTATATATCAATGTGTATATGTAAAATAATATTTTTATTCTATTTATATTGAAGAACTGTGAATATTTAAAACATGTTTTTGATGAAGGATTTGAGAAGAAACATTGGAACTAATGAACAAACTGAAGAAATATGGAAACAGATTTCAAAATATATCTTCTTGTCTGGCGTTGTAACTTCATGTGTCTCATTTCACCCAAAATTTTTTTTTTTTTTTTTTTTTTTTTTTGTTTAATTCACACTTTTAAATAGCAGATTTAACTTAAATTGTTTCTTGCAAAATTAATATATTTATGATTTTATTTTTCATATATTTACCAGTAGTAAAAGAATTAGGAAACATACAGTTTTCCTGATGCACACTGATATATTTAATGGCCCAATGGAATGCTACAGGAGGAGTGGATAAGTAGATTAGAAGATAAATAAAATGTCAGTGAACGGCATAATTTAGTTTCCTGCATGGCTCTTGTGTACCTCTCAGTCTAGCTTTCCTGGTAGCTGGCAGACTTCAAAGACTAAATGTACCTATCTAGCATGCCCATCTACCAACAGTCTTGATAGTCAAATTTGATATACCATTCCCTTATGCTATTCATACCATAGCCTACATAAATTATGACTCCACTGCTAATAGTGCTAAAGGGAGAACCAGGATTGTTAACAAGTCTTTTCTATTTCTGTAGACATTGACATAATTTGTCTATTGAAGAACAGTTTGTCTCTAAAACTCATATTGTAAAGATGTCTCCTTCTTACCAAGTGTGATTTTCAGTCCTGAAGTTTTAATATATATATATTCTTGGTAATTTTGCAGAGCCAATATGGTTAGACGTGAGATATTCTTCCTTTTCGTAGACAATTCATGTTATATTAACTAAGATCTATTTTTCACCCTTCCCTACATTTAGTAGAGGAGAAAGATTACACTGAAGTGTATAAATGTAGGAGCTGGATCAGACTCTTTTTCTTTTAGTAGATGTTGTTCAATGAGGAAAGGATGCCCTTTGATCTTCTAATCACAGTTTCTAAGAGTAAGAATCTGTCTTTTTTAAATTTATTTATTTGTTTATTTTATGTAAATGCATTAATATACACTCAGTGGTTTGTGAGGTATTGAGAGAAAATAGCTCTTCTCACACTTCAAAAATTCAGTTGAAAATACTTGTAGTGCCATTCTCTCTTCTCTTTACAAAGTAGTAAAATAACATCTTGGAACTCTTTGGGATACAGAACCAGTAGAGAATACAGAAGCCCAATTTCTAAGGCCTACTTCATATAATTCTGTGTAGCCATCACTGACTGCTGAATAGATTTTGTATAGAGGTTAATTCATCTTAACCTTTTATAACAAGGTCACCCAGCTAGTTGACCAAGGGAAGCCAGCTTTTTGGATTTCAGTAAAGCTTTCAGTATGGTTTCTCATAGTATTCTTCTGGACAAAATGTCCAGCATACAGCTAGATAAATACATAATATGATGGGTGAACAGCTGGCTGATGGATCAGGCTCAAAGGATTATATTAAAGGGGGTTACACCAGGTTGCCAACCTAGTGGGGTTCTCCAGGGCCCTATTTTGGGGTCAATTCTCTTCATTTTTTTCATAAATGACTTGGATGTAGGACTTGAAGGTATACTGAATAAGTTTGCAGATGACACTACATTGGAAGGAACAGTTGATTCTGTTGAGGGTAGAGAGGACTTGCAGAGAGATCCTGACAAATTAGAGGGCTGGGCAGTCACCAACAATGAAGTTTAATGAGAACAAGTATTACATTCAGCATCTGGGATGGAGCAACCTTGGATATATGTACAAGCTTGGGGCCAAGTGGCTGGAGAGCAGTCCCACAGAAAGGGATCTGGGGGTTTTGGTCAATGACAAGTTGAGTATGAGTCAACAGTGTGCCCTGGCAGCCATGAGGGCTAACTTTATCCTGGGGTGCATCAAGCACAGCATTGCTAGCTGGCTGAGGGAAGTGATTGGCCCACTGTACACAGTGTTGGTGTGTCCTCACCTCAAGTGCTGCATGGAGTTTTGGGTACCACAGTATAAGAAGGAAATAAAATTATTAGAGAGTTAATAAAGGAGGTCTGCAAAGATGGTGAAGGGTCTAGAGGGGAAGACACAGTCTGAAGTCACTTGGATTGTTCAGCCTGTTCAGAAGAGACTGAGGGGAGGCCTCATGGTGGCCTACAGCTTCCTCATGAGGGAGCAGAGGAGCAGGCACTGATCTCTTCTTTCTGGTAACCAGCAGAGGTTCAGGTTTGATATTAGGAAAAGGTTCTTTCCAAGAGGATGGTTGGGTGCTGGAACAGGCTCCTCAAGGAAGTGTTCACAACACCAAGCCTGATGGGGTTCAAGAAGTGTTTGACAATGTGCTCGGACATACTGCCTGATTTTTAGTGGTCCTGTGTGGAGACAGGTTCCTTCCAACTCATGATTCTATGATTCTGTGCTGATCTTTACCTGTGGAATCTTGTATGACTTAGGGGTCTGGTTTCAGAGCTCATCATGTGCTGTCACAGCTGAAGTTAATTCCCAGGCTTAAGATGGGATAAGTTGGTGGCAATTAATGTTTTATTATTATTATTATTATTACTAATTGGGGATAAGAAGGAAGGATTTGTCTTCTCAAGAATTTGACCTCTGAATATTTTGAAGCCTGATGGACTTTTTTTTTTTTTTTTTTTTTTTTTTTTTTTTTTTTTTTTTTTTTTTCTCTCCTTCTCTTCAGTATTTTAAGAGAGAGGAAGAGTTGTAACATACTGATAAAGATGCTGGTATCACTAACATTTGAGAATGTTGCTTTATTTTACTGGGATGTATTCATTTATTCTGAGCAAAACTGGGATATACTGCTTTCCTTTATTTTCATTAAGGATTCAGGATATATAATACGGTTCCCCTTCCTTAATGGAAAAATATTAATTAGAGACACATAATGAACATACAATTCTTGTGGGTGATCCTCTATTTCTTACTGTTTTTCTAGACTTTGAGGGAGCAGCTGTCATATGAAGATACTATGAACTGGGAAATTGAAAATGGTATGTGGCTGCCCCACAAGAGAGATTTTTGTGTTGACTGGACCTAAGAAAATATTTTGACTATAATTCAATTTTTCCCTGTCTTCTATTTATTTGAAAATTTCTACTGAGACCTGATATTCTTAACATTCTTCATTTCTTTAAGTCTGAAGATGAACTATGATAACCAGGACAAGAAATCAGATAGCCATTGCCATTACCTGAAGTTCAGCTGCAGGATTTGGTAGGACCTAGCAGAGAGATGAAGGTAGGGTATCTGCCTTAGGAAAAAAAAGGTGCAATGGAGGGAGGTCCTAGGTGCTAACCAGCTGGTGTTCTGGACCTATCAAGTGTTTTTATTTGTTTAAATGATGGACCTGAAGTTGACAGTATCAGCTGTTACAGGCTGTAACAGCTATGGGTAAGACAATGGATAAGGAGGAGTTTGACCACGGAGAAGAAGAGTGATCCAAGAAGAAGCAGTATTTCAGTGGGGCATGGTCAAAAGAAAGAAGTGGAAAGAAGGCAGGAAGAGGCTGACTTAGTCATATCAGTCCTAGAAAATGCTCATTTATAAGGCTGATGCTCAGTTTATCAGTTTATCTGATTGCGTGGCCTGTCATCCTGTGGTTGCCGGGGGCTTACTTGTATCTAAATAATTTTCACTCTCAGCAGTTATCCCCAGCAGTCTGTGAAGAAGCTGGAAGACAGGGAGATATAGCTAGGTATTGTATGACTTCTGCTGTTTGGGTGCTTGCCTGCCCACTCCTTTCACAAGCATTTCCCTGTGGCAAGCAGCTCCCTGAAAGCTGGTAAAAGGCTTTGAACTGTTTTACAAAATGCAGTTGGCAGAGGAAAAGTGCTTTACATGAAGAAAGCTGGAGCACAGTGTTTTCCCAGCTGCTCTGAGACACCATATGTTTGCTGCATGACTACTAATGCTACTTCTTATTTTTTTTTCAGGAGTGTTTACAGACATAACCCACTGTAGTGATACTTTTGTAAGAATAAGAGTACTTCTATTATGAGACAGTATGTCCCCGGAGTTAATGTCATAGTTAGGTCTGTCAAAAGTCACTGACACAAGGTGCCATGAGGAATATGAAGACCAAGACAATCAGTATCACCATCTCATGTGATACTTTTGGAGAAAGTCTCACAGATCTTTTTGACTTGGTCAAAAGAGCAATTGAGATTCAGCTGATATGGATACTAGAATGACATTCTTCTGATGGCATTTTAGATGTGACTTTTGCAAAGTCTGTTAACAACAACAAAACTGTAGGATTTAGCACAGTAAACTCACTTGGTGTATAACAAACTGAATGTGCCTCTCCCATATTTCCAGACTTAACAGGCATTGCTATTTGCCAAGGAGTCAAGCATTTTTATTTGCAAGGGGAGAACTTTCTCTTTTCTACCCCAAGTCTGGACAAAAAAACAGGAAGTCAAGAATCAGGGTAGGGGATATGGTGCTGAACAAATGCATGTTTTTTATACCGTATAATATGAAGAGGACAGGTGGCATATGTAGTGGGTTTATGTGGCAAGGTTTTGGTAGCAGGGAGCCATAGGGGTGGCTTCTGTGAGAAGGATCTAGAAGCTGTCCCGTATTTGGTAAGGGCCCCACTGCTGACCAGAGCCGAGCCAGTAAGTGATGTTGTCTGCGCCTTTGTGAGAGCATATTTAAGACAGAAAAAAAAAAAAAAAAAAAAAAAGGAGTGAGAAACAGCCTTGCAGGCACCAAGGTCAGTGAAGAAGGAGGGGGAGAGGTGCTGCAGGCGCTGGAGCAGAAGTCCCCTGCGGCCTGTGGTGAAGACCATGGTGAAGCAGGATGTCCCATGGAGTACCACGGTGTAGCAGGGTTCCACGCTGCAGCCTGTGCAGGAGACCACGGTGGAGCAGATGGACCTGCACTGATGGAAGCTGTGGCCTGTGGAAGACCCTTGCTGGAGCAGATTCCGGGCCTGACCTGTAGGCTGTGGAGAGGAGACCACGCAGGAGCAGGTGATCCAGCAGGAGCTGATGCCTGTGGGGGATCCAGGTTGGAGCAGTTTGCTCCTGAGAGATGGACCCCATGGTACGGACTCATATCTGGAGCAGTTCTTGAAGAGCTGCTGCCTGTGGGCAGCCCACGCTGGATCAGTTCGGCAAGGACTGCATCCCATGGGAGGGGCCCCACAGCACAGGGGACGAGAGTGACCATGACGGAGTGGCAAAGAAGAGGCGTTATACCATGACCATGACCCCTGTTCCCCTGCGCTGCTCGGGGGGAGGAGGGGGAAAAGGGTGCATGGGGGGGAAGGTGCTTTTGGTTTCTTTCCTTTGTTTCTCACTTCTCTAGCTTGTTAGTAATAGGTAATAAATCTTTCTGTCTCCCTATGCTGAGTCTGTTTTGCCCGTCACAATAATTACTGCGTGATCTCCCTGTCCTTATCTCAACCCTTGAGCCCTTTTCATCATATTTTCTCCAAAATTAATTGGAATATATGTATCATATATATATAAGATATATGCACAATATATATGGCTATATGGGTACACTGGGCTGGTGAAATCATGGCTGTATCTTCCTCATGGCATGACAGGACCATCATCAGTGTTTACTGTTTCGAAGTCTTAGAACTCGCACCTATTTTCAATGGGATCAAAACAAAAAGCCAAGTTTCCTTGGCTGCTCTGGATGGGTTACATGACCAATCTAGTATCTGTTTGATCTAGTCAGTGAGACAGTTGAGAGAGGGAGGTACTTTGCTGGATGACAAGGATTCATCATCAGAATGTAACACACTCAATGATAGATTGCAAACATTGAGATTACAAAACTTGTGTGCAAGGAAATACACTGTGGTTGATGAGGTACATTTAGTAATGATGGAGTTCCTCTTCCAGCTAAAGATTAGGCAAAACCAAACAAAGAACCAACAAAAGAAAAAAGAAAAAACAACAACAACAACAACAAAAAATGCCAACTATTTAAATTGTTTAACAACAGAATCACAAAATAACAGAATTTGGAAGGGAAGTTAAGGTTGGAAGGGACCTCTGGAGGTCATATAGTCCAACTCCCCTGCTAAAGCAGGGACAACTAGAGCAGGTTGCCCAGGGAGTCCAGGAGACTTCTGAAGATCTCCAAGGACAGAGACTCTACTACCTCTCTGGTAAACCTGTTCTAGTGCTCCATGACCTGCATTGTAGAGAAATGCTTCCTGATGCTTAAATGTAACCTCCTGTGTTCCAGTTTGTGCCCATTGCCTCTTGTCCACGCACTGGGCACCACTGAAAAGAGCTCTGTCTTCTTTGCAGCCTCACTTCAAGCATTTATGTGCACTGATGAGACCAACCCTGTTGAAGATCAATCCTCTTCTCCAGGTTGAACAGTCCCATCTCTCTCAGCCTCTCCTCATAGGAGAGGAGCTCAGGCCCCCTGATTATCTTGGTGGTCCTCCAAGACTTTATGGACCCTTTCCAGTATGTCTATGTCTCTCTTGTACTGTTGAGTGAAGAACTGGACACAGTACTCCAGGTGTTGCCTCACCAACGCTGAGAAGAGTGGAATCACAGAATCACAGAATTTCTAGGTTGGAAGAGACCTCAAGATCATCGAGTCCAACCTCTGACCTAAAAGGATCCTTCCTAAAAGGAAGGATCACCTCTCTTGACCTGCTGGTGATACTTTGCCTAAAGCAGCCAAGAATACTGTTAGCCTTTTTAGTGGCAAGGGCACATTGCTGACTCATGTTCAACTTACCAACTGGGTGACACCCAGCATGCATTTGTGCATGGAGTTGTTCCTCTCCAGGTGCAAGACTTGGCACTTCTCCTTGTTGAACTACATGAGATTCCTGTTATAATTTTTTTATAAGCAAATCCTCTTCTAAGTAAGTTTGTGAAAAAGTTGAGTGGGAGTAAGAGCTGTTTTAACAGTAAAGTATAATAAATGAGAACTTCATATTCTCCTTCAGGCAGTTGAGGGGTGTGGAATAAGTTTTGATGAAGCACTTAAATTTTCAGCTCTTCCAGAATGTGCAAACTTCACCAGCATTTTAAATATTCTGAAATCAGCAAAGCTTAAGCAAATGCAAATAAAAAGTGACAGGGAAGTACCTTCTCCAAATTATGTCTGCCAGAAGACTACCAACTGCAAACTGTTCATGTACAAATTAAGGCTCTTACTTTTTGCGAAGATCCCTGCAAACAGGACTTCGAATTCAAAGAAAATGAGCTTTACTTTGCCTATTTGACAAGGCATCATACCTTTAAAACCTACAGTAAATGCTATCACAAACATAGTCTTTGGGGGCTTATTTCTAAAACAAATCTCTTGAGTATAAAAGAAAGAAAGAAGGGATGTTTAAAAAGTAACTCTTTCTCCCTAGTTCCTCTTTATGTTTATGTTCATATCCCAGGGATTAGGGTTACTATATTTTTTGCACTTAATTGAATGCTAGCCTGATTTGAGTTGCTATCAGAGTGATTGTGAAGAAGTTTCACCCTGTGCTTTTCTCTAGACTCTATGCTGGAAGAAAGCTGATGGAACTTGGAAGAATGTACACAATAAACCTTAAATAGTTGAATTAAAGCTACACCTGCCCAATGAGCAGGAGCCATGATTTCTACTGAACTAGTATTTCAAAGGACAAATACATGAATGATATGACTCACTAACAGGACATGCTTTTTTTTTTTTTTTTTTTTTTTTCCACATTTTTTTTTTTTTTTTTGTTTGTTTCTTTGTAGTCTTTTTATTTTTTTATTTGTTCTTTATTTGTTTTGATTTTTAGGATCTATGTATATGTTTCAGAATTTCACTAACATTTTATTTTCGTTGAAACTAGTTCCTCTGAGATACTGCTTTTATACGGCAATTACCGAAGTGTTCTCTAGCAGCACTGACTACATAGATATATCCACAATCTGCAGCTTCTTTTGTCAGAATGTGCCTTCAATTAAATTGTATTTAGTAAATAAATTTAAATTTATCACTGGGATTCTTTGGTAAATTCTTTCTTCTCATCTTAAGGCATTGCATTTCAGCCCCCTGGGGCTGCCCAAGAAAATGGTGGAATTGTCATCCTTGAAGGTATTTAAGAGACATGTGGACGTGGGACTAGGAATCTAGTTTAGTGATGAGACTTAGTAGGTCATGGTGGTGGTTGGACTTGATGATCTTGAAGGTCTTTTCCAACCTAGATGATTCTATGATTCTATACTTAGCACAGCATTATAAATATATTTCAAAACAACTCTAACACATGTTGGTTTCAAAACCAGAGTTTTCATGAAAATAGTTTGTATAAGCATGCTACTAGCAGAGGCATTGAGTATATGGTATTTGTAAGGTGTATAAATAAATTAAAAACCAAAACAGTACAAAAACAGATGTGTAAAACATTATATTTGCTTTAGACATGTAGGGAGGCTATTTGGAAGAGTACTAGTGATATGCTAGTGAGAATAATGACTACAGCTGTGAACTCATTGAGACCTAGAGAAGAAATTTGTCAGTGAGGAGAAGCAATGCTACAAAAGCACAGTGTGACAGCTTCTCATATATAGGATCTCTATACTGACACCCAGCAGTTATAAGTCCTGAGGCACTGGAGACAAATTAGATGGATTGTTTCATGCATGGTAACTGTGTCTTTTAGGCCCTATATTATTCTTTATATTGTGGCCCTGTTCCCCCACTATGAAAGATATTACTAATAAATCATATTATATATAATTGAAAGTACTTGCAGGTTGATGTAGCAGGTTGTGATAATATTAAAACAGACAAACAAACAAGAACATCCAGGAAAGACTAAAAACAAAACAAAAGAGTTTTATTAGATGAATATCAAGGAAAGCTATTAAACTGCTAAATGCTAAACTTATTAACTGGCATAAACATACTTTCCTTGGTGTAGTTTTAGAGCGTTTACAAAAGAAGATGAGTTTCAAATTTATAGTCTGATAGGGGAAAAACAAACAAACAAACAAACAAAACTTATTAGAAGAGGACTGAAAAAATAAAGATTAA
>CM021765.1:121049153-121069801 GCA_011076525.1 Nettapus auritus | reverse complement strand
AAAAAAAAAAAGTTATTGATGTTGCAGAGTTCTCAGTTTTGAAAAGCTGGAGAGCTACTCTCTCCTGCATCTGAGTGAAGTTGAAAGGAAATCATAAAATCATTACTGTGTGAGCTCTGTTTTCTTACTTCATGCTGTCACTGTTATATTGAAGCTTGCTTTATTTCAGTGTAGGGAAACCATGTACTGATGCTGCTTCGTGCTGCTTGAGTCTATGTGACTTTTCAACTTCTATTTGATGTATCTGATGTCTCTTTTCCCTCTTCTCACTTGTGTCATTTTACTACTTTATTCCTCAAAGAGACATTTGTATCTTGATCGTTCCTTTAGGCACATGTCAGAAAAAGTAAAAAAGAGAAGGCTGTGAAAGTGACATGCAAGATTTTTGCTTATGTCCCTGTCATAGAACAATGTGCTCTCAAAGTGACCCTGAATCACAGCTGAAGTGTCCAAAACCACTTTGCTACACAAATAAATGAGACACAAAAATGCACCTGCATTTGTGCATACATGCTTGCATATAACCAATTTAGGTTGGTAGATGCAGATGACAGACTTCTAGGCTAAAAAGCCAGTTAACAGCAGAAATAATACATTTGGCTGGTTAAAGCAGTATGCTGCAGAAGGTGGTTTACATGCTAATCTGGAACATAGGCTTCTGGAACATAGATAGGTTAATGATAGAAGGAATATTTGGAATTGTGTTCAGAGATGGCCATTAAGCAAACAGAAATATCACTGTGAAATTAATTGTTGGAACAATATATAAGTCAGAAAAGGAATGAACTTTTCCCTGATAAAAAGCAAAGCACTTATAGCTTTGGCTGCAAGCACTAGTATACATCAGCCCTGACCTGCAAATGTCTCAACATTGAACCTCTATTGAGGAGATACTGCCAGAAGAGTCAAACTGAGTCACATTATGTTCTAATCTTCTGAAAGTGAGTACATGGGAAGGAAGCAGAGGTAATGACCTAAATGAAGAGCTGAAATTATATTTGCTGAATAGAAACCACTGTGTTAATTTCTATATTCAACTTCCAAATCAACTGACTAAGTAAGGACTAAAAATAAATAAATAAATAGCACCCTTTCCTATCAAGTATCCCATCTGGAATAGTTTGGTACTTTTTGCACATTAAAAAGTAGTCCTGCTGAAAATGCTGAATTTGAAGTAGGTGAGATTCTTGTTATTTAAATATTTAGTTCCTGGAATAAGCAGCTGCAGAAAGGGAAATCTAAGATAACTCTCCTGTGGATTTGTTATTTCTATATGATTTGGAACGTTAACAACAATGCAGATAACCCAGTATTAGTAGGAGACTGGATACAGATTTTCAAGTTTTCAGATTTTTAGATTCAGTCTGATAATATATTTTTGTGAATGCCATCAGTCTTATGCCAATATTATTGTTTTCTCTTACCTTTTCTTACTTTGGAAATTGCTTTTTTAAAGAAAGGAAAAGATTCTCTCTCTCTGTCCTGAGGCAGCAATAAATTTTGTTTTCTTTCTTTTGTTCCAAAAACCAAATATTCAAAATCCCACAAACAGCAGTGTCCCACTTTGCCCCCCACCCCCTGTTCCCGCTTTGGTGCCAACTGATTGAGAGGGCTTCTCACTGACTTCATTCATGCATTCATTCATTCATTCATTCATTCAAAAAAAAAAAAAAAAAAAAAAAAAGAGTTAAGTAAAAAAAGTCAGATTTTAAATGTATTGAAAATTGTTATCGAAACATTTTATATTAATGTACGTGAATGTACGTATTAATGAACTTGGGAAACATGGTGCTATTTAAGTTATATTTAAGTTATAATTCTAGGCTACTATTACTTGTAATCTGCTTATTCTTATCTATCATATTAATTTTTTTTCTGCTGGTGGAATAAATGATTGGGAACATTATCGAGAAGAGTATAAGAACAGAAGAAAAGTGTCTTCTGGGGCAAAACTTCATATGGATATTTGTTTGTCACTACACTGTATTTGAATTAGATACTTGTTCCTATATGAGAAAATTGTCTATGTGAGTATTCAGTGATTAGGTAGTATTCTAGATACCACAAAGTCAAAATTAATAGTTTTTTTTTTTTTTTTTTTTTTTTTTTTTTTTTTTTTTTTTTTTCTCCAAAACAATGTAAAAGTGGTACCTTTTGTCCAACCTCTATTAAATTTCAAAACTAATAACAGCTGAATTTTAATTAGCGTATCAACTTTTCCATTGGATGTACTGGTAAACCAAGGAACCAATGTGTAACATTTCCAAAGGGATCCTTTCAAAATTATTGGAAAAAAACAGTTGGGTGTAGCTTCTCCATATCAAACCATTAAGATGTTAATAAATCCTTAGTATATGCATACATACTGGCTATACATACAGTGACGAGACGCTGGAGAGCAGCCCTGCAGAGAGGGATCTGGGGGTTGTGGTTGACATCAAGAATATGAGCCAGCAGTGTGCCCTGGCAGCCAGGAGAGCCAACTGTATCCTGGGATGCATCAAGCATGGCATTGCTAGTTGGTCGAGGGAAATGATTGTCCCACTCTACTCTGTGCTGGTGCAGCCTCACGAGTACTGTGAGCAGTTCTGAGCACCACAGTACAAAAAGTACATTAAACTGTTGGAGAGTATCCAGAGGAGGGCAACAAAGATGGTGAAGGGCCTAGAGGGGAAAACATATGAGGAGCGGCTAAGGTCACTGGGCCTGTTCAGCCTGGAGAAGAGGAGGCTGAGGGGGGACCTCATTGTGGTCTACAACTTCCTCGTGACGGGGAGTGGAGTTGAGGTGACCTATTCTCCCTAAACACCAGTGATAGGACCCACGGGAATGGTGTCAGGCTGAGGCAGGGGAAGTTCAGACTGGACATTAAGGAGGTGGTTCTTCACTGAGAGGGTGGTTGCACACTGGAACAGGCTCCCCAGTGAAGTAGTCACATCACCGAGCCTGTCTGAATTTAAGAAGAGATTGGACTGTGCACTTAGTCACAAGGTCTAAACTTTTGGGTAGACTTCTGTGGTGTGAGGAGTTGGGCTTGATGATTCTTATGGGTCCCTTCCAACTCGGGATATTCTATGATTCTAAGATTCTATGTATTTTATACATTCACTGGCTGTAGAGTGTATGTGTGAAACTAGGTACATAGAATCTTTATATTTTTATAGTCTTCTAGAAACCACAAGTACTCTCTGGATATAAAAGTTTAGAGAAAATTATTGTATGTTTATTCAGCTGAGGAGTTGAGACTTGCAAAGGAAACCTTCCTCAATAGTGTTTCAGAGAAGCAAAGGTTATGAAGTAATTAAATGATAATCAGTCCACAGCTGAAAGTATCAGAGCTCTAACATTCAGCATGGAGTGCATCAAGTTAGATGTTTTTTAGGAGTCTTTTCATAAGGAACGTGTACTGTATTTTGTATGAATGAGTTGGCAAGAATCAGGTGTTATGGTTACCTAGGAAGAAAACTAGGGGTGGAGAAGTTAAAGTAGGGATTAAAAATCAAGATAAACAAAAAAAAGACATTCCATATCCCATTCCACATGTCATTATGGCCTTATAAATATCATGATGTTCTCTAGAGACATTTATATATTCAAATGTGGTTTATCATTGAGTGTAGACTATTTCAATCTATTAATTTTGTAAGCTGAATGCATCTGAATTTATAAAAGTGTTGATTAGGTGTATAAATTTGTGGCTGACATTACAATAATAATAATAAAAAAAGTATAAGAGTGGACCTAAATCTTTATCACATAAAAGGAAGTATTCAGGTATGTTTTGTCTGAGGCAAAGCTGTCATTCTTTTTCAATGTGACTTGGCCAACATATTTATCCTCTCCCTCTGGCTCCTTAAAAATATCCAGTTCTTGTCATTTTTATTTATGAAAATAGGACACAAGTCCCCCAAATTAATAACTATATCAACATTAATAAAACCTTAGTTTCAAGCAATCAAAGATTCCATTGCCGATCTATGAAAAATGTCCTAGTAATAAGTAGGTGATAAATTTGAATTTATTTTCAAGTATTTAAAGGGTTTTGATCTTTTAGAATATATTATCATTGCCTGCAGGAGGTTATATTTATATTTATTATTATTATTATTATTGTTGTTGTAAATAAAGAATATTAAACAGACTAATAAATGGCAATTTATACATAGTTATATAATGTATATATGGAATAACTTAATATATCACTGAAATTAACAAATGCAGCTTCTTATGCTCTTACTTTGAATAAAATATATATATTGCCGCACTTTTTATGACTTCATAATTTTTATTTGAAGTGCTTGAAAAAGAAACATTAACAGCACTGTTATATAAAGGTATTTTTTGTCATCAGCCTTCCAGTTTAAAATAGTTCATACACAGAAAGAAAAAAAAAACATCACCAACAAAAAAATTTCTTTCCCAACAGCTTTCTCAGCTCTCCTTTATATCTGAGCTGAGCTCTATTATGTGTCCAGTATTGTACAGCCAATTGTAAATAGCCTTGAACACGCCAGATACAAGAGGCCCAACTATAGCAACACAACCTAATGAGTTTGACCCTGGATGCTGAGTTGTAAATTCTCATCTCCCACTATGGCTTTGCTGCATATACTTAGGCTGCTTAAACTTGGAGTTAAAATAAATAATAATAATAATAATAAATCATCAGCAGCTCTGTTTAAAAGGTAGAATGTCAAAACCTGTCTCAAAAGGTAAATATTAAGTAGTGAACAGTAATTGTCTGCTGGGCATAACTGAGATTTTATTATTATTATTATTATTATTTTTACAGAAGGAACTGTTTATCTTAATTACACAATTTTCGCTTTTGACCTAATATTAACAATTCATATTCAAAATAACGATTAATGAACCTGCCAACTACTTGATGCAATGGTACCAAATACTAATGTAGAAAATAGTGTGAAAGCACTGCACTCTTTTTACCATGTTTCACAGACACCACAATTTTTTGGGAAACATTTTACAGTATATTAGCTGCCAGATCATTGTGAATTAATTATGAATTAATTTGTCTTCTTTTCCCTTTTCCTAACTCAATTAAAACAGTAGATGTTCTGTTACAGAACTGTGCTTTAGAATGACATAAAGGAGTACAGCAAACTTCTGATTGTTCTTTTTCTTCAAAACTGTAAGTTAATGGTTGGAATTTGGAATCAGTCAGGAGAAAAAAAAAACATCTTCCCTGTTTACAGTCAGAACCACAATGCATAATATTTTGCTACAAGGAATAATGTTTGTTTGTGTGTTTGTTTGTGTGTTTGTGTGTTTGTTTGTCTTTTGTCACTAAATAACTCTGCTACTTCCATAACTAAATCATTTATTTTTCAATCTCTGGGAAGGAAAATACAGTATTTTTATTTCTTTAATTCTTTTCAAGGTTTGTACTTGCAGGTGAATGAGAAAAGGTTTTCTTCTGGTACTATTGTTATCTAAATAGCAGTGTGGTGGATACTGCCACAGCAATGGTTACATGCTGGTTGTTGAAATTTAAAGTTCTGGTTAAATAGGCAAGGTATTAAAGGATTGCTTTCTCTTTTTGTTGTGTATAATAGCATGTTTGAAGACAAGCCTATCTCATGTCAGCTTTGTCATGGCAAGGAAAATCCATTCCTTCAGTATTGGTGTCTGCCTCAAAACTTGCAGTGAATTTCTAGTTTCAACAAATGTCATGCTGTGCTTCCAGCTCTGTCAAGATCATATTTTTCCATTGCCTCCAAAAATGTGCTCTGATCCGTTTCCTCTTGTATGTAGTACTCTGTTTCCCTCAAAAGTCCTGCGGTCCAGACAGGTCGTAGTAGGTGTGGGAGAACAGTAAAGCATGGATTTACTTTAGTTCATTTAGTACTGTCCATACCTCCGGCACAGGGCGTCTGCTTATTGCACCTTCCAAGTAGGTGTCTCCAAAGCAGCCATGCAAAGCAGCCATGCAAAGCTGCTGCCAGGGATGCAAACTCTCTCCTCTCTCTGTGCTGAAGCAAGGTGACTAGGAGAAAACCACCAGTCAGCTTTCAGCTGTGCTGCTATTTGCATCTGTTTCAATAGGCTGAAACATGCAATGTCTATACAATGAACTGTAAGCAAGCAGCTTGTTATAAGAATTACCTGATCTAGATTACATATGTAGTTCAATTCACTGTGGATTGGTGTTTACAACACTGACTGATGTATCACCACCTTGGAATTAAACCTACCCACTGACATGTTGCCTGACCTAACACTTCAACTGCCTTGAGGCACTGCACAGGTACAGCTAAGCCTTTCTCAGAGTGAGCAGGCCTGGAGACAGCCAACATTGTCAGTTTCCCAGGCTCCACTGTGAGATCCACACAAGAGCTCCTGATTAATGTTTTGGATAACTTGGGGAGATTAATTTCTTATATTCCTATTGGTGTGGGTGTCTTGTGAGAAAGTACTTCAAAATGTAGGGGTTCAATGGGATCTAGGAATCCATTTGTGTGCTGTGTTGTCTGTGTATTATGTTAATTAATACATTTAAAGACTTCCAAGGTTCAGGATCAAATACAGAGCTTCTCAAGAGGTAAAAATTACATGAAAAGAAGCTCATGGTTTAGAAAGGGAAATCACTCAGGCCTTTCAGAGGCAGATTAAGAAATGAAGTGTTGTCCCTCATCTTTGTGAATCACAGAATCACAGAACCACACAAAGTCTAGGTTGGAAGAGACCTCCAAGATCACCGAGTCCAACCTCTAACCTAACACTAACAAATCATCCCTTAAACCATATCCCTAAGCTCTACATCTAAACGTCTTTTAAAGACCTCCAGGGATGGTGACTCAACCACTTCCCTGGGCAGCCTATTCCAGTGACTAACAACTCGTTCAGTAAAGAAGTTCTTCCTAATATCCAACCTAAACCTCCACTGGCACAACTTTAGCCCATTCCCCCTCGTCCTGTCACCAGGCACATGGGAGAACAGACCAACTGCCACCTCGCTACAGCCCCCTTTCAGGTACCTGTAGAGCGCAATAAAGTCACCCCTGAGCCTCCTCTTCTCCAGGCTAAACAGTCCCAGCTCCCTCAGCCGCTTCTCGTAAGACTTGTTCTCCAGACCCTTCACCAGCTTCATAGCCCTTCTCTGGACTCGCTCAAGCACCTCAATGTCCTTCTTGTAGTGAGGGGCCCAAAACTGAACACAGTACTTGAGGTGCGGCCTCACCAGAGCTGAGTACACGGGGACAATCACTTCCGTGGACCTGCTGGCCACGCTGTTTCTTATGCAAGCCAAGATGCTGTTGGCCTTCTTGGCCGCCTGAGCACACTGCTGGCTCATATTCAGCCGACTGTCAACCAAAACTCCCAGGTCCTTCTCTGACAGGCAGCTTTCTATCCACACATCTCCCAGCCTGTAGCTCTGCTTGGGGTTGTTGTGCCCCAGGTGCTGGACCCGGCACTTGGCCTTGTTGAACTTCATACTGTTGGCCTCGGCCCATCAGTCCAGCCTATCCAGATCTTCCTGCAGAGCCTTCCTACCCTCAAGCAGATCGACACACGCACCTAACTCGGTGTCGTCTGCAAACTTACTGAGGGTGCACTCGATCCCCTCATCCAGATCATCAATGAAGATGTTAAAGAGGACTGGTGAAAAAAAAAAAAAAAAGGCATATCATAACAAGGCCTTCCATTGCTTGCCTTTAGTGTTGCTGTTGGGGTTATATGTTAACTGTTCTGAAGAACTTCATTCTCTGGCAAGTGTTTAAGCTTTATCTCTCTTAATAATTTTAAATTGAATTAAAGGAGTAGCTTTTGTTATGATTGAGGGCTGCACAGCTCCTATTACTCTCTATTGATCCTTGCCCAAATTAATCCTTCTGAAAAAACACACACACACACATATAAACCATATATATATGTAAACCATATATATTTGTATTTTCCTGCTGCACTGTATATATATATATGTATACAGTGTATATATATGTATATATATATATATACTGTGCAGCAGGAAAATACAAATGAATAAATTGTTTTAAACAAGCCTTATCCTTAACAGTTAAGCTTGTGTATCTATCCAGGCATGTGCAAATACCTTTGCAAGTTATTAAATCATGCAAAAATCCTTATGGCAAGCCTTTTGGCTGGCCTTAACGCCTTTTGTTGCTGATGATGGGCATGGCAGATTGTAATAATCTTCAGGTTTAGCTAGAAAAAAATACATTTTCTTGTATTTTCTTTTCTTGTAAAGACAATGTGATTTCCTTCAGGAAAAAAAAAAAAAAAAAAAAAAAAAAAAAAGGCTAGAAAATAATCTGATGACTGAGAAAAAACATGTCTGGTGACTGACCTGGAAAAAAGGCATTACATTTAAATCCTCTGCCTTTCTCTCTCTTCCACCTCCCACTCAGCTTCCACCTCCACAGCCAAGAGTAAAGAATTGGAAGAAAATGGAAAGATAGTCTAAAGGTGATGTCAGAGCTGACTGAATTAGCTTCAGTTAAATCTAGGACTCCTGAAAAGCTGTGAAGCTCAGAAAGTGGTAAAACAGTATGGAGAAAACAGGTATTGCAAAGGGCAATTATTTTTTGAAATATCGTCCTTAAAAGGCCATGTTTTATAAAGCTTAAGTGGAAAACAAACTGGTTATGAAAATCTGCCATAAAGAAAGAAGACTTAATGCATTAATTCATTTGCTGTTCAATAAAGTTATCCTTGAAGCAAAAGCAATCTATATGTGGGTGACTTACAGATAACACAGTTTTTGTATATGTGGGGTATATTTTGTGCATATGTAATTTCGGCTAATTCTGTCTCCATCAGCCACTGCAGGGAGATGGTTCCAGGTTCCAGGTTTCTTATTTGGAACTATAACATGAAATATGCTAAAGGAAATGCTTAGAGCACACAACCTTCTGCTGGTAGCATCTGAAAATTTGTTTTGATTCCAGAAACTGAGAGAAATCTTAATTTTTACTGCTTTGATCTCTCTGTTGCTCCTTATTCTCACAGGAGAAGAAATTATCTATAGTTTCATTGTAAGTTAAAAGACTAAGTTTAGAAACAGGGGACAATGGAAAACATTAATGAATTATTGATATTGCTTGCATATCACCTCTGAATGCTGCTTAGTTAATGTGAGTTTTGTCTTCAGTCATATCTCAGAGCCTGGGTACCAGTAGTTAAAAACTTAGTTACATTTATACTATTTGATAATGAAAATCACCTTCAGTGAGGCTGTGTAACATAAAAAAAAAAAAAAGGTACAAACTATGTGTGCTTTTAAATATTTTAGATGTTCTAGTACATCCATGCTTTGGAAGAGGAACCTGAAATTTGCTAAGTGCAGTTCCCTCTTATATAGCATGTGCATATTATGTTTAATCAGCATATTATGTTTAATCAGCCTGCATATGCTACATTGCTACAAAGACTTACATCATTCAGGCTCTGAAAAATTTACTGATGCTTCACATGTCAATACATTCATCATTTTTATTCAGAGATTGCATGGTTTGTGGCTGTAGGAGTTGAACAGCTCTTCCTTACAGTTGTTAAGTTACCATCAGGAGGTCCTACATTGCTTGAAGCTCTAGGCAAGAATATTCATGGGCACCCAGAAAAATAAAATTAAAAAAATAATAATAATAATAAAGGTGTAGTTGCAGAAGGAAGGGAAGAAACATGAACACTATGGCAGACGAAGACAGAAATGATATCCGTAGCAGTGTTTCTGAGAATATGGACAGAAATATAGAAGAAAAAGGAGTACAGATGACAGACTAAACAGGAGTTTGGGATGTTGTCAGAAAAGGTCAGGGGAGAAGAAAACTTCAGGAGAGCTTTCTATAAATGTTGAAGTACACACATTAGCAAGTCCTGGAAACTTAGAGTTGTGTATAGGTCTAGTAAGAAGCTGTCAAATTTAGTAGCAAAACTCATGTTGCCACTCCGTGAGAAGATCTCTATGAAATAAGTTAACAACTTTGTACTACTACCTATTACTGCCTTTTTGACATAAAGTCCGCTGACCTGATTATTCAAGGTTAGGATGTTTCTGTGTAACGAAGTTATAACCTCAGTTTGTGTAAGATAGAGAAGACGGATTACAAATTTTATGTCTCAGAAGTCTTTTTTAAAGAACATTATGATGTCTTTTTAGCAAGAATATCTAAAAGCGCTATTCTATAATATAGCTAATTGTTCAATCTTCATTTTTATGTAGTATCTTTATTTGTATCTAGTAATATCCATTATTAAAGAAAAACAAAACAAAATTAAACAAAACAAAATTAAACAAAACAAACACACACAAAAAAACAACTAAACAAATAAACAAAACTCCATATTATTATTTTTTTTTTTCCAAACAATTTTTGGATAATATCTAGAGTTTGTTTTACAAGCCCCATATACACAGTCTCAGAGAGCCTAGCCATTGAAGTAAGAAGGCCACACATTGTGCAGGACCTCCAATCTACCTTTCTGCTTTGAGAGTTTTTCAGGGAGTCAACTAAAGAGGCACTGCAGGCAGGTTGCAAACTGTGATGCTGAAGCAGCAAGTCAGAAAGTAAATAAATCCCAGGTGTATGTTTTCTTTTCTTCTGCTTTTCTTTTGCTTCCAATACTTCTTTCAGAGCTTGTGTTGATAAATTATAAGGACAGTCATCTTTGGTACATCTTGAAAAAGCCATCTGTGAATGACCCGACAAAATCTAGCTCATTTCTTAGGTTACAGAAAATATAATTAGGCTTTACTAAATTTCTCAGACTGTCATAGCTCCACAGAAGATTAGGGATCAGGAAGAGTTTGAAGTGCTTTCCCCACCACCCCACTCAGCTACAAGATTAAGGAATACACTGTGGGCCTTTTTAGTACTCAGCTGCTCCAGGCTTTAACAGGAGGTGCCAGGGAGTTAAAAAGACTTGTAGTAAGCACAATGAGGCTATGTGAGCAAGAGAAGTCTGGATCATGCAGACATGAAATGATAAATAGAGAGAATGTTAATTTAAAATGTATTGTAGTTTGGAGATATAATTTATCCAGAATTTGCAAGAATTCACTTAGGAAATATTTTCTATTTGCCTTTTGTTCATATCAGGGAGAACTGGAGTGAATGCTGTGAATGCTTCTCTCCTTTGAGATACTCTTGGTCACAGGAAGAACATCTGTCATCCGCAGACAAATAGTTGTTTAGTTTTTCTCTGTAGAAATGCTTCATGAAAAATATTTGAGAACTCTGAGAAGGGAATGAAAAATGTTAAAACATGAGTCTTGAAAAAAACACAGGCAAACTTTATCTCTCAGCAGGCAAGGGAAAATAAGAGTTTGTGACAACCCATGAAAAATGATTAGAGTTCTACCCTAATGCATACTAGTCATTTATTAAATGTTAGTTCTATTTCTCCTGTCTGATGGTATCAATTCTTATTTTTCATCTTTCTCTGTATTCAGTTTGCATTGCTGTTTCAAGGTGAGGCATTTACCTTCTGTTAAATGACATGTAGCTTTTCCCAGTGAAGGCAGTAATGTACACTGTTCCATGATAGAGAGATACCATATCTTTAGCTTAATTTTTATTGAAATCTGCTTTGTTATCAACACTAATCTGAAAGCTGAGTAAAATCAATGTGCACAGAAAACTAAATGAGTTACTCAATGTTCATTCAATCTTATTAATCTCATAAAGATTCATAACTCACAAAACAGATACATGTCCATTTCCCTCTAATTGTTTTCAAAAACTTTATTCTTGTCTCCTAGATATTATCAATTCATAGCTATTGAATGCAGAAATAATATATTTTGTGCTGGTTGATATCCTCCCTTATCTCACTGAAGTAGGTAGAATTACAGAGATGATATTCTAGTAAATTTGTCCCAATGACTTTTTGTATTTGCAACAGCAAAGTCCTAGAGAATATTTTTAACCTGTTTGAAAAAATACAGTGTCTGATAACATGGTATTTTCATGTAAAACTTTTGGCTTTAGCATATCTTCAATGTTACAAAATAAAAAACCATACTATGCTTCTGCATGCAAGAGATGTTCCCAATTCTGTTCTAGAAATGTATACACTTCAAAGAATACACATACTGGGACCAACATACCAATGCTTAGTCACCTGTAAAATCTTTACTTGCACAAGCAATCCTGTTGAAGTTAAAACTCCCAGATACATGCTTTAAGGTTGCCTAGATCTTGACAATTGTATTCTACCCCACAGCTAAAGGCTAGCTTGAGTTTCATCTGATGCAACCTTCCGGTTGAATGCATCCCTGCTGTGAATATATATTTTGAAGTCTTAAGAAGCAGAGAGAAGAAGCAGAGAGCCAATTATAAACTGGCAAACATTTTTTTCTGAAAAAGCAGATCTAGCTTCCTTTTAATTTTGTTTCCTTCCCCCCCCCCCCCCCCCAGTGGTTTAGATTTTTGCTGTTTACCTCATTTTACAAGTTTTCTTCTAAAATAATACATAGCTTATTATAAGATTGCTGATGGTAGGAAAACGAAGAAAGAAAATGTGAACATTGCTAATACTGTCCTTAAAAATGAGCTCCATTGTTGGGGCAAGAGTCATATTTGGCACTTTGGCCCAAACTGTTCAACGCTATGCCCCCGCATATTTTTCACCAAAGAGATCTGTTTTCAAAAATGGGGACAACTATTTGCAAAACACCAGTGCCAAAGCTGAATTTTTTAGTGTCTTTAAGACTATACGTAGGCTGACTGCATTCTGCTCTAGGTTATGCTATGCCATGACTTTTGGGTGCACAGTGTCTGTATTCACACTGGTTAGATATGCATAATATATATTACTTCAGATACTAAGAATGATTAAATTTTAAAAGTGGATGGTGCACAATCTATTGCATTAAACTGTCTTGGCTTTGCTAGGACAGCTGTCATAAATTGATTTGATATGTCAATAGTGGCTATTAGCTAATTATATAATCTGGCTCTTTGATGTGCTTGTCATGCAGCTTTACTTTCAGACAAAACTGCCAACTGAAGAAGAAATGGAGTTTCGTTTTTTTTTTTTTTTTTTTTTTTTTTCTTTCAATTACTTGACTACTTACCCATATCCTCATCTTCAATTGAATACAATTAAATGGTTCTTAGAAAATTATTAAGTCAAGAAGTCTTAGTAACACAGTTATGTGTGTGAATGAGTGCCTGTGTGTGAAACACAGAGCAGAAGTGATGCTGGGAGTGGAGGTGTCTTCCTTATTTGAGCAAACGGAGGTAATGACTGATTTTCCTGCAAATGCTACATGCCAAACATAAGAAGCATTTCCTTCAGAGTATTATTGTAATAAGCACTGTCATAAAGGAGCTTCAGTTCTCCATGATGAAAATCTCTCCATTGCTACAGTGGGATTTTTAGCAGGAGCTAGTAAGCAGCATGTGGGATCATGATATTAGACAGAGATGTACTACTGATGGAAAAAATACTGTGTACTTGTCTCACAAAGAGAATGGGAATTACCTTGAGGTAACTAAACAGCATTTCTGGTTTGATCAATTTGAAAGGAATGATATTGAAGTACATCAGACAAAATTTTATGGAGTTGCATTTAATTAAGTGTTTTACTGTCTATGTTCTATGAAGTCTGTATAGAGTGTCTGTTGTGTTTGCATGGCTGTTTTAATCAAATGTGGGTTACTTCACAGTAAAATAAATGTGTACGTCAACTCATACTCTAGCACACAGATATTTCTGCAGCCATTTCTTGCAAGTCAGCAAAGTACCACAAATTTATACCAGTAACACTATGACCCAAATATTTTTTAAACTACTACGTGTTGCCTCATTAGATGTACTGTGGATTTTTAATATCAGCTGGATGCAGCGTGTTTTCTGCTTTTTAGCCCAAATATCTATTTACCAGGATAAACAATTACTGCTGAATATGCTGTTCCTACAAGGTAGTAGTATCTTGTTCCCCTGCTCCCTTTCCTTTCTACAAAAAATAAGGAAGGTTTCCTGGTAGAGATCATTGTGATCCTTGATTTGTGTTATTTGGGCAAGCAGAAATGTTTTTCACACAGCATCATTTTATTTTTTCACCCACCATAAACTGTCCTTGCTAGTCTCTTTTAACTATGCTCTCGAATTCTGTTGAATTACCTTTTCTTAGTGTGTGCTTGTGTGTGTGCAAGTGCTAAACAGGGAAACTTTGTGTTATCCCTATCTCATACTGATAGACATCCAGAACAACCTTGCAAAGGTGAAATTGCCATTTCATGAAGAATGGCAATGGTGAAGAATTGTACCCTCCCACTCCACGTCCATGCACCACTATTATCCTTCTCTTGCTCTATTCTCCTGTTTTTTCCACCCACAAAACTAAGTTTTCTTATGGGTATAGAAAGCTCACATTAATTAAGTAGTAATGTACTGTGCTCTTTAATTCAGAATTGTGAGTTTTGTTTTAGGCATTTTTTATTTGACATAGAAGTGAAAATCTTCTAGCAGTTTATTTATTTCATGAATAATTTATTATAATAACCAGAAAATTGACTAAAATATAACAAAGAAATACTGTATGTCAACAGTTGAACTGTATACTTCAGGTCTCATTCACTTTTATTCATTTATTGTTTGTTTAATACACATCCTTTATGTATATTAAAAATCACTTGATATAGCTTTTTATGGCTCTTCTGCACTAGACAGCTTGTCAAAAGTGATTTGCAGATCTCACTAGCAGTGTTACTTAAGCAGTCTTAGCATATTTTTTTAATGAATACCACCCACCTCTCTGTACCTAAATAATATTCATCATTTTAACGGATGTGATATTGAACTCTATTGGATTTTAAAGCTTCAGTAAATATCATAGACCTACAAGAACCATTTGAGAGAGATTATTTACACCTACCCAATTCTTCTATTTCTATTTTTCTTTTTAAAGAAATTAAGTGTGGTTATTGAATAGCGATATTAAACTGCATAGAAGTTAAAAGAGTGGATAAAAGGTCATTGATAGGCCTGAGCACTTGTGGAATGGACACCATTATCTTTGAAATGCAAGTGAAAAAAAAAAAATAAATGCTTAACAAAGTATATTTTTTTTCAGATACTTATTGATATTTTAAATCTTTATTTATTTATTTATTATTATTATTTTGGAGGGAGAGTGGATTGTGTTTTGCTTTGTTTTGTTCTTGTACTATTTAAACAAGTTTTCTGAAGCTAACTATCTCACCTTTCAATGAAAAAAAAAATCAGGAAACAACATTAATAGTCTTCAACCTGTTTCTCACCTTTATTCATCTCTTCCCATCGTCCTGGACTCCAGTCACCTTGCTACACTTTACACTCCATTCCCTCAATGAAGCAATGGGAAGTGCAGAAGGTGGTGAGCAGTGTGTTGTGCTTCCTTTGCTTTATGCTGTTCCATGTTTATCACTCACGTCCTCTATCATGTTTCTCCACCAGCTGCAGGGGGTTGTAACTGTTCAGGCACCCCCTGCTGTATCTCCACTTACACATCTTCCTAGCGTCTTCAAGACTGAAGCTTGACCAGGGTCATTTCCTGTAGTGCCAAGGTGCCAAGACTGGTGTCTGTTCAACTGGCTTTATGTTAATCATATTGTATTTGATGTTTCAGTCCTTCCTGTCAGTGCTTGAAAGGTGAATGGGTTAGGAAAGACAGTTTTCTGAGAATATAGTTTTATCAAGTTTCTACCAAGAAAAAAGTGCAATAAGATATAAATCTCAGAGTATCAGCATATTCAGTGAGGATCAAATTACATACAATGTTATGCTGTGAAGGTTGGATATATACTCCCATTACATAGAGGATATAAATATGTAAACATATAACGTAGTACAGAAGCACAGGGTACTGGGAAAGAGTGGTAGAAGAAGTTTAAATACTTGATTCTGTATTTCCTGATGTAGATTTTCTTGCCTGTATACAAGACAGAAGAATAGTTATGGTTTCCAGGCTGACCTACGATGAGTATATTCTTGAGTATATTCTTTTTGACAGGATCTTACCCTTTTGGTCCACTTGTATTTAATGACTATTTCATAGTGCAGGATGATTGCTTTTCACTAACAGCTGGGGCACACGCTACCAGAGATATCAGTCTGGGAATTGAAAGGGCTGGGGAGAACAGAAACAGTTCCATTTTATATAAACAGCTTCCAAGTCATGTAGCCAGAAACTGATGAAGAAAACTGCTACACTAGGAGATGGGAAGCATCTCTTCATTTATAAATTGTAACAGAAATATGTGTACAGTTTATATCTCTAGATAAGAAACAATCTAACTTATTGGAGAATAGCAAAGTGTATTGGCCTATTGGCCTTTAAAAATACCAACCCTCATTTAAAAAAAAAAAAAAAAAAAAAAAAAAAATTTGCTTTTAAAGGCAAGGAAGGAAGGTCTGACTTAGTGTTTAACTTCACTTTCATTTTCTTGTCTCCTTGGGATGATACACACAGAGAGAAGAAAACAAATCTTTCTGTTGAAATTCCTATGTAAATGAAAAAGAAGGGAATGCACTCAAGCAATTTGCTGCATTATTGCTTTCTGTAGGTGAATTGAGACTTGTACCTAACCTAGCAGAACACATTATCTGGAGATCAGTCACCAAAGAGGTGCTGTTGATGGAACATCCCAACTGCTCTACCAGACCATAATCTGACAGCGCTTCCTCACACCCACTTTAGTGTATGCAGGGGGTGGTTTTGACTATTTTTGTTCTGCTGCAGTAGATAAAGACATAATGGTTGTCTTTGGAAAAACAAGTGAACAAAACCAGATTGGTCTGGAAATTACTTATGTTTGAAATGAACAGCTATTGTTAGTGTTGCCATAGAAATTATACCTTTAAAAGACTAGCATTTCCTCTCTGTATTGCATTCTTTTGTATATAATCCTGTGGGGGAAAAAATAAAAAATAATAAGTCTTTGGAATGTCACGATTCTGACTAATCTCTCTTGCTCCTGTTATTCGATTAGATTTCTCCAGTCTCATCCTTCTGTTACAGCCTTTGAAAGAGTACACAGCTGTCAGTATACATGTTAGACAATTTCTATGTTGGAAGATTATTTTCTCCTTTTATGAGAAGCTGTGTATCTTTTAAACATCAGAAATGTGCTGCCAAGTATAGTTCACAGCGTGAAGATAAATAATGCCATTAGACTAGAAAACCTTTTAATGATTGCTGGCTACTCAGTGGGCTTAGCAATTTAGAATAACACTTCCTTACAAAAATCACTACAGTTATTGAAACTCCTAAGCCCAGCAATCATTTCAAGACAAAGTGGTAGTATTCTTTTATAAAGTGGGTCATTGTTTTTTTTCTGAAAGCTTGCCTTGGTAATTTTTTTTATTCTTTTTATTCCTATGCAGAAGAGGAAATACAGAATGTGAGCTGGGTTGTAAAAATAGCATAAAATTATTTTAATTTATCTGGAACTATATTGGAATAAGGCATGCTGTAGAGGCTATTCTTAGTTCCCATGAGGATAGCTGCTATGAGTTGACAAATATATACTTTGTGAAACCCACCACTCTGCACTTTGTAATGGTTAATGATCAGAGAAAAAGGACATAGCTTCTCTACTATATCCAGTCACCCCCTACTTCAAAGTTTCTTTGTTCAGTTTCTATTGTCTATTATGTCTTTTATTACTGAGTATCAGTGAAAAGAAAGACTCTAGCATTTATGTAATGCTTCTTTTTTATACCTATATAGTAAATATTGTCTATCTAAAAACAGCCAGATATATATCTGCTCTATAGTTAGAGAGATATTCAATAAATCTTAAAACACAGGAAAACTTTTTAAGGATATAGAGAAACAGGGAAAAAACACTCAATGCAAAAATTAATAACTGATGGATTCACATGTAAAATTTAACAAGAAATTAAAACTACGTCCCTTTGTGATCCTACAGATGAAACCGAGTTCACCATTTCATTTTCATTTGAACAGGAAGGAACAGGGAATAAAAGGTTTTAAAATAAACTTCTTTATTATTATTATTATTATAAATGTAGAACGTCTTTCTGAAAGTGAGGTCAGAGTTTGGCGATTTAATATGGATCTAAAAATCCTCTTCAATCTATAGAAGAGAATATGTACTCAAAGCTATGCTAGACATAAAAGGTAAGTTCAGAGTGCATTCTTGCAGATATGATAGCACAGCCTGCATGGAATGATGCACTGTAATGAAGATTCCTTACATGGCTCAACACGTCCCTTCCCTTATGTCCCTAGTAGATCTGACAGATGACATCTGTTTGTCATTTATCTTCTTTTCCTTCCACATATACTTACTTTTCTAAAATCTAAGCAAGATTGGGTAATTCTTTGTTTTGTAGTCATTAATTTATCAAAACACTTTTACAATTTTAAAATATATTAGTGTTTAATTAAAACTTTGTATAATATGTTCCCACTCTTGACTGCTCTCTTGTAGCACTCAGAAATTGTTAGGCTAGTATTAAACATCCATGTTTACTCCAGCACTTCCTAAAACTATATATACAATTGTAAACAGAGCAGCTGGATTTTTTTCACTCTTTCATAAATATTCAATTTAGTTGAATTGTTGAAAGGATTGTTGCAAGCAGCATTATAGCAGAATTATTAAGGATTTTCCGATTTACCAACAACCCATAAAAGTCATCTGCCTAAACGATGAACCACCTGACAACTTGTAAAGGTTATTTGCTCTGATCTTTCCTAATTTAGACTTCTTTCTGTTTTCAACCCCTAAATTACTCCTTTTTTTTTTTTTTTTCCTTAATAATAAGTGATGATGATTATGATGATGATGATTATTATTGTAAATGTATTTTTCTATGAAAGTGTGGTGTCAGCTAGGCTCTTAAAGAAGTGCTTACTTCATTGACTTTTTGCCTGAAGTTCTAAAGGCACATGACACTGCATGAGAAGAGTAAAAATATGCTGGCATGGTGTACAACCTCTGTGAAGGCTAATTATTAAACCTCAGAAGGACTCAGAAGAACTGTCATTTGGAATGCATTCAGTTAAGCTTTGCCTTTATGTTTCAGCCTTGGAATAAGCAAGAAGCTGGCAACTTTTATTTTATTTTTATTTTTTCCTTCATTAACTGTTTTGTTTCTTTGTTTATTGAGCTTTCAGGAAGTAGTTTCAAGTCTGCTCTTTGTATTCTGGATAGAGGCTACTATTTATAATAAACAAGAGGATATGCAACTCTTATAGAAATAATTATATATATATATATATAAAATACTAAGCATTATATTTATTGGAAGCATTATTCAGCAGCGAAGCAATGAGCTAGGAAATGTTTAGACTTTCAGAAAAACAACAAGGTGTACAGGTGATATTTTCAAAACTTTCTTTTCTTCTCGGATTCCTTATTTGAAGAAAGGGTAAGAGACTTGGAAAACGGGTACATTTGAGAATATCTTAATTCCAAAAGGTGATTATGCCAAGAAAATCAAAAGAGTTATTGATTGTTACATCAATTTACTTCTTTGCCTGTATCCAAAGTGGGTGACTATTTTCTGCTGGAGTTTATGCAGTCTTCAGAGATTTTAGTAAGCATGAAGATTATAGGAATAAAACAGGAGTTTTAATCTTTTTGGAAGCAATTTGACTTTAAAAAAGGGTGAGGGGAAGGAATAAGAGAAATATGTCAGTCCTTAAGCTGATCTCTTGTATTCTAAGTGGTGACATGATTCAAGTGAGATATAATCTTCTGAGTCATTAACTCATATTTTTGGTGGGGCAATTGAGAAGATGATACTTTTAAGTTATCTGGCTCCTTGTCTTGCCTGTTTTAGTAATAGAACTGTGCTGAGTGTAGGATTACAAACTGAAGCCCTCTTGTTTCAGACAATATTACACAAGCATCATCTGTTGTTAGGGAGATAGTCAACCAGGGAATAGTCATCAAAAGATAGCATGATGTTTTTGCCACATTCAAGCCTGTAAAAACTGTTCTGCTGAAAACAGAATGGTCCCTTCCCATTTTATTTTAAGCTACACTAGCAGCTGCTATAATACATAAAACAGTTAAATGATTCCATAACAGTATTAATGAATTTAAATGAAAGTTGCAGTCTGCTCTTCTGCAGTCCAAAAATTGAACTAACAGGTGTGCGCAGAGTCTACAGTATGAGGGCAAGTCATGCCTTTCACCTATAAAACTCCCACTGACAATTACACATATTCACAAAAAAAAGAGCAGAATTAACCTTTGTTGGGAACACTTTACAACTGTCCTGGTTTTAGCTAGGATAGAGTTAATTTTCCTCCTAGTAGGTGGTAGGGTGGTGCTATGTTTTGGGTTTAGGATGAGAATAATGTTGATAACACACTGATGTTTCAATTGTTGCAGAGCAGTCCTTACACTAAGCCAAGGACTTTTCAGCTTCTCACTCTGTCCTGCCAGCAGGCTGGCTAAGGGTGCAGCAAGAGCTGGGAGGGAACAGACCCAGGACAGCTGACCCAAACTGGCCAAAGGGGTATTCCATACCATCTGACTTCGCGCTAAACAATATATAGGGGTAGCTAGCTGGGATGGGGGAGTTGGCTGCTTGGGCATTGGTCAGCGGGTGGTGAGCAATTGCATTGTGCATCACTTGTTTTGTACATATTTATTATTATTATTATTATTATTATTATTATTATTATTATTATTATT
>CM021765.1:121005372-121049143 GCA_011076525.1 Nettapus auritus | reverse complement strand
TTATTATTATTATTATTATTATTATTATTATTATTATTATTATTATTTTCTGTCCTAATAAACTGTCTCTATCTCGACCCACAGGTTTCAGTTTTTCTCGTTTCTCTCCCCCATCCCAGAGAGGGAGGGGGGGAGAGTGAGCGAACAGCTGTGTGGTGTTTAGCTGCTGGCCGGGTTAAACCACAACAACAAATTAGTTAAACTACCAACAATCAAAGGGAGAACTTGTTTGGCTGTAATAATGATATTTTCACAGTGGGAAGACAAAATTATTAGTAGGTTGGTGTCAATGATAAACCACAGAAGATAATAAATGGATCTGAGTTTTAACAGTTGTTTGCAAAAATCAGAACTAACCTTTACTGATAACAGGCTTACAGTGGCAGAAAACATCCAGGATAAAACATTCAATACAAATCTTACCTAGTATTGAACTGACATATTTAATTGGATGCCCTTAGCATGCAAGCTACATATGCTCAGTGTACTTATCCTATGCAAAGCTTCCATTTCACATGGGGAGTTTAGAGGAAGAGATTTATGAAATACTCCGGCTAACACAAACCTAATGCAATAAAAACTTGTATGTTTTAACTATTATACATATATAACATTTCAGTCTTGACCCTTTTGTTGTAATTATTTCAGTATAGGAATTATTCTGTTAAATTATTCCAGTTAGGTTTTTGTAGTTTATTGGATTCATAAGGGAGTTTGCAATACTTTCACAATGCTTTTTACAATAGTAGCAACCTTAGATATATGTCACAAAATGTTTTTTTCCATCTAAATATGTTTATAGGGATAAGCAAAAAATTAATTGTTAATGGCCTTGGTGAAACCACTCAAATTAAATTGTTATTTAAAAGAAAAAAAGAAATCAGTAAAGAAATCTGACTTTGAGAATCATTCTCATTGGATTCTGATTCAAATCCCTATAAAATGTCATTAAGCTGTATATATTGAAAAAAACTTTTTCTCATCTACTTACAAAGTGGAAAAGCCTCAGACTAGTCGAACTAAGATTATTTAATTCATTTAACAGTGGACTAATTAAGCATACCCTTAAATCCATGCTAAGTGACTTTGCTCACTCAGTCCAAATACAATCTTTTCATGTGGGAAACTGCATTTCACAAATGCTAGAAGTTCGGGGAAAGCTCTTTTTTATGTAGGTTGTCTAGGTCTCTCAAAAAGATGAATATGTTGTTCTGTTCCAGGGTGACTGTTTTGTCTGGAGCTAACAGTTTCTTGTTTGTGAACTATATAGACAGTTCATTGCTACTTGATATCACAGGATATTCACAGTCTGTCAGAATTAACAAATGTATGTCACGCTAACCTTACTCGCTTTGCTGACTCAAAGCTGTACTCAGACATTGCAATAAGTTAAGTTAGCAACATGTAAGAATGTCATCATAGACTGTGTAGGTGAATTAAGCCAAGAGTTCAGTGACGGTCTAGGCAGACCTAAGTGCTGATGTCTGTATCTATACTTACCTAGTTCCACCTCATCTTTCCCTCCTGAATTTTTTAACATTTCCTTGAAGATTTTCTTTTTCACAGCAAAAGTGAAAAGCACTCTTGCACAGCTCAGTGAAATGTATGGTAAATGTTGGCACAAAGTGTGGAGGGGGCAAAAATGGGAGTAGAACTACGAAGAAGATATTTTTCAACTCTAGAGTAAAGTGAGGAAAATTTAAGAAGTAAATTCAACAGAAGCTTTGGGCCTCCTCAACAACTTGTTTGAGAGACAAACGTCTAATACAGTAAGCATAGGAACATATGTATGCTATAATCTTGATGTTAGTTCTGACTTGTTTTACTCTAACAAATCAATCTTTCAATCTACCTGTGACAAGCTAAGTGAAATTTCTTTTGGTGGACATGGGTTATTCTGCTGTACAGTTTCATCATATTAAGTCTCTATGCTTCAAACCTCATGAATGTGAGTGGTGTGGACTGGGTTCTGCCATGTCTTCTATCACATGTAAGCCACTTCATTTGAAGTGTGATGTTGTTACCTGACTTTCCTACCTTCCACCCTCTCTTTAGACCTTTCTGCAAAGCATCTTCATTACTTACCACACCACCACATTTGCCTCTTTTGCATCTGATGGAGATTTGTTGTGTCTTTGTGGATGCACCAATATGGCAGTGAAGACATATTTTCAAGTGTTTAGAACTTCTTAACTAGCACAAAAAGGAACCAGAGGCAGAGGGTGATAGAGCAATATATCTTCTTAGGACTCCTGTTTAACTGTGCAGGCCCCACAGCTGTGCCTCCAGCCTATATCTGCACCTCCTCTGATTCTGCTGTGTTCATCCCTACATTGTTAGAGTCCTTTCTCTCAGCCTTTGAAGGTTCTATATTTTGGGGGGACAGAGAGCGGATGTCTTTGTCTTCAGAAGAGCAATTTAAAATTCTTTCTTGGGGAATGCTGTCCTTTGGAGCACGTCTGCAGACCGATATGGGAGAAAATATGTCTTCTGTGGAATGTAGTCAACACTTTTATTCTCCTAGCACCTGAGTAACACCGTCACTCTTCAGTATAAGGATATACTTACACTGTCTTGAAAAGGCTGTTGGTACAACTCCTATCTCATCTTATGGAGCATGACTGAGGAAAAAGTAAAAATCACCTGAGAAATAAGGACCACATCAATCCATTAAATCAAACTGAACTTTAGAAATAGATATTTCTCAATGGGCACACCCATCTACAGTTTATAGTGGATATTTATCTAGAAGTATCCATTATCTAATGTTTTTATGTGTTTTGAAAATATTAACTCTTGTAGAATAGTGAACTGGATTGTGAACTTCCATAGTATGTTGGTGTTGTTCTAAAAAGACTTAAATAAAATATTTTACTCAGGTATATCTACACTACAAGCAGGTTTGCATAGTGACATTTGTCCAGATTTATGCACAAATCTACCAGCTGACTTGTATTCATATTCCTGTGCATTGGCCCATAGAGCATCCACCTGTCCACCAGTACTGAATGCCAGCCCCAGGCACTGCCACTTTGGCTGGGGGGTCAGCTTCCCAGACATGCTGAGGGGTGGCTGTGGCCAGGGCCAAACCCTGGCTTGTGGGAGCCACTTCCAAGTGTAGCCCTATTGCAGGGCCTGGCATGAGCTACAGCTACCACTCATTGCCTGAGCCCTGCACAACCCATCCATGTCTTCTGAGCTGGGTACACCCACGGGCTCACATGTCCTGGCCTCTGACCTTAGCCCAGCCCTTTCTCCAGGGAGGTGCCAGGGGCTGGAACTGCTCCAGCTGCCCAACCTGCCCTGTCTGGCATGGTAGAATGGCTGGCTGCCGGGTCCTTCCCTGAGCCCTGCAAGGGAACCCCCATAGTCTTGGCCTCAGGGAGCTGCTACCCTCACTTGTGGTAAGGATGTTCAGTCAAAACAGAAGATACTGTTTCACACAAATTTACTTGATACTTTTAAGACTGTTTTGGTGTTCCTTACCCATTTCCTTTATTACATATTCCTCTATCCCTTGTGTCACCCCATAAAACTGAGAAGGAGACAACAGTAATTTTAGTCTGAATAAAAGCTGGGATGCTTGCTTCCTTACTGAAACCATTGCATTTTCCTGTATTAGCTCTGCCTTGATCAGAAAAAAAGAAGCAATAAGTTGTCCTTTCTGCAAAATGGCAATACGTTTTTGTGCACAAGGCAACCTTTCTATTAGTCTTATGAGCCACATTACGTAAAAAATTGAGAACCTTGGGGAAAAAAAAATAAAAAAAAAAATCACTGTGAATTCAGTTAAGGTCTTGCAGTTGTGTGAGCATCAGAGTAGCAGTGCCCAGCATAAGCCATCATCTCTCAGTAAGTAGGAGGCATACTTTCCTCATCTTCCCCTGGACTTTCAGGACAAAACAATTAGTGCTGATAAGCCCTAAAATCAGTAGCATTGAAAGGTGTGTATTCGGCCTAATACCGAACATGTTTAGAACTAATACATGCTACAAATAACTTTACATCAAAGGTTTTGGTATAAGAGTAGACATCTCCACTTCTTTATGAGTTGTCTTCTGTTCATGCCAACGTGTTTCAGCAAAGGTTTTTGACATTATATTAATTGAGAATGTATTCAAGAAAGCCTAAAACTTGTAAACGGTGTAAAACTAAGAGAATTACCTTTCCTGAACACATATATATATATTAAAGACAAAATTATCATTATGGCAGATGTATGTGTTTTAAATATTGTAGAAATACTTTGAGACATTGTTACTTTGAAAATACTTTACTTTGAAAATACTTTACTTTGAAAATATTTTGAAATACTATATGTGCTGAAAAGATTCTTTATATTCTATCAAGTTTCATGATGATCTGACAGCAGATAAAGAAAACGAAGGATGCTAAAAATGAAGAAACTAGAGGATGCTAAACTCTTATCATTTTCCTTGCTCTGAAAGCAGATGACTGATTCACATGGGACTGAGAAACATTTTATTAAACATTTGTTTTAAAAATTGAAGTTTGAGCTAGCTGATTGATACAAAATGAAAGCCAAAACCTCAACAGTATCTAAGTGATTATATATAATAGATCTAAAAGCTTCTTGGTGAGTATCTAATAATTGTTATGTTAGAGCTGTGCTAATATTCTGTACTTGCTTAAACCTTTGCTTACTTCAGTATTCTCTTATTATGCTTTTCTGAATTGACAGTTTATTTGCACACAATTACTAACAATATATGCACAGGAAACAGAAATGTTTTCTTTCCTAAATGTACAAAAGTCAGTAAAGAATGCATTCCATGTCTTTTTCTATGTAATGATTGCAAATACTATGCATTGCATTTTAAAGTATGTAAAACTGTGAGTATGACATATGGGGCAATGAACTATAGGCAATGGTTAGATATAAATATCAAGTTAGAGCATTTAATTCAGCAAGGTACAAGGGTGTTATACTTTCACCTTTTGCTTAAAATGGATCTAATGCAGACCTGCATGCTGTTTTTTTTCCATTCTTCCTACATTCTCTTCAGCATGGCTAAGGTTGGAAGTTATTGTCGGGGCATTTCAAGCATGATGGCCTTAAAGGTGTTCTTTTTTATATCCATATTTTTCTAGTACCTGTAATAGCCCTTATCAATACCCCAGTGTTATAACCAATTAAAAGTTAAGCAAGATTTGTGCAGTATAAAAATCACTGCCTGTGAAATAATTTTAACTTGCATATGCATCCACTTCTATTCCCGATAGTATGTAAGCACACTAGCTATGAACAATCAGGAGTCAGAAATAGAAAGATGACTATCACTTCTTGTGAATTTTCTGTTGTTTCTGCAGATACCCAGAAAATGGAGCCTTTTCAGTTCATTGTCTGAGGGTGGGATGGCTGCTATTAGACAATGAGAGGTCACATTCTTTCTTAATGTGCATGGTGGAGTATGTGTTTGAATTCAAAATCCTGTGGAAATAATATAAGCATCAACTATTGATGTATTTATTTTTAGAATGTACCCCAAATATTATATTGTAGACATTTATTTTTTGAAGAACCAAAACCTCAGCAGTGGTATTCTGATACTGATTTTGTATATATTATTATATATATTGTATAATATATTATATTGCATGTATAGTCAAATAGAAGTCAGATAGTAACATTAATTCATGGACAAATGCATTTATGCTCAGTTTTGAATTCTGTGGAAAATAGATGCATTTCTACTGAGCTTTTAAAACTTCCTGAGGGCTTTCACAATATGAGCTGATAAAGTTTTATGGAATGCTCTACTTTTATGTATAGTCAATATGATGAGAATCATTCTGCCCTGTACAACAGGGTGGAAATTAACTGAATAGTTCTGAATGAGCCACCCATAAACATTTGCTGCATTTATTTTACGTGATAACATTTTACTCAGTGCAAACTGCTCCTTTGAAAGTACACAATATGTATGTGTTAGAGTTAGAGCACATGCTCAGTAAATGGGAGTATTATTTTGTAAGTCTTCTTGATCTGAAGAATTTGAACTCACATTTCCCTAATCTCTCATCCAATTATTTTGATGACAGCAATCTCTATCATTTCCATGGAAAACAAGGCCCTCTGCATATAAATTCAGGAGCCTGGAAAAAGAAGCAAAAACAGACAAATTGTGGTCTCATAGTTACCGTACTTCTTCAGGAAAAGATTCCAGTCTTTTCTTCTGTGTTATTACATTACATGTTATTACGTATTACACATATTATCCATTTTAAGTCAAAAGGGTTTGAATTAGGGGTTTGGAATACCAAGTCTGATCCACCACAACTGAAACCAGTCTGGTTCTCAGTCTGTTCAGTCTCTTACTGATCTATGAGTATTTGAAATCCCAATTCTGAAGGGGCAGAGGCATGTCATAGTGGTAGACAGTGATTCTAATTTCCAGAGGAAAGTTATTTTTGAGAGGTTTTTTTTTCATCATTATTCTGAAAGAAAGATTTTGAAGGACACTGTTATAATAATCCTAGTTATGAAAATTGCTAGAAGTATATGGAATGTACTGCAATTACAATGTAATTAATACTCAGCCTGTGACCTAGATATGTGTAAATCTTTGCATGAGTTACATTTTCCTTTGTTATAATCTGAATTTAATTTTAGAAGGCTTTGAACAGCCATTGTTACCATCAGGATACTGCGGTTTTAAGCTTGTATATCATATATTTCATGGCTAAACATTGATCGTACTACATTGGTACAGGGAACTGTCTCAAGACTTAGTGTCAAATCAAAAATTGCTGCTATTAAAAAGCAGCACTGTTCAGCAGCACTTAAAAGTTGTACTTGGATAGGGCAGTAACACCCCTTTTCTGACCTTGGATCTCAGTACAGTTTTATAAAGCCATAGGTCTCCTACTGTCTTTCCACACAAGCAATGAAGTTTTCTTTAGTATTCAGAATATTAGGTAGCTGGTTGGTGCAACGGCAATGAAGTGAAGACTGAGCAAGAGTTTTGCTAAGTAAATAGATATGTTAGTACATGCTTTTCAAAAAATAGCCAAACAAAGCAACAAGAGCAACAAGGAAAATGAAGTTGAAATAAAAGAATGTCATTCCAAACTGAATGATGGTCCTGGGCAGTTTCAAAGTTATCTTGTTCAATGAAGATAAACACTTGATCCCACTGTCTATATTGTTGGTAAAGATAAGAAACAGCACCAGGACAGACCCCTGAGGGACATCACTCATCACGGGCTTCCACCTGGACTTAGAGCCATTGACCGCTGCTTTCTGGGTATGACTTTCAAGCCAATTCCTTATCCACTGAATGCTCCACCCATCAAATCCATCTCTCTCTCTTAAGATGTTTTCTGTTGTTGTTTTAATGGTAAATTCAATTTATGGATCCTTTTGTCTTAATGAGGTAGTAGCTTGCCTATGGAAAGCTACTACCATCTTGCCTATGGAAATGCCTTCTATATGGAAACTGATTTTTTGCTACCTAAATGCAGGTAGCATGTCGCAGGCTGACATCCAATTTTTTTTTTTTTTTTTTTTTTTTTTAATCATAGATAAGTAAATTTGTAATACTGTGAACTTCTAAAGCTTTTTATTATTTTTTGTTAACACAAACCTAATTACAATACTCACATTTCTAGGGGGAAGTGGTGACTTTCTTCCCAGGTTGTTTATAGCATTAACATGCAAGGACTGTTCTCACACTGGAAGCAAGTAGTCATTGGTGAATACAGTTATTCTGGGACTTCAGACCCTCTTGCACAGTAGGTGCCAGGCTTCTGTTAAGGGCTGACTGCCCCCCTGCCATGGGAAGCCAGGCCCAAGGGCAGTCACAGCATGGCCTGTGCCCTCACCCATGGCATCTGGATGTGGGGACTGGTTATGAGGTCTGCTTACAGCCCCTGGCATGGGAAGCAGAGGGCCAGGACAAGAGTCAGGCTGCAGGCAGTGGTGGGGGAGGACCCAGCAGAGGCTGGGCAGCCCCAGAAGCACTCTCAGGGTCTGATATCAGGTTATCAAAATTTGGTTTAAACAAGCATACAGGATTTGGCAGTTAGCCCATAAAAGAGAAGGAATAAATGGAACACCTTCTTCTCACTCTTCACAACCCTGAAAATACAAAGCAAGCTCATATACTGTGGAATGTAATGTAAATTAGGGACCTAACTTCTAATATGGCAGAGTTGAATAAGCATTACATTAGAAACAGGTTGTACTCTAAGGTCTAAGACTGCACTGTATTAGTAAGATTATATTACAAGGATCAACTGTGAAAAAAAGGAAAATATGTAGCCAACTGTGTATAACATAAAAGACAATCATTGATGTCAGTGTTATGTAAAAAAATAGTCTTAGTGATTGTGAGGAATTTTATTATCAAGCAAGCAAATGTTCCATCAGAATATCCAGTGGAGCTTCATCCTCCAGATCCTTCTGTCCCTCTTCAATTCAAGGGAAAATGTCTCTGTCATCAGTGAATCATATGGGAAATATTGTTTAGAGAATTTTTGGAATTAAATCATTCCCAAAACGCTCATTGGTAGTCAAAGTAACTAGAGTCTTCTGTCATAAAGTATGAGGAACATCACAGTTATTTTATCAAGCATTTATGCAAAAAAAAAAAAAAAAAAAAAAAAACAAAAAACAAAAACCTCAGGAAGACTAAATGTTTTAAGAAAAAAAAAAAAAAAAGTAGTTTTAGCCTAAGTTAAACTCAAAATTATACTGAAAATTCTTCACTTACTGTTACATTTTGCAAATTTATTTCTTAAACATCTTATATTCATATGTAACAGTTACTCTTTGCTAATTAGAAAATAGCAGAAAACTAACCATATAGGGATCTACAGTATTTCAGCTTTTTCTACTGTTGGTTTGTTGCAGATATCTAGTAGTTGAAAATTTGCCTTATGTAGAAAAAGAGTTTGAATTTCACAAATACATACAGTGAATATACTTCGCAGAGCAAGGTTGTTATTTTACCTTCATTGTAAATATTTTGGGAGCTCGTTTAGTTGCCTGGAAATACATCCAATTAGAATTATCCAATAAAATGATATTTGGAATCTTAAAACTTTCTTTGGCAGTCTTTGCAGAGATGGAATTTCAGATTGGTACAAGAACAAGAAATGACTACTCAGTCCCCAAAAGCGAAGCTACAGAGTGGTCAAGGAACTAACGGAAGAACAGATAGTTAAGTTTAGATATCTCACAGGAAAGGAACATGCCATAATAGGTGGAAGACTGGATACACATGCAGAAGGATTTGGAAGAAGGGCTTTTTTTTTTTTTTTTTTTTTTTTTCCCCTCCTTTCAGAAGGACAGTATTTCAAGCCAGTTTCCTCTTCATCTTTCCTCTTCATCTATCTTGACGTATTTAAGGCCATTAAAAGGAAGAAATTATTTCTTTATATCTTTCTGGGGCTTATGACTAGTTTCTCCTGTGTGCCTGAAAATTTGATTGATGACTCTTTGTTTTCTTAGACTTTGGAAAGTATTTTTATGGCCTTTTGCTTTTGAAGCAGGTGTATATTCCTCTAACTAACATTTTAAATATTGTTAAGGCTCTCCTGTTTCATGACACTTGTAGAAAATCATGACAATGAATTGAATCACACTGATTCTAATTTTACCTTTTCTTTGTAATTTACAAATCTAAAGCAATTACTTTCAAGCTGTTTATTATTTATTTATTTATTTATTTATTTTTATTTTTTTTCCTGCTGTATTTAGGTGTGATGTTTCTTTGTAATTTTGTTTCTTTTCATAATTTATCAGGGACAAGGTTGTGCCTTATTCCACAATACCAGCACCACAGAAGGAAACTTTCATCACTTCGCTCAGTTGTTGCTTTCCAAGAGAGGAAACTGAAAGCTGTGAGGTTTTCACAATGTTTAAAGTCTTTTCTGCCACATCAAAATATGCACTTAAATAAAGAGTTTTGTTTTCCTCCTTGCCTGCCTTCTTTAAAGCAAACTAATATTATTAGCTAACTTAGCACTTTCCTGACACACTAACCTCATAGTTCAAGGTGCAGGATGGTTTCCTAAAGAAAGATTATCTAAAGAAAGAGTTATTTTTTCCTTATGCTTATAATGAAAGTACGTTTCAAGAGCTGTATAGATTGACAGAGAAGGGGGAAACACTATGACAATATTGGATAAATTGATAAGCCATTCAGAAAACCACATTACTATAGAAGATCTGTGAAGTATTTTGCAGGGAAAAGGTCCTGTTTTTTTTTTTGTTTTGTTTTGTTTTGTTTGTTTGTTTGTTTGTTTTCCCTTTGATATGGATTTGATGGAAGATAATGAAGTAGTTTAGAAAATGTATAACGAATATCCTTCACAATTAGAAAGGCAGCACAGGAAGAAAAAGTGGTTTTCAGCTAATTGCCTCATGGACACTAGCTAGCATTTATAGACTAACATTGAGATACAAACCGTTGAAGTTATTGCTAGGGACTGAGCCAACAGAAAGTTTCCTACTTCATTAAGTGTAATTCAGCTTTTGGGAAAGACCCAAAATGAGCATAAGTAAAATTAGGAAAAGAGAATTTTCTTTTCAATTTGCCTGCCTTATCAGGAATTGCTTTACTGTGGTTAATTTTATTTCTGCTGAGTTGTTGTGGGGAGTGTGTGTGTAAGTGTATGCATTTTCTTTACAGTGAGTATTTGTAACAAGTAAGGAAAAAATCTTGCTTGGCATTTCCCCAATGAACGTTAATGTTGAGATACAGCTGTATTTCTATTTCTGCCTCAAGTGGAAACTAAGATACTCAACAATGCAGCTGTCAGAGGCTTCCTATGTAATTTTTGAGTCAAGCAATGACATTCTCTATCAAAAAGACCTTTTGAAAATTATTTTCCTATCTAGTTAAATTTTGTATGAAATATATTGATCTAGAAGCATTCAACATGCTTTTGACATTGTTATTAATGCAAATAAACAACCCACTGCTATATTTCAGTTCTTCCTATCATATAAAGAAAAGGCAACCAAAAATCCCCGATTCTAAAATATTCTGTTATTCTACTATTCAGCCAAAGGGTCAAGTACCCTCACAGCCAAAAGATTTGTAAAATATGCTGGCATCGATACAACTTGAGACACAGCAATGAATTTTGTATCTATCATACATTGTCTTAGCTTTCTGGAAGAGGTAAGTGAAAACCAGAAAAATAAAAAAATAAAATAAAAAGGCCTTTTTTGATGCATACATCACCTATGTATCTGCTTATTGCTTACAGAAACAGCAGACATGCTATTTCCATTTAATCACAAAATAATATATATATTTTTAAATTACTACCTATACTTAAAAAGTGCCTGCTTTTAGTTAAAAAACACACGCACAAAAAAAAAAAAAAAAAAAAAAAAAAAAAAAACAGCCCCAAACAACAATAAAATAACTGCTGAAGGAAGGCTGTTTCCAATTCATGAGATTGGAAATTCATGGGGGGGAGTGGGGGGGGGGGGGGGTGAGGAGAGCATGGAGGAGTGCAGGGAGGATCCTTGGATCCTTTCCTCCCTCTACCACCTCCCTCTCCTCTGGAAGCTCTGCCTCTTATTACTTATAATTTTAGCGAGGAAGCTACTGTGGAGAGTACTAACAAGCCTGCTGTTTTGCCATGGTTGCACGCTGGCAGAAGACTGTTGTCAAGAAAAGCGTGGAGACCCAGACAGAGGCCCCACACAAACACGGGAGTGCACAGGTCTCTGGTTGCAGTGAGTGCCAGAGTTTGGCCCTTGCAGTACAGGGTGACAGAGACAACACCCGCGTCAGATGCGACCAGGTGAATGATTTACTCAGCCTTGTGGCTAACATAAAGGAAGAGGTGGAGAGGCTGAGGAGCATTAAGGAGAGTGAGATAGATTGGTGGAGCCAGGCCCTACCAGCCTTCAGGCTTAGGCAGCCAGCAGAGGCTCCACAAAGAACACATCATGCCCTACTGCCTTGTGAGCAGGTAATAGGAGGGGACCAGAAGGCAGAGTTCCTTCTACAATGAACCTCCTCTCCTCTCCCCCTAACAACAATGGGGATGAACTGGGGGGCAGGGAGCAATGGCAAAGGGTCCTTGCTTGGCGTTACAAGCGTAGCAGGTCCACCTGCCTGGTGATTCCCCTACCTCTCCACCTGCCCCTGCAGGACAGGTACACTGATTTGTGAGACAACTGGACAATGGTGAGGGTGATGGTTCTTCCTACTTGGAGGTGTCACCAAAGTCTAATCAGACTACCTGCTGCATTAAAACCTCCTCAGTAAAGAATAAAAGAAGAGTCATTTTCATTGGTGACTTGCTGCTGAAGGGAGCCAAAGGCCCAATATGCAGACTAGACCTGCTATACAGCGAGGTCTGCTGCCTCCTGGGGACGTGGGTTAAAGATGTAAGGAAGAAACTTCCTTCGCTATTGTAGCCCTTGGATATTATCCTCTTTTGCTGTTTCAGGTAGGCAGTTATGAAATAGGAAGAACTCCTCTAAGGACTATGAAGAAGGACTTCAGAGCCTTGGGGAGACTGGTGAAGGGTTCAGGAGCACAAGTCATGTTCTCCTCTATCCCTCCAGTTACAGGAAATAATGAGGGACTGGACATGATGAACCAGCGGATAAATAATTGACACTGGGCCTAGTGTCACCAGGCAGGAGTTTGGGTTTTTTGACCTTCGGTCAATTTACATGAGACCAAGCCTACTGACAACAGACAGGAATAGCTTTTTCCATCAACAGAAAAAAGGTTTAGGATGGGAGTTGGCAGGGTTCACTGAGAGAGCTTTAAATTAGTGCAGGAGTTAGTGCTAGAGTTTGCTAAATTAGTGCTAGAGTTTGCTAACAGCCAGTGAATGAGCAAATGTGTTACTGCCTGTGTGTATCTCTATATAAATATCAGTATCAAAATTAGATATCAAACCGCTGTTTTAAAACTGTATTATCTTACTCCTTCATCTTTAATAAAGCCATAATCACAAATGTAGTAAGTTTGCACTTAGTTCTCTAATACCTTGGAATGTAAAGCTTGAAGAAGGATTCTTCAAGAATCATTGTTCAAGTGATAATGTGCTCTTTTACATAATGTGTCCCATAATATGCTCTTTTACACCCCCTCTAATTTTTATTTCTAACCTGTTCTCTTCTGAAATAGATATTTTAAGATTCTGCTTTCAGAAATATCTTGGGTACAGAGTAACCTGACTGCCAATGAAAGTGCAAAAGATTCACAGTCTCTTTTGAAATCAAAGCTTGTACCATGTGGTTTATTTTGAAAATGTTACCAGTTGCTGCACAGTGCTGTGATCAGCAGAGGTCAATATCAAGACCACATTGTTTTCATTTGTTCTTTGTTTATGATATTAATGAACCATTGATCATAGCCCTTTCTTTCATTATATGACTCTCTTTACATAAAATACTATCCTGAGTACAGATAATACAGACTATGCCATCTAGGTTGACTAGTCAGAGGAAGCTTTGCCCCCCATTCCATCTTTTAACACACTGTTAGTCCTATCAACCACTGAAAAAAAAACTGGAAGCTGGAACAACATCATGACTAGATTACACTCTGACACCCTCTGAGTTATATGGGGAATTAACAAAATGTGTACTCCCCATTTTCACCTGCTGGTTATACTGCTTCATCCCCTGAAGACATGAGAGAAATGGAAACCTTTGTTCCTGTCTTAGAGGTGAAGGCTGAGCTACAAACTGTGATCCATCCCTCTCCCATCCTAATAACATTCACTTCACATTTGCTGCAGTGAATATATTTGTTTGATCTTGCTCATGGGATTTCAGCTCATATAAAAGGAATTTAAAGGAGTCTCTGCTGGTTCCTCTGGTGGGCTGTTAATGTTCCCTTTTCACTATTCCTAAGAAGATGACCAGATTTATTTTTAATTATTTTCTTGTTTCATTGTGAATCTTATGCTCAGTCTCTGGAATAAATAAATGTGGAGGAAAAAAAAAAAATAGAAAAAATTTGGAATTTTTTTTTTTTTTTTTTTTTTTTTATTAGGGAAAAATGATTCAAAGAAATAATTTGATTTTTCAGGTTTAGTGAAAAGATCACACTTTTTCATAGGATAAATTGATCAATAATGATCCAGGAGATCTATTAGGAGGATTTAACAGGGACCCAATGACTTTTCAATGTGCAGACAAAATTAGAACTCAGGCTCCTGGTTTAAATGTAGTGCATTCATATGTTTGCTTTAAGGTTATTTTATTTTATTTTATTTTATTTTATTTTATTTTATTAGCAGTGATATATCATGTTGGTGGGTTAAGCTGCTCATAAAAACAAAACAAAACAAAACAAAACAAAACAAAAACAGTATTTCTAGAGTGACAGTATTTTGTATAATCAGTTGCTGCAATGTTTTTTCAGTACCAGTATAAAACTAGTATTTTCTTTTTTGAACTCTAGGGAGCAGCTTTGGAAAAACAGAAGATGAAAGCCCCCATTCCAAATTTGATGCTCTTGTATGCTACTCTAACTCAGAGCTTGAAGGTTGTGACCAAAAGAGGATCAGGTAAGTAAATCTTTACCTCTGTGGTTATAATATATGTTTTGGGGAAAAAAATAAAATAAAATCCTTAAAATTTTCAAATATACACTAAGATGCTGTTATGATGGTTTGAAATATAGTTAAGAGGATTTCAAATTCTGCGTCAAAAAAGCTGGTAGCTTCTACATATTTTTAGATTATATTGTGTGGTGTGAACTTGATGGAAAAAAGAAAATGTTAATACTTCAGATATGTAATGCAAAAACAATATAACAATTCATCTGTTAAAGGAGAATGTCTTTTTCCCCATCTTATCCCCAGGAATTAAAAGACTTTTAGCTTACTTAAAAGACCTTGTTGCAGCCAGTGGCTTTAACATAAGCTACTGGATTTATCTGTTTGACTATATGGTGAAGAATTTATTGGTTATGCAGTTCATGCAGTTTTCATTTAATCATTCATCAATCAGGCTACTGATTTTTGTAATACAAAAAATAAATCACATATTTTTTTCATGGTTTTAGTAACCATGGAAAGTGAACAGGAAAATAGATTTTTAAAATGACTAGCTGATACATGGTTGAAGAGCAAATGATTGATAGTTGATGCAGCAAATATAGCTGTTTTTTTCAGAAACCCAGCAGAGGTGGTATATTTGCCCATCATCTTTCATAATATTAATATAGATTACTTATCTTCATATGTAAATAAAGGGAACTTCAATACTAAGACAATTGTGTGTTTTTCAGTTCATTCTTTCTCATCCTGAAATTCTGTTTTTTCCCCTTTTTCACTTTTCATTGAATAATGAAAAATTGTCAGGATAATATTTTTGCAAATTCCTATTTTGCTCAATGGGATTAAGGAAAACTAAATCCTTAAGGAATGTAATGATCCCATGAGATAATTAATTAATTAGTTTTGTTGTTACTGGTTATTTTCTTTTTGGCATTGGAGTGCTTTAGGTATCTTTTGTTGTACTGTTTTAGAAGTCTGGCCCTGATTTCATTTCCCCCCCCCTTTAATCTGTTTCCAGATGGAGTTGTCTGCTAGTAATACTATTAATTGTAATACTAGTAGTTACTCTTAAGTGATGCTTAGGAAGGGCACAGATTTTTCTATATTTTGGGCAACGGTTTAAATAATATCTTGTGTTTTGAATGGATTATACTTGTTACAACATTATGAAACGGGTTCTCTCTTCAATAGTTAAGTGACTAGAAATGTAGACTGAAGGAAGGAAAATAAGGAGTACCACTCCAAATGTAAATTGTTCCTCAGCCAAAAGTTGAGATTAAAATACATTTAAGATCAAGAAGACTGACTATTACTCAGTATGTGAAGAAAACTGGCTTTTACTTAGTATGTGAAGAGCCAAGGACTTGGTGGTGATTGATCTGTTTGCAATATGATGTCTGCCTAGACTGATACCGTAGATATAATTCAAATTTGTTTGCATGAGGTTTTTCCATTTGATTACAGTTTAGTACTCGCGAACTTTAGGTTGAGACCTCTTAATCCAAATTTAGTTTAAATATTTTTGATCCTCTTAAAGTGACTTTTACAATTACATCCATTTTTAAGGAGCCAAAAAACTAGCCAGCTTTCTATTTGGATGTTATAATAATACAAACGCAGGCTGTCTTTGCATTCTATTTCATCAGTTATCAGTTTTGTCTATATTCTCTTTCTGAGATTAACCAGGTAAAATAAAAGTGGTAAATATTCATTTTAATTTGTTTGGAAAAGTAATGTAATTGATGTCCAGCCAAAGAAAAGAAGACACAATGCTTTTTCAGAGGTTCTGAATATGTTCGCATCCTGATGTTGTAAAAAAAAAAAAAAAAAAAAAAAAAAAAAAAAGGAGGCAGTAATGGAAATCTTTGGATACTGTAACACAGTTCTTGATGTTTTTGCATGAGATCTGCTAATACTGTACATAGTTTCAGTCAGCTGTATTGCCAGGAAGACTATTTTGTCAGAGTGTGTGCAAAGGAAAAATCTGACTTTTACAGAAATGTCAGACCCTTCTGCCTTTGGTCATGTTGTTTAGTGACTTTAGACAGGAAGAAATGCTATAGAAGTAGGTGGAATGTAATACATGCATGATGCTGCATGGTTTGATTTTTTATTTTATTTAATTTTAATTTAATTTAATTTAATTTTTCCTCTGGCTATTTGGAAGTACTATTTTTCAATCCTGTTTTTTTTTTTTTTTTTTTTTTTTTTCCGAAGATAACCTTATTTGCTTTCATGGAAGTTTTGACAAAATAACATTCTGTAGTGTGAAAATAAAAATGGTTTCCTAAAACAAATGCAATTAACCAGTTGTAAATGGAGAATAAAATCAACTGAGAAAATCAGACTTCAGTTTTACATGGGCATGCTAATCAGAGGATGCAGAGAGCAAGGACATAGTTTATATCTGTTTAGTTGTATGCATTGCATTCTGCCTCATGGATCAGAAGTTCAGCTGCTTACTGTAACTTCATTAGTTTGTCTCTTGGAATCTCTTCTTGTAAAGAGGATGGATGAAGTGTGATTTTGATTTATTTAAAAGTTGAACGCCATAATACTTCTATTTCTTACATAAAAATTGAATATAAGAGCAAAATAAAAAAAAAAAAAACTATAGTGCTTTAATATAGGAGGTTTTATTTATTTATTTTGTATGAAAACAAGGAAACAACTGAACCTCTTATTTGGAATTCAGTGTGACTCAATTTTGGAATTGGAATGAATTAAGAGTAACGCTAAATTGAAGCATGATGTAAATGTTATTTTAAATTGGAAAAATAAAGACTTTAAAATAAAATATTTTTCATGCCTTTTTGGAATAATAAATTCTTTCATAATAACTTAATACTTCCACTTATTGGCTGCCACCACCCTCTCCTTTGGCTTACTTATTTTTCCATCTCAGTTAATAATAAATTTCTCTGTTCACAATATGAAATCTTACTTATTTGAGTGAAATCTTCTCAAATGTTATAATTTTAAATTAAATATATACAATTTAGATATTCTGACTTACAACCATTGTAACTAAAGAGCTAAAAAAAATAAAAAATAAAAATAAATTAGTGGTGCTATATGAGGCCTCTGTTCTACCTGTGAGTTCACTTTGTCCCTGAAAAATCAGCATTAAATGAATAGCAAAGTGAAGATGGTGGCGTATATTCATACTTAGGAGATGATATAAATATAAATATGGAGTAGTAGTATCATCTTTTAGAGAAGTGTGGTTTTTGTTTGTTTGTTTTGTTTTTACTTCTCTGTTATCAACGAAAGGAGAAAGAATGTTTTAAGAATGAGGAGGTCTTTGCATTAGTATGCTGAATCATTGTCCTAATCGTGGCTTGTTCCTTCCAGTTAATTTTTGTTGTGCGTATTTTCAAATGCCAAATCTGGAAACACAAAGCTAGTATGTTTTATATACATATATATACATATATATAATTAATTTATATTTATATTAAAAAGAATTCTGTCCTTGAAAATAGTCTTTTCTGCACTATCAGTTGGATTTTCCTGCTAGAGTACTTCAGCTGTCTACTTCTATCTAAGGATTTTATCAGCTGTGCTAGAAAGATTAATTAAAGTAGGAGTTACCCCATCTGGTAGAAATGAATTTCCAGCCATTTCTCTGAACTGTCAAGAATGTGAAAACCTACCTTCAGAAAGTTGGTGAGGATGTCAAAAATGTGTTTCAAATTCTGTTTTTACTTTTTGAAATCAGTAACAGTTCTGACCATCTATTGTCTTTCAGGAGTTATGTTATACCACATAGTTAGTTTTACACGTAATTAATTAGGATCAATATGATATTCTTGTCTGTGCTTCTGTTGATTGAAAAGCAGGTTAAAAATACAGTGTAAGAGAAAACATGTTGTGCTGCATTGGATTAAATGTTTGATTAGGAGAGTTGTCATTATGCTAAGCACTTAAAAGACATTCTTAAAAGGCAGTCCTTGAATTCTTCATAAACAAGAGAGCGGTTACAAACTTGTACAATTGTGTGGTATTCACCAGGTAAATATAATACAGGACATATAGGGAAAATTATTAATCAAACATTTATTATATTATCAGGAAAATGATTTAAATTAGCTTGCTCACAGCTGTGTGACATACCTGTGTAACAGTTTATCTTTTATGTTTGATTCTATTTTTTTCTGAAAGAACATACATCTTTTTTTGGGTTTGTTTTTAATTTTTAAAATTATTTGCCATGTAATGAATAGTTTTAAATGACTCTTTAATATAAAATGGGTTTATTTCACATTTTGATCACCTAATAACTTTGATAACTAATCTAACCTAATCTAATTTTAACCTAATAAATAATAATTTTGAGTAAGTAATAAAAATGGCTGCATGAGCAGTTCCAGTAATAATTTAATTAATATAGAAAAATGAACCAAAAAAGAAAAATATTCCTATATCCAGGCATGCAAATAAATCAGGCTTAAGCACACACAATTTTCTCCTGTCAATTTTATTTGAGTGCACAACTGCTACAAGTTTTAACAGCTTCTCAATCAAGAGTGATAAGAGCCTTTGCCTTAATCTTTGCCATTCCAAAAGCTGACTTCAGGGTAGATGTAATATTTGTTAACTAGCTATTTTACATATATTCAGTGAAGTCTCCATGAATGAAGCCTCTCTACAGAGTCTTCTGAGCCTTCAAAAGTAAATGCAAAGGTGAACTTTCATTTTGTACATAACGAATGTCAAGTGTAATCTGCTGAAGGGGAAACTGACTCTTGCACTACTGGGCTTTTTGAAATATCTCAAAGAATCTTGTTTCATGAAACTAGTTCTCTGTTTGCTCACCATGTCCTGTTGGTGGAAAGGTAGAATAAATACTTAAAGCCTACATATTTTGATTTGTTCATCATACGGCTTTACAGGGATTGGCTTAAATTCAAAAAGCATAGAAAATAATGCCCGTTTTTTCAGCATGATGCTGAACTTTATATAAACTTACAATAAGCCTAATAACAAAAAGATTTGCACTTACTTCTTATGCAGTCCACTGAATATTTGTGGCTCACAGCAGCCCTTGATACTATTATGTGAACTTCTTGGTAATGCATTTCTAAATGCTTTCTTTTCTGTGATTTTTCTTTAAATTATGCTGTGTTAGATTGAATTAAATAGTAGATTTTTTATCCACATGTTTTTATATCTTCAGTAACTTATACTTCTTAATATCTGTTCTTTTCAGGCCAAATGGTATTTGATAGCTTAATTGTGATGAAGAGAGGTTTTTGCTTATGAATTATTTAATATTCATGAAACAGGAAGTAGGTTAGGAAAGAGACTCTCTTACTGATCCATACAGATTTTTCCCTATAATGTGGATATGAAAAAAATACTTGAGCACTGACTGCAATGCCATCTGGTGGCTTTGCATTTTTCAAGGGTGATGAATAGACAAAGAGGTTTTTTCTTAGTTAAATAAATAAATAAATAAATAAATAAATAAATCTGTTAAAAGGGGCTGGAGGAAAGGAGGGAAAAATCTGCAAAAAATGTTATGACATCAAGAATTATAATTAGATACTGTCAGCATAGTGGTATTTTAAGTACTTACAGTGCCTAATAGTAATTTGATGTAATCTTGTATCAAAAAAAGTTTAGAGTTCATATTATTTTCTGTGGTCCTCTGTTTTTCTACAGATTGTTAGGAGAGGAGTTAATGAAGGAGCTATATTCTGTGTTCAGTTTTAGTACTGCAAAAGGAAATTTTCTCTTCTAGGTCAAATTTATTCTATAATACAAGTAATTTAACTGGGAGGACAATCGGTCCAACGATAGGTTAACAGGAAATGTATGGGTTCCTTCGTAACATTATTATGAAATTAAGGTCTATACATGTATTACATCATGCAGGAGAAGACTGAAGATTACTTCTGTTTTTAATGTCTAGTATTTCTGTGCCTTAGCTACTGTGAATGAATACAGGTGGTTCCAGTTGTACTTGTGTGGGAGATCAAGATTACAAAAAAAGGAAGATGAGCTTTGACGTTCCAAACCTTCTTGGTGTTTCTGAATTGTTGTGTGTTTTGTGTTTTTTGTGTTTTAGCCAGATACTAATTTTAACTAGATAAATGTAATTCAAGATTCTTTGGAGGTTCTAAAACTGGTGAAATTCTGACATATATATAATACATACATAATATATGTTAAAAATAGCTAGTAGTTATTCTGCTAATTTTGTACTCTTTGAGAACTGTAAGTGGGCATTTTTTTCTAAATTATGGCCCTCTGAATTTTTATGACTGATTTCTTCCACAAGAATCAGTACATTTTAGAGCATAATATCAGATGTATCAAGGGTATCTCTGCACAGACAAGACAGCTTTTTTTTTTTCCAAAAAGATTTCCTTTAGCTGGACCTAACAACTGAATTATCTCTATTCTACAATAAAATAAAATAAAAAATAATAAATATAAAATCCAGGTTATCTAGAAAAACACTCTGAGGAATTTTATACAATCAAATACTGAGCCTGAGTCTGGTATACAGTATTTCAGTATTTGTATTTTTAACTTTTTTTTTTTGTTTTTTTAAACCATTGTTAGTGAAGCTTGGTGTTCCAACTGCATATTACTATATAATTGTCATCCTGCTCTTCTTAGTGCATTTCCTTCAGTGGTGCCATTCTCTTTTTCATTCTGACTGTTTTGATTGCCCAAGTATTTTCTTTTGGATTCTTGTCAAAAGGTAATTAGTTGATGAATGTCATATTGGATCTGACATGCACTGAATAGTAATCAGATGGTTCAAAACTTAAATGAATAGATATATATCATTTTTTTTTGTTTTCCTCTTACACAATTTATAGATGGAACGCTCATTTCTACAGTTCTCCAAGTACATTGAGCTTGAAGCAAATAATTTAGAACAATTAAAGGCTGTGAGCCATAGGAGTTTGTGTGAATTGATATTAATGGCCTCTAGCTGTTGTTTTCACTCTGTTACAGAATGTTAGTTTTGTATTATTAATAGATGGAATGTGTGGTCTGTTCTGTTGGGTGGTTACACAGAACCTGAAATATTTGGAGCCTATCCATGTCTATCTGACATGTAAGATTAACTTGTGTGAATGAGTTTTTTTTTTTTTTTTTTTTTTTTTTTTTTTTTTTTTTTTTTCTAAATTTGAGCAATTAAAATTACTATTACTGCTATGAAAATCCCTTTTCCATATTTGGTGACAGGAAGTAAAAGGACAGCAATTTGAATTCTTAAACAAAGATCTATGTAGCTTTCTTTTTACAAGTCAAGGGAGAAATTATTTAATTTTCTGAATATGCAGAATGTCACTATAGGTTTCAGACAGTGTATGTTTCTGAACCTGTTTCTGTGTTTATGCCACTGTAAATGGGAAGTGTGTATTTTGTTTAAAGGAATACTTACTTTCAGTACTTCTCTTTAGCTATGGAACATTTCATTGTTGCATTGACATGGTGTAATTTTCAGCATACAGCTTTCATTTCAAAACCCTGAGGAATAATCTTGTTGGAAAGAAAACAGGTTTTGTTACAGAGCCTCAACAGATGTTTGGCCACAGGGGCGGTTCAGCTCTACTGGTCTCTATTCTATTTTTCTAAGATAAGGACATTGTTCGGTGTGTCGGATGAACAGCAGTGATACACACTGGTTACTAAAGGGCAGGCGGGGACTGTGTTATAAAAGAACAGACCAACATAATTCTGTGCCACTAGAGGATCTGGACAATAAGGAATGACTCCTTCACCAGTACATATACTTTGTGACACACTTCTCTTTTTTTGGAGACTCTGTGTACCCACAGTTACTTGCTCTGTGAGCATTTATGAACTGGATGGCTTACATTTTAAAGATAGTTTTATGACCTTTTATTGTTGCTAGGACCCATACTGATACTTTACAGAGTTCTGGGAGATGATGAATAATAACCACACTATGTGGAAAGCCTGTCTGCAGTATCAAAGGGTCAATGTTTTATAGTGTGCAATACATACTAAGAAATGACTAATGATAGTAAAAGAGACAAAGCAAAATCTAAAGCCAAGAGGACAGTAATAGATATTCTTACATAGTTCAGTCACTGAGTTTAAGTAGCTGTTTAGAATGACGCTGTTCCCACAGTCTCTTGTTGTCCTTAGGGAGTGGTTGGCGGTAGTTTTGCTGATTGGCATCTGTTGGCAAGTGGCCTAGAAGATGTAAAAGAACAAGTGACCTTTGATCAGAAATATCTGTTGCAGAAGATTTATTTATTTGAATTTTATGCTGTCACTTTTATGTAGAATAATGACTGTGGAGAATAAGAAGACAAAAACCTCAAGGACAAGTAATGACCATCTGACAGATTTGTCTTTTTTGCTTAAGTGTACTCAGTAGTGAAATATTAAAATATAGAAATGAGTTGTGATAATAAGGTTTTCCAATTAAAATATGTTTTGTTGCTACACTTAAAACAAATTAAAATTAATGAAATCTCCCAGATTAAAATACTTACTGTCTTGTTCCTTTCTGAAAAATGGAGGCAGAAAGTACTATCAATGCAGCATTCACAAAGACATATGGAAAGCAATTTACCATGAAAAGAAAAGGTCATCATCAGTACTGAAATCTTCAGCCATTCTTGCTCAGAGTAGGTTTGGCTGTTACGGTCTTTATTTCAGGTGTGTAATGCACAATGTCTGTCATTACTTTAAGATTTTTTAAGCTGTTTTTCAAAAGAAGGAGGTTGTTTTTGTTTGTTTGTTTGCTTTTCAATTGTAAGGACAATTATCAAACTGCTAGGACAGTGAATTGCAATGTAGTTATGTTATTTCAAGGTTGAATGCTCCTATAATTTCAATGCCTTGCTCCGAATATCTAACTTTTTTTTCAGGAAACTCTCAGGTGTACAGATGCAAAGTAGACAATTGTGTTGAAGCAATCTGCAAATTCATTTGAAGTAGCCCACTTTCACAAATGACTTTTTCATCCTTGGCAAAAAAAGAATGATTTTTCTTGTCTTTTAAATAATTTGTAATCCTATTTGAAATATTTCTAACTGATAATTCCAGTTTTAATTACAGAGTCACTTAGGTTAGAAGAGACTTAAGATCATATAGTGATGAGAACCTACTGGTTCAAGCAACGTCAGCTACAGCTTGCAGAGGATTGTGTTCAGTTGACTAGTTGACTTCAGGATTGCTCTTTAAGGACTTTTTAAAAATTATTACTATTACTTTTTTTAAGTCCTCTTGACCTTCACTTTGCTAGATTAGAACAGGCCTGAACCTATCTCTCAGGTTATGAGGGGGTTGCCTCATCTGTCTCCTAATCATGATGTGTTCACAATCATACTTCTGAGTTGTGATGTGGAGTTGCAACATAGGATACACCTAGAGATGGTAGTTAGGTTTTAAAATTTGACTTACCTGGAAGTAATGTTAATTAAGTTTGCTTGGTACTTGTTCAAGATGTTCCATTTTTTTCACAGTAAGATTACTTATTTTCTTTGCAATTACAAATGTATTTGAACTATATTTAAAATTAAGCTAAAAATGGAGTCCTGTTAAACTACATGGAAAAATTAATGTACATTTTATGTTTTACCTTTCCCTTGTCACCTCACTTTTAACCATAGTTAATACCCTTGGTAATATGTGAATCATTGTAGTTTCTTATAGGAAAAAAATGTCTAATGCTAAGCATGTTACTTTCGTGCACTTTTATATACTTCACTATGATATTTTCTTTAATGATGTTTGTGGCAGTAGGTAGAATAAAGACAGTGACTCCAGATATTGAAAATTAAATATCAGGCATCAACGGCCTCCAGTAAAACCAGCAACACACTTTGGTTGTCCAGATAAGAAGAGTGCACCCTGGTAGAAAGGTTTTATTGCTATTATAAAGGTACAGGGTTAGCATGTTTGAAACCAAGTTTTCTGCTGAGTGTCCTTGACTATATGACCCAAAGTGATTACTGAAGGCAAAACAAAGAAAAAGGCAAGGAACAACGTAAAATCTACCTACCTACCTACCTATCTATCCAGCAATCTACCTGTGTGTATCTATCTACATATATTTCTGTGCTGTGAGGGAAGGCTCAATATTTTCCTACTCAACAGAGATGCTATTAAGCATAAGTGACATTCTAGGCGGGGCACAACAAAGAAGGAATTAAAATATAGAGAGATACCCTTAGCCCTTTCTGGTCAAACAGGCTAAACCAAGTATGACAAGGAGTCCAACTACTTTTTCTAGGAGTTAATTTTGGAAGCGACTTCCTGGAGGCCAATGAATGCCCTGCTGTCATTCCCCTGAATGCGTCGGGCCTTTTTCTGCACAAAATTGCATTTTGTACTCTAGATTTCTTTTTGCCATTGGCAATATTTTAATACACTTTATGTATATTTTTTTATATATATACACACATATTTGCATATATAATAATTGGAGAAATAAAATCAAATGCTAAACTTAATTTTTCTAGGAAGCTGAATAAGGGCCATTAACAATATTTTAGTTGAGTAATTAACATTAAAAGAAATTATTCGGGATAATAAGTTGGTATTATTTGTTTTACAAATAAGATGCATACATGCATTTTATAGTTTATTATTTGCTGTGGAGTTTTAGCAAAATGGGACTGTTAAAGGATGAAGTAGGAAGCTTACACCAAAGACATAAAGTCTGGGAAGAAATCATGGAAAGCCATTTTTGTCAGAAAATGCTTTTCTTCTTGGGAAAAGTAGCTGTCTTGTCAAGGAGAAGAAGAATAAACTGTGAAATGCTTGAGCCAACTTAATGCAGCCAACTTCAAACACAGAACATTTAACTTACTTAAATTTAGTTCCTAGATACGTTTTCAGTGAGATTTTTTTTTTTCCCTAGCATCATTTAACACCTTTATCTACTGTCTTTCCTGTTGTGTATCTTAAGTTGGTATAAATACTCTTCACCAGACCTCATATAGGACCTGAATGCAAAATCTGCTTATTCATGGATCAAAATCTGAACATAACAAATACTTCTGAGAACCCATGAAGGAGGAATAAAAAACAACGTCCTCTTCTGCCTAAAGTAATGTGGAAACACTTAAGAATCCCTGAAGTCTAGGGAGTTTTAACAGAGGAGTTCTTAGCACTTGAATCAACATGCTGCTTAGAAGTACTTGACTCTTTGTTGTGGTTTAACCCCATCAGGCAGCAAAGTACTACACAGCCACTCACCTAATTTCCCCAGGTGGAAAGGCAGAAGTGTGACAAGTCTTGGAGTGAGATACAGACAGCTTACTAGGGAAAGCAAATCCATGCATGCAAGCAAAGCAAAGCAAGGAATTCATTTGCTTCTTCCTATCCACAGGCAGGTGCTCAGCCACTCCCAGGAAAGCAGGGCTCATCACACGTTGCAGTTTCTTGGGAAGACAAATGCCATCACTATGAACATCCCTCCCTTCCTCCTTCTTTGACACAGCTTTTATTGCTGAGCATGACACCACTTGATATGGACTATGGACCCTTTGGTCAGTCTGAATCATCTATCCTGGCTGTGTGTCCCCCAGCTTCTTGCACACTTCCAGAGCACACCCAGCCTCCTCGCTGGCAGGGCAGCATGAGGAGCTGAAAAGTCCTCAGCTCTGTTCGAGCGAGGCTCTGCAACAACTAAATCATCAGTGTGTTATCACCACTGTTTTCATCAAAAATCAAAAAACAAGAAAGCAAAAAAAACAAAACAAAACAAAACAAAACAAAAAAAAAACACAGCATTATATGAGTCTCTATGAAGAAAACTAACTCTACCGAGCCAAAACCAAGACACTTTTATATGTATTAGATTACTCACCAGAAACAGTATTCGGTAAGGTCAAAATACAAGTTTGAAGAATAGCAATACTAATAGCCCATTAGTACATTGCTGTATTAGGCCTTAAAATGTAACCTCACACAGAACAGTTGTCAGAGACTGAAAAACAATTCTTCTTACAAAACCAGGAAATTCAAGATTAGAGCTCATAACAGTAATTGTAATAAAAATAGATTGTTTTTCTTTTGATTATTGGGAATGGTAGAGTAGGATGGCTTATTTTCTATGGTAGACATTCTTCTCTATATATTTGATTATATGTATTCTACTATATATGATTAATATTCAAGTGTTTTTTATTAGTAACATGTAGTCTAAGAGAAGGATAATAGTTATTATTTCTTTTTCTCAAATTTTTAAAGAAATACTTCAAGGTATTGACAATTATGGTCAACAGTGGGAGGCCAATGTCTCACATAATTTCCTGCATACATACATACTGCCTACTGTAGGGACTGTAGCATATGTCCTCTAAATAATGCTGTTGGGGATTTTCTGAACCCTGTCGAGCAGAAGTGTATTTATTTAAAATGAAAATCAAGGGAGTCTAGTGTTCTGATACAAAGAGTTGCACGTATTAGTAATATATAAGAACACCTGAAGGTGAAACACTACTATAGATTGTACAATAGTTTTAAAATTATCTGATTATCTCATTTTTTGTTTGTATCAAAACTGATTTGTTAACCTTCAAAAAATTTGCAATCCATTTCTTTTTATATTCCTAGTAATTACTAAAAGTAATTAATTTAATTTATGCTGTACTAGGTGGATTTTTATTAATAGTTTCATTGAAAATTGCTCTTTATTTTTATTTCATATATCAAGACATATATATATCAGGATATTTATATATATATCAAGATCATTTATTTGATCTTGATTTCTAGGCCAAATATAGTATTAAGTCTCTAAATCTTGTCTCTGCCACACTCTAGAGAACCAAAGAATATGTTATGCATGCGTTCTTCACAGTCCTTCCTTGCTGAGGTGAATTCTCAGTGATAAGTCACAGGTGGGAGCAATTTCTGTTTATACTGACTTCAGTTAAATAAAAGGTGAACTTTGTTTTTTTCCCCTCTCTTGAATTCCAGTTTCTTTCTTTCTAGGCTTTATTGTACATTTGTGGAGTGTTTTGGGGTTTGTATTATTTATTATAGTTTTGGTATAGGTAATCTCATGCTGTATATTTAGTTATCACAGAGTCACAGAATAGTCTAGGTTGGAAGAGACCTACAAGACCACCGCGTCCAGCCTCTGACCTAACACGAACAAATCTTCCACTAAACCATATCCCTAACCTCTACATCTAAGTGTCTTTTAAAGACATCCAGGGATGGTGACTCAACCACTTCCCTGGGCAGCCTATTCCAGTGACTAACAACTCGTTCAGTAAAGAAGTTCTTCCAAATATCGAACCTAAACCTCCACTGGCACAACTTTAGCCCACTCCCTCTTGTCCTGTCACCAGGCACGTGGGAGAACAGACCAACCCCCACCTCGCTACAGCCTCCTTTCAGGTACCTGTAGAGTGCAATAAGGTCGCCCCTGAGCCTCCTCTTCTCCAGGCTAAATAGTCCCAGCTCCCTCAGCCGCTCCTCATAAGACTTGTTCTCCAGACCCTTCACCAGCTTCATAGCCCTTCTCTGGACTCGCTCAAGCACCTCCATGTCCTTCTTGTAGTGAGGGGCCCAAAACTGAACACAGTACTCGAGGTGAGGCCTCAACAGAGCCGAGTACAGGGGGACAATCACTTCCCTGGACCTGCTGACCACACTGTTTCTTATGCAGGTCAGGATGCTGTTGGCCTTCTTGGCCGCCTGAGTACACTGCTGGCTCATAGTCAGCCGACTGTCAACCAAAACACCCAGGTCCTTCTCTGACATTTTATTTCAGAGGGTAATTGTAATGTCTGATTAGTATGTGGATTTTGACTTACATGGCAATATGAAATTGAATCATTAAAGTTGTTTTTGTATTTGAAAAAATAATTTTTGAATTCACAAGTTAATTTTCATTTGAACAAGGTAAAGATGGAGAAGATACTGAATCTATCACAAATTATATAATTTTAGCTACTGTTTTTTGTAATGTTCTAACTTTTCTGAAGTAGCATGACAGGTTCTTGTCTAATTTTACTTTTTTGGTTTTGTTTTGTTAACTTTATATTTGTGATAGTTCCTGTTTAAGATACATCTTCCATTCAAAATACATAGGAAAACAGTCTTGTCTTTCCTATTGGGAAATTAAGTGTACTGTGTAGCTTTTTGCCCTGAACCAGAAGTCATCAGTAGGAAAAAAAATGTGTAATTTTAAGGATAAAAGTACAAGTTATACAAACAACAAGTATTCTGACAAACAGTTCATAAAGATATAAATATATATATGTATATATATTCTTTTTCAGTAATTGCTTCCTCTTTAATGTTGTTTTCCTTTTGGATTGTTGTCGTTTTTTGTTGTTTGTTTTGTTTCAGATCATCCATCAATTACCGTTTTCACATTTATTTTATTTTGATTTTAATGGGCACAGACTCATTTAGTTATTATGAACTTATTTCCAGAAGTCTTGTTTAAAGAAGAAAATCTGATCTCTTTGTTACAGTTAGGTAATTCTTTAAATATAATTTATCTTTAGTATTGTTTAGTTGATTACTTAACCTGAGCAAGAGGTCTGCATTCTGACATTGAGTATTTTTGTTTTAATGTATGTTAGAAATTCTATACTGACACATTTTACCTGTTCAGTGCATTTTAGTTTTCAACCTATTGAATTTGAAGGGTCGTTTAAATTTCTTTCAGTACTTGGGAAGACTGCAACTTTGACTGGATAAGAAGAAATAGGATATAAAATATTAGTAGGTTCTTGGTTTATGGAAAACTTTACAGCTTTTAGTATTTCAGACTAAAATGAGTTACCTAGCAATATATTTTACTGCCTATGTGTTTTAGATATATGCACATCCCATTAGTTGAAATATGAGTCTTAATTAGGACATATCTTCTCAATATGAGTCACAATGAGAAATGAGAAAAGCAACATGATGCATAACTAATTTGAATACTCTTAGAGGAACTTCAGAAATAATGTATTATAATGATACTCTTTAGAAATATTCCTTAAGATGCTAATTTTAAGCAGAACATATCAAATTTTGAAATCAACATTGCTGTGCTTTAACCCAGCAGGCAGCACAGCACCACATAGCCACTCTCAGACTCTCCCTTAGTGGAATGGGGGAGAAAATTGAAATAGGTCAAAGTGCAAGAACTTCCCAAACACCAGATTTTTCTCATTCTTCAACATGCAAAGCTTTACTTATCTTGTATATTGTATAATTTCTGCACTCTTGTTACCAGAATCTCTTGTATATTGAGAGTAAATATTTCTGAACATTGTATTTCTGCACATTGCATTTCTGAATATCCTAGTATTTCTCTATTTTTTTTTCCTTCTTTTCTGGTATAAGACGTAAATCAATAAGACTTAGTAGTCCTATGCATTGAAATCCGGAGGGGAAAATAAAAATAAATTCCAGTATGGTTAGAAGCACTTCCTTTTATTTATTTATTTATTTATTTATTTTAAAATATTTATTTTTATTTTATTTTATTTTTTATATCCATATTTGGTTGATAACCAGAGGCACTAGTTTGTCAGCTTGGAACCTAGTGTCACAGGTTATTAAATTGATCCAAATATACCTAAACTCATAGCGTTAAAGAAGGACTGAGTTGTTTCAGTGAGAGGAGAAAAAAAAAAAAAAAAAAAAAAAGGACAAAAAACTTTAAAATAAAAGGCAAATGTGGTAAGCAAAACAGTCCTAAAGCAGAGTGGTTCACTTTTAAAACTGAGACTTTAAACTGTTTTTTATAACATCGATTACTGACTTTGTCAGCCTTGTCTGAATGCAGTGTACATGAAATTATGTGGAGGTGAAGGACTTCCTGAAATGAAGGGAGAAATGATTTATTTGTTTATATAATCTGGAAAAATGACTTGAAACTTCCCTTGTATTGAGTTGCACGTCCCATTCAGATCATCAGTGGCCTGGGTCAACTTCACATACAAGTTGAGCGTATGTACTAAACCAGCTGCTACTTTATGTAAAGATGGAAAGATCCAGTATTAGTCTGAAGAGGTCTCCTATTACAATAATTTTGATTCATCCAGACAATTCTTTATAACAGACTAGTCAAACGTATAATAGCCCAGCCAACCGTTTTTAATGTTGGCTACTCTTAGAATTTATTTCAGATGTTGGAGGATCTGGGAAACCTTATTATTTATTCTGAACAAAGAGAAGTAATTTACATATTAACTTTAATATAGTTAAGCATAGCAAATAGATTCCCATACAAAATATTTGATATGGAGAATGTTATTTTACCAATTAATTACTTCCACTAGGAATATGTAAAGAAAAAGAAAAAGAGGAAAAAAAAAGAAAAAGCAGAGAACCTAAAAGTCTCAGTCTTTAGTCTACCACAATAAATTCTTAGATGATAATTAAATGATAACTAATAGTCTTACCTTTTCAAATGTACTCTTTCTGAATACTCACTTGCTTATCCAACATCTCTGTCTAACAACACAGCTCATCTGGACATTTTCCCTCTCCACTTTTGAGGTGTTACTGAACTTCTCAACTTGACAGTTTCTGTGAGTAGTTTCCTTTAGTTGCTTTTCAAGTTTACTGCTGTTGACAATCGAATTACCCAATAACCTTTAGAATAGATTCTCAGCAGAGGTAAATCTCTTCAGATTCAAGGAATTCAGTAGATTTCCAGGGCCTTTTTTGCCACTTTGTTTCTTTACCTCAGAGCAAGAAAGCAAAATGGCAAATCACTCCTAAATTGTAGCCATTAAGAATCATCCTTATATTTAAAAATATCTGGAACTTTCATCTGCTTTCTCACAGTAATGATTTTAACATTGTATTGACTTTAAGCACAGAAAGTGCAATGTTTGAACTCCGTTATTTTATGAAATGACCTACGGCATCAAAATTCAGACGCTTATCTGTGTCACAGCTCCTGTGTCATTCATGTCCTAGACAAGGAGGGTTAAAATTTGCTGCTGGCCTAATTTTGCTAGAACAAAATTTCAAATTACTCCTCTACCATCTCTTCTTATCTGTGTAGCTTCAGTTCTCTGGTGAGGAAATGTTCCCTGAGCCAAGTTTTCAACAGACTGCATAAGGAATGACAGCAGATGTTGCATTGCATTAGTCTTGAGAAAGCGTCTTGTTCAGTAACAGTTGAACCCTTCACTTTTAATGTCTTTCCTATTGTGTTTAGACATTTATAAATTTGCATTACAAATGAAAAATAATAAAGTGGTGATATTAGAGATAAATTAGTTTTGCCTGCAGGTCAACTAGACTATGTATGAATGTTATCTTCTGCAATTTTCATAAGTTTAAAGACAGTTTGTAATCTTTAGGGAGAGACTAAATTTTGCTCTGTGTTTACAAAAACAGCATGTAAAGATTGAAATTATTGGAGCTATGGACTAAGTCCAACTCCCTGCTTTAAAAGCAAAATGTCATTTTAAATATAATGTGTTGGAAGTCGGAGTTTGACTTCTGAAATCTCTTTTGGCTGTAGAAGAGGATTCTGTTGTTATTGTTGCTCTATACATGGCTAATAGTGCTTAATTTTACTGTGTTGTGCTTCATATCCCTATTATGCTGAGAAGTTTTTCCAAAGTAATAAAACGTTTCTAGTAATATTATTGTTCTATGTGAGATTCTATGATATGGCATCACGTTTATTTATTCTGGCTTTGTTCGATATAGTATATCTTTGCCTTTTTGTCTGAAATATGTTAGTGGTTCAAAAATGGGATAACCTGCTCAGTTGATGGTGGAGGTTACTGGAAAGGCTGCAGCCAGGCAGACTGCATGGTATGTTTGGGATTTATACAAACTCATGGTATTTAATTAAGAGTAAAATTATCTAAAAACCCCGAAGATATGATTCCACTTTTAAAGATATGTTATGATCACATGGAGGGGATCTTTTCTGGTGTTTTACTTTGTAAAATATACCAAAATTCCAAACTGTGACCCGTCTTACATTACTAAGGAATTAAGTTAAGCAAGCACCCTGCAGCTGAAAGCAGGTTCTGCAAAATACTTTGAGACAAAATTAATAATTTTAAATAAATAAATAAACAATGTTACATAGTATTTTGGAGTTGGACGTTCCTCAGTTCATGTAGCTCTGGTAGAAAATGCCTCTCAAGTATATGATCATTTTCTGTTGTGGGAGCTCATACTGTAGAGATATAACTAGCACCAGCTAAGGAATTGACTTACAGTAACTTCTAATAATAAAGGTGGCAGTCAGTTTAGACCTTTTGTTTAACGGAGCAGGGAATAAATGATTGGAATATACCTTTGTTTATAAACATGCAGTTTCTGGAAAATTGCTGTATCACAGTCCACATAAAGTAGCTATGAAGCTGAAATGTTAAAAGTTCACTTAAAACCAATGCACATTGTTACTGTATTATGATGTTATCCAACGAATGAAGGAAATGCTGTCAATTCCACTGAAGGATTTTTTTTTTTTTTTATTTGCTTGTTTCTATGTTTTGAAATTGTCTTGATTCTTTGTTATTGCTGGGAGTCTGGGATATTTTTGATCTAGACATGAAATATATCAATTCTAATTTGAAAGGTTTTTAGCAGGTAGTGTTATAGCAGATTTTCATTTGCAGTGTCATCCTAAAACATAATGTTGCATAGTTAAGCAAACGAGGCTTCATTTACGTGAAAGTATTTTTCACTATTTGAGAGAATTTAAGATTACTCTTTTTAAAGGCAGTGATTTTATTTATTTATTTATTTATTTATTTTTCCCTATCATATATATATATATATCAAAACGTTTGGGAAATTTTCAGAATTTTTTCTGCTTTTTAACAAAGACAGTTCAGAAATGTAGAGAAAAGTCACTGGGGTCTAAGAAATGATGGTTTTATGGGGGTTCACGATTTTACCATCAAGAGTGTAGGACCAGTTTAAACTCCAATGTTCAATTTTACAAAGGCTAAGAGAAGCCCTGCAATAGACACCTACTTCAGTAGGGAACATCTCTATGGATAAAAAGCCATAAAATACCCACAACGTCCCACAACAAATCTAAGCTCTATCGAAGCCAGTGTCAAAGATTTCATGAATGGTTTGAGGCTCTTCCCTCCTTCCCACCACTATTTAGCCATTTGATTGTTGGCAAAGATTATACATTTTTTCTATGAAGTATGAACAGATCAGAAAACAATCCAGTTTATTTAAACTTTCTTTTCATTTTTCGTCAGCAACGTGAGCCCTACTAGCATTTTCTAAAGCACGTAACATCTGCCTTATTGCACTTATGAATCTGGAGTGGTCTAATTAATGTGATGTTTTGCTAGGCAATATGTTGCAATACTTAATCTCTGTGTTCAAAGAAAAAAATGTACTGTTTCTTTCCTTCAACCTCCTGACTGCATTGCACATTGCTTCGTGTTTCTCTTGCCCAGGAAATAATTGACTATTAAATATATTTGTGTGACTTTGTTGAGCTACCGTTCTTGGAGTTTGCTTGCTATGAATATATAATAAAATAATTTCCTGGACTCTAATTATAAAATAGCTACATCCATTCCTATTTACATAAATTAAGTATTCTCAAAGTATAGGGAAGATCAAAATCACTGAAAATATCTCTTTTTAGCAATTAGTTGTTAAAAGCCCCAGAAATCGACTTTAAATATTTTAAATCCATCTTTTCTTCAAATGGTTGAGAAATTAAGTCAGTATTTTCATTTTTCTTTGATTACTTAATTCGTCTTTGAAGTACACGTCTACAAATCTATTGTTAAAAGTAACATTTTTCTGTCAACAGAAGCTTTTTAATTCCGTACCTGAGACATAGCAAATGAGCCACATCCACAAAAAAAAAAAAAAAAGTGTCCTTTATTTTTTGGAAAGCTTGGTGCATGTAGTTGTCTCTAAGTCCACTTCCAAGCACTGTAAGTGACTTCATAGCATGCTACTGTATATAAAATTGCAGTAGAGTTACAACCAGTTCAGATTTCTGTCACTTGTGCATCCGTAGTGTTATCTTCTCTGATCATGTTGATTTTGGTGTATTCTGGGAATATCTTTCCAGTCCTCTAACTGCTTTTGGAAGAAGTAGCATGCCTCAAATTCAGTCCTGTAATGTTGCAGAATGATGAACAATGAAAGTGTAATACCAACCTATTTTTGTCTCTCCTGTCTGTCTTCTTCCTCTTCTTCCCCTTACAAAAGGGAGTTTAACCTTATTTTCCCAATACCAGCTTTAGTGACATGTCAGTGTAATAAAATGCCAAATTCTGGAAAAAGAGTGATTTTTTTTTTTTTTTTTAAACCCTATTAAAGTAGACATGTACCTTAAAGATTCTAGAAGAATAGACCTATGTCTATTCTAGTAGACACATACTACTCCCATGTGTATGATTGAAAACGGCAAGATCCCTTTCAATAAGGATGACGCTTATTTAATTTGTGAATACAGAGAATACACTCAAACTCACACAGGTTTTGTGGAATAATCTTTTTAAAGAATTTCCTCTTTTTAAAGCTAGATCATAGGCAGAAAACAACATTTATGCACTGCTCTACAAGAAACAAATACTTGAAACTACATAATCAGAGAATTATTTTAGTCATTAGTAAAATGTATGATTGATTCAGTTGCAACATACTCTGCCACGTTCTTCACAGAAACCTCCCATTCAGTTACCAGACTTGAATGGAGGACACCATATGTTCTAATTTCCAATAACTACTTGTGAATCTGATTACATTCTTCAAATTTATCGTTAGCCAATTTAGCTTCATCACATGGCCACTGCTCATCTGAGACATACCTGTGGGGTTAATATTTTACAGTTAATTAGATATTCATTAGCTGATTTCCAGTAGAAAGCTGGGAGTTTCTTGTTTCAGCTATTAATCAATAAATTAACTTTTTTTTCTAGTTCATTCTTTAGACACTGAAAAAAATAGTGTCTATAAGATCATTTCAGTCTTCTCAGAAAAAAAAAAAAAAAAAAAAAAAACTACTATAAAGCAAATATTTACAAGGATGATACACATCTCTCCCACTGACATCAAAACTGGTGTAATTAAATTCATAGATTTATGATATCTTTTGATTTAGTTCCTTGACTATGTTAATGTTATTGAAATTGAGTTTAGGTTTATGTTATGTCTGATTCCATATGCTTCTATGTTTGATTGTATATTCTAGAACTAGTGAGTTTTAGCATAGTGTTTCACTTAAGTAGATTCACTGAAAGTGAAAGAACACTTTGTTTTCCAGTTATAGAGATTACTTATAGATCTAACTATACTAAAGTAGGTTTCAATCATTTCTGCTTTTCTTTCTCTCAATTCTTATTTTATTTTATTTTATTTTCTGTCAACACATAGAGATTTTTCATGTTTATTAAGCCATAATGGCAGCCAGAGTTAGTATTCCAGTGTCTGCTTTCCTTTGAGCTTCAGAGAGTTTATAAAAACAAATAAATAAATAGAGACATAATTTAAAAGGCCAGTTCAATGTAGTGATTCTCCTAATTTGCACCATTTTGACAAGTTCTTTCTGATTCTCAACCTTTAACTTTAGGGCTTTTAGGTGAATTAGAACAGCTTATGATTAAATAATGCTCAGGAAAGTGTAAGCATTTCATAATACGCTGAACAAAGGAGTTTGAGATTCAGAGGAGCGAATCATAGGATATCCCAAGTTGGAAAGGATCCGCATGGACTGAGTCTATCTTACTGCTCTACACAGGAATACATATAGAATAGTAACACGGTAAATGCATGACAAATAAATTATTTGAATTATTCAAAGAAATAACATTGCATCATTGCATATCCAAAAATTTTAGTATTGAGGACCAATCTTGTGGACTGAGAAGATGCAGTAGAAGGATCTGAAAATAATGAAAGAGTAGTTCAACTATACGTTACCAAGATTTCAAAGGTACATGAAGATTCATCCTGCTTTTGTGCACTGTAGTTCACTCTAGATTGGCCAGGCTGGAAGTAATTCTTAATAACTGTGCAACATTATTTATGGGGTGTAAAAGTACAGTAGCTATAGGAACTTTTCTGCTACAGACAGGTTTAGTTATGGTTACAAGATGTCTCCTTTAGTTGTGTCTTTCAAACTTTGAAGCGTAAAATTGTAGCTTGTGTCTTGGCAAGATCTTGAATTACCAGTCTATCATTTGTCTTTTTTTTTTTTTTTTTTCTTTTTTTTTTTTTTTTTTTCTGTTTTCAGCCACCACAGTGCAAAGTATCTTAAAATGTCTATTTACTAGCAGGCATGACTGCTAGGCTACCAGTGCACTTCTAGTGTTCTCATTTTTGTATTTAATGGTAGTAATCTCTGGGATTTCGTGGAACCATCTTCTAGTAATGACACTTAAGATCTTGGAAACTAGAAAAATCTCTTTAAAATATTCGGTTGCCTTCCTTATACCTTGGATAGTTAAAAAACTCTAGTTTTTGTCCTCTATGCTATTTATTTATGTAATTTTCTGTTTTCTGTGCTCGTGCACACATGCCAAAACCGGAGCATGATCTATCCTGTTTTACATGGCTACTCTTTTTCTTAATATTAAGCAGTAAAAAAATATGTAGAGGGAAAATATGTTCAATATTATTACTTACTTAAGCTAGCACTTTATTTTATTATTATTATTATTATTTATTATTATTATTTATTATTATTATTTATTATTATTTATTTACTGTTCTTATGCAGTATGCAAAAGTTATTTTCATAGCTATTCTGAGATCCTTTCTTTTATATCTTGCAGTATGTCTGTAGCATAAACCATACAGTTTCATCCTTGTCCCTTTTTCATCAGTCTCCATTAGTTTCTTTATGATGACTTGTATCCACTGCTTATTTTCCTGTGCTTTGTAAATGATTAAATGTTTTAATGCCTCTTGTCTTTTCTTGGTGTTACTGCTGTTTTAGTACCATCAGAGGGTGTTACTGCTTATAGCATGATCCCTAAATTCTGTCATTCTTGATCCATTGTCTACAATATTGACGTTTTATTTTATGGAACCTCTGTTCCTCATGTATGCTCTCTATAGCACATAAAAGATGAGTAATTACTGTGCTGAGCAATATAAATTGGTTTTATAGAGTTGAATCCTGAATAGAACTGGATTACGTTTTTCACCAAGTTAATTAAATCACATTAAAAAATAAACAGTCAAACAAAACCTTTTTTTACATTTGCTTCTGCATGTTCAGAAACAGTTTGCAAAAGTTGTATTCCAGTTTAATTTCTCTCCATACATTCGCAACAAAATTAATCCTTCTGCCTCTTCAGTTTCTAGGAACTATAGGTGCTTGCTAAATCAAACTCCAAAGTTCTCTATGCACACTTGTGCACAGTCGTTTCAACAAGGACAAATGTGAGACAAATAGCAAACAACAAAGTGGAATTTGTTTTGAAAGCAACACTGTCATTAGAGAAAAAAAAGTCTGTGAAGGATACCTGGATATAAATAGTCCTTTACCACACAGGTGAAGAAACCTTTGGTAGCATGGAACGTGTTGTGTTGAAAAGATTTAGGTAACAAGGACTCATTGCATACCTCTGGAAATAAAACACTTCTCTAGTCTTTTTGTATTCATTTTTAGTGAAAAAAAAAAAAAAAAAAAAAAAAAAAAGATGAGACAGTACATATGTATCATAATTTTTACTTAAATAATGTCTCTTTTTAAAAATATTTCAAAGCTAATAGAAAATGAAAAAAAAAATGCAGCAACACCTTTAAATGTTACTCATTTAAGTCAAAGACTAACTCAAATTTACAGGAAGAGTAAACATTTTATTCCTGTAAAAATAATAAAATAAAATTAGATATTTTGCTGTTTATTTTTTTTCCCTCAAGTTATTATAATCTAAGGTTATTTACATTACTTCAAATTTCCTCTTCTAAAAATGCAGTAATTTGTACAACCAGCCATCTACTTATTTGTGTTGCAGATTTAATTTTATTTCTGTGGTAGTCAATTCTATTTTCAATTTTGACAGCAGAAGTCATTTAATTTTTGTAACTATAAAAACAGTATTCCAAGGAATCCATGTTCCTCTATACCTAATAGATCTCATGGATCCCAATAGATGTCAGGGATCATATTAACTGAAGAAAAGTATGAAAAGTGTTGTAGTTTTGTCCACCTGGTTGAAGCAGAAATACTTGCAAAATTTAAAAGAATCTGAGGAGAAATCCAGACTCTGTTTTGTCTAGTTGCTTTTGTTTGCTTGTTTGTTTTAAAGTGCTTCTAAATATGTCATTTCAGTTGAGTATGTCACTCGTGTACTATTACAGGTTGCTTCATAATAGTGTTTGCTCAAGGATTAAAATAAAGAAGGGCTTAAAGGGAAGACAACAGTAAAAGAGTTCCCATTGCTTTGCAACATCATTGTTTTCACAGTTAATTCCTGAGAACAAATGAAATAGTGTTGTATTTGGAAAACAAAAAAGAGAAAGAGAGAGGTTAAAAATTTCCATGTCAAAATAGTAGAGTGAATTATCTTTTTTTTTCAAGAATCAGAATTTATTTCTTCCTTTGTAACAAATATAAATCTTTGCAAAGGTAGTAGACAAATTCAGGACCTGTCTGAATAGGTATTTATTCAATAAATAATGTTCATATTTCAAAGCAGAATTCAGCTCTTTGTCTTTGAAAAATGCAAGGAAACTGAAAATTATAGTAAATGTAATTAAACATGATCCTTATACCTAACTCAGAGATGCCACACGTGGATTATGAAACTTGTAAGTAAAGTACTTGAAAGTAAAACTTCCGTTTTTGACTTTATCTTTTTAAGAATAAAGATTTTTTTTTTTTTTTTTTTTTTTTTTTTTTTTTTTTTACTGGGTGTTTTTAAGAGACATTTTTCTGTTATTAACAAAATATCTGTTGAAAATATCTTTATTTTGTTGTTAGCATTGCAGTTGGAACTATGGAACTATTTCAGCTTTTTGTTGGTGGATCATAAAAAGCTGAAATTAGCAAAATAGATAAAATAATATTTTTGTTATTTATTCAAATTCCAGTGATTATTTTCTGAATCCATTTAAAAGTCTAACCCAAAGTCTTCAAATACACTTTTAAGATTTTTCTGAGCTTGATTTTGGTGTTGCTTTTTCACTTAAGGAAATTGTTACTGGATATAGTTTTCCATATTAGAGAGAAAGAGAAGAAAGTTTATTTTTAAGTTTTCTCTCTAACTTGACAAAAGTTGAGGAAGTGCCCTTGCCTATCATCTATCTGATAATCTGGTCTCTTAGTAAAAGACAATTTTTTTCTGAAAGAGCGGTAAACCAGTGGAAATGATCAGATCAGCATCACTGATTAACACCAAGGAAAAGCCTCATTTGCTTTCTCAGCTCTAGTTAGTGCCAGGAAACTAGTCAGGAAATGAGGTACCTAAACGTCCTGGAAAGTTTACCGTTCTTTCACGAAAACATCTCTTAGCATTTCATAAACTGATACAAATAATTCTACAAATGTTTAAATGAATACATACTCTTTTTTGTTGTTGTTCTACATGCTAGTAATTTTGTACCCTCTCTTCTGGCATTTATACACATTAAGATCAACCCTGAGCCTCTCCTTCTCCAGGATGAACAGTCCCAGTTCTCTGAGCCTCTCCTCATAGGAAAGGTTTTCCAGTCCTTTGATCATTTTGGTAGCCCCCTGATTGACCATCTCCAGTATGTCCATATCTCTCTTGTACTGCCGAGCACAAAACTGGACACAGTTCTCCAGGTGTGGCCTCATCAACACTGAGAAGGATCACCTTTCTTGACCTGCTGGTGATACTTTACCTAATGCAGCCAAGAATACTGTTAGCCTTCTTAGTGGCAAGGACCCATTGGTGACTCGTGTTCAACTTAGCGTACACCAGAACTCCTAGGTCCTTTCTGCAGAGTTTCTTTCCAGATGGGTGGCTTCCAGCATGTATTGGGGTTGTTCCTCCAAAGATACAAGGCTTGGCACTTCTCTTTGTTGAACTTTGTGAGATTCTTGTCAGCCCACCTCTCCAGCCTGTTGAGGTTCCTCTAGGTGGCTGTGTGGCCCACTGGTGAATCAGTCATTCCCACCAGTTTTTTGTCACCTATGAATTTACTGGGGGACACTCTACCCCATCTTCCAGATCATTAATGAAGATGTTAAACAAGACCCAGTATTGATCCCTGGGGCACTCTGCTTGTTACTGGCCTCCAACTAAACATTGCACCATGGACCACTATTCTCTAGGTTTGGCCAGTCAGCTAGTTTTTGATCCACGTTGCTGTGCTCATCCATCCCAAACTTAAACAGCTTCTCTTTGAAGATCTTATGGGTGATGGTGTCAAAGGCCTTCCTGAAGTCCAGGAAGACAATATCCACTGCTCTCTCCTCATCCGTCAGGCGGGTCAGTATAGAAGCATATCAGGTTGGTCAAACATGACTTCCACTTGGTGAATCCATGCTGACAACTCCTGATAATTTTCTTCTCCTTCAAATGGTTTCCAGGATTAGCTGTTCCATGACCGAACTGAGGCTGACCAGCCTGTAGTTACCCAGGTCCACCTTCTTGCTTTTCTTGAAGACAGGAGTAGCATTGCTTTCCTCCAGTCTTTGAGCACTCCTCCCAGTTGCCTTGCAATCACATCTGTCAGCTCCCCCAGCATTCATGGGTACATCCCATCAGGGCCCATGGACTTACAAATGTCCAGTTTACTCAAATATTCCCTGATTTTATCCTCTTCCACCAACGGTATATCTGCCTTGCTCCAGCCTTTCAGCTTGGCCTTTGGGACCTGGAATTCCTGAAGGCCAGTTAAAACAAAATGTTTCTAAACATTAGCAAAAGTTTAGCAATTTTAAGGAAATTGAATGTAAACAAATAAAACCAGAAAATATTGTTATTAGAAAGTATTTCCCGATCACTAAAACAGCAGAAGATTAGAGTGAGTAATTCAGGAATCAAACATTTCTGACCAAGTAGATGTCAGTGCCTCTGCTACTGTCACAGTATGGGATGTGTTTACCCCAAAAACCCTGTCAATCATTTGACGTTTTCAAACACAATGCAATAGTTTTAAATAAAAAGCACATCATTGTCTTTAATTGTTTTCTTTTATGTAAAAGTTTAACTTCTTACTACTCCAGAAAGGAATAGGAAGATATAACTTTTCTGCTTTCCCCTGCCTGTAATATTGGGTGCAGAGCTGGTATGATGTTACAAACCTGGTCAACTACAAATGTAGTTAAGTAGCATTTAGGGATTTGGAGATTTGTTTCCTTTATATAAGTCTAATTTTGTTCTACCAAAAAAAAAATGCTTTAAAAAGATAATTCAGGGAAGCTTAAAATTCACACCCAAATTGTGAGCACTTAAGTTTAACAGGAAAAACAAAACCAGAAAACATTCCACCCTACAATTTTTTAATACTTCTTGACATGCCATTATTGCTTTTGTTTATGATGCCTTTTTATCTGTGGTTCCTCAGAGAAACAGAGAAAATGGTGTTATCATTTTCATAATATGTTGAGTATGCACGGTACTATATATTTAAAAGTGAAAACTAACATAGGTTCCAAAAATAATTGATTACAATGATTTTGTGATTCAAGGTTTTTTTTTTGTTTGTTTGTTTTTTTAGTTAGAAGTATTCTTTCTTTATCATATTAAGCAGCAACTCCTGCTAAAATAGTAGAAGTTTTCTAGTTCTTTGCTCTTCAGTTACCCAAGGGATGATCTTGTCTCTTGCATACAAAGACAACTCTCACTGAAGTTCATGAAAGGGAACAATGAATCATTAATTACAGTTGGAAAGAGATTCTGCACACAGCAAATACTAGGGGTCACTGGCACTGTGCATCTTAAGTATAATAAAATATTTTTTTTCTTCCTTTTGATGTAAAGGTTACAAGCTCTTAAGCTTGTGAGCATATATTGTTGGGCCCAAATAACTCATTATTTGTACACTCAGTGTGTACACTCAGTGTATACAAATAATAAGAGCCATAGAGAGGTCAATTTTTGATACTGCTTAAGAAAAAATAGTTACATAATCCTTGCCATTTAGTATTAGATTTTGTGTTCTAATGTCTTCTCAGGCACTCTATTGAACAAAGTACAGATATAGTCAAATATTATATGTATGTATTACTGAGAACACAATGCACTTTTCTTCACAGTTTATGACCAGAGAGTGTTCATTCAAAAAGTAAATTTCTCTCTTGTAACTAAAATGCAATTATTTTGGTAAATTTATTGGTAATATACAGTATACAGAAGACTTACTGCAGTATTGTTGAGTGAGCAAAGAGCTGTTTCAAAGTATACAGAAAATGAAATCAAAGTATTACCTGTTTTCATTCATTCCTTTTATGATTTTTCTGACTGTAGAAAGACAATTAAAATAAAACATAGTATAGTATTTATCAATTTGTACTTGTTCTGTCAAGATGTGTGCATTCAGCAGCTGAAATGGCTTGTGTTTTTGTACATGTATAGATTCCTGGCCTATTTGACTCTGTTTTTTCACACTGACGTTTTTATAGTAAGGTATTTTATATCAGGGTAATTCTAACACAATACCCACTAGATATGAGTGTAATTCTATGTAATTTAAATATTCTGCTCTGAACATAGGAGCTCTGTATTTTTTGAAAAAATTATCTCCTGAATTGGTCCATACAATATATGACCTTGCTTATCTGTATCTTTAAAAGAATGCAATAAAATAAAAACTGTAAACCTCTTTGGCTTGGATCAAAACTGGTTAGATAACAAATTAAATCATCAGTGTTCACAGGAGAATATACTTTTCATGTCATTTAAATGGAAATATTTCACTCTATCACTCACACATGGGATACATTCTCATCTTCTTTGTGGGTCACATGTCAGTTGGGTGTAATAGAAGTAGGAACATATTTTTTTATAGTCTTTATTACAGCATCTAAATTCTTTGCTGTTTTATACAATATTAATGACCTCTGTTTTCTGAAAGTCTAAGGAGCTATTTAATAACTTAAAGAAAAACATCAGAGTAACAATCTTTGCTTAAAATCCTCTATAGGAGAATTGAAAACCCTAAGACATGATTTGAAAGAGAACATACCAAGATTTTTTCTTTCTTTCTTTTTTTTTTTTTTTTTTAATTATATTTGAAATTTTTTGATAGTACCTTCCTAACTTCTAAAGATTTTTTTTTTTCCCAACATTATGCTTCCATGCATCTTTTTAATCTCATTTTCGTCTCATAAAACAAATTAGCAGTCACTTAGAATTGCTTTTTTTTTTTTTTTTTTTTTTTTTTTTTTTTTTTTTTT
>CM021765.1:120980333-121001843 GCA_011076525.1 Nettapus auritus | reverse complement strand
AAGAAAAGAAAAGAAAAGAAAAGAAAAGAAAAGAAAAGAAAAGAAAAGAAAAGAAAAGAAAAGAAAAGAAAAGAAAAGAAAAGAAAAAAGAAAAAAGAAAAGAAAGAAGAAGAAGATAAGTGTTGTTTAAAATTGGTGGGCTTTAATGAAAAGACAATCAATGAACCGATGACTCAAGGGACTAGGAAAGTATGCTCTTTCTCTCGACCTTCACTAACAATTAAAAAAACAATAAAGTAAAAAATAATCCAAAACATTAAAACAAAACAAAGCAAAAAAGGATTCAATTTTGTTTATTTTGATGAGAGGACACATCAGCAGCACCTGGCACAGTCAAGCCTTGTATAAATATTCCTCCAAAATAGATAACCTGGATGCAATAAAAGGCACAGTTTAATGGCACTTTCTTGAGTATTCTCTGATTGCCATAGAATTTACACAGCTTCTTGTAGGCTTTGAAGAGCTCTGTGCTGTCACAAGCACACTGTAACTTAACTGTCAAAGCTGGCTAGCTGAAATGTATATATGGACAACATTTTAATCTCTGATCACATACAATATGATTCCGTTTTGAAGCCATAAAAGTATTTATGGAAATGGAATGTGTTTGTTTACATGAAAGCAGAAACTGGAAGGCACCTCTGCAACGTATTTGGCCCAATACCCTGCTCAGAGGGGGTCAATGAGATCAAGTTGCCAGGGCCATGTCCAGTCGGGTTTTGAATATCTCAGTTTGTGCTCATTGAATCTCATTTTTACTCGTTCTGCCAGGTATTTATAAACGTGGAAAAGAGCATCCCAAATCTTCTCTCCATGAAGCAGTCTCAGCTGTCTCACCCTCTCCTCATATGACAGATGATCAATCCTTTAGTTACTGTCATAGCCCTTTGCTGAACTTGCTCTGGTATGTTCCATATTGTGGAGCTCTGACTTTTGACCTTACACTTCAGATATCCCTCCAGGGCTGATTAGAATATAGGGCTCTCTCTTGTGTTGACCTACTCTTGATGCTTAACATGCCCCATGGTACAGCTGGCCTTTTTTTGCTACAGTTACTGATTCGTGTTTAACTTGGAGTCCACCAGGATGCCCAGAGCTTTTTCTGCAAAGCTCCTTTCCAGTCAATTAGCCCCCATTGTGTACTGATGCACAAGGTTAATCCTCCCCATATACACTCATGGATGCAGACTATCTGGTCCTATTGGCTTCCAGTTTGTTCAAATGCTCCCTAAACTGATCCTCTCACCAAGGGCAAGTCTTTCTTGCTCCAGACTATCCTTCTGGGATTGCTTAATGCCAGTTTTAACTAGACCAAGACAAGGAAGGTTTTGAGAAATGTGTCTTCTTTCACATCTTTCTCATCGGGACTCTAGCCCTATTCACTAGGAGGCCCACATTTTCCCTAGACTTCCTTTCATTCAATTTCATTCAATTATCAAACACGTTATCACTTGATGCTTTAAAATTAAATAATGAGTCAATTTATGAAAAAATATAGATCCGCACTATTTAAGGAATAAGGTCTCTCGTTCAATATACTTGTTTACAATATGGAAGACTCACTTTGTCATTCTGTCATCAAATGTTGTTATGAAGTGGCAGACAATTTAGTCATAAGTTTTTTTTTTGTTTTGTTTTGTTTTGTTTTGTTTTGTTTTCTGAAGTGATAGATCTGTGTTCTTACTTGGATTTACCTTAATAATTATGACTTGCCTTGTTTTTCAGAAAGGGAGAAAATGCTCAAATGCTCAAATATTTAGTCCTCCACCCTTCTGACCCCCCTCCCCCCCCTTTTTTATATATATATTTTTATCCCTTTGCTGGATGTAACTGAATTATTAGGACAGTACAGTATGTGTTCATACATTTAACATGTAACAGGTAATGTTAATTTCTGTCTTCCCATATGCTCTTTAAGAGTCTTGGACTACCTAAAAGTCTATGAGAGCTGAAGTCTATTAGATACTAAATGGAAAAGCTTACAGGCTGAAGACTTCAATACCTAAAAATGCTAAGACACACATATTTGAGTGCTCTGTCCAGGCTGAATAATTTATTGAATGGAAATTTTCATCGAACTTATAAAGTTCTAGTATTTTATATATATATATATATTAGTATTGCCAATATTTATCTCCATTTGCATAAATAGGATGAGTTAGACTGACTCTTCTGTTCCTTTCTAGTTGTATTTTCTGTTATTTTTATGAAATACTTCAATTGACCCTGAATTATTTTCCATTATTTAAAGATTTTCACTACATAAGTATGGAGGGGATGCCCTCTTTTTCCCAGTATATATATGAGCCACAGAAACCCTTCTGATAAACACAAAATGTTTGGAAGTACGATAGGTAACATTCTATTTCAAGAGAAGGATGTGAAAAATAAGAGTTACATCTTTAAAAGGTTTGAGGATTTAAATTCTATTTTAAAGTCATTAATTAGTCTACTTAGGCACTTCTGTCTTTCTCTTTGCCTCTAAGTGCAATACGGGATTCATATGTGTCACTTAAGAAATCTAAAAAAAAAACTACCCCACCCCTACTTTTAATTCTAAGAACGTATCATATCAATAGGTATGAAATCAAGTAGAAATATAAATAAACTTGTCAGATTTTCAAAACCAAAGCCTTTAGAGATATCAGTTAATTTTTCCAAAAATATAAATCCATAAGAGAATCAAAATATGTCCTAAAACACATGTAGGTTTGCAATTTAGTCTATTTTATTATTATTTTTTTTTTTTTAACTTATCTACAAAACATGTAATTAGGACCAAACCTTGACTGATAACAGGTGTACTTAGCATCTATATCTGTGCCTTCATTATTGTTTTCTCTTGATGTGGATACATCATTAGGGAACACCAAATGATATTAACATGCTCTGAAATGCTAAACTCAATGCATTTAAACTGATATGATCCAGTTGAGTAGCTGAAACTCACTGTTTTCTAAAGAAATCACTCATGTTTCATAAAGCTCTCTCATAGGCTGTCAGAAAGAGAAAGGTTCCATGTTATTTATTTGCAATTACTTGAGGCAGTTCAAGAAGCACTATAGCATGCCTGCTTTGAACGTGCAGTCAGGGTACAATTGTGTGTCAGAGTATGAATCTTGGAGCAAAATTGTATCCATATATACACCACCAAAGTAGAGAAAGTAAGTTATTTGCAGTGTTCTGAAAAATACTGCAACTGATTTCCACTTTGCAGCAGATCCCTTTTCATCCATTTTCATACTCTTCAGCGAGACCAAAGTATTTATTTATTTATATTCCACATAAATAAAGAGCATTGTTTTAGTAAGCTTCATGTTTAATTCTGGATTATTCTTCTCTCCTAGGCACTTAATAAACATACTTTGAGATAACTGTTGAAAATAAAGGATTGAATATTCTTTAGCTGGGCGTTTTCTACAGTGCAATTACACTTTTGGCAGTGCATGGGAACTTTGGAATGTCCTCCATGCTCCACTTCTGAGGCTTTCAAAACTTTTTAGATTTGCCATGTGGTGATATTTTGACCTGAGTTAAATTAGGTATTGTTACTGAGCTCATTTAATTTATGTACCCTTTTTCATGAAACATGCATTACTTCACTTGTGAAGATTGTAATGAGCTATTTTTAGTATAGTTTCTTGAAGTAATAAGCTGTGAGTACTATTGAGGTGTCCAAGAAAGGGAAAAATTAATACACATTTTTACCTTTTTTTTTTTTTTGTGAGAGTGCAATTTTCTTGATATAACTTGTGCAAATAATTGTTTTCATTGATAACTGATGTTTGTTCTGATGTCAGTTGTCATAGTAAGCAATAATTACTTTTTTATGATAAACCCAAACATCCTAAGTTATTACAGTGTTTTACTCAAACCAGAAATCATAACATATGCTACCTAAAGGTTATGTACTTTCTTTCTCTCTTTTTTTTTTTTTTTTTTTAAAAAAAGGGATAAATGATAAATTTTTTGTAGAAATAAAAAAAAAAAAAAAAAAAAAAAAAAAAAAAAAAGTATGATTAAACTTGTTTTTGCCAAGAAATTGTAGCAAAGGTGCTTCAATTCATGTTAAGCATATTGTAGTTAAAATATTTCACTGTTACATTTATGGTGGTCCCAAAAGTGTTTCAGGCTTGCTGTGGCTAAATTAGGGTTTTATCCATCAGATACTTCTGTTTGCTTGTGAATGTTTTGTGCCATGTTTTGTGAAATTTTTTATCTAGAAAATTGTCATAAGGAGGAATAAAATCTCAGTGTTTCAAGAAAGGGCAGGAATTTAAGAGCATAAATCAGTACCAAATGTATGAAGACTAATGTTATTGGATGAGCGAGCAGATTAAAATGATACTCAGTTAAATTGAACCTATTTTAAGTAATCATTGTATTGTTGTAGAGTTGAAGTAATCAGTGCTTTGAACACCCTTTCTGGAACCAGAGAGAGTTGTTTATCGTGTTACACAAGCTTTTTGTTGGTGGTGATGGCGGCAATGTTTTTGTTTTGTTATAAGAGTATTCTTTTCAGGCAAGGAAGGACACTTCATCATGTTTCTGCAAAACGTAAAGTACAGATTTATTACTGCATTTTTATTTATGGTGGATCTTGGTTAATAAAATGACACATTTACAAAGATAGTATAATGAGGATAAGCAAATGACTTAGTAGGACATTTCTTGCTTTTGTGTAAGTCCTTATATTTAACGCTTAGTTCACAACTTGTTGCCTCTCTTTCCTTTTCTTGTATTTGATGTAGTCTCTGTATTTGAAGTACTGCTTTTAAACTGTGGTGTAATCAATGCTACATTTTAGTGTAAATAGCTATAGGAGAGGTGGACACATAACTACTTTGTTTCTTACTTCTCCCTGTGCTGATAGAATGAAATAAATATTTTGCCGAAGCACCATGCTGACTGACTTACAGTCTTTGCTTTGCTCTCTCATTCAATGTTAAATGGCAGTCCCAAAGCAGGCTGTGCTTCCTTCACAGGAGGAGGCACTGAGAGGCACAGCTATGGAGTTCCTCAGGCAGGAGTCAGCAGTGCTCAGGGGAGTTGGAGAGCTAAGTAAGAACAATGGGGAGCCTGTCATCTCATAGAAGGCAAAAGACAAATGCTTCATAAGGAGGAAAGAAAGAAGGAAAGAAAGAAAAAGAAAAACAACAACAACAAAAAGACTGTCACTGACTAATTATATTACAGTAAGCAATATGTAAAAAATTTGCTGGTTGAAGCAGATCAACTAGTACTGGGAATTCCCACAAAGGATCCTGTACATAGTATCATCTACTTTTCTCTATATGACTTACCCCCTTCTCTACCCTCGCCCTCAACTAACATGTAGCTATTTGATCTTGATTCATGAAGGCGAAATTTCATGCTGTAGGTCAACATATTTAAAATTCTATAAATAAAATATGCTTTCCAGCATTCTGGAGAAATAAAAAGAATGGTCATGCATATTAAATCCCATGCTAGAACTTCAGGCTCAGTTTTTTGATCAGTTTAAGTAGACAGCATATACATTTAGAGATTATTTTCAGTAGTGTGAGAAGCAGGAATAATCATCATTTTAAACAAACAAACAAAAAAAATCATAGATACATTCTGTACTCCATTTAGAATAAGAAGAAAGCAAACATTTGTATTTCATCATTACCATTAGCCTCACCTATCAAAGATTTCTTCAAAATGTATGCATAGCTTACTGTTTGCTTGTAGTTGGGGAAAAATAAAATAAAAACAAATCAGGTCATTTAATTAGATATTTTAGATTTTGTGTGTGTGTGTGTGTGTGTGATATCTCCCCCATCAACAGTTATATCAAATAGCATACTTGTTTATCTTGTTTAAAACTTGTTTATCTCTGTATAGATTCTATTCTATGTAGATTTTTCTGTTTTCCAGTTTATTCTCCTGAATAGCTTGTTCCTCTTATCACCTATGACACTCTTTAAATTCATAAAATAATCCTGTGGGATTTGAAGCTGGTTCAGGAGAACAGTGTCCACTGGTGCTCTGTATACTAAAAGCTCTTAGGTAAAATATGAGTTTCACGCTGTTCAATTTACACTTAGACATGCTAGGCATCTTTTTGACCTTTCACAGCCTTACTTAGAATACTACATGATGATATTACAAGGTAAAAAATAGGATGACATTCCCATAAACAGAGGGCTTTAGGATAAACAAGGTTTTAGGAAACCTGAAACCCTGAAATAAATAGCCTTTTAGAAATGCCACTATGAGAGTAACGTCTATAAGCATGTTTAAGTTTCAGAGGCCTTTCTTTCATTTTCAAGGCATTCAAGGCATTTAGATGTCTTGCAACTAAAAATCAACAGTGTTTAAAGCAGCTGCTTTCCAATTGGTTAGAGAGAATCCACGAAGATGAATGTAACTCTCATGCACATGTGCTGAAGGCAACTCAGAATAAGTGTAGTCATTACTAGACTTTCAGGATGTATGGCAAAGGAGTAGAATATTGTAAAAATTTCTTCTGCTTTCCTAGTTTATTTCCCATTAGTGGATATACTATATAATCTGTTGGTATTTTCTCTCATTTGGTATTCCTGTACATTCATACTTATTAGTATTAGTTACCCTTTATGTACTGGGACTGATTAATGAACTACAGTAAATACTGTATGCAGATATGTATATTTGCATTTACTAACAGAGAAAATAAGTAAGTAAAAAGCTACAATTTGGATAGAAATATTTCATTTTCTGAAGCATGTGTAACCAAAGAAATACCAAAGTATGGAGAAGGTTAAAACGAGGTGCACTTCTATAGAAAGGACTTACCACTCTCAGCACTATATACACACACAAAATAATGTGAGGGATAAATGGGAATTTATGGCCGAGGTTTGGGAACAGGAAGAAAAAAACTCATGGTAGATCATATCAAGTCATTTGTGAAACTACATGCCAAGATGTATGGAAACAAAAGTTATCTTCTTAGGACTCATCATAATTTAGTGAGATGGTATTTTGTCATGTTATTTTACATTTTTACATGTTATTTCATAAATTAATATGGCTGTACTTTTCAATTGTCTGAGCACTATCATCTTCGGTTAAATGATGGGAAATAAAAAAAAAACTAGTGTTAGGCACATCTCAGAAATGCACTTCTGCAGATCAAAATGGATAATATATTTTGTTTTAATAGTTTTTGTTTCTGAGTGAAACAAAACTGGATCTAAATATAGATACAATATTTGCAACTCAGAGTGTATTTCCAATAGGATAATCTAAGAGTTTAAAAGCACTGAAGATAAAATTTGAAGGTGTAGGAACTCTGACATTTTCCATTAATAAAAAACCTGGGTGCAATTGATAAAAAAGGCTGTGTTTGACTTTTCATCTTTATATCATGGATAGAGTTTCATGCCATTTATTTAAGCAACGTCTAAGCCTAGGATTAAGTCTTTTTGCAGTTCCTCTGACTGTGTCCTCTTAAATTCACCAAATAACTAGTTCAGTAGTAATCTGAATGTTTCTCTAAAATATTATGTTAGTAAATGGCAGTCTTGCCATTACATCTCTCAAGTACATCACTCAAGTACTCATTTATGGCCTTTCAACCTTAGATATAGCCCCCATTATCAAGACACTATCCAGGTAACATAATTTTAGTCTACTTTGTGGGTACTTTTGATTCCCTTAGCTAACTTCTACTATATATTAAAGACAAGAAGGGAGACGATTGTTTTGTTAAATAGCTATGCTCTGTGATGTAAAGCATGGACGAAAATATTTCCATATTACTATTCTGTATGGAAGTTCAAATTTTATATCTTGAATTTAAAACAGAGATATACAACATCTATAAGTTATTAAAAGCAGCCTTGAAGGAAGGATTAAAGATGTAAGGTATTGAAAGTGTGAAGAGATAAATATACTATTGTGGAGGAGAGCAGGAAGAGGTGAAAGAATAGAGAATAATCCATTGCTCTCTCCTTATAGTCTCATTTCCTCCAGTTTATTAATGCTTAAACTTAGATCCTCATTAACGGATTACAAGTATGTAACCAAATTTATGCGCAAGACTATATCAATTTAATTTGGTTTTAGTGGAACTGTAAAACAAAAATAATATATTTTTTTTTCTGCAGAACTTCTGCAGTCTCCGGTCACCTTCTTGCAAATTACATTGTGGGAAAAATAAATAAATAAATAAATAAATAAATATGTTTCATACAAATTAACTATGGATTCAAGAGACTATTGTCAACCAAACCCTGTTTAAAAACATGGTAAAAACCCAATAAAACAGAAATATTTGAAATAAGATAAAGCTTTAAGAGTACCTTACTTTTTAATTCCAATATTAAACTAATCGCTTCTGGGTGTGTTTTCTGCTAGAAGAAGAAAAAAATGCAGAAAAAAAATCATTAAAATGTTGCATTAAAATATTGCAAAGCCTTCAGCATAATTCAGTATGATGTCTATTAATATAGCTTATGATTACATAAAAATTCTGAAAATGATAGAAATATAAATAATAGTTAAATTCTAAGGAGTTAATCAGCTGATCATCAGTGGTTTGAACTTCATTAGGCTCACATGGGCCCACTTGTTAAGCTTGTCCAGGTCCCTTTGGATGGCATCCCTCCTTCTATTGTATCAACAACACCATTCACTCTGGTGTCATCTGCAAATTTGCTGAGGGTGCACTCGATGTTGTTGATGAAGATATTAAACAGTACCGGTCTGAGGACAGACCCCTGACATACACCGCTTGTCACTGGCCTCTACTTGGATATAGTTCCATTGATCACCACTCTTTGTGTTTGACCTTCAGTCCAATTCCTTATCCACTGAAGAGTCAACCCAACAAATCCGTATCTCTCCAATTTGGAGACCAGGATGTCAGGTGGGACCATGTCAAAGGCCTTGCAGAAGTCCAGGTAGATGACATCGATCAGTCTTCCTTTGTCAACTGATGCTGTCACTCCATCGTAGAAAGCCACCAGATTGATCAGGCACATATGCCCTTGGTGAACCCATATAGGCTGTCTTGGATCACCTCTTTGTCTTGCATATGCCTCAACATTGCTTCCAGGAGGATCTTTTCCAAAATCTTGCCAGGCACAGAGGGGAGGCTCACTGGTCTGTAGTTCCCCAGGTCCTTTTCTACCCTTTTAAAAAATGCAAGTGATGTTTCCCTTTTTCCAGTCCCCAAGGACTTCACCTGACTGCCAAGACTTTTCAAATATGATGGAGAGAGGGTTGGCAACTCTGTCAGCCAGTTCCCTCAGGACTCTGGGATGCATGTCATCAGGCCCATAGACTTGTATGTGTTTAGTTTCATCAGGTGGTCTCGAACCTGTTCTTCACTTAGAGTGGGATGGACTTTGTTCCCCCGCCTCTATCGGTTCAGGGAAACAAAAGACTTGGGAGTCCTTACTGTCAGTGAAGGCTGAGGCAAATAAGTTGTTGAGTATCTCAGTCCTCTTCATGTCTGTTTTTACCAGTTCACACTTCTCATCCGTCAGAGAGGGTATATACTCTTATTGGCCTTAGCAATCTATCTACAGAATCCCTTCCTGTTATTCTTTACATCCCTTGCCAAGCTCAGTTCCATCTGTGCCTTGGCTTTCCTTATCCCATCCTTGCACATCCAGACAGCATCCCTGTACTCATTCCAGGCCACATATTCCTGCTTCTACTACCTGTGCATTTTCTTCTTGTGCCCCAATTTGACCAGCAGGTCCTTGCTCAGCCATCCTGGTTGTCTGCCTTCCCTGCATGCTTTTTTTACGCAGGGAAATGGAGAGTTCTTGTACTCTAAGGAAAACATCCTTAAAGCATCTCCAGCTCTGCTCAGCTCCTTTGTCCCTAAGGACAGTGTTCCAGGGGATCTTGGCTACTAGGTCTTTAAACAGCTTGAAGTATGCTCTTTGGAAGTCCAGGGTCCTGACTTTGCTCTTTTCCAGGTCCATATTCCTCAAGATCACAAAGCCAACCAGGGCATAGTCCCTACAGCCCAGACTGCCTCCAATCTTTATCTCTCTAATGAGCTCTTCCCCATTGGTGAGCACCATGTCAAGTAGTTTGTTCTAGTCAAGTTCTGGTTAGTGTGTTTAGTACCTGGACCAGGAATTTATCTTCCATGCACTCCAGGAATCTTCTGGATTGCTTACAGCCTTCCGTGTAGCTTTTCCATCAGACATCTGGGTAGTTGAAGTCCACCATCAGGATGAGAGTGTGTAAGCATGATGCTTCTTGTAATTTAAGCAAGAATGCCTCATCCACAGGCTCCCCTTGATGAGGCGGATTGTAGTAGACCCCAACCACAAGCTGTCATTTATTGATGTGGTCTTTAACTCTCACCCACAAGCTCTCATCCTGTCCGTGGCTGTTTCCCAAAGGCAACTCTTCACAATCAATTCCTACCCTAATGTAGAGGGCAACACCCCTTCCCTTTCTTCCCTGTCTATCTCTTCTGAAGAGTCTGTAGCACTCTTTTCTAATGTTTTCTCTTCCCCTGCTATAATGTGTGGTCCTCACCACAGGGTGCCACCCTTCCCAAACTGAGCCTGTGGGGGCTTCCCACAGGCAGCAGCTCTTCAAGAAAAGCTTCCATATGGGTCCATAATGCGGGGTCCATCCGTCAGGAGCAAACTGCTCCAACATGGGTCCCCCATGGGCAGGAGCAGATCCCCTGCTCCTGCATGGGCTCCTCTCCACAGGCTGCAGCTCCAGCCTGGGGCCTGCTCCTGCTGGGGCTCTCCGTGGGCCACAGCCTCCCAGGCCACATCCACCTGCTCTACCGGGGCCTCCTCCATGGGCTGCAGCTCCAGTCCTGGGACTGCTGTCCATGGGCTGCAGCCTCCTTCAGGCCACATCTACCTTGCACCATGTGGGTTCCTCCATGGGATAAAGTGGGGAAATCTGCTCTGCAGTTGTACTCATGTAGGGGGACAGTCTGCTCCACCATGTTCCTCTTCACAGGCCTCAGGGAAATTTCTGCTTGAGCACCTGGAGTGCCCCCTGCCCTCCTTTTGCATTGACCTTGGTGCCTGCAGGACTGTTTCTCACACCTCTCTTCTACAGCTGCTGTTACAGTGCAGGTGTTTTTGTTGTTGTTTGTTGTTGTTGTTGTTGTTTTGTTTTGTTTTTCTTTATTTTCTTAAATATGCGCTCACAGAGATATAAACAACATCAATTATTGGCTCAGCTCTGCACAGTGGCCGGTCCCTTTTGGAGTAGTCTGAAACAGGCCCTTATCTAAGATGGAGCAGCTTCTCACAGAGGCCACTCCTGCACCCCCCCTGATACCAAACCCTTGCCACATAAACCCAATATAGCAGTTTGCAGGGTCTGTATTTCCATGTTTATTGTATACCTAGTCTCCGTCTTTTACTATGAACACAATCATCTTTCCTCAAGATGAAAAAAAAATGTATGTCTCCATGAAGGGATAAATCTAGATTACCTAGGAAACTTACTGTATAACACATAAGAGAAGAATGGAACAGCAAATGCATGATTATCTGAAATGCTACTAAAATGTATTGAAATCAAAATACCAAGAGAAAAACAAACAAACAAACAAACAAAAAAAACAATTATAAGTATATTGCATAAACAAGATAATGAGGAAATTAGTGGGGAGGGGATTAGCCAACTTTATTCATATATCATATCTGTTTTGAAATCCCCATTCAGAGATTTCCAGATATCAGAGAAGTAACTAGAGGACTCTGGGCCTGGAAAAACTTCACTTCTTTCCCTATGAAAGAAGTCTACTCTATAACAAATGAATACAATTGAAATTGTAACAGAAAAGGAGAAATAAGAAATTTGAAAATAGAAATCATAAGTAGAATTTGTTGTGCTTCATTCACATTAAAACAAAAATACAAAGCTCATTCTGCTGTGGCAAGGAAGAACTTTGTAAATGATGTATGTATTCATAGTCACCACTTACCCAGCGGAGATGCTGCCGTTATTAAAAGGAATATTGATGAGTTAGATAAAACTGCATACATACACAAACAAATATGATTCTTTACCTTCTTTTTGATTATACATGTTATTAATGTGATTTGTGTGAAAGAAGCTGTGTATTTCAAGTATGTTTTCTTATTGCATATGCTGCCATATTCTTGTAATGCATTATTTTCTATTTCCATTGTGTTTATTATGTTATATGTAATATAACAGAAAATTATCAGATATTTAGGGGGAGGACAACTTTTCAATACAGTTGAAAAGAAAGTTTTGAGTTCTAGTCAAAATGTGAATATCCGAAGCTTCTATGCATCAAGCTTCTAAGAAGGACGATTATTATTTTTTATTTTTATTTTTATTTTTATTTTTATTTTTTTCAAAATGTCTGTTTCAATATCTATTATAAAAAGTCTGCTATGATACTTAATATTTCAGTGGACTGCAGAGCAGGTGTGTTTACAGTTACTATATTCACCCTTGAGCATTTTATGAAGTTTGAAACTGAAGGCTTTATAACTACTTTATTGTATGGTAGGATTTAAAAACTAATCATATTTTACCTTGAGAACAAATACTTGCTGCAGTTCCTGAAGCAATGAAATTCTGTTCCATATTTTGTTTTCATAATGAGAGAATCCATGTGTTCAAAGCTTAATTATAGTTGGAGCTGGCCAGCAGTGTGGGGGACAATAAAAACATCTTTTATAAGTATGTTAATGGAAAAAGGAGGGCCAGAGCAAACATTGGTGCAATAGTTGATGAGGATCACATAACAAACAGAGACATAGACAAAGAAGAGACGTTGAATGCATTTTTCGCCTGTCTTCAACACCAGAGATGGGCTCAGTGACCCTATGTTCCCTGAGTTGAAGAACTGTGACTGTGGGAACAATAAACTCCCAGTTAACCCTGAACTTGTGTGGGATTTGCTGTTCTATTTGGATGCATATAGGTCCTTGGGACCTAATGGGATTCATCCTGGAATACTCAGATCAGAAGGCTGGCTGATATCATTGCAGGACCTTTCTCAATTATTTTTCAATGGTCTTAGGAATCTGAATTAGTCCTAGTTGACCGGAAGCTGGCAAATTGGGTCCCAGTTTTCAAGAAGGTCAAGAAAGAAGATCCTAGCAATTAAAGGCCTGTACATCATCTCACTTCAGTGCCTGGTAAAATTATGGAGAAGCTTATTCTGGGAGTTACTGAAAAACACCTAAAGGTGTCATTGGTCAGAGCCAACATGGATTCACTAGGGAAAGGTCATGTCTAACAAACTTAATATCCTTCTATGACAAGATCATCCAGCTAGTTGACCAAAGGAAGCCAGCTGATGTAACCTTTCTGGATTTCAAGGAAAGTCATTTATACTGTCTTTCATGGTATCCTTCTGGACAAAATGATCAGAATACAGTTAGATAAAATAATAATAAGATAGGTGAACAATTGGCTAATGGATCAGGCCCAGAAGGTTCTTGTAAATGGGGTTACATCAGACTGGTGACCTGTCGCTAGTGGGGTTCCCCAGGGCTCCATTTTAGCACCAGTCCTCTTCAGTGTTTTCATACATAATTTGGATAAAGGACTGTAAGGTTTTTTGAGCAAGTTCCTGGATGATACCACATTGGGTGCAGCTGATGACTCTGGCAAGGGTAGTGAGGACTTGCAGAGAGGTCTTGAGAAATCAGGGAGCTGTGCAATCATCAAAATATGAACTTTAACAAGAGCAAGTGGCGGATTCTGCACCTGGGAAGGAACAACCCTGGTTATACATACAGACTAAGGGATGAGATGCTGGAAATCAGCCACACAGAAAGGGATCTGGGAGTTTTGTTTGATAGCAAGTGGAACATGAGCCAGCAGCATGCCTTGGTGGCCAGGAGAGCCAACCACATCCTTTTTCTTTTTTTCTTTTTTTCTTTTTTTCTTTTTTTCTTTTTTTCTTTTTTTCTTTTTTTTCTTTTTTTCTTTTTTTCTTTTTTTTTTTTTATTTTCTTTCTTTTTTTTAACATAATTTCTTTTTGGTGAAAAAAAGTATAGGTATTCAATAAGTACATATTTTTCGCAATTACATGAAATTGCTGTGAAGCCTTGTTAACTTACTTAGAAAAATAAAAAAATAAAAAAACCTACCACACATACTGAAACCTCATTCTGCCTGTAACCACCGTAGTTAATGGGAGCTTGAGGAAATAATGAAAAATGTATTGCAAACATGAATCACCACAGAGAATACCAATCTACAATCAGTAATTTTACTGTCAAAACCTGAAGTTTTCACCATGAGGTACTGTGCAGACACAAAAATGAGAGAAAAAGCATTATGCACTTTGAAAAGGTATTTCAGACCCATAGATTACTGGTGTCTGTCTGTATTATACAATATTTACTTGTGGTTTGCCTAAGGGTGGTAGAACTGCCGACTCGATACAGGGGTAGTGATTTATTCAGACATCCGTAAAGTTGCCTGAATATTATTTTAGCATATAAATTCTGTTATAAATCCACCAACTAAAATAATTTCTAATGATTGAAATTCTAAATTCAGGTGAATTATCACTTCTGTACACATAGAGAAACTGCAGCACCAGTGGATACTGATGTGAATTGAAAGGAATAAAATTATGATGTCTTGAAAATCTTCCTCCAACTCAGGAACCATTTGAATGGCTGTTACTTGGTGATTCACTACTAATATTGCCCCGAACAATTACTTTTTCTGGATTTACAACCTAAATCAAACAAATAAAAAAGGATTAAAAAGAAGTTTAAATCTTCCACCATTTGTACAGTAATTTTAGTTGCTTTGTATGTGATGATTTAACTGGAATTCATTTGAATTATAATAAATATTTTAATAGGGTATTGATGCATGTTAAAAATATTATTTATGCTCTCTGGGTTTTATGTATGGTGTGTTAACATTACAAACTTTTCATGACTTATCTTAACCCACTTTATGCTTAAAAGCAAACCTAGTTTCTAAACAAAAAGTCCATCCATCACAAAACATTTTACTTTTGGCATCTCTGTGTTTGTTTAGGTCAGCAAGAATCATAGAATCATAGAATCAGAGAATGGCTCAGGTTGGAAGGGACCTCAAAGATCATCTAGTTCCAACCCCCCTGCCATAGGCAGGGATGCCACCCACTAGACCAAGTTGTTCAGGGAGTCATCTAAATTAGTCTTGAACACCTCCAGGGACATCCACAACTCTCTGGGTGCTCTGGGTGACCTGTTCTAGTGCTTCACCACCCTCTGAGTGAAGAATTTCATCCTAACCCCCAATGTTATTTAATTCTCCTCCCTTCTGGTTTAAAACCATTCCCCCTCGTACTGTCACTATCTGATCGAGCAAAAAGCTGCTCTCCATCTTTCTTTTTTTTTTTTTTTTCTTTTCTTTGTTTTTATAAACCCTCTTTAAATAATGAAAAGCTGCAATGAGGTCACTCTGGAGCCTTCTCTTCTTTAGGCTGAACAGCTCTTTCAGCTGTTCTTCGTAGGAGAAGTGCTCTAGCCCCTTGGTCATCTTTGTGGCCCTCCTCTGGATCCTCCCTAATAGAACAGCATCCTTCTTGCGCAGGGTGCCCCAGACCAGGATGCAGCACTCCAGGTGGGGCCTCACAAGGGCAGAATAGAGGGGGACAATCACCTCTTTCAATCTGCTGGCCATGCCTCTGTTGATGCAACCTAGGATACAGTTGGCCTTTTAGGTTGCAAGTGTACACTGCTGGCTCATGTTGAGCTTTTAGTCCACCAAAACCCCCAAGTTCTTCTCTGCAGGGCTACTCTCAATGAGTTCTTTACCCAGTCTGTACTCATTTCCAGGATTGCTCCAACACAGGTGCAGCACCTTGCAGTTTCAACAGTTGAACTTGTTGAAACTCATTAGGTTCATGTGGGTCTTCTTCTCAAGCTTGGCCAGGAATGAACGTAAATGAAGCAATAGACACATGCTGGCTATCAACCGATTAAGATAATCTTAAATGATGTTTCATATTTATGTGCATTTTTCATTTCTAGCAAAGACAGCAATTATTGAAACAAGCATCATAAGAAAACATATATTACAGTATTATTGTAACAGAATACATTATTGGTTTTGGAAAAAAAATACTTTATAATCAGTAATGAAACAAAGAACTAAATGAAGATTCAGTGATATTAATGAGAATTGTAGAGTATTATTTGAAATGATGGCAGAAAGACTGAAATTCTAAATTTTACAATCAGTTTTCAGTGCAAAAGTAAGTTAAGTTTACCTGTAATTTTCATCAGTTAGTATACAAACTGTTTTAACAAACTTTTTTTTTTTTTTTTTTTTTTTTTTTTTTAAATGTGATTTTTTTTTTAATCTTAGGACAACTTATATTGATACATTTAAAAGAAAATATTTGAGCTTCCCTCATTAATCTTTATCACACATACTATTCTAGATAAGTGCCAGACATATTATAAACATTGATCCTACAAATTTTCATATTCCACAGTTTGCATTTACAAATATTTCTAAGGAGAGTGAAGAGTTGCATATATGCATGCCTGTAGCCCTAGCAATTTATTTTTTTCCTGTTACCCCATCCTGAATGAGAGAAAACTGGGACTGAATGGCAGTAAAAAATACAGGTTTTCTTCTGAAGTTAGAAATTAGAGATATCTTGGGACTAGCTAATTCATGGACAAGATTGTTTTCTCTTTTGCTAACTTCTAATTTACATAGAATATTTAAATCACAAACTTACTGTGTGAATAAACAAGAATTTCTAAGGTGTTGGAAATAAGACTAAGGCAGGAATTACTGCATTCTAAGTACTTCCACATGGACTCCCTATTACTATGGAAACTAGGTAATGATTTATTTGTCTCACTTTGATTCCAAGAGGAAAGGAAACCCTGTGTGGTTTCAGAGAAAGAGATGAAATATAGAAATAATGATTATAGGAGAAATTCTAATTTTTAGCTGAGTGACACAAGAATGCAGGGTATGCTAACTTTGTTGGCATCTGTGAATTACAAATTCTTTTGGGCTTGTCATTGTGTGAAGGATTATCCAGATATCTGAAAACTTCCAAGGAAAAACAGAAAAAAGAAAGATGTCAATTTTATATGAGCTTTGGGATTATGTTTTTTCATTTTTTTTAGCTGTTTGAAGTATCTGTGCACATAAAGACTCCATGGTTCTTTCGAGCATGACAGGGGAATCATTTAAAACTATTAGGTTTGCTCTTGAACCTTTTCCATTCCTTTAGGTTACAGGTCTCTTTAGAATAATCCCAGATCCAGTGTTCATGTACATCTTCTCACTGTTAAGCAAGACTCTTAGCCCCCCTAGTAAACATGGCTGGCAAGCTCTACCAGCAAACTGGGAAGAGCTTCCATCCTTTAGCATAGCTTTCTGACATTGTAAAAGCCTGCCTTCTGACATTGTATCTTCTGAATTAACTTGAACATGTTACAAAGCTGTATCAGTGACAAGCAGTGAAATATACTGGTAGTAATTATATATTTTAGAAAGCTTTAATTATTACTAGCCTCTAGCATTTAATATCTATGATTTTCTCTAAGGCACTTCAGCAGGTGTTGGTTTAAGAGGTTAAGATCCTAACCATAGTGCACAAAAATAATTCTCATTTCACTTAAAGCTTTCTACTAATTCATAAATGATAATAAAGTTTCTTAATCTTCCACTGAACAGATTCCCTTTGACTATAATGTTCCAGTGCCATGTAATCTGCAAATTGGACATGAAGATTTTTGTTGTGTTTCTAACAGAACTCTTTTCTTATGGATAAAAAAAAAAAAAAGAGGAAAAAAACCCTACTTCCTTTAAAAGTAGAGTATGCTAAGGTAATAGCAGTGAGGTACCTTTTGTCCAACCAGAGGAGCTGGGGTTTTACTTTCAATTTTACAGTTATCTTCTCGTTCAACTTCTTTTTTTGGTAAACTTTTGTTGTTATTCTCAAGAATAGGACAGATAGGATTTATTAAAAAATGCAAAGAGGAAATGAGGAGAGAGGTAAGGTAAAAGGATAACGTATGTAGGCATATGAAACCGTTTATTTTCCTCCAATTAGGGGAAAGTTCTTAAGCGTTTGAAGATGATAGTTGGTAGTTAAGAAGTGTTATCAGAAGTGTTATAAGAATAGTTTCCAGTTCTAGTGACAGACTAACATACCAATTCTAGCATTTTTAAATATGTGTCTGAAAAAAAACGATCATTTCCATAAATTAATAAAAACGTTTTGAAAACACAGACAATTCACCTTAAAGACCCTATTGTATTATTATAGGTATGGGTTTTTTTTGTTTGTTTTTTTCTAAGTCTTAGTTTGGGAAAGAAAACTAGTAGTGTAGTGGAATTTAGAAACATTTGTATTTGTCCATCTGTGATGGTCTACAGGAATACAAGAAGCATGACAGCTGCCATGATTATATGGAGTAGAATCCTTCCCAGACATAAATATTATAAATTTTAAGTCAGAAAAATGCCTAAAACATTTAATTTGTTGTTTACTACCACTTAAGGAACTAAAATCAACAGTTTAGAATTTGCATGTTAGTTGAAAATGAGTTTGTAGATATTCAATTCAAATTAACAGCATTTCTACATTTAAAAATATACGCTGAGAAGGGGACACTGAATAAATTGTCAATGGAATGTTTTTTGTAGACTTGTCAGACCTTTCTGTAAGTCCTCAGACTAATTCCCTGAAGAACTTTGTAATAAGTACTTTCTCCAAAAAGATAAAATAAGGAGAATAATATAATTAATATGAACATGGCCAGGAGGTAAGGTAATTTCAGGTAACTCCTGAAAAAGTTGTTGGAATTGACATTACTGATTATTCACAAAGCAAATAAATTAAAATCATTTTGAAGCTGCTGATGAAATCTTCCAAAAGCAGGTATTTTTTACCTAAGTCTCCAGAAGTATACCTGATAAAGTGCTTGGACAGCTTTAGTATTTAAGAAAGTGTAAAAGGTGTAAAAGTTGAAGTAGTTTATTCTGCAAGTGTGGAAAGTTTTTACATTTTGTGTGACCTTCCAAATATAGAAGACAAGAAAGCTAGCTATTTTAATGCTATCTATCTTAACACTTAATACCAAACTAAAGATTAGGACAATGTATTGTGCATATGCTGTTAATTTAGCACATCTGGCAAAGACAAAAGGTTTTGTGTATTGGCCAGTCTTTCTTGTCCTTGTTGTTGAGCTCACTGTTGATGTTTTTTTTTTTTTTTTCATTCAGATTCTTTATCAGAGAAGGACTATTTGGAAGTCTACTAGCTTTGTAGGTCTATCAGTTCTGTGTTGTCCATCCATTGCTGTTGCAAGTATGGGTCCCAAGTACTTAACTTAATTTTTATTTTATATTTTAAAGATTTTTGTTTGCTCATTTTTTCTTCCCCTTGATGTCAACTGAAGCTTTGAAATAATGTGGTGGAGGTGTTGTTTGTTTTGTGATTTGGCTGGGGTAGAAGGGATCAAATCTATTTAGAAAAGAAAATGAATAGTTGAGTCTACCAGTAGATGAAGTTTCAAGCTTTTTCATTACTTATAATGGAATTGGAACTAATTATCCTGTGCTATGGAAGAGCACACCATTGCCACTTGTAAAATCAGTTTTTAAAATCTCCTGCTTTCTTTTTCACCTTCTGCTAACAACATTGACCTGGAGAGAATGGAGGTGAACTCTGAAATCTTCCCTGGATGAAACAGATGGATGACTCAAACATGGTTTTATAAAACAAACAGCAGTGCTTACCATCAATGTTGTAAGAATGGCTTACTTATTACTAGAATGTGGAATTAACAAATGCTTTTTTAAAATGAGGCCTCCAGCTGGCATAGCTGTTTAATATTGTTGCATAGCTGTCTAATATTGTAGCTGCATAATATTGTTTCAGCTGTTTATACTGTCCCTGTTGGCCACTTTACATGAACACTGTAATCAGGCTACTCTCAAACAGACTTTATACAGTTCTTAGGCACTGGGTCTCCCTTCTCTTCTTTTTTTAAAAATAATTACTAGCTGTTACACAGAACTTTTAGATGTGTTGCTGTGTATGGAATATTGAAAGAACTAAAATATCTGAAAGAAAAAAAAAAAAAAAAAAAAAAAAAAAAAAAAAAAGTGTTGTGGCACATTTCCATTCCTGTTGATCCTTTCAAATAAACTGCTTTCATGACTTCAGTACCTCTTCTGAATTGTACATCAAATGGTCAAGTTCTGCTGGAAACCCTAATGAAATTACCATCTCCTTTTATGCAAACTCTTTTAACTTGTTCTTTAATATCTCTCTTATTTGTTTTGTACTGTTTCTTCAGTTCTGTTTAAATATCAATACTTTTTTCTTTTGCCTCCTTTTCTACTCCTTGCCATTATTTTCCCTCTTATTACCTTGATTTTTGCCTTTCATAGTTGTCCCCTCCTATCTTTCTGGGTAGACCACTCAGTCCAGATCCACTAGAAAATATTTCCCTTTCTTTCTTGTAAAGCTACATAATAACTGAAAGTTCCTGGTTCTTCAGCTGTGCAAGTATTTTTAAATACCTCTATTTCATGTAATTCTATACAACTGTTATCCCTGCTGGAAACATTAATATAAATATTAAATACTGAATGTTGTGATCAATATGAGAATGTGTAAGATAATTTCACTGTGTATTCTTAGCACAGATAAGCATGTCACATCATCAAGAAATGGCTGAAGGTCACACCAATAAAATGCAATTCTGCTATCTGTATCAGAGTCCCTGAAAGAAAACAAACAAACAAAAAAAATAGATGTACAATGCACACTTGGTAACTCATCTGTCCTGTATAGGTTTGTTTTGAGTAAGTAGGGGACAACTGGAGAAAGCAGGAAAAAGAGAATCTCTGTATAATACTGTTCTGAACTGCCTTTGTAGTTACAAAGTCATTGATTGACAGTAAACTGTGTGCTGCATTCTGTTTTTCTGGATAATCTCTTTGTAGGTAGAGTTGAGCTCTTCAAGCCTCATGCATTGAGAATAAATTACTTCAATAAAAATCTATTAAAGATAAAGAAAGTTATCTCCAGGATTCTGACACATCTGGACAGATGATACATGTAATCCCATAATCCCTGCTCTAATTGGCAACAATAGAGTTTTAGGTACAGATTAGTTTGGGCCCGGATTAGTTAAATGCTGAGAATTATATTTAACAGAGCAATAGCATTTCTCACAGCTAAACAACTACCTGAATACTGGTGGTGTTTTTTGCTGTGACAGGATTACTACAAGTGACTGAATATTGGACTTCTTTGGACTGTGTTTTTACTGGAAGCACATTTCTTTTAAGAGTGAGTTATTATTAAGAACTATTGCTACTTAGGATCAATGACAGAAAGTACCTCAAAATAGTCAGACTGAACTTTTATTGCCTGTGATGAATTTTTCCCAGCAATAAATTGATTTTTAAGAAAATTAAGAAATTGAGTAAGTAAAGCAAGGATGCAAGCTGAAGGGAAAAAAGAGAAAGAGAAGAGAAGAGAAAAAAGGAAAGGAAAGGAAAGGAAAGGAAAG
>CM021765.1:120959360-120980233 GCA_011076525.1 Nettapus auritus | reverse complement strand
AAAGGAAAGGAAAGGAAAGGAAAGGAAAGGAAAGGAAAGAAGAAAGATAGGACCATAAAACTTAATTGTGTTTAACCAACAAAAGAATTGGAGAGGAAAGTCTGAAACGACTACAGCATTAGTTATATTAAGAAGTATAATCCCAACATCCCTATAATTCTTAGTAAGTAGCTGGTAGCCTCTTATTTAAACTACTTATCAGTGTTTGACCAGTCACAGATTGTTAAATTATTTTTGATATTTTTCAGAAGATTTGTTTTAGTGCTTACAAATTTATTTCCAACTTTTAATTTCTTATATTAAAAAAAAAAAATGTGATTACATCCTATGTCTATGTATAATTTCATAGGTTAGTCATAATACAGTGATCACAAGCTCTTCATAGAAAAACATTCAGTTGTCAGACTGTCTTGCCTTCCCCAGAGCGAATGTGCCTCAGAGTAGAGGCTCCCATGCTACTGGGAAGTGAAGGACTTTTGCACTGATCAGTAAGGGGAGAATGTTGTAATCTCCATCTGCCACATAAAGAAGTTGCTGAAGAAATGGTTAAAAAAAAATAAGGGAAATAAAATTGTGAATGAATTCTTCAGAGCAGGAGTATAACAAGCTATCTAATATCAGATGCATAGTACTGTAGTTGTTTTAGAACATAATAGAATGTAGTAATAATCTATAGTATTCTAATAGAAATAGAAATCAATAATTTAATAGAAACATTTTAATAGAAGTAGAGTATTTTTGTAAATTTCCTATACAATCCCGATCCCTTAGATTTTCCATTTATGTAATTCCTTAGTCAATATATCTGTGTCCTTTAATTTCTGAGGCAAAACACACATCATATGCATGCTATGTATTCAGTCTATTACTTGTGAGAGTCAACATGACATTTATGTTTCGAAGAAGTATTTTTACAGTTTCCCAAGACTATAATAAAGGAGAGATTAAGCATATTCTTTGGAAGATAAGGAGATTAGGGAAAGGGAAAGCAAAACCTATAGTTTTCTGTTTCCCAAATACACAGTACATAGAAAGCTCTAGCCTATCAAAATACCTAACAAAGTGCTTCAAGACTGCTATGGTATGATTGATGAACTGTTTGATTTCTATTCCTGCTCACTCCTCGGACAGTTTGATGAAGCTGCCTGAAGAATTTTCAGTTTAAATCAATTTCTTCCACTAACTTCTGTGGTACATGTTCTTCCCTGGTAATAAATGGGCAGACATAATTTCCATGTTTTGAGGCTAAAGAAGCCATTTCCTTTTAAAGCTCCCTGGTAAAATTCTGATCACTAAAAGCAAAATATAACACATTATTTTCCAGTCTCCTATTTTGCTGTGTAAATATAACTTTCTTCATACTTTAAATTGTCCAGAGGAAATCTATCTCCACTTCCCTGGTTATGAAAGAGTTAGTCTTGCCTTTAACATTACAAACAGAAACTTCAAAAGGCAAAAAGAGCTCCCTCTAATACTAATGTGGGACTGTGGGCTAGAGTTTATGACTTTTATATGAAACTGTGTAGGGAACATCAAACAAATAAGGCAAAATCACTATGCTGCCTTGAAGTTCTTAAAGAGGTGGAAGATCTCTAACTGCAATGGAGAAGGAAGTTGAATATAGTCTACAGGTCTGAAGATAGTATTAAGGGATCATTACTATGCCAGAAATAATGGCGATGTTTCCCTGTGATCTGAAAAAGGTAGAAGTGAACTGAGCAGTGATGAAGTAAAATTCTAAGTACTTCAAAGAAATGTGCAGTGGGAAGATAAAATATTCCAGCTTCTGAAATAAAATACCAGATGCTGCACTATCAGAAACAGTAATGGAACAAATATCACCGAGATTTAGAGCATACATAATGGTACTGAAAAGGCTGAGCCTGTTACTTTAATTGAGCAAAATTTTTATCTTTTCACAAACCTTTACAATAACATTTGAAATGGAAACCTCTGCTGCTGCTGCTTTTTTTATTTTTATTTTTATTTTTATTTTTAATGGCTACTGCCGTTAAAGATAACAAAAAATGTTTTTATAAATACATCAATACAAAAAGAAGGACTAAGGAGAATCACCACCCTTTACTGGATGTGGGGGGAAACTTAGTTACCAGAGATGAGGAAAAGGCTGAGGTGCTTAATGCCTTATTTGCCTCAGTCTTAAGCAGCAAAACCAGTTGTTCTCTGGATGCCCAGTACCCTGAGCTGGTGGAAGGGGATGGGGAGCAGAATGTGGCCCCCACAATCCATGAGGAAACGGTTGGCAACCTGCTACAGCATTTGGATGTACGCAAGTCGATGGGGCCGTATGGGATCCACCCGAGGGTACAGAGAGAACTGGCAGAGGAGCTGGCCAAGACAGGAGCTCTCCATCATTTATCAGCAGTCCTGGCTATCAGGGGAGGTCCCACTTGACTGGCGGCTAGGAAACGTGACGCCTATCTACAAGAAGGGCTGGAGGGTAGACCCAGGGAACTACAGCCTGTTAGATCTGGATAGGCTGGACTGATGGGCCGAGGCCAACGGTATGAAGTTCAGCAAGGCCAAGTGCCAGGTCCTGCACCTGGGACACAACAACCCCAAGCAGCGCTACAGGCTGGGAGATGAATGGTTGGAAAGCTGCCTGACAGAGAAAGACCTGGGAGTATTGGTTGACAGTCAGCTGAATATGAGCCAGCAGTGTGCTCAGGCAGCCAAGAAGGCCAACAGCATCATGGCTTGTAAAAAAAACAGCATGGCCAGCAGGTCCAGGGAAGTGATTGTCCCCCTGTACTCTTACGAGGAGTGGCTGAAGGAGCTGGGTCTATTTAGCCTGGAGAAGAGGAGGCTCAGGGGTGACCTTATCACACTCTACAGGTACCTTAAAGGAGGCTGTAGCGAGGTGGCGGTTGGTCTATTCTCCCATGTGCCTGGTGACAGGATGAGGGGGAATGGGCTAAAGTTGCGCCAGGGGAGGTTTAGATTGGATATTAGGAAAAACTTTTTTACCAAATGGGTTGTTAGTCACTGGAATAGGCTACCCAGGGAAGTGGTTGAGTCTCCATCCCTGGAGGTCTTTAAAAGTCTTTTAGATGTAGAGCTTAGGGATATGGTTTAGTGGAGGACTTGTTAGTATTAGGTGGGAGGTTGGACTCGGTGATCTTGTAGGTCTCTTCCAACCTAGATTATTCTGTGATTCTGTGACTCTGTGATATACTTCTGTGAAGGATTTGAATGGTAATAGAGTAAGTTGAAAACCTGAGAAGGGAAAGATAATAAATAGATAAACAGTTCGAGAATTTAAATGAGCAAAGAAACAAAATCACAATTGTAAGGATAAATGTTATCATAATAGTGAACTCATTTTGTGAGTAAATACTGCTGATTTTCTGGGGGCTAAATTAAAGTCTGTTGAAACACAATGTAGTACACTTCAGTGGATCCTGGGTCAGGCCCAGCTATGACTTCGTAAGGTAAATATAGGAAACAAGTTTCTCATTGAAAATTCCTCAACTAAAGTATTTTTTCTTTCCTTATTTGCCTTTATAGATACCTGTGAAATAAATGGCATTTTTAAAAATTCATTCAGGCACTGAATATACCATCCTATGCATGCAGAAAGAACCATTAAAAATCAATATGGAAAAAAAGAAAAAAAAAAAGAAAAGAAAACAAAAGAAAAAAAAAAAAAAAAAAAAAAAGAGTAGCAGGCACTGATGGGTGTGCCAGCAGTTAAAATAGACAGCTTTTTTTTCTCCTTTGGTCCTTTGCACGTTGGTTTCCACTTCCACCTTTGATGTCCATGTGCACTGGAATAACATCAATAATAACATTGACTTGTAGAAAATTAACATGCCTAACATGACTGCTTATTGACTCAGATTTACCTGCTAGGTTCAGGAAGGTTCAGGAAATTCTGAAGAGTGTTTTCCTCAGACTAGTAGAGATTTCATTTCCTGCAGGTTTTTTATTGTATATATACATATATATATATATATATAAACTCAAGTACTTAAATGAAGCTATTTTTCTTTGTTTTCATCAGCTGGATATTGGCAGTTGGCAGTCACTGTGCCTTTAGGAATGTGGATCCAAAAAGTAAGAGAGGCCTGTTGGAAGATTTCTGGTGTTTAAAGAGCCTCAGGGATTTCATAATGCTTCTGAGGTCTGTATTTAGGAATGACTGTCAAAATGTTTACTAGTGTCTTTACCAACACTGATGAAAACACAAGATATAACAAAAGAGGCTGATACTGACAGGAATTGCACGACAAGGTGGTGTCCATTTATATGCTTAAAGGTAACCCTGCTGAGCACTTTATTTTGTTCCTCTGATGTTTAAGTACAGAGTTTTTATAACCTTTTATAATTCTATAATGCAACTTTGCAGCCTGAAGATAGCAAGTATATTTGCTCATTCCAAAATGATTTTTAAAGGGAAACATGCATTGTGCTTTATTTTACTGTCTCAGACTGTGCAGAACAATGAGTTAAGTGAGAAGACTGGAGGAAGAAAAACATGTTAGTGAATAAATATATTGTGCTAGTCTGTCCAGACCAAACTATAAAATGCAGTTATATATATATATATATATTAATTTTATCTCTGACAAACTATTCATTTAATATCAGCATTAAGTGTGGTTTGATTTTTTGTTTATCATAGCTAAATAGCTGAAAGGACACATGTAAATGCAGTGTGATTTCATATACAGTGGACATGAAATGCATTCTAAGATGAAATGTGTGAATGGAAATTAAGCAAACTATTCATTTTTTCATCAACACACACTTCTATTTAGATTATTTCTGTATGTCACTCTAAGACTTTAAGGTAGTTTCTACTTGTTTTGTATTAGGAAATATGCAGGCACATTGTACATATATTGGAAAGTTAATGAGATAATAGTGCTTGGGGTCTTATCCTAGGCTTCATTACATGCTGCAGTTTGTGGATATCTTACATTTTCTTCTTCATTCATCCATGACTCACCTCTCAAAAAGCCTACTGTGGCAGTAATGTACATATATTTTTTTCTTATTCTCTTTGCAAAAAGAGCTTGTAGGAGTTAGCCATGAATATTTATTTCCTAATAGGTTTCACTGTATCAGTGAAATACATGATATAATGCTCAAAAATTTATTTATTTTTTTTTAATTTTATTTTGCTTTTGGGATGTCTGAAAAAATGTATTGCGTGTTAACTGAAGCATTTTAATCATAGATTACATATTTCACAGAAAAGTTAAACCTCAAATATAGCCTGGTTCAGTGATACCTCTGTCTCTGTTTGTGGTGTGTATAAAATGAGCAGAGCCTGGTTCCCTGCAAACGGGAATGTTGAAAACAGCCTCTAAAAGGAGCCAGGATTCTTGTATCAAATGCACTGATATGTGCATTCTTTCAAGATATGTCTGTTATGAATGAACCCTAAGGCACATCAGCAAGGGAGTGTCTCCCCCCCCCCCCCCCATTAAAATTACATTAAAATTACAGAGGAATCATCTCTAGAAATATGTCTTTGAAATTGTTTACAGTTATTTAAAACTACACGTAGATCAGAATTTCTCATGACTGGCTCTATTACCTCATGGTAATAGATGGTTTTGAGAAGTTGTGCTGATCTCCCCCAGTTTTGGTTTAAGCATGTCATTCCAGCTTCCTTTTTGAAATTTGTAGAGTGACAATTTTACCCTGAGGATTAGGTTTCCCCACTCTTAGGAGAAGGCAAACCATTCCCTAATGTGTGCCTCACAAGCCCATTCTGGCTTGCACACCCCATTTAGAACAGATGGAAAAAGACAGACTTGACTAAGAAAAAAAAAGGAGTGCTAACAAAAGTGGAAAGAGACAGATCCTGTTAACACAGCCTGGTACTAGATCTTTCTTTGTAAGACTTGTGTGCGTATTATTATGCCCCTACAACAAATTGAAAGGAAGATTCATCCTGAGGGCTATCAGTCTTTGCTTGGATACCAGGCTGAAAGATATAACTGGTGTTGATGGTGGTGCCTGCAAACTGTTTTCCTGCTCATGTTGTTCTTTTCATGGTCTTCCAGTCCAGACCACTGTGTTTGTTGCAACACTGTATATCAATGGAAAACTGATATCCAAGAGGACTTTAGGTTTGCAAAGGTTTGATCGAGACACATATTGTAACTATGTAAATCACTTGTGTAAAAAGCTTTATTCAGATGCTTAACAATATACTTTGTGAGACTTGAAGACCATTTGAAGAAATCTGTTCTGTCACTGCTCCTGCACAGAAGAGCATTGTGGTAGATTTCCCAGTTTAATGTGGTCATACTGCCTTGCTGTTGCTCACTGTTGGATGGCTGTTTGGCCATCTCATGACAGCTGTGGACAACCAGATCCAGAAGCAATAAAAATCTATCTACCTCATGAGTTTGATTTCCTTCCCAGGCCTTCCCTGTATAGTTTTGGTATGGACTCCTACTAAAACATTTGCTTTGGCTTTAGATTAGGATAATAATCATGAATGTTGCCACGTGTTTTTTTTTGTTTGTTTGTTTGTTTGTTTGTTTGTTTTTTCCTATTATTTTGTAATTATTTTCTAAGTATTAAGCATATTCAACATTCAAAACTTGGATATGAGGAAATTATTTTATTCATCAGAGAATCAGGTTGTTTATTTCCATGCTGAGGTAGAATAAGACTTCCTTAATAAAAGTTACAGTGATGTTTAGTATAAAATGCTACATATGTATTGACAACTAAAGATGAAGTGGATCACAAAGCAGACCCTCTACCAACTGTATTCACAGAGGTATTTGCTTTCCCAATCCTTTCTCTCCACTAATTTTCTACATTCCTCCTGTGAATTCCCAGATTTTACAGTGATTATCCCCTGACTTTGCAACCTCCAATTTTGTCACATTTTCCTTAGTGTCTTCAGCTTGGCAACAAGCCTCCTTGCAACTCCTTCATTACAAAGTAGTGATCTTCTTGTGACATGGGTAAAGTTTAAAGGTGTAAACTGATTTTAATTTTCTTGGGAAAATTCTGACTTACTTTTGCTGTTTAGCTAAAAAATATAAATTAAGGATAATGTAGGGAGTATTTCTGTTTTCAGGAGATTCTTCCTGAGTTGTCAGATTATCCACTCCTTTCCAGAGCCCTTGTTTGGAAAGCTTTCTTATAACAGTGTGACCACTTTTTAACTGTTACGTCTAGTTTCATGAAGTTCTTATCCTACTAATATTGATACACCATGGGACCATGACTTAAAAAAAAAAAATGAAGTGGAAGAGGGACATCTTTTCTCCTAAATGTGGAAGCCCAAAGCACTGTGAAAGTAAAGCTTCAGAGCATGTCTTTATTAGAATTTAACTGCATAAGGTAATTTTCTCAAAAGAAAAAATCTGGATTTTCTAGATCATGCACTTTAATGTGAAATGTTTGGAAATAAACCTTCCCAGTCCATCCTTTCAGGATGGATCCTTCCAGTAGTTCCAGTAATAGTCCAGTAGTTTTCAGTAGCTCACTGGGTTACAAAAACTTTGTAGTCTCCTCTGGGTCCCTAAGAAAAACGTAAGATTTTCATTCCCTTTGAGAGGTCTGAGAGTGCTGGCCTTCCCCACTCCTCACAAAGTACTCCTCATCTGCATTGGCTCTACTGGACCCATGTTTTCTGTCTTTTCTAGTCTTTGCTGTCCATCTGCACTCAAAAAGTATTTCTTCTTTCTTCTTCTCACCATTGCTCCCAAGGTAAGAACTATGCCCTTTTCCCTCAGAAATATCCCAGCAGAGCCTCAGAGCAGCTGATAAACTTCAGCAGGATAAACTAGCTTCCTTTCTGGTGTCCAACTTCACCCCCCAAAAGAAAACAAAATCAGTACTTATACAATAAATGTCGAACAAACTAATAAATCAGATCAATGTTCCAATTCAGTGGGATGTCAGTGAGATAAAGTTCAGCAGTACCAAATGTGTCAATGGTTCATCCATTATGCAGAGGTTTTACATTTTGGGTTTTAGGTTTCGATCTGTGTAATTTAGCTGACTTTTCAAAAATCATAAATCAAACCCTGATGTGGCTTTGGCTTTATTTAATTTGATGAAATGATGAAATCTTACTGTTGGTTCTCTATACTACTTTCCTTCCCTACCTGTGTTGGTCAAAGAGGTAAAATGACTTTTATACATTTTCTGTTCTTGCTATTTTATGCAAAAATGCTATGAAGATTCCGGAGTCACTGCAGTTCTGAAGCTAAAAAGGCACTCCTAACATCTCAGTCTAAATACTAACTGGAAAAGAAAGGCTGGTTCATTGAGTATCATGTTTTACCTGTCTTAATATGTGCAAATGTCTTATAAAATACATTACATTCAGAGGATAAAATAGGTCTTAAACTTTGACTCATTTCATATTCAGTTATAGACCACAAAATGACCAAGTTCTATATGAATTTCACACTTTTTCTTGATCTACCACTAATATCTATAGTTTTGTAGATATTTTTTTTTTTCTTTTCCAGAGAATTTGTAATTCGTTCTCAGTATTAACAATAAGAAAGATAAAGGAATGACAGGCCCATGGTGACAGATATGTTTGTGTGAAAAAAAGGCCATCACCATCACAGATTTATTTTAATGTATGTGTTCTCTAAAATGCTGCTAAGATGAATTAGTTCCCGGTACAATTTTCTTACATGCTTTACAATGGGCAAAGTCCGCTTTATATTTCAGAGACAGGTAATATAAGTTTATCTAAAAGCTGTTTGCTGTCCATGTAATTTTGTAAATAAATGAATGAAAGAGGTTATAAAAAAAAAAAAAAAAAAAAAAAAAAGAGAGAGATAGAGAGAGAGAGAAAATTTTCTTGTATAATCAGTGAGGTAGATCTCAGATGGATACGAGGAAACCAACAAATGTCCCTACTATCTTTGTAACTTATATGCTTAGTAGTATGAGTGTTCAACATGCTTAGAAGAAACACAAATAACATGCTATTTATTCTTTTGGAAAATTAGAAAATCAACAAGAAATAAGAAATATGAAGAATTTTATTTCAGCTAGTACAGAAAAAAAGTATGTTAGAATGACATTAGAAAACGAGATGTGGTCAAAAAGCAATACTTACCATTTCAGTTATTTCTGGACAAGCAGAAGACTGTGAACCAAATATTTTCTACTGCAAAGAAAATTCAGTCTTACTAATAGTCTATGTAAGTGTTTGGTGAATTCATCTTGGTTGCAATACTTATTAACTAAGATCCAGTTGGGCATGAGTTGGAGTAGCAGAATGGTAATAAACTGTAAATATGACTAGTCCATTTTTCATTGCTTCTTGACTGATATTTACTATTAATTCTCTAAAGTAATTGTCTCCTTGTCTTCTGTCTGTAGGGCTTGTGGGATTTTGTTTTACAAGTGAGGTGTGTATATGCTGTATTTTAAGTGTGTACTTTGAGCTTCGTGGGAAACTCCTCTTTGTCATAGGGAAAAAAAAAAAAAAAAAAAAAAAGTGGATCTGATTTCAAACTATAATAATGGTGTTTCAAATTCAGAATATTACATATGATACCTGACTTTTCAATATTTTCTCTGGGATGATGGTGGGAATGTATTGTGAGAAGTGGATCTGAGTATGTGCTTAATATGGAAAGCTCATCACAGACAACAGATGAAATAATTGAACATATGAACATATGACAAGAAAATGTAGAAGTTTGATAATATGTTACACTGAAAGAAGCCATCTCTCACCCAGCCTAAGATACATGTAGATCCTTTTCCAGACTATGTGAATAATGCTGTCACACAAAACAAATTATGCTTTCAATATGGTGAAGTCTTTCCAGAGATCAGATTTAATATTTACTGTTTTTTCTCTCTTTGAAGAATGGGAAGAGGTCAGAAGAAAAGAACAAAGAGCTGCTTAGGTCAAACTGCCAGGTTAAATATGAGCATGATCAAGATGTTTGGGTTTTAACACTTTTCTATACTAAAGATAAAGAAAACATAGTTTATGAAATTAAAATGCTTACAATGTATTACCGTGATGCCACTACAACCAAGTTTAAAGACCATATTCTTAATGCAGCAAAAAGTTTCCCATTTTAAGCATTTAACTAAGGCTTTACTATTTGTTAAACCATAGTCTTATACTATCCGCTTTTCATATGTGTGATATTTCCTTCTTTGCAAATAAATTTATCACAGCATATGCTTTAAAGACACTTCTTCAAGAAGTACTATTTCCTAGGTGGTAATAAAGGATATCTTTATGAGAAGAATGCATTCAAATGGATTCTTTTTCCTTCGGATTGAAGAATGGAAGGACTTTCATTTAGAAAGTCTTTTTGAAGCTTAAAGATTTTAGGGAACAAAAGAAACTGGTTCCTTCAAATCTGTCTTTTTAAAATAAAACTTTTTAATGAAAAGTTAAATTCCTAAAATGATGACCATCTTTTACTGCATTACGGTTCAGCTGAAAATGTGTGTAAATGTCCATTACTAGTTCTTTTAATTGTTTCTTTATGTTAATTTTCACTGTTCTTTTCTCAAAATCTTGTATATTTTCAAAGCATTAAAATAAAGTATATAACTAGATTTCCTTAATTCCTCTACATGTTATCTTATTAATCACCTTTAAAAAAAGTAGAATGCATCTGCATTTGGTATAAATCCACTGTCCTTATTGGCTGCAATAAATGTTGACACTTTATATTACTAAGTATCAGGATAGTGAGGTTTCCTTCAGCTACAAATATAAGGGAAAGACCATAATAATATAAGATTATCCAATCAACACTTCCCTTTATTTGTTCAGTAAGAAATACAATCGTGTTTGAGTACAAGTTCTTTAACTTATGCTTAAAGAACTCAGTGTCCAGTGTTGTCATTGAAGGCTCAATGATTACAGTTTATTCACTGAAGTAATCATGAACATATAATTATTTCTTCCATTACCAATAATTACCAAGCCATTTTACTTAGACATTACAAAAAAAAAGACAAAAAATCAAATTAAGGCAGCCTGAGAAAGAGGAAAAAATATGTTCTTTAGTTGTGAACTCTAAAATAAAATATACAGAGCCAATGGGCCAAAAAATTGCTTTTGCTAAACAGTGAAATAACCCTTCTTATAGCTACTTTCTGTAGAACTTCAGTCAAATGTAAATCTGCATATTTAGCCTGTTTTGCTAGCATTTACTTTCTTGTCTATCCCATTAGGTTTTGCAAGATAATGTGTGCCTGTATAAAGTGCTAGTTTTGTATCGTTTTCCCTATGAATATTGATACCATTACCTGTGCATAGAGTTGCTGCTGTGAAGATGGCAATTCAAGATGTATCTATACTGCTGAGAAAGTCCTACCAAAAACCCTGGGCTTTGAACAGATTATCAGCTTGCAACTAACGCAAGGGACATGTAAAATAGTGCTATAAAATCACTTATTAGAATGCAAAATCTCTGGGACAAGGACTCTTTTTTTGGACTAGAAATCAGGAAAAAAGTTAAGATTCACAGTCCATAGCTTAATTAGTTCAGAATGTTATTAAATCATCTCACCTATGACCCATTAGACAATAATTCACATACTACTACAGATACTGAATCCTTTTTTTTTAATTATTTTTTTATTTTTCTTTTTTTCTGCCATTTTTTTTTTTGCTTTCAGATGATCTTATAGACTGCGTATCTAGGTACCCTCAGAAATAATAGATAAAATAACTGAACACCCTCCCCCCAAAACAAACAAACAAACAAACAAACACAAAACAAGTGACTAAGTCCTTGCATATTCATGCACACATTCCCCTCTCTTTACTGTAAGATTAACAGCTGAAGAAGAGAGAAGTGTCTTAACTAGACTGAAATTCTCAACCTCTGACTTTCTCAGCTTTTAGACAAAGCTAATTTATAAATCTTTGTTATGAACTGGCAAATCCTCAGGCTATATTTACTGGATCATGCCACAGAGCTGATTGCCTGAATATAAACAGCAAGAGAACAGAGTTCCCCTCTGACCCAGTCCCAGAACAATGGACCATTGAAGATTATTATTTCTTGATCATGTGGGCATGCAAAATGAAAGATATTTTAGTGCCACCTCCCCCCACCCAATAAATAAATAAATAAATAAAGAGAACAGTCAAATACATTAAGTAGCCAGATATTTTGGGAAACATAGATCCAATCAGTGATTGCTTGGAGTTTGTTTATGCAATGACGATTTGCAGAGGTCTTTATGTCCCAAAGTGGGCCAAGTCACAGACAAGCTTTCTTTGATCTGAAATGTATTAAGTACTCTGATTCTATAACTGATTCTATAAATGTTATAGCAGCATAGTGCTTTGGAGTAAAATAAACACAATGATCTGAACATTGTCAAAAGGCTCATAGCAACTTTTCAGTGTCATTGCAAGCTCATTTGTCTCCATAAATATCTATTAGTATAACTCATGCTAAACGTCATGGGACAAATCAACTGTGAGCTAATAGGAGGACTAGTTATTGATATATTATCAGATTGGTCATAATCACGTATTTTGCCCTCTGGATTTGTACTGCTGTTCACATTTTTTAAGTTGATTCACAGTTTATCTTTAATTAGATATTCTCTGTATCTATTTGGTAGGTCATATCTGATTATACCGCCTATTGGGATTTTTAATTTACATTACCCAGCACTTTCTGATAAACTTACAACATGTTCAGATCTGTTACTGACATGCATTCTTCTCCAAAGGAAGTTCACTGAAAACAATCTAGGAATTATTTCCATGCCCCAAATTTCCCTTGTGTACCCTTACTTCTCAAAAGAGTCAAAATCCCACAACTTCCCTGGTTCTTTGAATAGTGCCAACCAGTCCAGTATTTCAGGTCATGGTTTAGGTCTTTTTCCAGATTGCTTCCCCAAATTTAAGGAGAAAATCCTAAATGGAACCACATCTTCCTCCTCGAACTCTACCCTTTTTTTTTTTCTTTAATATCAGAAATGTTGAAAAATGTTTTATGGAAATACACACATGAAAACAAACTAACAAAAAATGATCAAACAAACAAAATTATCAGAGAGCTTAGCAGGGCTAAACATTTGGGGGGAGGAGGGAATCAATGAAAAAGTAAATATTTCTAGTCATCTCACCTTGCAAAATATTCTTTTTCTATATTTCCTCATCAGAAACCACTCAAACAGCATTTTTGTGTTTTATTGTTTCCCTAGAAAGAGAAAGCTATTGTTTATCAAAACTTTCATTTGAAGGAGAGCAGAAAGCAACAAGAAAGTGTACTCAGGTTTCAATTTTTGACCTTGTCCTTCATTTTTTACAGATTACTACAAGGTCTGACAATTATGAATCCAAATTGTGCACTGCTTTAACAAATGCATCAAAGCGTGACATCTTATCTGGTCAGGTTTCATTTGTGTGTACTGAATCTTCACTTATTCAGACAACCTGAAAGTATCATTATTGATTATTATTCACTGATTTTTAAGCAGAAATCTTTCAGATTGAAACAATGTGTTTGTGAATTTAAGTGAGGCTTATGTCACCTCTATTGAAATTCTTGTAAGATACTATGGCTTATATAAATGGAATGTATCACACAATTATTTTTATTTATTTATTTTATCAGACAAGAGACGTAACGAAAGGAGAAGTAAAATCTACATAGATTTCTTGTTAATGATTCCATATTCAAATAATTATTTATCATTGTATCTGTGATCTGTTCTCCCTTTATATATTCTCTCAGGTCTTTCCTCAAAATGTATTTCAATCCTAAAGTAAACTATGCAAACATATTTTTATTCACTACCTTCATTTTACCTATCATTAATATTACCTTCAAGGACAGAGACTGAATCTGAGTTTCTTTGGTTTGTATTGTGTGTTTTTTGTTGGTGTTTTGTGGCTTGTTTTTTGAATTTTTCTTTAGGAGAAAATTATACATGGAATTTGTTAGATCCTTTGTGGGAATGATGAGACAATAATCCAAATAAACAGTTGCTATGATATATTCTGTCTGCTTTGTTCCTTGTCTCTCATGTTTCAATAGGTTCAAAAGAAATTATGCAATTTACAGATCCACTGTAGATCTGAAATATGCGTGCATATCAAATATACCCCCTTCTCGTAAAACTACATTGCAGTAATACAGCAGTTGCTTCTTTAGAGGTAATATAATTTATATTCTGTATTTAACTTTCTAGCAACATACAAGGTCCTAATCAAAAAAGGAATACCCTCATTTTGTTTGTAAGTTTTCATTGTTTAATGTCCTGACTATTAGTAAACTAAATATGGTCTTCTTTCAATATTTTGCACTAGCACAGAAGTATTTTAATTGCTAATATTTTTCATTATGCAGAAATAAGGTAGTTTTTGAGAAATGTTCTGCCCAGAAGCTTTAAGTTTCCATCTCTTAGCAGCTTGGCTTTGGATCTTCACCCTGTGAAGGAGAAACTTTCCTTATGTAGTTCTTATTTCAAAATAAATAAATAAATAAATAAATAAATAATTTTTTATTCTATTCTATGTTCTATTCCTTCCTTTACCTCCAGTAAATATCTGTTCTGAGTAATCATTCAGGTAACCAAAGTATATTCTGCTTTATCCTGCTGTACTTCTTGTTTTGTGGACACTATAACATAATTATTACTTTTGTGTAATTATTGTCACTTCTTGTCAGTCCTCATCATTCAGATGTATATATTTTTTGGCCTATTGAGAACTGTGGTAAAGAGAGAACTCATCCTGCGAGATGCTGTCACTCCGGTTTTTCTCTGACTCTTCAGAGAAACTAGTTAACTTGAGCAGCAATCCAGCATGAAATTCTGTTGTGTTCTTTTTTTTTTTTTTTTTTTTTTTTTTTTTTTAACAGAACTTTAATCAGTGAATTATTAAAACATCTGGTAGAGGGCAGTTTTTACATCATTTATTTTACAACTTGATTTCTACTTCAGTGACTCTGTGATGGTGGAAAATTTAGTTAAAACAAGCATGACATTGACATTTAAATCATTCTGAAGAGCTGGTAATTTAAAAAAAAAAAAAAAAAATCTGTTAGCATTTAATCATTCTTTTTTTCTTTTTTTTTTTTTTTTAATTTTTTTAAGTGACAAAGTTTGAAAAGATATCTTAAAGAAGTACTGGGAGGAATTTCAAGACTGAAAAGTCTCCAAAAATGCATCTCAAAGATCTGTCATCACTGCTAAATGATATTTAAAATGGGAGTTTTAATTATCCTTATTCCTTCATTTTCATTAACTTTTGTCTTAAACATATCAATTTTTGGTTGTTGCTTGTTTTCTTGTATTAAAAAAAAAAAAAAAAAAAAAAAAGTGTGTGTGACAAAGCTACTTTCTTCATTAAAATACACATGATCATTGAGAGAAGGGATTTTTGGAGTTCATTACAGCCTTTCAGGAAAGGGCAGATGTATTGCATTTCAGAATTTCAAAGCTGACAGGCTTATAACTCCATATATATGTTTTGTAGACATACAGATTTGTTAAGCACAAACTGAACAGTCGCGGGTAGAATTTTCAGTGCTGGAGATTATCTGTGATGTTTATTTCTTGCAGGAAATTATTCCAGAATTTAATTAGTTAAACCTTCCTGATGGTAAATTTTGATAGGGTATACACAGCCCTGTGGTATCATTTTTAACAAACAATCAGGCAATGATTTAATTACATTACTCATCTACATTATAAATCTTTATTGAAGTGTCCAGTGGCACCTAATTTTAATGGCATAATAATACTAGATTGGAAAAAAGTTTATTTGAAAATAGATATGACATTCACATTACTATAAAACAAATGTCTTCTATCTATTGTTACTGCCATGAATACCAAATGAATTTATGAAAATAAATGCTCAAAAGCATCGTTCATTCTAATGTACCCTACCATTTTACCCTACAAATATCCATTATATAGCCATGAAAATCCTGAATTTTGAAAGTTCAAACATGACTCAAAGTTGAAGCCAGAAAAACAGTTTAGATAAGAGGCAGTCACTTAGCATATTTAGATAAGAGGCAGCATAATAAAAAACATCATGAGAATTATTATTATGGATTCTCTTTTTTAATATGTCGGTTTGTGTTTGGTAGCCAAGGTCAACTCAGCACAAGGAATTTTTTCTTCCAGTATAATTTAATCCCTAATTCAACTTCTTTATAAGAAATTAGTTTTTAAGAATGTAGAGTGAATTCAGCATTGTTTTGTCTACTCTGCATAAAATACAAAGAAGTGTTTCCATAGATAAGACAAAAAAGTTTCTGTATTTCTGTATTTTTAAAGGGAACATTTTTAATTGTCAGTTGTTTTTTTTTTTTTCCTGATTCAGTCTGTGAATCTTGAAAAGGTGTATTTATATTTAAAGTGCAAAATAAATATTGCAGTGATGGACTCAGCATTTTTGTAAAGATCTTATAGACCTCTGGAAATTCAAGTTTTGATTAGAAATATTATGTTTAAAATAGGTATGTCTTTTTCTATTTATTCTCTTGTATTTTTGTCTGGTTTCATTTAACGTCTCTCTTCTTTATTCACCTTCAACCCTATATTTCTCCATAACTCCACATGGAAGCAACTAAATGCATTGTTACATTTGTACTAGGGCTCATCCTCTTCCCCACTGTCTGCTTCTTTCTTCATCTCAGCCAAATTAGAGTTCTGTCATCCTTTTCTCTTGCTTTCATTTGTAATTTGATTTCAAGAAGTTTGTGATACTTTTTGTGATTCCTTTTTTTTTTTTTTTTTCCCCTCCATTTTTGTTTTGTTATAATGTCACAATCAACAGTGAAAGAAAAAAGGGTTCAGTGCCAAATACAGGACATGCAATAAATTTGTGTAAATATATATATTTATATATTATATATATATACAGTTGGGGGCAAAAGTATCAGTCACTGTGGCAGAAATCTAACCCCAAATTAGGGCAGCATCTGCAAGCCTGAAATGCAGCCTTCCTTCTTTCCCACTTTTATTTATGATTATTGGCTTGGAAAATGTGCCAATGGACATGTAATCACAAAGCATATACCTTCTATTTCAGTAAGAGGATTTAAGTGTCTGAGGAATAGGAACTTATATAGATTATATATAAACAGCCATTTATCTATTAAGCCAAAAGTATTTTACAAAGTGCTAGTCCCAAAGGTGTCTTTTATGCCTGCAAGCAGTGTTAGTGGCTTTTATTTGATGGTTGTAAGTGGAAGTCTATCCATCCAGTACTCCTGATTATTTCTTTGTCTTTGGGCAAGGACAAAATTGGGAGAGAGAGAGAGAGAGAGAGAGAGGAAAAGCAAAGCAAGAGGAGAGGAGAGGAGAGGAGAGGAGAGGAGAGGAGAGGAGAGGAGAGGAGAGGAGAGGAGAGGAGAGGAGAGGAGAGGAGAGGAGATCTATATTTTAATCTATATTTTTTTTAATCTATATTTTAATTACCAGTAACTAAGTTTTTTACTCTTAACTCTTTCATAGAAACAAAAAATTCAAAAACTTATATGATTTAATTAGACATAATAAACTGTAAAAACAGTTGCTGAACATATTTTGCTCATTAAAACCTAAAGTCATTTTGAACAGTAAAATAAATATCCTTTATTACATGCCTATAATAGTATACCACCAATGTATGTTGATCGGGAGTCTTTCTAACTCTGTCATACTTTTCACATCAACTTGATGGACTTTTTTTTTGTTTTTAGTATGAACTCAAATTATACATTGTTTGTACATACTAGGCTTTCTTAGTTTTCTTCTACTCCTCTGATGTTTGTAGCTTAGTAATTGGGTTAATATTTCTAAAGATACAGCAGCACTGCCTCAGATATCTAAACAAATAAATCATTGTGTATTTCCATGTAAAATTTAAAATTCAGAAAGAGAATAGCAATAAATAATGTCTTTGGTTGTCCAGCACTCTATAACGTCAGCTTATTTTTCACTGTGAAATGTCAATATGGCTTGTGAGGCACAGCTTGCGTGTATGAGAGAAGTGTGACCATCATTGTCTGTTGCATCTCACAGGAAAAACAGCAGAATGGTATCTGCTATTATTTGTAGGATTAACCTCTCATGTAAATTCCAGCTGTTGCTCATGTGATTGGTCTTCCTGATAGCCAAATAATGCTTCCTGTGACCAGATCAGGCAACCGTGTATGAACTTGGCATTTAAAAACCCGATTTGAATTATTCAAAGAAATATGATATCTTCACGTTCATTGGAAGTCTCTTTTCTGCATATTTATAAGAGCAGAGTAGTATGAATGGTTTAGATGTCATTGTTTAGATGTTGCTTATCAGCTATTGCTTATTGTGATTTCATTCTTCATATTAAAAGTTGTGTTTCTGCTTTTTATTTGCACATCCAGGGCAGTTTCTATCCCTTCCTGCTTAGGTGCACAGTGTGCACTGCCAGACATAGAGAGCATCCTAGAGAAAACACTATTCATTTCTGCCATTTCCATCTTCACTCTGAAGAACTGATCTCACCGGGATGGCAGAGTCCATGGTATCACCAGCACTACTGAACATTTCTGAGTGCCAGAGGCAGTCTGTGTCACTTAGAGCTGAGACAGTAGAGCTTTTGAGAGCTGCCTGTGGCACAGAGCCCCATTGAGTCTCACATTGCTTGTGCTATCAAAGGCAAAAATAAAGCTTCACAATACCTGTATGTGAAAACACTGAACTCTGAGCAGTTTGAATTCTCATACAGTAAGAGATATGAATGGTGTACATGTTCAAGTGCACATCCTTGGATTTATTTTCCTTCATATCTGAAATCATAATAACAGATTGCAAATCGTGGATTTCAATTCCAAACCCGGCAGTTTCAATGATTCCTTCTTGTTCCCCCTGTCTTTATCACAGTTGCCTTCAGCAATAGATGCACACCTGCCAACATGAGTCAGAGAAAAGTTAGCGGCCCAATGCTAATAGAAGTACTTGATTAATCACCATCTTGCTGACAAGCTTGTGTGTGATGTATGTGGGCTGGTAACAGATGAGTACTTTGTCTAACACACAAGGCTGGGATTTCATTAATATCTATAAAATCTCTGTTAAAATAAGGAGTATTTTCAATACAGTTTATTATACTAGGCACATATGTAATAATAATAATAATAAAAAAAAAAACTAACAAACAAAAAGCTCTGTTCATCCTCATATTCTTTCAGTGTTGGAAGATTCTATGTTTTGTACAAGTTCTTTTTTTGTTTCTATTTCAAATTATTTTTGCAAAACTATCATTAGTCCAATAAATAGGTAATTCAAAATTTAATGTGATGACTTATGACTTGAAATATTTAATTCAATATATTCTGTAAAGTTTTGAGGGCAGAGAGTATCTTTTCCTTATTCTCCTCCACTACATCATAATGGCATTCTATATTCACTTGAATAATACAAAATCATGTAAGAAAATTTAGAAGCCTTCCTTCCACATTTTGTTTTTCCAGAGACCTGATATCACTAGGTCCTACAGTTCTGTTTCTCTTTATTCTGCCCCTCTTTTCTTCCCCATCAATAGACCTTTTTGTTTTCTTTCTTCTCTAATGACAGTTGTTTGATTCTCTAGCTAGCATTCTTTCCTTAAGTTGAACTCTTCTAAATTTTGCAGATGGAAAAATAACAAAAGAAAATTCCAGAGACATGCAGGCGGGATCAACAGAAATTAACTGAATGCATAATTCTAGCATACATGTAAAAGCGCCACCATGTCAAACAAATTGCCTTGATTTGGAAAACAGAAGATAGCAGAAGCAGAATACTGAAATACCGTATTCTGCTGTATGACAAAATAGGTCAGCATAAAGAGAAAGGTCATAATTACTGCAAGTTTCTCCATAACAGAATAGTGTTTTTCTGATAGTTTGTCTTGAATATTATTTTAACTCTCCTAATTATCTGTTTTAGTTCAGTTTCTGTTCCTGTGTTTAAGCATCTGAAACATTTATCTTCTGTGAATGAAGTAACAGGGTTCTCCTGTAGCTGGGGAAAACAATGAGGCAGAGTTAGCTGAGAGGGTGAGGGATTTCCAAAATCCACTACCTTCTGTTTTTAAAAGGACAGTCTACCTTTTGGTAGTGTCATAACACTGAAATCTTGAAAACTGGAAATGCAATGCATAATTTTGATCTTTGCTACTTAGATATCCTTGGTGTAAGTCTAATTTACTATTGTCTAAATATAGCTTCATTGTCCCCCTCCAAAATAAATAAATAAATAAATAAATAATATTTTTCAATTTTCATATGTTGAGTGTTTAAAAAAACATTTGATTTTAAAATGCTTTGCTTGGTGCAATTTTGGACTCAGGACCTTTAGAATGGATCCATTCTAATATATGAATGCAAGCACCTATGGCTGCTGATAAGGACCTTAGACTAATAAGAGAAAAATATCTCCAGTTATTAAATATTACTTTAATTATACTCTGATTTAGAGAAAGGTAACATAGTAGAAAAAATATGTGATTGTTGTTCAAACAGATATCAGTTCTTTAGAAACAAATACAACCTTTAAATTGTTAATGATTTGTAAAACTTCACTTTGATTTTGCTTTACTCTCATGGGATAAGAAATCAGAAAAATGCCTCCTTACTGTAGTGCTCATAGTCAAGTGCAACATCTTGATTGTGCTAGGAACTACATATATATAGAACGGAAAAAAAAAAAAAAAGTCCTGTTGCTGTGTATCTGCAACTTTGATTAGTGAGGTTATCTGCAGGGAAACAAAATATTTTAAGCAGATATAATGATGAAAGAAATAAAGAAAGGAAGAAAGAAAGAAAGAGAGAGAGAGAGAGAAAGAAAGAAAGACAGACAGACAGAAAGAAAAAGACAGAAGAACAGAAAAAAGAAAGAAAGAAAGAAAGAAAGAAAGAAAGAAAGAAAGAAAGAAA
>CM021765.1:120931834-120954105 GCA_011076525.1 Nettapus auritus | reverse complement strand
TTTGTTTGTTTTCCTTTATGGGCAGCTGTTTAATCTCCTAACTGAAAATGGATAAAGCTGAACTGCCATTACCTATTATCTGTACGATTTAGAAAGTAAATGAATCTATCCGATTTTATTTTATTTTATTTTATTTTATTTTATTTTATTTTATTTTATTTTATTTTATTTTATTTTATTATTATTTTTTTTTCATTACAGATTGACATGAAATAGAAACTACTGCAAATTTCAGAGTTCAGTGTAGCTTTTAGAAACAAATTTACTGGTCTTGGTAGCACCTTTTATATGACTGATAATATTTATTTATTTATTCATTTATTTTTATTTTTATTAATTTCCCTCTTATGGAAGTTATGTAATAAATTGTACTTCATAACTCAGTTTGACTGAAAGGCTGTTTTTAGCTCTGATGGGTTTTTACATCTAAATTGATCAATAAATTAAATGGATTAAGTTCTACTGTCAGAACAAAGGACTGTCATTTGCTGCAGCCTTGTTGATGTATCATTTATTAGCATCTCAAAGAACAATAACTTTTTTAAAGTCTCTCCATATCCTTTCCACTTTTAAAGACTTAAAAATATCTACCTGTTTCAAATGAAAATAAAATTGTGTCCTTATTGGAAAATGACAAAGACTATTCAGTAATAGAGACCAGCACTGAAGGTCAAAAAATCAACTAATCTGGGAAGAAGGTAGTTTATTCATGATAGCTGCTGTACAGCTGCAGTACAGCTCCTGACAGATGAACAGTTAAATTTTGTCCCTATAGCAAAAATTTCACTTGATCAGAATGAAATAATAAGGGGAAAACTGTAGAATTATTGGCACATGAAGAAATACATATGAATTCCCATTCACTGAATGAGAAGTCATTTATTTTCAGTGCAGCCCCTTGAGGATACTAAACTTTAAAAAAAAAAAAAAAAAAAAAAAAAGCCAGGACCTAATGGGAGACCTGGACTCTTCTGGCACTGGAGTGGTCTTGGAATATGTCACCAAAATCTTATAAATCATATCAATAATTGTGCTGCAGGTTCTAGCATTATATGATGCAGTACAGTTTGTGTCTCAGTAATAATTGCCATCCAATTGCCATCCATGAGAAATCCTTAAATCCATGAGAAAAGTGAAGATGAGAAACAAAAACCTTTTTCATTACAACTGACCACAAAAGGTGGTGTTCAAACTGGAAAAGTAATAGGCTAGTATTTACTTTAAAAATATGTCATGAACAATATGCATGTTTTTGTGAAAATATTTTCTTATTAGACAATATACCATTTTAAAGTAGTATTTTAAATAATATTTTATATCACTGTATTTGTTGCTTTTTCATTTTTTCCCTAATGGTTCCATCATTTACTCCTAAATCTGCATGCAATATATCATCCAGTATATCTGCAAAATGACTTTGACTGTGGGCTTCAGACTAAAAACAGTTCATTTCCAAGAATAAAACAAAAACCTTACGCACTCTAAAATTAAAAGAGGCTCACTGAATCACAGATTTGCAGGGGATTTTAGATACTTGAAGATTCACACAAAAAATGGTAAAAACACTGTAGTCTACTCTGGAGCAATTCCCTATAAGCATCTACATGTCAGAATATGACTTTCATACTTTCAAAATCCTAGCAGTGGCTGAACTGCATCATTAAGTGCCTAAATATCTATGACAATCTTGCCCATGTTCCTTCAGAATCTAATGAATGGAATAGCTACGATGAAATGACTCAGGAAGGAAGCGTATGTTGGTATATACAAAAATTAAATAAATGTGCATACAACTGTTGTAGAGGTATATGATTCTTCTATCAGTTTAAAGATAAAAAGATTTCATCATGTAAGCTGAAGTTTCCAGAGTTTCTGTGTAAACAGTCATGAGCACCATCTTTCAGGTGGCGTTCAGTAGTACATTTCATGAGTGCAAAACTGACTAAAAATATTATACTAATTGTAAAAAAATCTATTTTTTTAATAAAAAATATAAATATATTAATTATTTAAAATGTGTTTTATATTAAAAAAAAAGCATAACAGAACTTGACATAAAAGTGAGCACGACTGCAAAAGTATATATCATAGCAAACAAAATACAACAAAATATTTCAGAAGTGTATTATGTATTGTATTTCTGGACCTGAACATCAAAATCTATTACTGACTTCTTTGTTCCAGCACAGAAAATGGAAATATAAACATGGACACTTAGCATTGATAGCATTATTTTATTTTGTTGGCTGTTGGTGGTCACAGAGTAGAAAGAATTGAGTCTAGGAAAGAAAGGTGAAGTTCAAATTCCTTCTGTAGGTAACTTTTTATTCCCAAGAATTTGTCTAAAGACATCTGTAAAATACCTGCTGCAAAAATGTGCCCATAAATCTGATTAGTAAAATGGATTTACCAAAATAAAATCCATACTTTTGAAAATAGTTGTAACAGCAATCTTGTTTCTCTAATTACCTTAGCATTAATTTTGCTTTAGATATTATAAACTCAAATGATCTAATTTTATTTAATGTTCTGAACCAAAGTTGACTTGATCCCAAAGAAACCTTGAAGTGGTTAGGTCATTAAGACCTGCTATATACCCAGCATACACACTTCTGCCAGTGTTTTGTTGTGCTTGAAAATATTATGTTTTTCACAGCACATTGGAGCTTTTACTTGCAAAATTAACTAAGCCACAACTATTTTGCCAATTATGTTTCAAGAAATCTGATTTGGTTCTGGTTTTAATTTTTTTTCAGCATAATACAGTTGCAACAATATAAAGTTAATTCTGCAGTTTCAGCTGTCACAGTGACCAAGTTCTTTGCATGGAAGACCTCTTCACACTTGATTTGTTCACAAGTTTGCAATAAGGCTATTCAGCTGACTTAGAATACTGTTCATAGATTCAAGCTGTCAGGCTAAAAATAATTAGATGTTCAAGTTGCATTATGGAAATAAATAAATAAATAAATCCCTGCAGCCCACTGGCCCTGAATATGTAAAAATAACTTCTCTCACTGATTCAAAGAGATAAGTTTCAGCTTCCAACCTGACCATTTGGGGCTGTAATGACGACTACACTACAGCAGGCTTACTTAGTCTTTGTTACTGAATTTTATTGCCTGAAAATATTCAATGATAATTTAAAAAAAAAAAAAAAAAAAAAAAAAAAGAATTTAAATCATTGTTACAAAATCAAATATTTAATAGTAAGCACTGAAATGTTTGTAAATGTTAATCAGCTTGTAAAAAAAATTTTTTTGTTGTTTGTTTGGTTAAGAAGGTAAACACTACATTATTTGTTCCGTGCATCAGTAAAGATAGATACTTTTTTTCATTTAAAAAGTTACATGAATACTCTTATAAAGCATTTCTTTGTGAGACTGATGATTAAAGTGTGTTTTCCTGGGAAATGCCGTTTCCCCTATATTGTTGAAAATGTAGGTAAGAATATTTGAATTGCAGTCTGTATTCTCTTTCCTATAGAGCTCCCTTGTGCCTATTTAACTTTGAAAATAATGCTTTTTTTTTTTTTTTTTTTTTTTTCTAAATCAATTTAATCCATTTTTATCACAAGTTTCTGCTCTACAGCATCAGTAGCAGGATTAAAATCCTTAGACAAATTCTTGGATTAAAATATTCCTGAATGAATGACCTCTTTTCCAGTGCAGATAGATTTTGGTTAATGAGAGAAGATTTTGAACTGCAGCTGTCATATTTTAGATATTTTTTCAATCTTTCATAAATGTAGTAAATTCTTTATTTCCTAATAAAAACTGAATCCTCGTTGATCAAGAGTTTCTGAAAGCACTAAAACTCTCTGGATGGGTGAACTGCAATTAAAGACAAAAAAAATCATTGAGATGCAGTTGAGGGGAAAAATCACACATGGCTGTTTGATTATGCATCATGGTAAAATATTTTTTTTTTTCATCTGATTATTGAACATACATCCATGATTACTACGCAATAATTAATTAAGTCCTGCCTCAAATGTGGAATTAGTTTTTTCTAGAATGTTTTTTATATTATTACATGTTTTTTTTTTTTTTTTTTTTTATATGCATAGTTTTATTAAGCATGCATATGTTATGGAATTTATGGGACAAAGTGACATTTCATTATATCTGTGTCTGTTTCATTATGAAACTCCTTGTGCTACAGAGATCACCTTGACAGATCTCAGTAATCTTGTATATTTATTATAAATATGAAATGTCACTTTTTTTGTAAGGACATATTTTACGGAGATCCCATGGGTGAATTCCCAGTAATTAGATTTAACAGGTAATGTTATATGTGAATATATTTATAATTACCCAAAGTAGGGATACTAATTTCTTCTTCATTTAATCATCTGGTGTGATCTTTCAGTCTTCATTTTTGCAAATAAGTGAATTAGTGAATTGCAAATTAGAATTTTGAGAATTACTGTTTGGAGCAGACATACATACAGCATGGCTCATTGATTCTGTAGGTTTTGTACACACGTTTTGCAGATCTGTAATGTCATGGCCTTATAAATAGCAAACAATTAGACAGCAACTACAGGGAAATAATTTATTTTCATTGTTTCATTTAGGTAAGGTTTATTTATGAATTCAGTTTAAGAGAGAGTTTTAATTTAAAAGTTGGGAATATAACTGGAAAAGCAAGACATTTCTCCTCATAAGAGTGTAGAATCAAACTCTAAACAAATAAATAAAAAATGATAGGGCATATCAAAAAGTTTCCTGAAATAAGCAATAATTATGACAGTGCAGAAGCTCTTAAGTATTATCATCATTGTATTGTTTTCCATATTGATTACGTATTTATTCACTGAAGATATGGAGGAAGGTTTGAAATACTCCTTTCCAAATAACTGAGAGCAGTTTTTTCCCCTACTATATGGCAATGCTTAAATCAATACATTATACCAGAACACTTTATCTCCAGTGCTTTCAATACTACTTGCTCTGTGATTTTTTGAAATATTCATTAATTAAGGAAGTACAATGCACATTAGTCAATTTCAAACTAAGAAAGACCAAAATAAATAAATCTGCCTTTGAAAGGGGAAATTATGCTATTTTTAGAAAACTTACTTTTAAAAATTATGATTATTTTATTATTTACATAGATGTAATTAATCCACGGTGCACTTCATTCCTGCATTAAAATTAAGTAGAATAAAATTATCACTTTTTAAAAAACATCAAATTAAATGTCATTAATGAGAATTTAGTTACCATGTTTCACATTAAGTATAATTAGCTAATGATCTATAAATGTATATCAAACACAATTTAATGATATAACACTTCACATAATAAAATAGCTAATCTAAGCCCAAGAACTAATTAAGATGTGCCATTTTTCATTGTTCATGAGGAAAGATTTGGTAAAATATACAAGACCAAATTTGCACTTTGCGTTTGCCTACCCAAAGCCCTCTTCACCATTAGGTATGTTTCTTTTTTATTTTATTTTATTTATTTATTTATTTATTTATTTTTCTGAGTTTGCAGTTACATAAATTGTCTTGCATTTCTCTGCCTTTGTGTCATTTTCATTGGTGGAAGGCAAGCATATAGTGTATGTTGAAGGTCACTCCTTTAAACTATTATGTAGATTTTGTTAGAAATGTTGGGTTCAGTTCTCTTGTTTAGCTTTGTAGATAAAGAATTTGTACTCAGGAATTTATTTTACTAAAATGATCATTTTCTAAGAGAAAAAAATCAAGATTTCTATGGTGATATTTCTCAGATTTCTGAGAATTTCTGCTTAAAAATAGTGAGAAAAGCAAGTTCATTCAGTTTCCTAGTGATAGCTTACGGTTTCAACTCAGATCTCAACTTGCAAACTTCCCTGCAAGTCAGCTGCAGTCCTGTAATACTTATTCTCTGTCTTTCCAGTCATTTCAGGAAACAAAGACAAATCAAAGCCCCAGGTAACAATATGCCCATGGTTCTTTACAATAACATTTTGGAAAAATAAGTATTACTGGAATGTAGTTTTTAACTCCCTTTATAATGTTCATGTCTTAGGTTAATGTGAAATTTATAACTCAGAGGAGAAGTGAAAAATATAAAATTATATATTGTTTGTATTTAATTAAATATGTGAATTGATTACTTACGGGTACAGTGGAGTTCAGAGCCATGTACAAATCTGAGTCTGAAATGTCTTTCAAAATATTTTGTTATAAAGTAAATAAAATAAAAAACCTGTCATTATTTCTTGAAGCCAACTTTGAATTACAGTGGGACTTCCTTTTTCCTAACTTAAAAAGAAAAAAATAAAATAACAATAATAATGTGTTATATATATATATATATAAATATAAATATATATGTCTTTAAAATAGGTTCCCTTTAAGCAACTTTCAAAAACTTGAGATGCTGGTAGCCATGCCATTATTGTCTTGGAAATTTTTCAAATGCAGAATACTTGATTAAACAAACATAACAACAACAACAACAACAAAAACAGTATTTGTTGTCTTGAGAAATAAAGGACACAGAGATGTACTAGTGCTGAAAAGTAGAAAGATATTTTTTTCACTTTGAATTATATCAATCTGCATCTGCAATATTTGTATTCACTATTACTCCATATTGAATCCAATATTCCTATTTCAGATTAAGGAGTTCCTGAATACACCCATGTAATAAGAGTGATGTAGTATAAATTTGTTGAAGAAAATATATCCCAAAATTGTAAGTCTGTTTTAAGTTAAGATGCAGGCACATAAATCTAAATCAGCACTACACCCTATTAAGAGTCAAAAGGAGTGCAGGGTGCTGTGATTTTCTACCAACTTTGGTGTTGCTTTCAGATTTATCAGCCAGGTCTTATGGAAAGGGTACAGACCAAAGATCCTGTCTAATTTGTATGAGCTGGAGAAGAGTACCTGGTATGCAAAGTCAAAAATGTGATCAAAGAGTTACTATTAGTACAAGTTACTCCAAGTAGTATTAATTAGAGCAGACCAGGTTCTTATGGTGTGAGGATGCTCTTTCTGATTGTTCCTGAAAGAACCAAGAAGACATTTCCGTCTACAATTAATGATTTTGATAATGTTCAGACCTCATTGTACCTGCAGTCCAAAATCCCTAAATCCTGAACTGTGTGGGCTTCAGTACACGGTGAACTCTTCAAGTTGTCGTGCAAATAAGATTTCATTCCAGTTCAGACTTGACCTGGCTGTGATTTTTTCCCCTTTTATTTACTCCTTTGTTTTGTTCTTGAGTGCTTCTCAGCGCTTCCTGATAGATGATGTGATTTCTTGTGTTCTTCTGATGGTGATTGTCACCAAATAGGAGCACAGGGTTGAATTGCTACACATAGGAAATGTGCTTCCTTTTTATCTAAATGGTCCTATTCTATACACTGTAGGAGAAGGCATGTAAACACCAAACTGTTTCTAGAAAAACAAGTTACACTGAAACCAACACAACTGCAAACTGTCCAGTTAATATTGTTTATTCCAAATGGTGGAACTCTGAAATCTGAGATACACAATCGTTGTCATAACCCTTTAATGTGTTATTACGTTTACCCTTCTGTTCCTCCAGGTCCCAAATTCAGGTCTAGCCTTCTCCAGGGAGAGGTAGAATCTCAAGGGAGCTGGGTTTTATGCATTAGCAAAACACTTAACAATTAATAGCGAGGACAAAATCCAAATAGTGGTCTGTGTTCCCAGTCCTTGAGGAGCATGATGTGTTTGTGGGCCATTACAGATTTGCTTGGGGTCATGTTTCTACTCTTGATACCAGAGATTGCTTGCTTGGTCTTTCTTTAAAAGTTATCCCTAAAAACTCCCTCAAAAGGACCTAAAAAGGACCCCTCAATGTCCTTTATTGACCAATAATTGACCATTTAACTTTATAGCACTAGAGACTCTGATATTATGTTTTCTTTCCGGGCTCAAAGCTTTTGCCTGCATCTTGTGCTTGAACTTCTGTGGACCACAGTTACAGTTCCTTGTTTTTCTTCAGCAGATGGCATTTCTTGAGAATATGTCTAATAACATGGTTTGTTAGTATAATCTAGTCTGAATACATTATTTTTAATAGTTCAGTCTTTAATAGTTCAGTCTAGAAAAGTGATGATCCATGAGAAGACACACACACACACACAAAAAAAGAAAAAATAAACAAACACTATTGAAAAATTGTTTTAATACAATGTCATTGTTAATGTCTAGTAGTTAGAGCAATGCCACTGCTACACTCTCAAAATTACAACATGAGATAAACATGTTATCTACCAGTTATCTCAGATGGGCTGCTGCAAAGTAACACATTAAACAGAAAATATTTTCTTTTAATCAGAGGTACCTGTCATCACATCAATACCATCAAAGTATAGAAAAGTCATTTAGTAAGCATATTGAAATTCAGAGCAGATTTGCACTGATATTTAATTTTTCACCTCAGCTCTACATTCTCTCATATATTGATTTATCTGTCTTCGGAGACAGATGTTGAAACTGAATCATTGCTTTGCACATGCCTTAATGTATTTTAAAGTTACACGTGGCATTATATACTTAATAAAGATTTAAAGAAATAAAATCCATTCATTGATCCAGACACGTTAGACAATTTTAAGGTTTTTTGTAGCAGCTGAGGATCTTCATTCTCAATTTCTGCATTAACTGTGAACTCAGAGACCAAGCATCTGTACTCATTACATGGGTGCAATCAGCACTCAGTAGAGATATTACCATAGAATCATAGAATCACAGAATATCCCGAGTTGGAAGGGACCCATAAAGATCACCAAGTCCAACTCCTTGCACCACACAGGTCTACCCAAAAGTTTAGACCATGTGACTAAGTGCACAGTCCAATCGCTTCTTAAATTCAGACAGGCTTGGTGCAGTGACTACTTCACTGGGGAGCCTGTTCCCAGTGTGCAACCACCCTTTCGGTGAAGAACCACCTCTCGATGTCTAGTCTAAACTTCCCCTGCCTCAGCTTAACCCCGCACCCGTGGGTCCTATCACTGGTGTTTATGGAGAATAGGTCACCTGCCTTTCCACTCCCCGTTGTGAGGAAGTTGTAGACTGTGATGAGGTTTCCCCTTAGCCTCCTCTTCTCCAGGCTGAACAGGCCCAGTGACCTCAGCCTCTCCTCATACCTCATCCCCTCTGGGCCCTTCACCATCTTTGTCGCCCTCCTCTGGACACTCTCCAACAGTTGAGTGTCCTTTTTGTACTGTGGTGATCAGAACTGCACACAGTACTCGAGGTGAGGCCGCACCAGCGCAGAGTAGAGAACTGTTAAATGATAATGATGATAATGATTATTATGATAATCATTTACTCTTGGTGTGACCTTAGAATTATTCAGGATTTGCAACAACAGGTCAGATTTATTTTATTTTATTTTATTTTATTTTATTTTATTTTATTTTATTTTATTTTATTTTATTTTATTTTATATTTTTCCATTTGAAAGATGCATTCACTGGAGTAAAACTGATTTATTGGTATAGAATAGTTGAGAACTCTGAAAGGAAGCATTTCAGGGCACTACTTTCTGAGAAGTCAGACAATACATGGATAACGGTCAATACCATGTTACTGTTGCGATTTTCTGGACAGCAATATGTGAACATTTGTTGTGTATTTGATGAAAAGTAAGCTAAAAGTATCCAGGACATCTAGCCTTTATACCCGTGTTCTTTGCAGTTCAATTTTCTGTGTACTTCAGAAATGTTTGTGAATTGCTAAATGTCTTTGATTGACCAATACATCAGAAATCAGATTAGGGAATGAATCTGAGGGATTTTGTGGATGTTCATGATTAAGTGTGGTTTGGGCTTCTGTTAAAGAGAAAATAGCCTTTATAAGAACTACAAGACACATCTATTGGGGTATCAAAATATTATTTTATTATTCCTCCTATCTTTGCATATCACAAAGTCTGAAGTAAAGGATTTTCAATTCTAAAGCCAATTTAGAAGTTTGCTACATCAAGACACCATAACCAGGCCTGATCTTAGGTAAAGTTGGCAGATAAACAATGAAAACAAGAAAGCAAAGGGGAGAAACAGGACAAAGCAGTTCAAGGTATTGCCACTTAAGTGTATTTCTGAGTCTCTGAACCTGGCAACCAAATCCCATCTGCACACATGATACTGCAAAACTGAGGCTAAAAACAAAAGGAAAACAAAACTACTACTAATAAATAAATAAATAAAAACCAAACAACCTCTCTTCATAATGTATGCAGGAGTAACTAGAGACTTGCTGTGTATGGTACCTTTCCATGCTAAATGTATTGAGGGGAAGTGGGAAGGAATTGAATTTGCTGCATTTGGTGCTGATTGAGGAGCAAGACCCGACATTCAAGGGGGCCATTGGTACCTATTGCTAGGGCCAAAGAATGCATGCTTTATGTTGATCTGTGTCTGATGCAATGCCTTGTTGGCATTGTAAAGCTTCATTTTTGTCACTTCAGCAAAATAATTTTCAGTTCTGCCTGAGCCAACTTTGTCATAACAAAATCCATTTTTCCTTCTGCTCATTTCCTTGTTCTGGAAGTTTCAACAGTGATTAGCGAGTACTACAAATGGCAAACCAAACAAATCATAAGAAAATAATTGTATTGTCTAGCTAAGAGAGTCTCATAAAGAGACAGTGTACCTAATGGATGGAAACTCATCTTTTTTAATATTCATGGTTTGTCAATATTTAGTCTGGATTTCCTTCATCACACTTCTGAATATCACAGCACCACACATTCTGGTATAGTCAGGTGTGTCCACCATTCTGAGGATTTAATTTAGGATTTACAAGACTTAGTTTGAAACTATCTGTAGATCTGTATAAGTTACTGGTTAACATGGCAGTCCTAACAAAAAACCTCTTTCTGTTTCATAAAATCATAGAATGATTTGGATTGGAAAGGACGTTAAAGATTATCTAATTCCAACTCCCTGCCATGGATAGGGACGCCTCCCACTATACCAGGTCGCTCAAAGCCCCATCCAGCCTGGCCTTGAACACTTCCAGGGATGGGCATCCACAGTTTCTCTGGGCAACCTGTTCCCATGCCACACCACACTCTGAGTAAAGATTTTCTTCCTCATATTAAATCTAAACCTATCATCTTTTAGTTTAAATCCATTACTCCTTGTCCTATCATTACACTCCCTGATAAAGAGTCCCTCCCCAGCTTTCCTGTAGGCCTTCCTGAGGTACTGGAAGGCCACTGTAAGGTCTCCCTGGAGCCTTCTCTTCTCCAGGCTGAACAACCCCACCAGCTTAAGCCTGTCTTCATAGGAGAGGTGCTCCAGCCTTCTGATCATCTATGTGGCCCTCCTCTGAACTCATTCTAATAGGTCCGTGTCCTTCTTCTGCTGGGGGCCCCATAGCTAATGCAGTACTCCAGATGGGGTCTCATGAGAGCAGAGCAGAGGGGCAGAATCATTTCCCTCAACCTGCTGGCTATGCTTCTTTTGGTGCAGCCCAGGATATGGCTGGCTTTCTGGGCTGCAAACTCACAATGCTGGCTCGTGTTGAGCTTCTTGTCAACCAACACCCCCAGGTCCTTCTCCTCAGGGCTGCTCTCAATCCATTCTCTTCCTAGCCTGTATTTGTGCTTGGGATTGTCCTGGTCCAGATGCAGGACCTTGCCCTAGGCCTTGCTGAACTTCATGACGTTCACGCCGGCCCCCCTTTCAAGCCTGTCCAGGTCTCTCTGGATGGCATATCTTCCCTCCAGTGTATTGACTGCACCACATAGCTTGGTGTCATCAGCAAATTTGCTGAGGGTGCACTCAATTTCACTGTTGATATCACTGATAATGATGTTAAATAGTGCTGTTTCCAAAGCCAGCACTAAGGTTCCCTGAGGAACACCGCTCGTTACTGATTTCCACCTGGACACTGAGCCGTTGATGACAACTTTTTGAGTGTGACCGTCCAGCCAATTCCTTACCCACCTAGTTGTCCATCTGTCAAATCCATGTCTCTCCAATTTAGTGGCAAGGATATCAGGGGAGACAGTGTCAAATGCTTTGCACGAGTCCAGGTAGATGATATCAGTTGTTCTTCCCCTATTCACCAGTGCTGTAACCCCATTGTAGAAGTCCACCAGATTTGTCAGGCATGATTTTCCCTTAGAGAAGCCATGTTGGCTGTCCCCCGTTTGTCCCCCTCTCTTGTGCCTTCTCTGGCCCAAGCTATGTGGCTGGAACTCTTGGTGAAGACTAATGCAAAACAGTCATTTTTATGACACAAAATATGTACCTCAGCCTTCTCCATATCAGGTAACCAGGTCTCTCATTTCCTTCTGTAGAGGCTGACAATTTTCCTGGTCTTCCCTTATTCACCAATGTACCTACAGAACCCTTTCTTATTGTCTTTGATGTCCCTGGCCAAATTTTTTTCTAAAAGGATATTGGCTTTCCTAACAGGATCCATGGCTGCTTGGACAATGTCTTTGTATTCCTTCCAGGCTATCTGTCCTTGCTTCCACTCTTTGTATGCCTTCTTTTTCTGTTTAAGTTTGGTCAGGAACTCCTTGTTCATCCATGCAGGCCTCCTGGTGTTTTTGCCCAACTTCCCCTTTGTTGGGATGAATCACTCCTGAGTTTGAAGGAGGTGATCCTTAACCAGCTTTTTTGGGCCCCTCTTCCCTCTAGGGCTTTGTCCCATGTACTCTACCAAGCAGATCCCTGAAGAGGGTAAAGTCTGCTCCCCCAAAGTCAGAGTAGCAAACTTGCTGTGCTACCACCTTGATGCCCTCTGAATCCAAAACTGCACTATTTCATGATCACCTCAGCCAAAGCTGTCTTTGGGTTTCACATTCCCTGCTGGCCCCTCCTTTGCTGGTAAGACTGAGGTCCAGCATAGCACCTCTCCTCAGTAGCTGATCTATCACTTGGAGAAGAAAGTTGTCATTGGTGCATTCCAAGAAGCTCCTGGATTGCCTATGCCCTGCTGTGCTGTCCCTCCAGCAAATGTTTGGCTGGTTAAAGTCATTCTTCAAAACAGAGCTTGCTAATATGAGGCTGCTTCTGACTATGGAGGCCCTCACCTGCTTGGTTCAGGTGGCCTGTAGAACCCTCCCAATAGAATTTCCCTTGTCCCTGTCCTCCCTTTAATCCTGACCCACAAGCTCTATGTCAGATCCTCATCCATCCCCAGGCAGAGATCCATGCACTCCACTTGCCCTCTATGTCAGCCATAGAGGGCAAAGTCCCCTCCTTGTTTCCTCTACCTGTTCTTCCTGAAGAGCCTGAATCCTTCCATCCTAACACTCTAGTCACGGGAGCCATCCAACCACATCTCCCTAATGCCCATGAGGTCATAGCCCTGCAGGCATGCATACATCTCTAATTCCTCTTTTTTATTCCCCATGCTATGTGCGTTAGCATAGAGACATTTGAGTTGGGCCCCTTATGAAGCTGATTTACTGACTTGAGTGTCTGGATTTCCTTTGTGCTACTCTTCAGGTGTTCTCCTGCTGACCCATGACCCTTCTCCAGGCCCTGGACATCTATCACTGACACTGGCATCAAACCAGGAGAAGCAGGATGGATTGAGGTTCCCATCCTCCCACAACTTTAGTTTAAAGCCTTATCCACTAGCTTGGCAAGCCTATGACCAAAGATGCTTTTCCCCTTCTCTGACAGGTGAACCCCATCAGCCCCCATTAGACCAGGTTTTTCAAAGCAACTCTCATGATATAGGTAGCAGAACCCCTGTCTGTAGCACCAGTCCTGTAATCATCTGTTGATTTACCAGATTCAACTTGCCCTTTCAATCCCCTTCTCTTTGACCAGCAGGACTGATGGAAAAGCTACCTGAGCTCCTAATTCTTTTACTGCTGCTCCCAGGGGTCTGTAATCCCTCTTGACACTGTAAGCTACCATCCGCTGCTGTGGAATGCACCCTCACAGAGCTGATCTCCTTGGCAAGATTCTGGTAAAGATTGTACAGTTTGTGTATTTTCTTGTCAATTTGAGTAAGTCCTGCAATACATTTGTTTCTCACAGCATTTTTCTGCCAGGTAGTAATAACATACTTGACCCTTTTTTTTTTTTTTTTGTTTTTTTTGTTTTTCTTTTTTTTTTTTTCCGTACTAGTTCTTAACCATATTTAATTGTAAATTATTGAAGACTCATGTCCTGCAGTGTTTATTAGTAGACTATAATCCGTTTGGGATAAAAACTGTCATTTTAGCATTCGTACTTGCTAATCTATACAGGGACTTTTGTGTTTTGTCCAGCACACATTCTAAGTAATCAAACCCAATCACAATGGGGCCTGGGGGATGTTTCTGAATCTTAAACTGCAGATGCCTGACTTTCTTAGGTTTCAGCTTAGCTAATGTTCGTCTTTTTCAAAATCTCACCTTGTATTTAGCAGTATTTAAAGAATAAGAAACTGAAATTTGGAGAGTGTAAAAACTCTTCAAATCCTCGAGAATCATACTTATTATGTATTATTCAAATTGTCTATTAACTGGGAGACAGCTTTAGAATAGAAGATTATCACCAGAAGAAAGAGAGTAATTTTCAAAATCTTCCCTATGTTATTTGGGAGAGCTTATTGTGAAGGGACAGTATTGTCCCTACTGGATGCCAAGAGCATGTATTACTTTGATTAATGTGGGCTGAATTCTGGCTAGACACAATAAGCACCAGTATTTTTCTTAAATAACAGTATTTTTTTCTGAAGCCAGTATGAAATTCTCCTGCATTTCTCAGAGTTCAAGTGAATTTCATAAATTTTAATATTTTTTTCTATATCACTTAAAGAATCAGTAGCACAGTGCCTCTAAGAAAAGTTCTGTCTTATATTTTGCTCTTTCCATTAAATTGATAAAAGGATTGAGAATGTGTCGTCCCAGACATTTTTTATTGTTATCTCTGATTACTTTCTTCAGAGTTTCATCCCTTTTCTCTTTGTGTTGAAAGTGTCCAGTCTCGTTCTGAAATGTGCTCTTATGGTCTTTTTTAAAACATTCTTTTGTGAGATTGCTCATTTCTTCCATCTCTCTGGAGTTCAACTGCATCTGTAGTTCAACATAAATACTTGTCTCTAGTCTTAAAGCAGGCTTGCTAGTCTCCTTTTCTAGTAATACTGGTAAGTGGTTCATAGTCACTTAAACATAACACTAATTAGTAAGAAAAACGTGCTGTGTTAATGTTCTGTGACTGAAAATTACATTTGACTTAGGCAGGTTGACCTTTCTGATGTTGCACAATACTGTGCTGAAATTTTCTGACTTATATGTGGAAACATCTCCTCCTATCTCATGCATTTTATAAACACATTAAAAAGAGAAACTATCCTTTTATTGAAGGAAACATTAGGCATAATGTTCTTTCAGTAATGTGTTATCATATATGCTTGCAATTTGCAGTTCCTCTCTACATTGTCTGTATTTGACTCCTCTGTACATGTTTAACCTACTTACTTTTCACTATTTCTTTTCTTCTCAGTGTTAATATCACTAAACACTAGTGATATATACACTTGCACTATAGAGCCTCTCTAACCTGTTCCATGATAAGTGTATGTTCATTTGGTTTACCACATCCTCACCTTTGCTGAAGAGCTGCTTTCTGTGGAGAGGTTTTTAAACCAAAAATGCTCATCATCCTTTTTATCAGTGGCACACAGAATTTGCTGAAGCTTGCAAAGCCCTGCAAAGCAGCTTAATACCATGCAGACCTTGCATGCTTTTCCAAACACAAGAATATTTGTTTATGTTACTTCACAGGCTGCACTTCTGTGGAATCCAACTGAAAACCTTACATATTTTAATTACAGAGTGCTCATGCTGAGTTTTGAATCCTAATAAATTTGCAAAGATGTCAGAGCACAAAACACCCTACATGAACTCTATTCTAGAAGTAGTGAAATTTTTTTTTCAGAAACTGTATATATAAAACTTTATACATTTTTTTTCAGTTCATCCATTACTTTCTTTCATTTTTCCCCTCAAGATTCAGCTATGATGCTTTTTCAAAAAAATAATTCAGAAATGAAAAATTGTCTCTTTTATTTGTCATAGACTCTTCTGTTTTTTTTTTTTGTTTGTTTTGTTTTGTTTTATTTTGTTTTTTCTTTTTTGAATTGTCTCAGAATCTCTTCTTTAATTCTGATGTACAGTGAAGTAGTTCTGAAATTTTACAGTATTATCTCAGTATCCAGTGATTCAGATAGTTGTTGACAGAGATGCATATGTTTTATTAATATCTTTCTTCTTCTGCCCATTCTGGATTGTCTTTCTGGCTTTCTGGGCTCTCTTTAAAGTGAAGTGTTTTTATTTGTTTGTTTGTTTGTTTACAGGAGTGGACAGATGGGAAAAATATTTTCTTCTATAATTTTTGCTGTTCACTGTGCATAGATGAGACATAGCACATGAAAGTATTATTATTTTTAAGGCTTTTTTTTTTTTTTTTCCAGTCTTCACATTTTGATTTATTTCACATTTCAATTAGTTTAGGATAAACTAGAAATAAAAGCAGATGAAAGACCCTGAAGGAAAGCAAATTAACATGTTAGGCATGAGGTCAAACAGAAAGCTAATTTGCAGCCTGTAGGCACTTCAGAACCATCATACAGAAACAAAGCGATGGGTACTCTTATGTATAACATAGCAACCAAAATAATAAGAAAGCAGCCTTGAGCCAGCAAGGTTAAAATTAAATAACTGAGGGAAACTAAGGTGGAAAACTATGTTGTGTTTTTCCTAACTTGTTAGTGTATTTGCTGATCACTAGGCAAAAAAAATAAAAATAATAATAAAATAAATAAATAAATAAAAAATTAAAGCTTTTAGCAAATAAAAGTACCCTTTAAACTACAAGAAACTTATTTCTCTTAATTCATGAATATGTTCAGTAAATGTTTAAATGACATTACAAATCACTCAGTTTTCTTACCTCCATTCAGCATATAATGAGTTTAAATAGCAAATGATGTTTAATCTAGATTCTTTTCAACGTTGTAATGTTTGTGATGAAGTATGATCTTCTGGAAACTTTATTATCAGGAGGAAACCTGAGTACATGCCATAAATAAATAAATAAAATAATAATAATAATAATAATATCCTTATAAAAATAAGAAATTAAGGAGTGGAGTTATGCATAAGAACACTTTGGTAGTACACACACATTCAACTAAGAAACTGATAGGAACTTAGAAACTAATAGGTTCAGACTTGCTGTATGATTTGTGATTCAGTTTACATTCCAAATCCTTGAATCGTTGTATATTTTGAAACAAAATACAGGTTAGAAAATATTTCTTATTTAAGTTCATTTCCTGTGCAATTGTGAAGCTGTACAGTTCTTTCCTCTTGGGATTTGCCTGTACTTTTTGTGCTAGTTTTGTACATATCTCAACTGCCATGATGAAACAATGAAGAAAAGAGCAACATTTAGGACTTTACCTGTTGTGTACATTAGTTGAATTTGGTTTTGACAACCATTGCTCATGTACTTCTGAACCATTTCTTATGAGTGATTATGTGATAACTTGCAGATTATCACTTACTGATATAATTAAGTATTAATAAAATTCGTAAGAGTAATAAAATCTTCCTGTGAGAGAAGACAGACAATATATAGTAACTACAGCTGTGGTAATCATAGAATCATAGAGTCATAGAATCATAGAATATTCCGAGTTGGAAGGGATCCATAAGGATCACCAAGTCCAACTCCTTGCACCACACAGGTCTACCCAAAAGTTTAGACCATGTGACTAAGTGCACAGTCCAATCGCTTCTTAAATTCAGACAGGCTTGGTGCAGTGACTACTTCACTGGGGAGCCTGTTCCCAGTGTGCAACCACCCTTTCGGTGAAGAACCACCTCTCGATGTCTAGTCTAAACTTCCCCTGCCTCAGCTTAACCCCGCACCCGTGGGTCCTATCACTGGTGTTTATGGAGAATAGGTCACCTGCCTTTCCACTCCCCGTTGTGAGGAAGTTGTAGACTGTGATGAGGTTTCCCCTTAGCCTCCTCTTCTCCAGGCTGAACAGGCCCAGTGACCTCAGCCTCTCCTCATACCTCATCCCCTCTGGGCCCTTCACCATCTTTGTCGCCCTCCTCTGGACACTCTCCAACAGTTGAGCGTCCTTTTTGTACTGTGGTGATCAGAACTGCACACAGTACTCAAGGTGAGGCCACAGCAGTGCAGTGTAGAGCGGGATGATCACTTCCCTCAACCTACTAGCGATGCTGTGCTTAATGCACCCCAGGATACGATTGGCCCTCCTGGCTGTCAGTGCACACTGCTGGCTCATATTCAACTTGCTGTCGACCATGACCCCCAGATCCCTCTCTTCGGGGCTTTTCTCCAGCGTCTCATTGCCCAGTCTGTATGTACAGCCAGGGTTGCCTCGTTCCAGGTGCGGGACCTGGCACTTGCTTTTGTTAAACTTCATGTGATTGGTGATCACCCAGTTTTCCAGCCTGTCCAGATCTCTCTGCAATCCATGACTGATAACAGAATACAAATTTAAAATCATGTTAATATCTTTTTCATTCAGGCAAAATGGATAAGATTTAGAAAACAAAGTTAAATAAAGAAAGATTATTAATGAAACCTTCGATCAAACTGATTGAGTCCTTTTTTTTTTTTTTTTTTTTTTTTTTTTTTCCCTATTGATTTTTCTATTGTGATTGCAATGTGGCTTTCTTCAACTACTTTCTTTCTGGAAGGGCCTGAACGATGTTCCTTAAACATTTATGTATGACAGTGACTCATTCATTTTCACATTGATCTCACTGGAAAAAATGAAAGTACCAGAAAATAAAATTTGTAATGGATTTTCTTTTGTTGCTGAAACCATATACCACAGTGTTAAAGCGTGTATAATTTCAGGCTTGGTGAAAAACAAACAAACAAACAAAAACAACAACAACAGCAAAACAAAAATAAATTTGTATTTTGGAAAGATCTACAATAACATAAAATTACTAAAAATACAAAGCTTCTTATATCCTGCATGTACAGCGCAAAAGAACAGAGTTATAGGAACTAGTTACATAAACAGACCATTCAATTGAAATAGTAGACAATTCTGAAGAGAAATCAAAATTATGATTTCTTGTAGTCTGGTTCTTTTACTTACCAAGGACAGGGAGTAGAACAGTGGCTCAAATTATAACATATAATGAAAGTTCCCTAAATTCTTATTATTTTAGATTATGTCTCCTCTGGGACATGGACTAGTGCATTTTTAAATCTGTAGACACCAGTGCCTGGGAATTTAACCAGAATAAGCCAAAGCCTTTTTTAAAACATCAAGTAAATTATTTTTTTTCCTATATTTCTATTTTATATATTTTCTATTCCATAATCAGATTATGATCAAATATATGCTCTGTAAAACTTTTTCCATTAGTTATTCATCATTTGGGGTGAAGAATCTGGTTTAAGAAAACTTTATCAAATGCTATGGTGACAAGCATTTCGGAAGATACTGCATAGAATCTAATTTCACCAAATAAACTAAATTAAGAAAGCTCAAGTAGTAGAAATAAAGAAACTGTGGTACACAAAGTAGACAAATTCCTGTAATTATTGAATTATACTTAAGAATAAGATCAAGGGCAAGATTTACAAGTAAAACATAACCTTGGGGGAAAATCCTTGGAACATTTTATTACCTAGTGTGCAACTGTGAAATATTTTTATTATTATTATTATTATTTTTTTTCATCCTCCTGCTTGGCTATGGGGCAACTTATAAAGAAAATGCAATATATGAAAGGAAGTGTTTTACACAGCTAAATGGGCTGCAGTATGTGTTACAGAATTAGTATGTCTATACTTGATTCTATATGTACATCCTGTTATATAAAAAATACTTCACAAATTTAAATACTGATATTTTTTCATAAATGCATCAAAATCTCAGTATAGTTTATGTATAAAAGGATAAAAACATATTTTACATTAAAATTGTTGTTAAACAAAAGGTCAGTTGACATACTTTTTATGCCATATTTATTACTAACATTCTGTACTTAGAAAATAAATAGAATGTTGCTATCAGTGAGTCCAATCTTGCTTGCAAATCTGTTAAAAACAGTTTTATTCCAATGGATCAAGCAGAGCTCAATATACAAACTGCAGACATTTCAGCAACTCAAATTGGAGCTAGTGTTAAAGTTCTTTTTAAATAAGTGTGATCTGTAATACCAGTATAATTAACAAACTGCAAAGTACAGTCTCTACCTTCTTTCATTCAGGTATATACTTCAAAGATTTTGACCTGATGTTGTTTAGACATTAATAATTGGAAGGCAGGTAGATCGATAAGCTAACCATTGTCTGGTCTTTAAATTCATATGCAATTTCCTGTATTAAATAGAAGGTCAAAATCATCTATAAATTATTCCTTTTTGTCTGTTTTGTTTGTTTGTTTGTTTTTTGTTTTTAGCAGTACTTAAACTTTATTTCACACGTTCTATTCTTTCAGTAGAGTTGGCAAAAACACATGCAACCCTCTATAAGTACTAGAACACATTATAAATTATAATATATATATGTATTATGGAAAAATCATTAAAAGCACAAACTGTTTGAGAAATTAACTATTTGTTTTGCTTTTATTTAAACCTTACTAAGTTGTTATGGCATGCTATTTGAGGTTGGATGCAGAACTGTAAAGTTATGATTTAAGCAAAGAATTTTCCAAACTTCCATTTTATCAAACAATGTATTTTTATAAAAGCATTTATTTGTATGCTGGAAGCATTTATTTGGTCCAAGATGGAATTTGGCAATTTAAATAAATTTATATATATATATATATATATATATATAAAAAAAAAAAAAAAAAAAAAAAAAAAAGTAGAGTGAGATTAAAGAATAGATTGAGAGTCACAGTACACAGTAATCCTTCACTGTAGTGTTTAGCAAGATGGACTCAGAAGTTAGGTCACTGTCCCCTTTTTCTCCTCTTGCTGTTGTTGGAATGCCAGTGTATTAAAAAACCTCCTAGTAATCATAAAATTGAGTTGTTTTCCACTAACTTATCAGTAACTAGTAGCCATTAAAAGTCTTAAAACAAACAAACAAACAAACAAACAAACAAAAAAACTTATTAGCTTTGGGGACATTTTTATACTTTCAAAATAAAATATGGTGATGACATCTACAATGAATTCTCTTTACACCTGCTCTTGAAATAGCCAGCTGAATATTGGTTATATTGTCAGAGGAATTCTTAAGCTAAAATAAACTGATCTCTCTCCTGTTCTAGTCCATGAAATACCTCATTTTATCAAGATGGTCAACATAAGGAGAAGCCTTTTATGTTCTGTGTTGTTTACAGAATATTTGTTTAAAAAGTAACAGAAAATTATATTAATTTAATTCCAAGAAAACAAATTTTCTGTTTTTATCAATTCATCTGACTCACACAGAAACTGCAGTTTGAAAAAGTCATGATTAAACAATTTATTCCAGAAACAGGAATGGAAATCCTGATGGACAAGATTTTTGAGACATAAAATTTTACACTCTACTGTGTCTGCATGTTAAATTGTTTTTGAAAATTTTCCTCTGTTCTTTCTATAAATTTATTTCTGTTGATACAGTTTTGAAATTTTTGTCATGACACTCCTTCATATAAAGTCTTCAAAGTTTGCTTCATCACCTGCTATGGTAACTACAGGATTCCCCATTGTAACACTTATTCTCATAAGAATAAACATACGAATAAACATAAATATAAGAATAAACATAAATACACCTCACTGCTTGGTCTTACTAAGACCAAGATTCAGAGGAATAAGATTAATCACCTTCATGGATAAAGTCAAGAAGCCTAATTAAAATGATTTTAAACACCCAAGATGTGAAGTGAACATGCATAAATTTAAGCATATTTAGACATATTCAGACTGTCTAATTCAGAATTAAAGTGACTTTAGAAAGTTCTAGTTTGTTATTCAACAGAGAGAGCAGCATCTGGGCAGTTAGATTTTGCATAGTAAATATATCAGCAGAGGAAATAATGCTGGTGTGGATGCCCAGGAAGCACAGCAGAGGTCTCAGTCTGATCTGGGGTTTGTTCGTCAGTGTACTGCCTGCCCAGCTCAGCCGTGGGCTCCTACCCACCAAGGCAGATTGTAGTCAGTCTGTAATCCACTTTTTTATGCTTCCTGACAGACAACTATCAATTATTAACTTGAAAGTAATTTTTGAATATTTATCAGAGTCTACGTTAATACTTCTGGGACTTTTTCTATCTAAACTCAATCAAGGATATACATATATATATATATATATAT
>CM021765.1:120904281-120931734 GCA_011076525.1 Nettapus auritus | reverse complement strand
TTTTTTTTTTTTTTTTTTTTCTGTTTCCAGATCTTTGTATGTTTCATAGGATTATCATCGAATCATAGAATCATTCAAGTTCAAAAATACCTCTAAGGTCATCTAGTCCAACTAAAGTCCACCACTAAGCCATGCTACTAAGTTCTACATCTACACATTTCTTGAAGACCTTCAGGGATGGTGACTCCATGATTTCCCTGGGCAGCCTATTCCAATGTTGCACCACCCTTTTAGTAAAGAAATTTCTCCTAATATCTAACCTAAACCTCCCTTGGGACAACTTGAGGCCATTTCCTCTTATCTTATCACTTGGTGCTTGGGAGAAAAGCCTAATCCCCACCTTGCTACAACCTCCTTTAAGGTAATTTTAAAGTAAAATAAGGTCTTTCCTGAGCCTTCTTTTGTGTAAGCTAAAAAAACTTCAGCTCCCTCTGCATCTCTCTGCCGAGCCCTCCTACCTTTGAGCAGATCAACACTCATACCTAACTTAGTGTCCTCTGCAAACTTACTGAGATCTGGACCCCCTTAATAGGGTGTACTTGATCCCCTTGTCCCAATCATTGAAAAAGACACTGAAGAGAACTGGCTCCAATACTGAATCCTGGAGAACACCACTAGTGACCAGCCTCTAGCTGGATTTAAATCCATTCACCATGACACTTTGAGCCTGGCCACCCACCTAGTTTTTAATCCAACAAAGCATACACCTGTCTAAGACTTGAGCAGCCATCTTATGCAGGAGAATACTGTGGGAAATGGTGTCAAAAGCCCTAATGAAGTCTAGGTGGACAGCCTTTCCCTCGTCCACTGAGCACGTTACCTTGTCATAGAAGGAGATTAGGTTTATCAAGCAGGACCTGCGTTTGATAAACCAATGGTGAATGGGCCTGATCACCTGGCTGTCCTGAAAGTGCTGTTTGATGGCACTCAAGATTGTTTACTTTATGAGTTTCCCTGGCACTGAGGTTGGACTAAGCAGGCCTGTAGTTTCCCAGATCCTTCTTCCAGCCCTTTTTGTAGATATATGTCCTGGTTTCAGTTAGGACAGGTTTCATTTTCCTCCTAGTAGCTGTAGAGTGCTGTGTTTTAGATTAGGATGAGAAGAGTGCTATAACATGCCGATGTTTTGGTTGTTGCAGAGCAGTGCTTGTACCAAGCCAAGGACTTTTCAGCTCCTCGCTCTGTCCTGCCAGTGGGCAGGCTGGGGGTGCAGCAAGAGCTGGGAGGGGACAGACCCAGGACAACTGACCCAAACTGGCCAAAGGAGTATTCCATACCATCTGACATCATGCTAAACAATATATAGGGGTGGCTAGCCAGGGTGGGGGGGCTGGCTGCTCGGGGATAGACTGGGCATCGGTCAGCAGGTGGTGAGCAATTGCATTGTGCATCACTTGTTTCATACACACTATTATTATTATTATTATTGTTATTGTTATTATTATTATTATTGTTTCCTATCTTAATAAACTGTCTTTATCTCAGCTCTCACCTTCACTTTTCTGTTTCTCTCCCCCACCCCAGAGAGGGAGGGGGGAGGGTGAGCGAACGGCTGTGTGTTGTTTAGCTGCCGGCCAGGTTAAACCACAATAGGTGTCACATTTTCTAGCCATCAGTCGACTGGGACCTCCCCTGGTAGCCAGGACTGCTGATAAATGTTGTGAAGTGGCTTGGCAAGCATTTCTGCCAGCTCTCTCCATACTCTTGGGTGGATTCCATCTGGCTTCATAAACTTGGAGTAGCAAGTCACTAACCATTTCCTTGTGGATTATGAGGACTTCATTCTGCTCCCTGTTCCTGTCTACCAGCTCAGGGGGCTGACTACCAGGACAGCTGGTATTGCTGCTAAAGGCTGAGGCAAAGAAGGCAAGAAGTATCTCGGCCTTTTCCTTATCACTTGTCACTATGTTTCCCCCCACCACATCCAATAAAGGATGTATTTTCTTTTTCTCCTTTTCTTGTTTCTTCTTTTTTTTTCCTCCTTTTCTTGTTTATGTATTTAGAAAAACATTTTTACTTTCTTTAATTACAGCTATATTGAGCTGCATTTGAGCTTTGCCACTTCTAATTTTGTCCCTGCACAGCCTCGTGACATCTTTGTAGTCCTTCTGAGTCGCCTTCCTCTTCTTCCAAAGTTCATAAACCCTCGTTTTCATCCTGAGTTTTAGCCACAGCTCTCTGTTCAGCCAGAACATTCTTCTTCCCTCCTGGCTTATTTTTCAGCATGTGGGGACAGCCTTCTCCTATTCCCTTAGGAGTTCTTTTTTGAAATGTGTCCAACACTCCTGGACTCCTTTGCCCTTTAGGTCTGCCTCCCATGGGATTATGACAACGAGTCTCCTTAACAGGCTGAAGTCTACCCTCTGGAAGTTCAGGGTGGCATTTCTGCTAACCCCTCTTCTTACTTTTCCAATAAATGAAAACTATTAATTTGTGATTGCTGTGCCTGAGAGCCTCCAACCTTCACATATATTTTATGTTACAAATCTAAATAAAGATGTGGTTTGACAAGTGAACCTGGAGACATAGAAATATGATTACCTAGGTTTCTTTCTCAGTGACTCCAAAAGGGCTTTGCCTAGATTAGTATGGGAAATAAAAGCTGTTTTTTTGTTTGTTTGTTTGTTTGTTTTTTCTTTTTTCTTTTTTCTTTGTTTGTTTTGTTTGTTTTGGGTTTTGTTTTTTGTTTTGTTTTGTTTTGTTTTTTTTCCGTATTGTTTATAAGGTCATCCTTATGATGTTCTGAAAGATTGTCAAGATGAGATGGTCTTTATATAATGAGATTGTATGAATATTGTCAATAGTATGACTTATTAAATTAAAACTTTATTTCTGATAAGGAGCCATATTGCATTTCTGTGTTGTATGTTTTAAAAACTGAAAAACTCAATATCTTTTCCATGGGAATGTAAGAAAATTCAATAATGTTGAAGATAAATCTATACAGATAAATTTGCATTTTCAGTGGGGTTTAGAATCATGTTATATTTCAGAACTGAGTCTCCAACAGAGACATCACTTTGGGAAAGCTTAGTTCCAGAAAAGATAGACATTCAAAAAAAAAATTTTTTTTTAATTATTATTATTTTTTTTTCATTCCCCATAGCCCTAATAATATAAATACTGACATCATGATAAACGAGCACGCAGTCCATTATAGCACATTTTTTATCAGTTCAGTTGAAATATTAGTATTAAACACGTAATAGTGAAATAAGAGAGAGATTTGGGCATGTATCTAATTTTAGTCTATAAAGAGACTTCAGAAAAATTATTTTTCTTCCAAAAAATTACACTATAATTGAGACATCTTTATTATAACAATTTTGCTTAGTGTCCAAAAGGTGCTTCAGTTTAATTGAATATATTAATATGCTTTCATGTAAAATTGTGAAAAGAGTCATCAAGTGTCAGTACATTTTTATAATACATATTTTATTTTGATTTTCATTTATTTTTCTTTTTTTTTCTGACTGAGATGGTTCACCTAATAAGGAAGTGTTTCTGACTCAGCTGTAGTGCTTCATTCCCTAAAGAGGCTATTATTCCCTGTGGGGGCGTTCATAGAGGTAATAATTCAATCAAGCACAAAGTCTATTGAAGGTTTTTCATCTGTGGTCATGGCCATTGCAGGAAAATCAACATTGTCAGTTGAGTGATTACATCCAGACTGTGTTAGTGCTTTTTAGCTACTTCCATTTATGATTTTCTTAATTTTTAATTTCTCATTTATCTCAGATGGGACTCCCCTCCCCTCCCCCCCCAGGTGATCCTTATTTTACAGTTTCAGAAATGGGATAATTTAATTCCTTCCTTTGTAATGTTAGCTTTAAGGTATGATCCTTTCCCTGGAGTTTTCAGTTCTTCCAGACTAATGCTATTCCTTTATATCTCAGTTTTTCTCATACATGTTATCATCTTTAACCTTTTTGGTTGCTATTCTTTATATTTTATATAACTCTTCTGTAGTCTTTCTAAACAGTGCAACCAGCCATCACAAAGTAATCCATAAACTTCATATAATTCAGGAAAAAAAAAAAAAAAAGTCTTAAACCTCAAGTTTCTACACTCAAGCTTAAGGAGACTCAAACTCGTTGGGAATACCAGTCCTCAATAAAAATTGATGTGTAACCATGACATTGTCAACCTCTGTTTTTTAAGCGAACTTAATCAGAATGCAACCAAATACTTCTGAAGCAAAATTCAATGCCTTTTCAAGTGCCTGTAAGGCACTTGAAAAGCCTACTCTAAGCCATAAACATTTTAACCAACAATTTATGTGATTAGAAAACTTCAAACATCTACATTATTAGGCCTGGAAGGTATCGTGCCAAGAAGTTATGTTCATCACTGGATTTGCATGTAAACTATTGTGATAATATAAGGGGAACATGTATCTGTCATATTTTATATTTCTTTTCCAATTTAAATCTAATTTAAATGTAGAGATATTATATCATATGTCAGTAAAAAAGCAAAAGAAAAATATTAATATTTTCCGAATATGCAAATTTTCAGCAGCTAAATGTCTCTCTTGCATCAATATATCTTGATTACTCTTTCAGTAAGATACATTTGCAAACAAATAATGTTAGGGTTTAAAACCCTTGGAGCATTTATTCAAGCTTGGATATTTATGCTTCTGTAGGAGAATAATACAGTCAGTTATTTAAATTAGCGTTGTTGCTAAGAATAATCAAACAGGATTACTATTAGGCTATAAACCATCATAAAGATCAAAAATTCATTTTCAGTAATGAAAATCAATGATTTTGTTTAAACATGACAATGCAGCTTTTTCTTACTAATCAAATATTATATGAGGTCTTTTTTTTTAACTGCTGGGTTGACCTAAATGCCAAGAGAACACATTGTTTTGTCCTCCTCATAGTACAGTGAAATAATTACGTTTTCTTCTATAAATTGTTGAAAAATCCATGAAAATTTATATGAAAAAGAGAATAAAAGGCCTAAGATGATTGCTTACCTCCTCAGCATTTCAAAATGTATCTACATAAATTGTGATCTCTTCTAGCACATATTTATTATAGGAGGAGGCTAGAAACAGTAAAGTATTCAGTGCTGATTATAAGTACAAGGAATTCTATTACATGAATTGTTGACTATTTTTTTTTGTTTATTTTCATTTGTTTTTGTTTGTTCTTAATTTTTATTTTTTAATTTATTTTTTAATTTATTTGTAATGCTGCCTTGGGGTTTAATAGAAATTAAAGAACCTTACAAAAACAAAAGAAAATATTTTGAAATGCAGCATAATATATCAAAATATAGAAACAAAGTATTAACAAATTCTGCAAAACATTTGAGGTCTACCTGAACTTTGGTGATACAGGGTGCAAAGTATGTTTTTCTTTTAATAATTATTAAAATGTAGGGCATTATTATAATTACAAATTATTTTCATGTTAGTTTTAGATGTGATGGAAGACAAACTTAGTACTTTTCACAGGCAGAGCCCTGTTTTGCCCAAGTTGTAAATACCTTGCTGACTTTATTGAAGATCTTGCTATTTCTGTGAGATTAAAATGTTACTTGGTATGAAATTTTTAAATTTCTACCAAATAATAGCATTTATAGTTGAAAATGTATTAAAAATTATGCTTTTTAATTTAGAATAATTGTATTGCAGGTATTTGCTAAACTACTGTGAAACACAGTAGTTAATGGGTTTGACGGTTTTGCAGCTTTAGTTTAAATTACACTAGGTTTCCTGAAATAATACACAATTATTGAAAGAAAAGATGTTTTTTTGTTTGTTTGTTTGGCTTTATTCTACTTAACAAACAAACAAAAGAAACGTAAAAATTAGCATGATGCAGAAGAATAAATTCACAAACCCAGCAACACTTCTTCCAACAAAAGTGCACATACACAAACACATACACGCACACAAAAAGGAAGTCTGCTTTTTTTTTTTTTTTTTTTTTTTTATGTATTGAAATGTAAATAATGCTTATAAAGACAACCATTCAAAACATAAAATGAAATTCAGGATTCATATTGACAATATGATATTTGAATCCCAGAAAACAATGAAAATATATATTCTTAAAAATATTGTTTGTTCGTCAGAGTATCTGTGGCTATTTCAAATGTCTGAGATTTTTTAATTTTGAGCTTCCATTTTATAACTGCCTTTTCCTTTTTGACCAATCTCAACTGAGTTAAGTCTTGCATATCAAAACTGATAGTGTAAGTAACATTACGTAATAGTGAATCAAAAAAGTAGACTCAAAGTGCCAACATCCATGAAGCTCTGCAATTCTTAATGATATTTCCTATGACAGGAAAAAAAAGCAGGGGTTCAGAAAGTCTGAAATTATATTTTTGATCATTTACATTCCAGCCAAGAAGTTATTACTCATGAAGTCAAAATGATATAGATAAGAAAAAAGATAGCCATCCTTTTCCTCCTGAGCCCAAAACAAAGTGAGAATCAGGAGTGCAGCCTTTCCATCCACTTCATATATAAAAATTATTCAAATAAATACAGTGATATTTGATGAAGATTGCCAGTGGAATTTGCTGAATATTAATTACTGATTTCTGATTTGTTAACAATAGGACATGTACTTTAAATTTCAACTTGCAAATACTAAACAAAATTAAAAAAAAAAAAAAAACAACTATTATCTAGTTTAGACTATTATAGTCTATTATCTCTTTATCTAGAGCAATTGTGGGTCTAGAGAGTAACCTGATTCTTTTTTTTTAAAGGCAACTTTTAACTTACTAACAAAAATTCAAATCTCTAAGAATTTCTAGTTTAGATTTCCATGCGTATGTAGGCAAAACAAAACAGGTGGGGTAGCAGGGTAACTATGGGAGGTTTTTTTTTTTTGTTTTTTTTTGTTTTTTTTTTTGACTGAGGAACATATACCAGAACTTTGGACATAAACCAGCAGAATGATTAGGAGAAAAAATGCTTCAGCAAGTAACATACACTCAGTAGCTGAGAAGTAACTGAGTAGCTATGGGGAGAAGAAGAAATATTAATGTTGTTAGAGTTGACAACAGTCTTCTAGCCTTGGGGAGAAGAAGTTTTTCTATTTAATTACTTTCATTTTAGTACAGAGGGCAAAAACCATAACACTTCTCTTACTCTGCTGAGTAATCCAAAATCCAAACATTCCTTTAAAGAAGGAAAAAAAAAAAATCAGGCCAATGCACCATCTAATCCTGAAACTGTGTGATTTAAACAGTAACAAATACAATTTAACACTGCATCTTTATGTAAAGATGAAGAGAATCAAACCTCTTGAGGTTACCAATTATTGGATTTGGTATACAGTCAATACTATTGGGATGGATGTATAGGTTTTATAGGTGTACAAATGTTATGTACAAAGTAAGTAACCAAAGAAAATGAAATTGGTCCTGCAGTATAACAGAGGAAGATCTCTCCTCACCTTCTCACACAGTTTCCAAAATGTGTGGCACAGGCATTAGTGCTCAACTTCTAATCCACCTCAAGGCACATTTGGCTCATTTTTGTTCAGACTGATGAGCAGATTTCAAGACAAAAAGCAAGAAAAAGTACATAGCTTTACCCATTTAAAAGTAATAGTTCTGGCAGCTAGCACATCCCACAAGAGCAGAGTCTTAGGTTTAGCCAAGGATTATGTATGCAGAAGGCACCCTTATATTTCCCCATGGCTTTGCTGTCAGTCCAATGAAGGTGTGAGCTCAGAACAAGTGGCAGCCTGTGTAGGTACATGACCCTGAGCATGAACATACTAGAGTGGAAAGAGAAGGCTCAGGCTGCTGTGGGGCATGATGAATCTAGAGCTGGTACCGGAACCAGTAGCAGGTAAGAGGAGACAAACTCTTCTGTGCTGTCAGTTGGAGCCTTCTTTCTTGAATAATGGGCAGCGTTATACAAACAATACATCTGTATCCTCATTAAGCACACATAATACAAATGACATCAGATGTATTAGATATTGACACTGTTAATAATGAAATATTATTGATTGAAGTCCTGTGCATCTCCTGCTGTACCTGCTTGTCTCAGCACATAGCTATTTTTGCTGCATGGTCTCCCTATTTTTCAAAACAAACCAACCCCATTTCTGTTTGCTTACTATGAAGCTATGTGAACCTTGTTTTCCAGCAGGGAGGTTCCTGTCTCCTCTCCTCTTTCCTGCAGCCAGTTATACTTTTCTCTGTGGTATGTCTGGGAGGGGAGGTCTGTGGGTCCTAGGAGAGAGGCCATGGAGAACAGCCCAACCTTAACCATCCTGAGGTGGTGTGAGGAAACGGACAACATTTACAGGGATTGAAACACTCAGGAGTCATCTCAGCCCTTTTGATGAGAGGTGAGTTGGAAGAGGGAGGCATGGGAGGTGTCTTTGAAATCCCACTGAAAGGCTGGGCAGCGGGAAATTTGAGCAAGAGGAGGAAGAGAGAGGAAGAAAGCATTCAAGAGGATGGCTTGGTGGGCAGCCCCAAGTGATCAAAGGACAGAGGCACTGAGACTGGTGTTAGCAGAGGGGCATGGGTAGTGACTGGAAGGGTAGTTGTGGGTAGGAGTGTGTGCAGTTCTTGGAGACAGTTCTTGGAAAGCAGACCCAGGAATGGGGCATCAGGGCAAGTGAACATGGATCAAGGCATTCTGGACAGTCATGTTTTCAAGCATGGTGTCTCACTATGTAATTTGTTAGATGGTAATGTGTTACCATTATCAGTTATTCTGGTTCAGAAAGTTGTGAATAATTTATATATTTAGACATGATGAATTTGGATTCAAATTCAATAGCTTACTGTCATTAGAAACTTGATAGAAATTTTAATTAATATTATTGAAGAAATATCAAAAGTCATTAGGAAGCTAACAAATTCAGTTCTGACCCTTTTGAATATTTATTATGAATCATTCCTGAAAACACTAAGTCTGTATAGATCTAAGTGTTCAGTATGTACTACTATGAGGGTAGTGAGGCACTGGCATAGGTTGCCCAGAGAAGTGGTGGATACCGCATCCCTGGAGGTGTTCAAGGCCAGGTTGGATGGGGCTTTGAGTAACCTGGTCTAGCTGGAGGTGTTCCTGTCCAGAGCAGTGGGGTTGGAAATGCTTGGAACTGGAAGGAATCTTTAAGGTCCCTTCCAACCCAAATCATTCTATGATTCTGTGACTAATTTGGGCTGAACTTAGGTACAGGAGGAAGAAAAAAGCCATTTGGAGGAGGTATTTTGTAAGCACATGATTTGTATAATTGTTGAAGTGGGAGCATGTCAGTAAGATCTTCTTAAAATAAAGAACCTATCTTCACTTAAAAGAATGTGGAGACAGCTGCAGAGTCTATGGATCTGTATTGGTGATACTTGCTCAGAATAAAACAAACAAACGAATTAAAACTACAAGAGAGGTGATGGTTAAAACAAACAAACAAACAAACAACAAAAAAAAACATATATTTCGCTTGAGATCTAGATTTAGCTTATTTAAACTACTTACATGAGTAGGTTCTCAGAAAAGCTTTTTTTTTTTGCTACTTATTAGTGAATGATTCCTTATTTTCAAGGTCTGAACTTCAGATCAGATCAGATTAGCAACCAGTAGGAACATATCACTAACACTATCAAGTGCTTGTTGTAAATTTGAACACCTAAATTAGAAGATTACTTTTAATTTTTCTTCTGTGCTTCTACTTCTCTTCTGTAAAATGTGGTAATAATAAACTCTGGTCTCATAGCAGTGTAGAATTTTTTGATAGCTATGAAGAGTCAAAGAATCTGATGAGATATTTCAGTCTGTTTTCAGATTGGTTTGAAGTTTCTAACAATGAGGGGGAAATAGAATATTCAGTAATTCTCATTAAATAAACACTGCCCATTATATCATCAAATGCAACTGGGATTCTATGGAAAAATATACCATATTAACATGTATATGCAGAGGGATTTGAGTATTTAGGCCTGAATTAGTTCTGCAATATTGTGAGTGTTCTTTTTGAATAGTTGTTTTATATCTAGTAAATAAAACTTGTTTTGTGTATGTATGTTCAGAAGAAGAAAAAAGTATTTCTTTTTTACAATGCAACTAAAAAAATGCATGCGTAGCAGATGGAATTTCTAATACCTCACTTATAAATCCTAGTTTCACTGGAATCCACATGAAACTTGTGTTATGTTATTAGCATTAGGATTTCCCCACAAGTGAGGTTTTTTTTCTTATTGCTTTTAGAATGTGAAAACACCGAGACAGGTATTACATTTTATTTTTTAAATAAATTAGATTGTATCTTGGGTGCTATTGAGATAAAAATTGTTAAAATTGTTAATAATTTCTAAGTCCATTAGGAAACATAGCTATTGTTATATGTATTTATGTATCTTTAAAATATAGAAAGTGTTTTGTTTTTTTTTAATAAATTTAAAAATATATATATTTCAGAACTGATTCAGAAATACTATGTTCCTTTCCACTTTTATAACACTCATTTCACATTTAACTGACTTCAGATAGACCTGATTTAGCTACATTCTCATCTGACTTGACTTTTGGTCATTTTATTAAGTTGTCAGTCTTGTCAGCATCTGGCTTACACTCTAAATTCCATGTTTCACCTGTTTTCATCACTAACTGCCTCTGAAGGCTTAGAACTGCAAAGTGAATGCAAAGATAAAATTGAAACTATTTGAATCATCTTCACCTTCTGGTGATCTTTCATAAGAGATTATTGGTAACTTCTTTCAGTTGTCGACTGTTAGCCTGGTTCTTGTACTTCATGCTCATCTGTCTTGTGCCTTCTCTTCTCTCCATTACTTTTGTCTTCATTTCAATTTCTCTTGGTACTCTTCTCTTGCAAAGTAAAAATGCCCAGTTTCCCCGGGTGAAAAGGAAGTACACTTGACTTGACAATTCTCCAATGACCCAATGATCCCTTTTAGAGCTTTCATTTCTAAGTAGCTCATGGAACATTTTTTTTAGTGGATGTCTGGAGCTACTCTCCTCTCATCCCCTCTCAGTCCTTTTCCAGGCTCTCTTCTGTGCTTAGCACTCCACTTAGATGACCTGTTCCTTGCTGTGTAGGAGAATATTCAGTCTCACCATTCCTCTACCTTCAGCACATTTGACCATTCTTTAATTGAAACTTGTTCCTTCATAGCCTCTATACCTCTGTTCCCTTCATGTTTCTCCCCTTTTCTAATTATTTCTCCAATATGCCCTCATCCTGGTATATTGGTGGTAAATAAATAAAATCTTGTGGCTAACAATCCAAGACAAATTTTTTCTTACCTTAAAAGACTTGTTTTTCTTTTTTCTTTCCTTTCAATTAGATTCTTGTCTGCTCTTTGCACAGAAAAATATTCCAGGAAATATATTATCTTACAGAATTCTCTATTGCTGTATTTTTCACGTGCTCTTATTTTTTGCTAAATCAAATCAATACATTCCACTCTCCCCAGAGACCTTGACACCTAATGAAATTTATCATCTGCATGTCTCCAAATCCTAAAATCTTTTTCCAGTTGTAGTAAGACTTGCAGTCTTGATGTCAAAGTAAAAGTAGGATGGAGTTCTTAAGACTGAGAAAACAACCAAGAGAAATCATTTTTTTTTTTTTCCCTGCTTTAATGCTTTTCATTAACAAAAGATTCTAATTTAATGAAAAGTGATATACCTATTAATTCACATTATTTTAATCGTTATGTAGAAGATGAAAACCAGTGGAATTTATAAGGATATAACATTAAGCCAGATAGCTAGCATTTAGATATGATAGTGAACAGAACTTCAGATTCAAATCAGAACTTTTTTTTTAATATTTTTTTTTTCAGTTGATACGAGTGAAGGAAAACAAAACAAAACAAAATACAAAAATAATCAACCCATCCATTACACAAGTGAAATACAGTATTGTTGCTGTCTTGTTCAGCAAATCACTTCAGCACATGGTCAAAATTGTTCAATAAAGAAGCTATGAACTAAAGTAACTGGACAAATCCTTTTCCAAATCTGCATCTATCTGCTACAAAAGAGTCTTTTATTATACTCTGAAGTGCATATATTTTCAGAGGAGGTTTTTTGATAGCATAGTTTAGAAAAAAAATATATCTTCTTGCTACATGAATTTCAATTTTTTTTCTTTAGACTACTGGTAAAGGCAAGCAAAACTAGTAGTTCTGCATTGTATTAAGTTAAAATTCAAAGATTAAAAACACTTCTCTCTCTCTCTTTTTTTTTTTTTAATTGTGTACATATTTTTTTTTACTTTACTTTTACTATGTTCTCTTCAGAAAGCATTGGCAGTGACATTTCAGTTTTTATTTAACAAAAAAAAATCACAATAGTGCTTTTTTTTTTTTTTTTTTTTTTTTTTTTTTTTTTTTTCCCCACTCAAACATTTTCATTTATTGAATTGGGAAAAAAAATATATATATGTGTAATAACATTAATGTATAGGGAGACATTTTTCTTCCATTGTTCATAACACACAGTTAAATTGAGAAAAAAAAAACATACTGATTCCGGGCATTGTACTTACTGAATATTTCAACGTCCTCATTAATTATTTAAGAGCTATAAGAAGACAAAAATAATAATAAAATATAAATAATAATAAAATAACAACAACAACAAAACATTTTCTTTCTTTACATGGAGTTAAAAATATTAGTCTGAAAATGTAAAATTCTCCTTGTGAAATATGTAATTGGATTTAGTCTTATTATTTTCCTCAACTCAGCCATTCATTTTCTTTCACCTAGAAACCAAAGAGCTGAACTAAACCTCAGTCAAGTCAGTAAGAATCCTTTTAATTACATCATCAACCTTCATGTAATCGGCCTTCAACAGGCTTTGTGGATGAGGGGAGAACAATGCATGTTATTTACCTCAGCTTTTATAGGGCTTATGATACTATGCTTCATAACATCTTCATCTGGTGAGGCTGCACCTTGAGTACTGTGTTCAGTTTTGGGCTCCTCACTACAAGGACATTGAGGCCCTGGAAAATGTCCAGAGAAGGGTTACAAAGCTGATGAAGGGCCTGGAACACAAGTCCTATGAAGAGCGGCTGAGGGAACTGGGGTTGTTTAATCTGGAGAAGAGGAGGTTTAGGAGAGACCTTACTGCTCTCTACACTAACTGAAAAGAAGGTGTAAGGAGATGGGGGTCAGCCTCTTCTCACAGATAATGATGAGACTAGAGGGAATGTCTTCAAGTTGCACCAGAAGAGGTTTAGCTTAGAAATTAGAAGATATTTATTCTCAGAAAGAGTAGTCAGGCATTAGAGCGGATTGCCCAGGGAAGTGGTGGAGTCACCGTCCCTGGGGGTGTTTAAGGAAAGGTTGGATGTGGTTCTTAAGGCCATAGTTTAGTGGTGACATTGGTAGTAGGGTGATGGTTGGACCAGATGATCTTTTAGGTCTTTTCCAACCTTAATGATTCTATGAATCTATAAATCTATGATTCTATGATTCTGTGAAATAGGCTGATGAAGCACGGCTTAAGTAAGTGGATGTTGAGGTATACTGAAAATTGACTGAACATCTGGGCAAAGAGGATTGTGAACAGTGGTACAAAGGTCAACAAAGGGAGGTGTTAAGTCCTGCCCTTGGTATGGAACCATTCTAATCACGAGTACAGGCGACTGGAAAGCATCTCTGCAGAGGACTGTGGCATTCCCTCAGTTCAACTGTGCTCCTCAGTTCAAGAACAGAGAACAACTTGAGAGAGTTCAGCACAGAGCCACAAGGATGATTAAGGGAGTGGAGCATCTCCCTTACAAGGAAAGGCTGAGGGAGCTGGGTCCCTTTAGCTTGGAGAAGAGAAAACTTAGGGGTGATCTTGTTAATGTTTATAAATACGTAAAGGGTGAGTGTCAGGAGGATGGTGCCAGGCTCTTCTCATTGACATCTTTTGACAAGACAAGGGACAATGAGTGCAAGATGGAACATAGGAGGTTCCGCTTAATTATGAGAAGAAACTTTTTCACCAGGAGGGTGACAGAGCACTGGAACAGATAGCCCAGGGGGGTTGTGGAGTCTTCTTCTCAGGAGATATTCAAGACCCTCCTGGATGCGTTCCTGTGTGACCTGATCTGGGTGTTCCTGCTCCAGCAGAGGGATTGGACTAGATGATCTTTCAAGGTCCCTTCTAATTCCTAACATTCAGTGATTCTGTGATTCTGTGATTCCATGATTTGGTGGACACTAAATTGGACATGAGCTTGCAATGTGTCCCTGCAGCACTGTCCACATTGCCAACAAAGATGTTAAACTGCACTGGTCTCAATACTGACCCCCCAGAGACACCACTCATCACCAGTGTCCACTTAGACATCACACCATTGACCACAACACTCTGAGTATGACCATTTAGCTAATTCCTTATGCATTGTGTGGTTCATCTATCAAATCCATGTCTCTCCAATTTAGAGGCCAGGATGTCATACAGGACAGTGTCAAATGCTTTGCGCACCATTATGGGCTGCATTAGACAGTGTTGACAGCAGGTCAGAGGAGGTGATCCTTTCTCTCTGCTCAGCACTGGTGGGGCCTGTGGTAGTTTTACTCAGCTGGGCAGCTGAGCTCTACCACAACCACTCTCTCATTCTCTGTTCTCAAAGGGAAAGGGGGAGAAAATATGAAAAAGGCTCAAGGGTTGAAATAAGGACAGGGAAATCACTCAACAATTATTGTCATGGGCAAAACAGGCTCAGCATAGGGAGATTAATGTAATTTATTACCTATCACTGGCAGAGTAGAACAGTGAGAAACTAAAAACAAACTAAAAACCTTCCCCTCATTCACCCTCTTCTACGTCCTCCCTGAGTGATGCAGAGGAAGGAAGAAGTGGGGCTGTGGTCAGTCCCTAAAGCTTCATCTCTGCTGCTCCCTCACAGCCAGTCTCTTCCACTGCTCCACGTGGGGTCCCTTCCACAGAATGCCTGCCTTCCCCAACTGATCCTATGTGGGTTTCCCACAGGCAGCAGCTCTTCGAGAACTGCTCCAAACAGGGGTCCATACCATGGGGTCTATCCTTCAGGAGCAAACTTCACCAACATAGGTCCCCCACAAGAAGCATCTCCCCCCAGATCCCCTGCACCTGCGTGGACTCCGCTACAAGGGCTGTAGCCTGCTTCAGTTTAGATCCACCTGATCCACTGTGAACTCCTCCAAAGACTGCAGCATTGAAATCTGCTCCATCATGGTGCTCTCTGGTGTGAGAGACACTCTGGAGTTTGTCCAGCTCAGAGCACTGGAGCATCTAATGTATAAGGAGAGGCTTAGATAATAGGGATTGCTCATCCTAAGGAAGAAATGGCTCAGGGTGATCTTATTGTTGTGTGTAAACACCTGATGGGAGATAAAGAGGGAGCTGGACTTTTCTCAGTTATGCCCAAATACAGGACAGGAGGCAATGGGCACAAAATGTAACACGAGATTTAATCTTAACATTATTTTTTATTATTATTACTATTTTTAATCTGAGTGCAATCAGGCACTGGTAACAACTGCCCAGCAAGCTTGTGGATTCTCCACCCTTGGAGATACTCAAAACCCAGCTGGATATGGCCCTGAGCAACCTGCTGTCACTGATCCTGCTCTGGGCAGGGGTTGGACCACACAATTTCCAGTGGAGACTTCCAGCCTTGGCCAAACTATGAATCTGTGACAGGGAGCTTAGATAAAGCTTATGGCACACTCTGAAAGACTGACTGAAACTGAGACAATTTTTTGTTTTTGTTTAAAGTTTATTTCTACTTTTTCTTTCTACTTTTTCCACTTTCGTTTACGTACATTTTTCCATCCTAATTTATCTGCAATATTATGCCTATGTGATTTTTGTTTGCTTGTTTTTCTTGCAATATTTTTGTTGCTATATATGCTCACTGAAAAAAAATATATATATATTCATGGATTTTCAAATGATCATAGAACCTAATCAAATAATTATGTTTGGATACCCCCTGTAAATTCATTATCAGTCAGTTCTTCACTAAATTGTCTCCAGCCTGAAGAAAATGGATTTACTTTTTATTTACCTTTGTTTTGATATATGGACCATGTAAGTAAAGCTTTCTTGGAAAGGGGAGTAAGGTATGCTATTAATTTTCATTATTTTTATTATCATGTCAGAAGCTCAAGGCATTCAAAAAATACTGGAGGGAAGAAGAAAAAGTAATTCTTACTGTGTGCATTCACAGTGTTGCATTGAGTGTGTATTCATGCAAACCTTGAATATGCCAAAGGGAAGTCTGACATTAACTTTACTTAATTTTTCAGTAGGTTTTTTTTTCTGAGAAGTTCCCCAAGGGTCTAAGGAGTATTTATTTATTTGTTTGTTTGTTTTTGAGACTGAACAGTCAAGAGTTTTTCAGACCAGCTACTAAACAGTTAATGGAATCTATTCATTATTTCAGGAAAAACAAATTGAAGGAAAGTTTTCTGCCATTATATGTCATAAAGTTGTCAAGCAATTACTGTATTAGATTGCTGTAAAAAATAATGTTTAATATTATTCTGCATTCTTCCTTGTAAGAGTATGAGAATATTCTAGGCTTAGATTTTTGAAAGTCATTGTACTGTATTATTATTATTATTTTATTATTATTATTCTATTTTCACTTTTTTTCTTTACTTTTAGAATGCAGGAAAGGTATTAATTTTACTCAAATATCATAGGAACGTCACTTATATCTAGGGTGCAGAAGGAATAGCTCATCCATTCTGGCAATAATCTTTCCATTTTTTATAACTGCTATGAAAATGCCAAAATTTGCTATCAATTACCCCTGCATGGCATCTTCAGTATTTCTTAATAGCCAGAATAAGAAATAACAGTAGTATTTCAAATACTCTAGTGCTGAAATTGTTAGAAAATGTCTACCATTTTCTATACATACAGGATTATTGATAGAGAGTGGTTATATAAGAAAAAATAGATGAAATAAATGTATGATTAGAACTCATGTTAGAGACATATTGTTTAGTTTCTTATTTCGAAAATCAGTAACAAGTTTAGATTAGAAAAAATATGAGAAGTTAGGAAGTTTCATTTGTGGTGTAACTGAAATGGTGAAACCTAAGGTTTTGAATTTCAGGACACTATGAGTTCTGCAAGGTTCCATATTAGTCTTCTCTGCAAGCATCAGTATTTTCTTCAAAACTCTTCTTTTGAAATTGTTCAAAAACTCTCTAGAAAAATGTTCCTGAAACTCAGATATATTATCCCAATAACTTTAAGGGGAAATGAGGGATAAAATGAGAGATCCAGGACTATTTGAAGTCAATCAGTATTATTCCTATATTTTAGTTATGACCATAATTTATTTGCCATTTATTTGGTCTATGTTTAATTTAAACTATAAGTAGAATCAAATCTGAGGAAAGGTTTAGGAATAGGAAGCACTAAAGCTATAGTAATACACTAATATCCTAAGACACCCCAAGATTTTTTTAATTTTATTTTTTTCTCTGAGTGGTGTTGATATTAATGTCAGAGAAAATATTTTAGTCTGATTTCCGTGGAAACAAAATTCAGAACTCATTTTGAAAGGCCTAAAACATCTGGCTCTTTCACCCTATATATAACAGGGCCTCCTGGACCTGTTTTCTGATACCTTGGTGGTAACTTCTTGGTACAGGTGCTAAGGGAGCTGACTAGGAAAGATGCCCTCATACATTTATTGCTTGTAAATGAAGAGGGTTTTGTGAGTGAAAAGTAATTGGTGGCAGTCTTGGCCAGAGTGACCATGAAGTAGTTGAGTTTAATGCCTTTAGTAATAGGAGGAAAATGATGATCAGAGGGCTGGAGCACCTCTCCTGTGAAGAAAGGTTGAGGAAACTGGACCTGTTTAGCTTGGAGAAGAGAAGGCTCCAGGGAGACCTCACTGTGGCCTTCCAGTACTTGAAGGGAGAGTACAAACAGGAGGGGGAACATCCTTTTACATGTGTTGATAGTGATAGGACAAGGGGGGATGGTTTAAAACTAAGACAGGGGAGATTCAGGATAGATATTAGGAGGAAGTTTTCCACTCAGAGGGTGGTGAGGCACTGGAACAGGTTGCCCAGAGAGGTTGTGGATGCCCCATCCGTGGAGGCATTCAAGGCCAGGCTGGATACAACTCTGGGCAGCCTGCTATAGTGGTTGGCAACCCTGCCCAGAGCAGGAAGGTTGAAACTAGATGATCTTTAAGGTCCTTTTCAGCCCAGGCCATTCTATGATTATATGATTCTATGGAAACAACCACCAAACCTTCAGCTCCAGATATGGGTAGAGCAGACTTCAGGCTGCTCTGGGAACTAATTGGTAAGGTCCCCTAGGAAAGTGCTTTTGAAGACATTCAAAAGTCCATCAGCTCTCATCAATTTTTAAGTACCACCTCTTAAGAGCATAGAAACTGGCAATTCTAAAATGTTGGAAGTCAAGAAGGTGGGCCTGAAGGTCATCTTGGCTGAGCAGGGATCTTCTTCTAGATTAGACAGAAAAAGTATATGGCCACTGGAAAGGAGGTCACACAACATGGGAGGACTACAGGTATGTTGTTCACCATTATAGGGAGGAAATTTTTGTGGCCAAAGTACAAAGAGTTGCTGCTGGCCAATATGTCAGGGACAGTACAAAGTTTTATTGTTGTTGGTGGTGGTGGTTTTGTTTTGTTTTGTTTTAATATGTTAACAGCAAAAGGAGGACCGGATATAACATTGGTCTGTTACTTGTTGAGGTTGGTTACCTCACAAACAGGGACGTACACAAAAAAAGAGACATTTAATGCCATCTTTGCCTCTATCTTCAACATCGATGATGGACTCTGGGACCCACAGATCCATGAGTTGGAAGACCGTGACTGGGGTAATGAACTTGTTTGGGATTTCCTGCTCCAGTTGGATAAAAATAAGTTTATCCTAATAGGATTTGTCCCAGGGTACTCAAAGAACTGTCTGATATTATTGTGAGTCTTCTTTCAATTACTTTCAATGGTCTTTGTAGTCTGGGAAGGTCCCAGTCAAATGTAAGTGGGGAAATGTTTCAGTTTTCAAGAAGGTAAAGAAAGAAGACCCAGGTTGCTGCAGGCCTCTCGGTCTCAGGTCAGTGACTGGTAAAATTATGGAGACAATTATTCTGGGAGTTACTGAAAAACACCTGAAGGACATTGAAGTCTTTGATCACAGCCAGCACAGGTTCACAAAGGAAAAGCCTTCTTTAATGAACTTAATTTCCTTTTATGACAAGGTCACACATCTCGTTGACCAAGGGAAGCCAGCTGATGTAATCTTTTTGGTTTCAACAAAGTTTTTTTGTAAGTTTTCTTACTGTATCTTTCTGGACAAAATATCCAGCATACAGCCAAATAAATACATAATATGATGGATGAACAGCTTTATGATGGGTCAGGCTCAAGGGGTTGTAAATGGTGTGGCATCATGCTGTTGGTCAGTCACTAATGGGGTTCTCCAGGGCTCCATTTATGACCAGTTCTTTTTAATGTTTTCATAAATGACTTGCATGCAGGACTTCAAGGCACACTAAGTAAGTTTGTGGTAATACTACATTGGGAGGACCCAGTTACTCTGTCAAGGGTACTGGAGAGACCTTGAGGAGAGATCCTGACAAATTAGAGGGCTGGGCAATCACCAACAATATGAAAGTTAACAACACTAAGTGCCAGATTCTCAATCTGGGATGGGGCAACCCTGGAGATACGTACAAGCTTAGGGACCAGAGACTAAAGAGTAGTCCCATAGAAAGGAATCTGGTGTGTTTGGTCAACATTAAGTTGAATATGAGTCAACAGTGCACCCTGGAAGCCAGGAGAAGCAACTGTATCAAAATAAATACTTTGATTAAAAAAAACAGACATTCTAAGAAATAAATAATATCTGCTATTATTCCTTTCTTGCAATGCTTTAGGGATAAGAGATTGGTTTTCTGGACAGCTATTACAACAAGCCTCCTCCTCCCCCTTTTCTTCTAACTTATTGTGTGAATAAGAAGGAGAAAACAGTAAACCATGTCCTAAAGGCATTACTACTGTGTCAAAACCCAGCTGCCTCCTAAACTTCTTTACTTCTCCCTGTTACACAGAAAAGAAATAAAAAGGGATATTTATTTCAGCAGTCTGTGGTCATGCTTCAGAGGAAAGCAGGAAAGGCTGAAGATACAGGGGAATGATCTAACTGCATAAGCTAGGCAGAGGTCCTAGTATTATTCCCATGAAAAAATAAAAAGAAGTCTAGAAATTCTTCAACTTGTATGCATGTTTAACATTATTCTAGAGGCCACAGAAACCCCACTTCACTGGATACCTTTTGATGACGAACAGTTTAGAGAAACAAAATACATATCTTTAGAGATAATCTTCACAATTATTAATACTGAATTACTCTTTGTTACTTCATAATTATTTTCAAAAAAAATCCATTCTATGTACAAAATATGAGATTCTCAGCAAAAAGAGGTGATGACAGACTGTATTTTTCACATTTAACTATTTTACAAAATCTATTGATTGCCTCTGTCAGTTATTAAAATGAGGAAGCAAGATGCCCTCTGTAGGGCCCTCATGATGACTGGCCTAATCTGTCCTGGTAAATTGAATGAGTATTTTGCTAAACGTAATTAAAATTCAGTACTTCATTTGAGCAAGCCGCAGTGGTTTGGCAGACCTTCAAAGCGCTATACTGCAGCACAATAGTAAAAGTGATAAAGGCACACAATAAAAATAAATATAATGCAAATGTTCCCATTATTCACAAATATGGTGGGAAGTTGCTCCTCTAAGTATTTTCTGCTTTCTATGGTGATAAAATTCATATTTGTGGATTTTTTATTTTCAGTCAGCATACATTATTCTTATCCTAACATTTTATGTTTCTAATGAATTGAAGCCATTCTAACAATTCAGAGCAATACTGTATTTTCCCAAATATGTCATTATTTCCAAATACTGAGAAAATTGCACATGGTTTCATTTGTTAATCCTGGATTTCAAACTGCAAAATATGACTTTTGCTTTGCAGTGACAATATCCTTAGAACCTTAGTGGGTAATGCATCAGCTTGACCAGTTACTCCTTCAGGTATCCTCTTCATCTCTTTTTCTTGACTGTATGACCCCAATTCTAAGTTTCTCCTAGCATTATGTGAATTATGGTTCTAAAATTATAATACTTAAGAAAAATAAGTAAGCATCCAAGCTGCTAAAAGATTTTATGAATATTGCTTACCAATGTTTTGAAATTTGTCTATGAGTAATTATGACTAAACATTTCATTCAGATTAAATATTATATTTTATTTTTTTCCTTTTTTTTTTTAATATGTCTAAACATGTCTTATAAATATGATGTCTAAACATGTCTTGTAAATCTTTTCAACTATTTTTTTTTTCTGAATTGCCTGTTGACAACATGTAAAATTAATCATTATTAGTAAAAGTATCTTTTTGTTAAAAGATTTTTCTCCATAGAAGTGAAGATTCAGAAAGAGTCAGACTTTTAAACATAAGGCTTAGCTCAGTTCTCTTTATGCCTTCAGAATGACACAAAATAAACTGTGGCTAAGTTGTTACATATTTGAAATTGCTTATTGCAAACCAAAATATTTTCATAGATTCATATAACTACTTTTACCAAGCTTACTTCAGAAAAAAATATTATTGTAACTACCATAGGCCTAAAGTAACCTGCAATTTCGTGTTTCCCTGAGCATTGAAATAATATTAGGTTGAATGTTCCTGCTCATTCAGTAACAAAATAACTTTTTATAAACTGCATTCAATACTTTATGAATAATAATAATAATAATATATTTAAAATAAGTTAACAAAGGTAGTCCCAATAACCTAGCCAAGATCTGACTTTAGCATGCCTGAATAGTCTAGGATTTAGTATTCCAGGGTAAAGATTGAATATGAATGAGGATTCATATAAGTGGCTGCCTTCATAAGGATGGAATTCTGACATCTATCTTGAAACAATATTCTTTTTTGTATGTTTGTTTGTTTCTTTGTTTTTTCCAAAGTAATTACAGCATTGTAATTATGCTGTATGCCCTGTGTTCTACAGGTCAACAAGTTAGTGGAATTGAGGAATGGAGTTATATGTACCCTTCTATTTTTCTCTTAATTTATTTTAAATTAAACACGGTTACTGTTTGATTTACATTATTATTTTTAAAAAACAAATTTGCATTTTCTTACAAAACTAAGTATATCTAATATTAATACTTAATCAGTCCCTCATCTGCTGCCATTTGTATAGAAGACTTTTTGGAAGTCCCATACACAGAAATCAGAAAACCTTTTATTTTTTTTCTTTTTTTTTCCTCCTTCCTTCCCAATGTTTTCATATCAGTACTGAAAATAAATAAATAAACAAATAGATAGATAGATGAGTGTTAGTACTTTGTACACACGTGAAAAAACTTTTGCTTTTTATGATATAATGCATATAAAAATAATACATTATGAAAAAAAAAAAAAGTCATTTCACAATAGAAGTAATCATTGACTGTGCTATATATATATATTTCCCCTCAGGTTAATCACTCAATATATACTCAAATATACTCAAAAAAGTGGGACGGATGGGAGGTTTTAGCTGTCATTAACATTTATCAAAAATACTGTACTGTACTGTACATCGCAGAAACACCTATTTTGTTTTCAGTTCCAGTGTTCACAATTACTCTGTTTTTCTCCTTCTGTGATTCCATCAGATGTCATGTTTCAGAATGTTGTTTCTCACCAATCAGATTTCTAGGGTTTCCAGACTAATTACATAAAACAATATATCCCCAAACATTTAACCAATTATATGAAGGTTTTTTTTTTAGTAGTTAGCGATACTCTTTAGCTTCTTGGGGTACAATTTTAGTTTGGGTTTAACACATAAAACATACAGTAAAATAACTGGCTACAAACAAAACATCACTCATAGATTAACTTAGTATAAATCACAAGTATAACATAACCAAAACATGGGATTTGGAATGACAGCTGTAATCCTTGGCACATTTTAATTTCTAGTTTAATTCACAACAACTAATAGCTAAACATTTCAGTCTCCATGACATTTCTGGGGGAAACTCAGTAGAAAACTGTTACTACAGTAGTTTAATAAAAGCTTATAGAACTTTTATAACTCATAATTCTGGAAAAAAAAAAATAAATAAAAAAATAAAGTCTCAATTGAAAACAAACCTAAGTTGTTCCTACAGCATTCACATATAATATAGAAAACAGATAATACTTGTTGAGAAGCTTGGGTATTCAGGACTATGGATGTCTATTCTTTATAATGGTACAATTGTTATTATTTTCATATTTTCTAACAAAAAGTTGTGGTGTTTTATTTTTTATTACTATTTTATTTCCCTAATTAAAAATATGTGTTATAGTTAAAACAGAAAAAAAAATGCCACCTGAAAGTACAGCAATGGAAAAAACAGTCAATCAATAACAACAACGACAACAAAAAGAGGTAATGATCATGGGCAAAACAGCAAATAAGTACTTCAAGTACTTTGGGTGTTTAAAGATCTACAGTTTTATAATGTCTGCAACAGTGCCTGGAAATTTTATATGGACTCTAGTAAACTTTACATCCAGTCCTTAAATTCTGCTGTGTATACCGTTCTCTGTAATTACAAAAAAAAATGTGTACTCACTTTCACGTGTGTGCTCCAACCTTACGCTACATACACACCTCTGAATCAGTTTAGCAGTTCTTATGAGCAATTTACAAGTCAACTGTACAGGCTGAGTGAGCTAAACTTACGTATATGTATATCATACACTTATTGCATGTTTATAGGATATATGTGCATAGGCACGTGTACATATCTATCATGCATGTACATGTGTCATACTTGTATAATGTGCATGTCAAATTGCATGTCTCTGTAATTGTGCACATAAGACTTTAGTCCACCTTCACATACATTAAAATTTATTATCATTTATTAGTTATTTCATTCATCTGCATTATTTCATAAGGTGGCATTTGACTAAAGTATATTTCAACATGTATTTAATTGTTTAATCGCTGTAAACCTAAAAATCAATATATTGTTTTAGGGAAAATGGTAGCTTATTTTTCCCCAATATGTATTGCTTGAATCACTTAGTAATGACATAATTAATATTGGTAATTTTCATTGCAGTTCAAAAGATCTTCACATTTAAGATGCTGGGGGACTGAGAAAGGTGTTATATTGCTTGTATTGATTCTATTTAATATTAGCATTTCTTGTTTGTACATTTAAAGAGAAATGCCTGTGAAATAATTTCTTGGTGCAGGATCTTTGATTATTTTCAAAACTAGTTGAATTGTTAGGCTCTAATCCTACTAATTTCTCTTGGTTTATGCATTTGGGTAAAATGCTTTGCTATGAGATTCTGTGTGACATTAGGTCAGTGGCTGTGTATGATAGACAGCAAGAGAGACACAAAAAATAAAAATAAAATTAAAAAATCTTATTTTGTTGATCACATAATTTATGATGAATTACCATTTTGAAAAATCTTCTGGCTGATTGGAGTTTGATACATGAGATAAAAATAATACTGACTGCAAACACCAAATAGAAAAGTATGTGAAAACAGTGTTTGAATATTTATTTCTCAGCAGTTTCATGCCCTGTTGCTCTGGCATGTCACCTTATACTACTTTGTTTTTGAAGTTATTATTTTCTTTTTGTAGAATCTCTTTCAACTTTCAGTTTAAATAAATAAGTAAAAAGGTCCTTCAGTGTTATAGTCATGAGGAAAATACACAAGAAGGAAGCAAGTAGTCTTGCCATTTTCATGACTTACCCAGTAGAAACTCCATATGACAGAAAGATTATATGATGAGGTCCACAAATTTATAGTTTTCAGGAATATTAATATTACTATACAGTGCAAAACTTGCATATCTTCTCAGATATTACAGCACTACAAGTTTTCACCTGTATTCAGTCATGTATGAATGTGTCTTGTACAAGTAAATATAAGGAGGTTATCTGCAACATTGTGGATCTCATTGTCTTAGACTAATTCTTGTACATGGGTGTGATGTGCTGATCCTCACAATGAGTGTTGATCTGATCCTAAATTATTGTTGTGGAGATGATAAAGTACATCTTGTTGTTGTGTGAGACCTAGTTAAATTATTTGTTAGCGATTTGCACAAAGCTACACAGTAAAAAAAAAAAAAAAAAAAAAAAGACAAACCTACAGCTCCTGAATTTGTCCCTTGGTAGACTTAAAACTATAAATGATTATCAAATCATAATGTGTTTTATTAAATTATTAATATAATTAGGTATACTTATGTTTATAAAATTACAAAATAGTTACCTAAACTTTCACTAACATCAGTCCTTCAGTTATAGCCTCCTGTATAACTGACAAAAAATATAAATACATAAATAAATAATAGACACATAAATGTTAGATGTTTAACTAAATCAATTAAACAGCCTTCAGAAATGGATTACCAGGAATTCATTTAATGTTATAACTTTGTTTTAGATTCAAAAATTATATAAACAAACATTGGTTGATTTATATGTTGAACTTGAGGGAAGTTTTGGCTAAAACTCTTTCATCCCCTTTGCCTTCAAAGTTTCTCTTAGCATTCTGTTCGTACTCAATTTTAATTGCCACTTTATTGTTTGTAAAAAAGCTATGCAGCTGTAAAATACTATACTTTATTTGAACAAGTTATAGGTATCTGAACAGGTACAATACTGTTACCGTAAAGAAAGGACCTACTTTACTTTATCAGCAACTAAGGGGAAGATTAATGACTGTGATGTATGTTTTATGTTGTGTGTGAAACTGTAAACACTTTACAGTGTTCTGCACTGTAAAGATTTACAGTGTAGAAGTCAAAGCTTGCACTATTCCAAGTACTCTTTAACAACAGTCTGTAAATTTGGGAATTAACTTTAATACACCTAAACAGGTTAAAACAACATTAAGATCAGAAAAGAAATTTACAGCCTTCACAAGAATTCATGCTTTTACACTTGCTTATGTGTATGGGGAATATCTTAAGAATTTTTTTGATACATTAAGCAAGTAAATAATTGAAGTAACCTCTATATTTTCAACATTTATTGTATTTCTACCTACAATGTATCAGGAATCAGGAACACAGTCATACAAAAATAAAGTTTTGGTGGTGGTGGTGGTGTTTTTTGTTTGTTTGTTTTGTTTTGTTTTTGAGAAAGAATCAGTACCGTCAGAAGGGACATCATCACCCTTTATCAAACCATTGTGAAATCCAAACCATTCAGCAAGAAGGGCCAGATCCCAGCCTAGAGCTTCATGAGTACAGTGAAAAATATTGGGCACAATGTGAGATATTCAGCTGTTGGATTTCCAATCCTTTCTGTCCTCTAATGAAACAGTAATAAAATGGATGGCCTCCTTTCCCTTTGGGCTGAGGTACCTGGTGGCTGTTAACTGAACCATTGCTGGATCACTGTTATTTTGGTAAGACAGCATCTGATACCATTTGGTAGAAAATAATTAGGGGTGCATCCATTAAAGATGGATTCTGCATGCTTGAATGATAGTGATATTACATTTACCGCCTAATCATTAGAACAAAATTCAGAGCTCTGTTTTAGAGAACTGTGCCACACATTGCAAATGAATGGTTGAATATGTTGAAGCAAGATTCTAAAGGGTTCATCAAAATGCTAACCAAGATCTGTCCAACATTAATGTGCTTATTAGAACTGTTAATTAAGACACAGGTGTTTCTGTATTTCTTTTTTTAATTATTATTATGATTTCTCTCCAGAATCAAGATAACTGCTTTATGTGGTTTAAGCTTTCCTCCATTAGGCTCAGATAACATCTAAACTATTCTGGAAGTATTTCATCTCATACATGCCCCAAATGGGGAACTTTGCACCTCCTCTGTGTTGCTGTCCTCTCCTGAAAAAGAAGGAAATGTTCATTAGGCTTGGAAGAAAATATAAAAGATAGCCATTTTCCCAATAGTATAATGGTTAGATCATTCAGGTGATTAGGAGAGTTATCAGTTCTTGCTCCCAAGGACATTAGTATATTAATACAAATTTATAGTAATTTAATTTGAAACTATTCCAAGAGGCTAGGAATCAGCTCCCATGTCTCCCTTTTCCCAGATAAAATGACTTACCATTAGGCAGCAAAGTCAAATTCCTCCATCATCACTATTTGTAACTCTGAAACTTGAGTTCCTTTTGGCAAGGTGATCTGACTTTAATTTCATTTAGAGTGATACAGATTTCATCTACAGGACAATCCTAATAGTTGCAATCATTTCTCGTAGCCTTACTTTAAATTACAGCCATAGCTGATACTACAGTTTGTAATAATACCTGTAGTATTATATCATATTACCTTAAGATAAAAATAAAATAAATAATAAAATAAAAATTAAATTAAATTAAAATAAAATAAAATAAAATAAAATAAAATAAAATAAAATAAAATAAA
>CM021765.1:120830660-120904271 GCA_011076525.1 Nettapus auritus | reverse complement strand
AAATAAAATAAAATAAAATAAAATAAAATAAAATAAAATAAAATAAATAGGTAGAGGACTGATTTTATTTTATTTTATTTTATTTTCCTTGCATGATGCTGAAATTATTTTCCTCTTCTTGGACTAAAGTATTTCTGAACAAAATCAAAAGCAGAAGGACTATCATAATGAAGAAGAACCTGCTACAAAGATTCTCAGGTTATAGTAATGAAACTAAAAATGCTGCGAAGTAATTTGGGATTACACATAAGAATCACAGAATCACAGAATTTCTAGGTTGGAAGAGACCTCAAGATCATCGAGTCCAACCTCTGACCTAACACTAACAGTCCCCACAAAACCATATCCCTAAGCTCTACATCTAAACAACTTTTAAAGACCTCCAGGGATGGTGACTCCACCACTTCCCTGGGCAGCGCGTTCCAATGTCTAACAACCCTTTCGGTAAAGAAGTTCTTCCTAAGATCCAACCTAAAATTCCCCTGGCGCAACTTAAGCCCATTCCCCCTCGTCCTGTCACCAGGCACGTGGGAGAACAGACCAACCCCCACCTCGCTAGAGCCTCCTTTCAGGTACCTGTAGAGAGCGATAAGGTCACCCCTGAGCCTCCTTTTCTCCAGGCTGAACAATGCCAGCTCCCTCAGCCGCTCCTCGTAGGACTTGTTCTCCAGGCCCTTCACCAGCTTCGTCGCTCTTCTCTGGACTCGCTCAAGCACCTCCATGTCCTTCTTGTAGCGAGGGGCCCAAAACTGAACACAGTATTCGAGGTGCGGCCTCACCAGAGCCAAGTACAGGGGGACGATCACCTCCCTAGCCCTGCTGGTCACACTGTTTCTTATACAGGCCAGGATGCTGTTGGCCTTCATGGCCACCTGAGCACACTGCTGGCTCATATTCAGCCGACTATCAACCATCACTCCCAGGTCCTTCTCTGCCTGGCAGCTCTCCAACCACTCATCTCCCAGCCTGTAGCTCTGCTTGGGGTTATTGCGCCCCAGGTGGAGGACTCAGCACTTGGCCTTGTTGAACTTCATGCAGTTGACCTCAGCCCATCGGTGCAGCCTATCCAGATCCTCCTGCAGAGTCTTCCTACCCTCGAGCAGATCAACACACGCACCTAACTTGGTGTCATCTGCAAACTTACTGAGGGTGCACTCGATCCCCTCATCCAGATCATTGATGAAGATATTAAAGAGGACTGGCCCCAGCACCGAGCCCTGGGGAACGCCACTAGCGACCGGCCTCCAACTGGATTTGACTCCATTTATCACGACTCTTTGGGCCCGGCCATCCAGCCAGTTTCTAACCCAACAAAGCATGCGCCAGTCCAAGCCAAGAGCAGCCAGTTTCCTGAGGAGAATGCTGTGGGAAACGGTGTCAAAAGCCTTGCTGAAGTCAAGGTAGACCACATCCACAGCCTTTCCCTCATCCACCCAGCGCGTCACTTTGTCATAGAAGGAGATCAGGTTCGTCAAGCAGGACCTGCCCTTCATAAACCCATGCTGACTGGGCCTGATCACCTGCTTGCCCCGCAAGTGCTGCGTGATGACTCTCAAGATAATCTGCTCCATGAGCTTCCCTGGCACTGAGGTCAAACTGACAGGCCTGTAGTTTCCCGGGTCAGTCCTCCGGCCCTTGTAGATGGGCGTCACGTTTGCTAGCCGCCAGTCAACTGGGATCTCCCCCGATAGCCAGGACTGTTGATAAATGATGAGAAGCAGAAGTTCTAAGAATCATACTTTTTATTTTAAGGTGTGCCTTACAAAAAGTACCACAGATTATTCTCATGACATGGTTATCAGAACATGACTTTCTTCTCCCAGATCTTTAAGTGCCATAGACTGGACTATATGCTTTACCTTCAGTGGCATATCTGTTCATGAACTTTCAGCTGTGTTAGTGGTATGGTTCTTGTGCATTCTGTACACAGGAGAGAGTTGGAATCATCATAATATCTCAGTATATGACTTGATAGATTTTCATGTTTCAAAATGTAAAAATTCTTACTCCTATATTCTTACTCCTATTTTTCAGGGATCATGCTGTCATGATATTCACTTGAGAACGAAGTCACTTTCTAGAAACTCTAATAATAATAATTATTATTATTATTAGTGTTATTTAATGCTAAATTGATTCTCTGGTTGTTGAAGGACTCTCTGAATTTGCTAGATTTAATATCTGTATAGCTTAAACTTATAGTAGGTTCCCAAAGAAATGTAACATTTAAACACTTCTGTAAATTGTGTTAATCCAATGTATTCTAGAGAGTTAATATATTTCTGTCTATATATTTCTTAAGTTTCTGGAGCGAAACATCTCCTACCAAGTAAATGAAATACAAGGAAATCATCTGCGCAGCAAGGCCAATGTTGAAATACAAAACAAAACAAAAACAACCACAACAAAAACTAATAAATAAATAATAATAAAAAAATCCTGTTATGGCAGCCATAACGTCCTGGATTCATAAGTCAGCTAGTTCTGTTTCTAGCTGGTTCTGTTTCTTCTACACCAACCCCTAAGGAAAGAAGCTGTTGCAGGGCAGAACATTAAGCTAATACCCTAAATTCTTCCTGTTCCTGTAACTGTTCCACCTCATACAAGCTATCTGCAAGCCTCCAGGTGAAAAAAACAAACAAACAAACAAAAAAAAAAAAAACACAAAAAAACAAGATGCTTAAAGAGAAGACATTTCTGTACTGCCACCTTAATGAAAAGATCTGATTTTTGTAACATTTAAAAGTAACTTTATAAATATAACTATATGCATTGTATTGACTTCAATTTAAATAATGATTCCTAAATGAAATTAAAGAATGAGATTTAGATAATGAAAGTTCACACTAAAATAGCTCCAGAAGTAAATAGCTTCTGGATGCTGAATACCTTCCTCCAAATCATATATATCATAAACAGGTAGAACTGCAGGAAAATACTGATATTGAGACCACTTTTGGCAATGCTGAATAACTCACTTCTCAGAAATTTGGATTCCAAGAATAATTCCAAGTTTTACAATCAAATTAAAAGAATCATTCCATCATTTAAGTTAGATCTAAGCCTTCTCTCACACATATATGGTATTAAAATATGGAGGCAGAAATACATGTCTATTCTTAATATTATTTTTATTCTTTGATGTCCATTTAAAGGCCTCATTGTATTTAGATTTTTTTTCCTTGTTACAATACCTCTCTCTGTCCAGTACTATCAATGGGAAAAATCCACACAGAAAGAATAGGATAAGTAGTCAATGTATGAATTTCAAAGCCCTAGGTCATGTTTACTTTATAGATTTTCTTGTGATAATTTCCTCTACTCTAACACACATTCTACAAGAGAAGTCATATCCACTAACCTTTAGCTGCTGCATTTAAATTAGGTATATGAGTGGTTTTTCTTGGCCACAGCTCTGTGCAATAAGTACATTTTATTGTGGTTGTTGTCTTATTTTTATTATTTTTATTTATTATTATTTTTGTCAGGTTTGAAAAAAATAGTCTTGATTCATTTGTTGCATGCACTCTCATTGTGCATTGTCATAACCAACATCCATGGGCACTTTTGACCATGAATATCATCCAAGAAAACAGATTTTTAAAAAAAAAAAAATTATTTTTCTAGGAGAGTTTATCCTGTTTGTTTGCTAAACTAACATACAAGATGTGTGAAGTGAAGCTTTTTAAAGCAGCATAGTAAACATTAACTTAAAAAGAGAGGCCCTAGGCAGTGTCTAATGTCAGAGTAGATGACCTAGGATGTACATGACCTTCCCCACTAGGATTCTAGTGTCTTTTTGAGTAAAATGCAGATCTCTCATAGATTCATGTCTGCAAATGTCTTGCAAATCTTGGGACACACTCAATACCACCTTCTATAGAATTAGTCCCATAAAGTATCTCAGAATGCCTCAGAATCCATACCACAGGCTTTCCACAGAGTTCATAACTGATGTTATTTAGTTAACAGATTTTTTTTTTTTTCTTCACAATTTATTTTAAATCTAACACATTATTTCTGGATTAAGTTGATTTCTATTCCCACTGGGATAGTTTGGGAACGTAAGCTGAATAATTCGTCTCAGAATCCATATTCTGTCAACTGAACAGATTTTTATTTTTTCACCTATTACAAACATAAAAAGATTAAGTGACTTGCTCAAGGACATACAGAGGTCAAAACTAAGAACAAAAACCTGTAGTTTTGATCCTTAATATCTCCACAAATGCAGTTTTTATGTTGCTGCCATGAGCACCATATGATCTTTCACGTACACTTCCTCCTTTAATATTTAAATAAATGACTTCCAGAAATGCAGGCTAAGAACTAAATAGATATTTAAATATGTCACAGTTTGAACCATTTCAGGTCAAGACCTGTTTGTCTTGCAGGAGAAACAAACAAACAACAACAACAACAAAAAAAAAAACATAAATGAAGCTATGCATGCTATTTCTTTCTTCAAAAGCAAGAGGCTTTTGATCAGTGTTTTTAAGAGCACTGTCTTTTGATGAATATCCTATTGTGAACTTATAAAGAATAGGCTTTTATCTAATTAACTTTGCCACAAAAATTAAATATATATATATATAAATCTACTTATTTTCTTCTAACTTTAACTTCTAAAGGATCATACAGTATTTGTTACTGTCTGTAAGTTATGAATGTAGTCATTAATAATGAAGTTACAGATTTTATTTATTTATTTCTAAAAGTGCAAAATTTGTTTCATGTTACATTATATTTGCCAGTCCAGTTGTGGCACCAATGCTTATATATTATGAACCAAAACTACTATCATATTTCTCAAAAGTACTGAGACCTAAACAAGACAATTCTGACTTAGGTATTTAAATTTAAGCACATTATTTTAATTCTTTTATGTTTACTGAGCTATTAAGAGACTGAATGAGTCATAGAATCGTAAACTCATAGAAACACAGAATCATACAATGGCTTGGGTTGAAAAGGACCTTAAAGATCTTGCAGGTCCAATCCCCCTGCCATGCAGTGCAACCCACTAGATCAGGTTGTCCAGAGCTCCATCTAACCTGACCTTGAATACCACTAGGGATGGGGCATCCACAACTTCTCTGGGCAACCCGTTCCAGTACCGTACCACCTTCTGAGTAAAGAATTTCCTCCTAACATCTAACCTAAATCTCTCCTTCCCACTTGTCCTATCACTATCTAGCCATGTAAAAAGTGACTCTCCGTAAACCCCCTTTAGATCCTGGAAGACTATTATAAAGTCTCCCTTTAGCCTTCTCCAGGCTGAATAACCCAGAACTCCACGTGGTGCCTCACAAGGGCAGAGTAGAGAGCAATCATTTCCCTCAACCTCCTGACCAGATCTCTGTTGATGCAACCCAGTTAGTCTTCTGGGCTGCAAGACCGGAATAATCATCCACCATCTCATCCACCTGAATCCTGTCATCCTTCTTAAGTCTACTGTCATGGAGTTCTTCACCCAGTCTGTACTCCTCTCTGGGATTGCTCTGCCCCAGGTGCAATACCTTGCAATTGCACTTGTTGAATCTCATTAGGTTCTCACAGGCCCACTTCTCTAGCTTGTCCAGGTCCCCTTGGAAGGCATACCTTCTATTATATCAACTGCAACACTCAGTTTGGATTTGTCTGCCAACTTGATGACAGTGCTCTTGATCCTATTGTCTATGTCATTGATAAAGATAATAAACAGCACCGGTACCAAGACACCACTTGTCACTAGCCTCTACCTGGACATAGCGCTCTTGACCACAACTCTCTGTCTGTGGTCATCCAATTCCTTCTCTACTGAACAGTCCACCCATCAAATCCATCTGTTTCCAATTTAGAGGTAAGGATGTAGTGCAGGACTATACCAAAAGTCTTACAAAAGTCCAGGTAGAGGACATCAGTTGGTCTTCCCTTGCTGACGGGTGCATATATCACAGGCCACCAGATCAGTCAGGCATGATTTGCCCTTGATGAAGCCATGCTTTAGGTCATACATGACCTAAACCAATTTTACAGTAAGTTTTGGTTATCATCTATTAATAATTTATTTGACTGTTTGGAGATCGCCTGGTGGTCATCAGCAGTTGTACCCAGGAAACTGGAGATACAAGTGACTATAGACAAAATATAGATGTGGTAAATGCCCAGATAATGACATGTTGGGTGCTGTTATTTGCAGAAATATTCCTAGATTGACTACATAGTAAACTGTGTTGACCATAACCATGATATTCTTTTCTTTACTGCTATACAGTCTTAATAATTTCACCAATCTCACTATTTGAGCTGAGATTATAATTATTTAGTTTTCTTATTACTTAGTTTTATAACTCAGTACTTCAGATTCAAAAGGCTATTTAATCTAATTCAGGTAAATAAGGTAATACCTCTTCTGAATAAAAATAGCTTTTCATGTCTTGTCTGCCATCACAGATATATTTACTCTTATTAAAATTTAGTTTCAACTGTGAATTTAAATAAGGTAGCATGAAAAAATTTCCATGCATACACAGCATGGAAACAATTCCCAGTGCACAACACAGATGGCTATATCAGTAACTAGGCCAAGAGAAAAAAACAAGGCATAATATATTGGTAGACAGACCCAAACAAAACATTGACTAGAGGTATAATTATATTTGAAGACAGGTTATTGAGATAAGGAGATATTTTCCATCTCTTAAAGCTTTTTTTTAGTTTTTTTTTTTTTTTTTTCCCAATCTTCTTGCTTTTCTTTCTTCCTTTTCCTATCTGTAGGAAATCTATCTGTAACAGAATGTCTTACTACATTTGTGGAAATGAAACATTCCCTAACAATTATTAGTATTTTCAAGGGTCTGGAATATGATGTAACAATACTGTACATCACTTTTCTTTTTCTTTCTTTCTTTCTTTCTTTCTTTCTTCCTTTCTTTCTTCCTTTCTTTCTTCCTTTCTTCCTTTTCTTCTTTTTCTTTTTCTTTTTTTTCCTTCATTTTTAAAAATAAAGTAATTTGTAATATTATTCAGTTCTGTCTTGGTACAATTTCACCATATTATCCAAGTGACGTCAAATGACAAATGTCAAATGATTTCCCGAATTCTTTGTCTGAGACATTTTATTTTAGAAGCTATTCATGATGTAATCTACAATTGCTAAAGTTCTTCATTCCTGACTATGGCAAGGGTGAGACAGTCTTCCTGTATCAGTTAAATTCAAAACCCGTCTTTTTAAAAGTGGTAGAATTTACCTGACTCTCAACCTCTAATCCTCACAACAATTGTGCTTCTCTTAAAAAATAAAAATAAATAAATGTTGGGAGACCATATGAAACTCAATCTCTTCTTAAGTTTAGATAAAGTGTAGCAGAACTCAGACACATCAGTTTTGTTTATCAGTTTTGTTTTTGTCAGAGGCAAGGTAGTAGAAAGTACACTATGCATTCCCAATAATAGACAAAAAATTTATGAAAATAAATGGTAAACATAGCTCAAAATTCATCTGTCTTCAAGTGTCTGGTTTATGTTTGTTTTTCTTTTTTTCCCATTTGTTTGGTTATTTTTAAGGGGTGATGATGATGCTCATTTGTGTGTAACATTGTTCTTTTCTAATTTACTGTTATTTATATTTGACTTTTCCTACAATCATAAGGCTGTTGTACAAACTAGAAAAATATGTATGATCAAAAATCCAATGAAACAAAATTTTGTTAGGTCCTGCTTAGAGGAAATATAAGATTTTAAGGTTTTAAATTTTCTAGTGTGCTTGATATGTCTTTTGATATCACAAAAAGCTCTAGTATTTTTCCTTGCCTTGCCTTGTCTTTAGTATTTTTAAATCTGTGAAGGTCATAAAGACAAGTCTGATACGTATCCTCTTCCAAAAGAGTCATCATGCTTAGTTTTCTGGAACTGTATATATTTTTCACTGACTTTATCACACTCCACTGAAAATCAAGTTTTGTTGTTGTTGTTGTTGGTTTTTGTTTTGTTTGTCAATACTTCATATAATATGCATAGTAGACTACCATTTTTCGTGCATTTTTCCTGTGCCTAAATAACTTTGATTTAAAAGATCTAGAGACAATGCATCTGCTAAATACTGTATTTTCAATCAAGCATTGATTCTTACAGATTTAAAAACATATATATTAAGCAAGGAGAAAAAAAAGTGTAGATGTTCATAAACTGTTTGTGGTTACTGTGGATAGTCACCCACATTAGAAGAATTTATTTATTTTTTAAATTTAATCATGGCCATAATTCAACCTAGCTATTACAGCAACAAGGTCTATAGAAAGGAATGGAAAAATGATACAAAGTAATCATAATTATAAAACTTTGACTGTTGAGTGTTTGTTTGATGTTTCTCAGAGCTGCTAGTGGAGAAGGTGTGTTGCTGGTGAGGTGTTGATTTTTTAATTTATTTTTATTTTTATTTTTTTTATTTTATTTTATTTTTTTTTATTTTTATTTTTATTTTATTTTTAAGAAGGATATGTGGCTTTGCTTTTATTCTCGAACTTCCTGAGACCAATGAAATGCATCACAAAACAGAAACAAGAAAAAATACAAAAGTGAAATAAGATGTGTATCTTTTGAAACTGTGACCCTACAATGACAACTTCTGTTAATGAGGCTAATTATCTGATCTCTAAAATGCTGTAGTATTTATTTCAACCCATCACACAAAAACATTTAAACAGACAAATTCAAAACATAATTCCAAACACATTATTGCTATACTAGATTGCTACTATTAATCTATTTTAAATATTAGCATATTCTTGTTTCCAGTTAGTCATTCCTTCCATAAATTTACAAAAATGTATCATGTTCTTAGTATGTAGGTTAGATATAGAAATCTGGAGAGGATTGGGAAAGCATGTCTGAGAACATTTTTGGTTATAAGACTGAAATTCTGTAGTTTAGAAAAGTGGGTTTTCTTCCGATCTTGTTGCTTTTTTGAAAAAAAAGAGATAGCAAAATGCCCCTCAAGTGAATCTCTTGATGATGAAGGCAGTTTGCTTAACTTTATCACTTGCCTAGAACTCTATGGTTACATTCGAGATCAGCAATCATATACAATACGAGGATAAAGAAGAGGATGCATTTAATTTTCTGGGTCCTAACCCAGATAAAAATTCATCATTTTACCTTCTAGTTTAAGTAGTATTTTTTTCTTCTTTCCTTTGGTATTGTTTTTATAGCTGAGATTTATTCAGATAAACAGACTTAACTTTCTCCTTTACGCATGTGTGTGTAATCAAGAATATATATATATATTTAATTACAAAATAAACAATGAAGTTAAAATGTATTTTGTGATTAATGTAAGTGAATCATCAGAACTGTAATTATGTTATTAATGCTGAAATGAATAAACTGTTCACACACTGAGGGCCAAATTTTCCTCTGATTTAAATTTTAGTTAGTAATAAGAGATCTGCACCTCATAAAACCTGCTGACACCATCAGATCTTAGAAGTTTTATTCATGGAGGAAGATTCCAATAATGTTCAAAGTGCTTGGGCCTTAAAGACGGAAATATAATTTCAGCTAGGGCTCCAGTCCAGGATACTCATAATGACTTATTATACAAGAAAGGGATTTGCAGCAATGTGAGTTCTTAGTTGTACAGCCTGAAACACACAATCAAAAAACTTTGAAGTTCAAGCCAATTGCATTCTTAACATTTGCAGAGCTTTTTATCTCCACGCAACAGTGATCTAAGGTAATTTCTAAGCTACTATCTGCTTTTGATCCAACCTGTGACATTATTTTGAAATATCATTGCTGCCTGATGAGTTTCTTAGAACATTCATTGTAGAAAGGTGAATGTTCAAATATGCAAAAATTGTCTAAAATACAAAAGTTTTTCAGAGGTGTTAAGTATCTACCAAACAAAACCACTTAGACTGTAAACATACTTGATATTCTGAAGCTGAAAGAAAAACTGTTTTCCAGATTAACCAGTGCCATCTAGCATACAGATAGTTAAATCAACTCATAAAGATAATTTCCCAGAGTTGCAATGTGGAACCGCAAAAGGAGTCTCTAAGCATTACCAGGCTGATGTTAACTTGCAGTTTATTTTATATGAGAACAAGAGATTAATAACAGTGTATTTACCATGTCCTTGTTAATATAAAAAGGCAAGATTGTCACTAGTCTGCTATAAAATAAAAAATTCTGTGTCCAGGTGCTGAGCTATTAAGTGAAAAGATGCTCTGTAATTTTATTTATTTTATTTATAGTACTTTTATTATGTAAATATTATATCATTATGATTGTATAAAATGTACTAACACTTAAAGGGAAGATTTTCCTTTTCTTACTTAGTGACTACAAAATTTGTTAGGGTGCAAAATATGTTATGTTGTAGTGTTAGTAGGCACTGCAAATGCAAAATGTTATGCTGACCCAGCAGAGATTAGACTAAATGAGAACACACTAGCTATAAATTGAACATGGTTCATTTTCTGAAGTGACTGCTTTATGCATCTGCAAATGGAAAGAAATAGAACATCAAACTCTTAATTTTTTCTACACAAATAAAAACTGAAGTACTGAGTGTCTTCATTTAACATCTTCAAAACGGTATGATATTTATTAGGTACTTAGAGCAGAGTACAATCTGTAAAAAGGGGGAGATCATGTAGGATATTTGTATTATGCATCTATGCATCTTAAGAAAAGTTTTTTGTTTGTTTGTTTTTAATTATCCATATCAGCTTTTAAAATGTGGCACAAATCACTGGATTCTAATGTTCTGTAAACTTCCATATTAATGACTGTGTGGGAGAAGAGCATTATATAAATTTCAGTGGTGCATGTAAAATCTCTTTCTATGGCATGTTTGTGATTCAATCCATTTCCAATTCAAGCCACTAATGATAATTCTACTGACTAGAATGGAACAGTATCATTAGAATTCATATCAGTTGCTCTCATCACATAAGGTGAGTTTAAAGGCAAGAACATGCTTTAAGGCAATTACCTATTTCAAAACAAAATACCCAAGGTAGCCAGGTACTATAAAGACAAGTACCATCCCACAACAACAACAACAATAACAACAAAAAGAAAAATAGTTCATTTCCTTCACACTTCCTACTTATAAGTTGGTTTTGGTGGTATATAACAAAGTATTGCAAAATGTGATCAGTAATACTTATTGTAGCCTTGACTCTTCAGAATTCAGAGTCAAAAAGTGTTATTAACCACAGAAGGGAAGGGAAGGCAAGGCAAGGCAAGGATAGTTGTAGAGAGCAATACAGTCTCCCCTGAGACTCCTCTTCTTCAGACTAAACAACCCCAGTTCCCTCAGCCGCTCCTCAAAGGACTTGTGTCCAAGGTCCTTCATCAGTTTCATAGCCCTTCTCTGGACATACTGCAGGTCTTTGATATCTTTCTTGTGCTGAAGGGTCCAAAACTTAACATGATACTCAAGGTGCAGCCTCACCAGAGTAGAGTACAGGGGAACGATCACCTGCCTGGTCCTGCTGGCTACACTATTCCTGATACAAGCCAGTATGCCATTGACCTTCCTGGCCACCTGTACACACTGCCAGCTCCTGTTCAGGTGAACAACAACCAGCACCCCCAGGTCCTTTTCCTCTGCACAGCTTTCTAGCCACTCTTCCCCAAGCCTGCAGTAATGCATGGGGTTGTTGTGACCAAAGTGCAAGACCCAGCAGACCCAGCACTTTGCCATGTTGAACCTCATCCCATTGGCTTCTGCCCATTGACCCATCCTTCCCAGGTCCCTCTGCAAGGCCTTCCTACCCTCTGGTACATCAACATTTCCCCCAACTTGGTGTCATCTGCAGACTTACTGAGGGTGCACTCAACTCCCTCATCCAAATCATGAATAAAGATATTAAAGAGGATGGGCCCCAACACCAACCCCTGGGAACACCACGGGTGACTGGTCACCAGCTGGATTTCACTCTGTTCACCACTACTCTCTGGGCCCAGCCATCCAGCCCATTTTTAACCCAGCAAAAAGTGTACCTGCCCAAGCCATGGGCTGCCAGCTTCTCCAGGAGAATACTGTGGGAGACAGAGTCAAAGGCCTTGCTGAAGTCTAGGTAGACTATGTCAACAGGCTTTCCCTCATCCACCAGGCAGGTCACCCAGTCATAGAAGGAGATGAGGTTGGTCAGGTAGGACTTGCCTTTCATGAACCCATGCTGACTGGGCCTGATCCCCTGGTTGTCCCACATATGCTGTGTGATTGCATTCAAGAGGATCTGTTACATCATCTTTCCTGGTACTGAGGTCAAGATGACAAGCCTGTAGTTCCCTGGGTCCTCCTTACAACCTTTCTAATAGAAGGGCATCTCATTAGCAAGTCTCCAGTCATTTGGGAACTTTCTGGGTGACTTTGATCACTGATAGATGATGGAAAGCAGCCCAGCACTCACAACCGACAACTCCCTCAGCACCCTCAGGTGGATTCCATCTGGCCCAAGGACCAGCCCAGGTGTAGCAGCAGCTCTCTAACTGTTGCCACCTGAACTGTGGAAGGGTTTCTTCTGCTTCCCATCCAAGACTTCCAGGTCTTGAGACTGAGTGCTCCAAGGATAAGTGGTCTGGCTAGTAAAGACAGAAATAAAGAACCTCAGCATTTTCCTTATCCTCAGTAGTCATGTTCTTCCCTGCATCCAGTAAAGAATGGAGATTGTCCTTGGCCCTTCTCTTGCCATTAATATATTTATTAAAACATTTTTTATTATCCTTAACCACAGTGGTGAGGTTGAGCTCATGCTGGGCTTTGGCCTTACTAATTTTTTCTCTGCATATGCCAGCAACTTCCTTCTACTCTCCCCGAGTTGTCTGTCCCTTCTTCCACTGGACATAAACTCTTTTTCTCCTGGACACTCAGCAAAAGTTTTCAGCCATGCTGGTCTTACAGCACATGGAGACAGCCTGCTCCTGTGCCTTTAAGACTTCCTCCTTGAGGAGTGTCCAGCCGTCCTGCACCCCTCTGCCCTTCAGGACTGACTGCCAAGGGACCCTTCCTACCAGTGTCCTGAACAATTCAAAGTCTGCCCTCCAGAATTCCAAGGTAGGAGTTTTAATGACCCTGCTCTTGACTTCACCAAGAATAGAGAACTCTACCATGTCATGGTCACTCTGCCCAAGACAACTCCCTACCACCACATCTCCCACCAGTCCTTCTCTGTTTGTGAACAGCAGGTCTAGTGGGGCACCCCCTCTGGTACCTTACTAATGAGCTGAGTCAGGAATCTGTCTTCCACACACTTCATGAACCTCCCAGACTTCTTCCTCAGGGTTGTATTTTATTTCCAGCATATGTCTGGGAAGTTAAAGTCTCCTATGAGAACAAGCCCTGGCAACTGAGCAACTTCTGCCAGCTGCTTATAGAATGCCTCATCCATCTCTTCATCCTGGTTTGGCAGTCCATAACAGACCCTCAACAGGATGTCTGCCTTGTTGGCCAACCCCCTTTTACACAGGGAATCTACCTTATCATTCCCAACCACGAGCTCAACAACATCAAAAGACTCTAATGCAGAGAGTGATGCCGCTTCCTCTCCTTAGTTGCTTGTCTCTTCTGAAGAGCTTTAGCTATCCATTGCAGCACTCCAGTCATGGGAGTGGTCCCACCACGTTCCCATGATGACAATTAATTCATAATATGCCTGCCACACAATGCCTTCCAGCTCTTCGTGTTTGTTGTGCATGCTGTGTGTGTCTGTGTAGATTCACTTGAGTTGCGCCATTGCCCTCACTCTCAGCCCTGGGACTGCTTCCCCAGGCTCATCTCTGTCAAGCTCATTTCATCCCCATCCCCCTTCATACCTAGTTTAAAGCTGTCTCGATGAGCCCTGCCAGCTCCTGGGCTAGAATCTCTTTCCCCCTTTGAGACAGGTGAGACTCAGCAGCAGCCATTTTAAGTAAAAAATGCAACAGGAAATCAGAAAAGGTTGTTATAATGGTATCCTCATAAAATCCTTGAAGTCCGTGCATAACCACGATCAATTTTCATATGACTTTTCTCTCTTTTTAAACCATAATCTAATATAATGGTAGAATATCTTGTTTCATAGAGTATAGGTAACAGTCAAAGAACATAGTAATTCAGCACTGTAAGAAAATAAAATTTCAGATCAGTAATTTGTTACATTTTATTGTGATGTTAATAAATCTTAATTTCCCCCTAGTTACAACCTAAATATCAAATACATTTATAGTTAGTATGTTTTAACCCATTAACAGTGAGTCACAAATATAAGTCTACTACTGCCAGGAAAGTTGTTTGAATAAATAGATGTCAATATTATTAAAATGTGTGTGTTTGTGTGTGTGTGTATGTTTGTGAATAGTGTATGCATATACCCAGAAGAAACTGTTGTTTTGGATTTAGATTTATATTATACTATGAACTGGAATATCTAACTTTGAAGGAAAATTTAAGTACTAGTTATTTATGTATGCTTTACTGCATGTGCACTACTTTTATACTCTTATTACATTTTATCTGGGTAGTATAATACTGCTAGTACTTCCATCAGGAAAATAATAACTATATATATTTTAAAAAAGCAACAAAAACAGATGCTTCATATCGCAATATTTTGTACTGTAAAGCTGCAGACAGAAAAAAAAATGCAATCTATACTAATTTATGAGAAACAACAAATAGGCAATCTTTTAGTTAGATGTTCAAAACTAGTTTTAAGCAACCTTTTCTACTTTGCTTGAATATTCTGCTCATCAGCCTCATGTCCATCCCTGGAAAGGTGATGGAAACACTTATCATGGAGGTCATCTCCAAGCAAGTAGAGGAAAAGAAGGTGCTCAGGAGTAGTCAGCATGGGTTCACCAAGGGGAAATCATACTTGAACAACCTGATAGCCTTCTATGATGGAATGAGTAGCTGTGTGGATGCTGAGGGGAGAGCAGTGAATGTTGCCTATCTTGATTTCAGGATGGCTTTTGACACTGTCTCCCATAACATCCTCATAAGCATGCTCACGAACTGTGGAATGGATGAGTGGACAGTGAGGTATATTGACTGGATGGCACAGCTCAGAGGGTTATGATCAGCAGCACTGAGTTTATTTGGATCCCTGTAGGTAGCAGTGTCCTCCAGGTGTCCATACTGGGTCCAGTGTTCAACTTATTCATCAGTGACCTGGATGATGGAATAGAGTGCACCCTCAGCAAGTTTGTGGATGACACAAAACTGGGAGGAGTGACTGATACACCAGAGGGCTGTGCTGCCATTCAGAGGAACCTGGACACGGCAGAGCACTGGGTGGTGAGGAACCTCATGAAGTTAAACAAAAGGAAATGAAGGGTTCTGCACCTAGGGCAGAGTGACCTCATGCACCAGTACAGCTTTGGAGCTGACCTGCTGGAAAGCAGCCCTATGGAGAAAGACCCAGGGTGGACAGCAGGTTAACCGTTACCCAGCATTGTGCTCTTGTGGCCAAGAAGGCTGACAGTATCCTGGGGTGCATTAGGAAGTGTTGCCAGCAGGTCAAGAGAGGTTATGTTCCCACCCTGCTCAGCCCTGGTGAGGCCTCACCTGGAGTACTGTGTCCAGTTCTGGGCTCCCTAGTACAAGAGGGACATGGAGCTACTGGAGAGAGTTCAGTGGAGGGCTACTAAGATGATTAGGGGACTGAAGTACCTGTGGTGTGAGGACAGACTGAGAGAACTGGGCCTTTTTAGCTTGGAGAAGACAAGACTGAGAGAGGATCTTATCAATGTGTACAAATATCTGAAGGGAGGGTGTCAAGAGGATGGGGCTGGACCCTTTTCAGTAGTGCCAAGCCACAGGACAAGAGGCAGCAGGCACAAACGAAACAGAAAGTTCCAATTGAATATGAGAAAACATTTGTTTATTGTAAAGGTGACAGAGCACTGAAACAGGTTTCCCAGCAAGGTTGTGGATTCTTCTTTGTAGATATTCAAAATGCTCCTGGATGTAATCTTGTGCAACGTGTGTTAGGTGGCCCTGATTGGCAGAGGGATTGGACCAGATGATCTCCAGAGGTCCCTTCCAACCTCAACCATTCTGTGATTCTGTGATTCTGACTGTCCTTATGCTGGAATGGGAAATTAGTAATGAAAATATTTGTTGTATTTTTATTTATTTATTTTGCTGCAGCTGAAGTGAAGAGAGAAAGGATAGAACAAGCCATCACCTGTACTATAAAACTAAAATTCCAAGAGATTAGGCATGGCAAGGCATCCCAAGAGCTGTGGGAAATATATTTAAGCCTTTCAGAATATTGGCTTCAGTGTCTTAGATTCTCTAAGGGAATATATATATATATATATATATATATATTAAGTTTGGAAGGCCACAATGGCTGCACATCAGGGTGTGTTGGAATAATATGTAAAATATTAAAATTCTAGAGGCTTGGCTGAGCACCTGGCTCCATGGTAGTTACCCTAAAAATACTGTCAAGGCTTCTGTTTCACCAGGGATTCTGTAGCTCCCAATCTCTGGGTTTAATGAGATCTATTTTCATCAGAAAGTCTCCTATCACTCTAAGATGTACAGTTTTACAGCATCATGAAAATTACTATTGTAAAAAACTTTTCCTTTTCCTTTGAATCAGTTATTTTGAATTATATGCTGACTTTAATTTAATTAAAATGTTTCATGGTCAAATAAAAATAGCTGATATCAGTTCTCTATCCGTCTCAACCACCATTTAACTACATGCCACTAAGAGTCTCCTGGTCATGGAGAAAAATTACCACCCTACCACATTACCAGTATGTCAGAGGACAGTTAGCCACATAAGAAAGAAGTCCTATTTTTGATCCCATGCCCAAACAAACTCACATACATTTGGTTATATCAGTTTGTGCTAAAATTGTATTTATATGACCATATCCTAACCTCTGTAGAAAACAGATAATGAAATGAAAGTATAAACAATTGATTCAATCTTTGACATGAGTTAACATGTAGAGAAGACAATGGTGACATTTCACTGAAGTTTTGGACATTATTTTCTTCCCCCCCCCCTTTTAAACTGGACATTTATATGATTTCATTTAGCCTGAGTAGACCTTTTGCTTAGTAAAAGTATATGTCTTTTCTTGTCTTCACTTGTTTGCTTGGAATTTTATTTATTTTTATTTATTTATTTTTTTGACAATGGCACATCAAATTATTCTTCCAGTTGTAAAGACATACCTGCACAATTAGATGCACGCACAATTGACCACACCCTGACAGGGTGGACCTTAGGGGGAAGGTGCATCATGGGACTATGCTCTAGGTCTTGGGATATATGTTAAAGTAGAAAAGACTGTTCCAGAAAATTCATCGATATATTTATATACGTATATATATATACACATTTGAAAACATATAATCAGTTTCCTAGCTTGTTTTCAGAAATTCATTTAAGAAATTAAAAATTTCCTTTACTTAACTTGTGAGTCAAAAATTACTTTTTTTTTTTTTTTTTTTTTTTTTTTAACCGTATTTATTGTCATGTTTAGATGATTGGTGTCATGTTTACATGATTCAGGCAGAAGTCTGAATTACAAGTAAAACTCAACTTTTTTTTTGCATGGAATTAAACTGAAATCTCCAGTTACAATTGTGTGTTCAGGCTGTGGAGCTAGACTAGAACCGATCTAAACTAAAACCTTCAAAAACATGTATAGCATAGATGTCAGGTGCTCAACACCATCTTTTTTACTGTATGCATCAATTTATGTTACAACTACATTTGTGTATTTGCTATAGTGTTAAGAAGCCAGGTATTTGTGATTTCAATGCTGTTTGACCTAAATTCTATTATTTTTTTAATGAGTGAAACTACCAATTTGCAAAGAACTATATCTTTTGTGCTTTTACAATTAAATCTGTTCCTGCTCACACAAACAATAAAATAAATTAAATTATTGCATTAGGTAGATAGCATTAAGGAAACTCTCTGATGTATTATTAACAGTCTACGAGGTATTTGGTACTTATGAATTCTTAAATTAGTTTTAGTTATTAGACAAGGTGATGAAGCAAACCTATAATATAAGAACAGTCTCTGAAGAACAGATTTCACATGAAATCTTGGATTAGATACATTAAAGTGACTGTTTCACTGGATATATATATATATATTTTTCAGGTGTGTCTGAACATAAGCATCACATGTTTTTTATTTATTTATTTATTTATTTATTTACCTTTATAGTCACATCTACTATCTACTTATGTATATGTAACACAGAATTACAGTTCACACACACTGTATGCTTTCAGTGCATACACAGTTCACACACAGTTATGCTTTCCAGTTTAGAATGCTGCAGAAACTAAAGCTCTCCTTCCTGTTTTTGTTTTGCTTTTGTTTTTGTTTCATGGCTGTAATCCTGTATAAACATGTATTATGTACAACTGAACAATATTATTGAGTGCTTAGAAAAATTAATGGAATCTAAGATGCAAGGAACTTTAAAGGATCTATTCAGTATCATCATGGTTGTTTAAGCATTTTTGTGTGGGTCAAATATTTACAGCATCCAATTCCTGGTAACTGAATTATGATCTAATGTCCCTTCAATCTTTCTATAGAAAATGAGAAAAGAATCACTTCCAGTGGATGATTCAGACTACTTAGTTAGGCTGTTCATTCACACGCCTAGTTTAGGGTGATGATAAGCTGTCTTCTTCCTTCCCCCTCCCCACCTCCTCACATGCTACAAATGTGAAATATTCATCTAACACCTGGAAGTCTACAGAAGAGCTACTGTACAGAGAGCCAGTAATAGTTAGAGATATCCTGAAGGAGGTATTTTCGTTATCAATTCCACTTCTTTTACTGTTCAAAGATTATTGCCATTTTAAATTTTTAAACAACTACATTCCTGAGAAAATATAAGTGCACATCAAGATAAATTCTTGCTGCTAATAGTGTGCATTTTGAACAAAGAGACAAGGTCATATAGAAGCTTCTGCAGATTTTTCTGCACAAAATACAGGTCCCAATGTCGCTATCATTGATCTCACTTTCATAACAGCAAGAAGGAAAAAAGGTAGGACTATGTGGAGAATCAAGAGCTAAGGATCTTATGATCTGACAAATCCCTGAATATAGTATGACACAAAATATTTCTGTGGTAAGGATTTCAGAAAACAGCTTTCTACTATGAATGGCAATAGACCATTACTTTAAAATAACAGTTTTGTAGATGATAATACAGCATAGGATTAGATTTGTAATCTAGTATTCACTGAAATACCAGCCTAATTGACTGCCTAACCAAATACCACTAATTTCAGTGATTTGATTTAAGCTCATTCTAAAGTACATCAGCAGGAGTATGGAGTATTGCATTAAAAGTTCACCTAAATAAACACAGCACCCTGAAAGCCACAAGGCTCCTCACAGTTAGCCCTGCCACCAGCTCCAGCTTTCTCGTACCTTTGATGCTGTGACTTCTCCACAAGTCTCTTACAAGATCAGTGAAAGCCTACAGGCACAGCCCCAACATTTATAATCAAGAGGCAGCTTTTATACTCCCTACTTTCCTTCCCCTTTACAATGTTCTTATCATCTGGTGGTGTTCAGTTCCAGCTTGGTGTTACGTGGGAGGCCTAAAATGTTTTGTGACAGTGAATACTTAAGAGACTCACCTTGGACATTCACTCACTTCTCATGAAATTTCAACCAAAGGTTTCTTTGCAGAATGGCAGAGCTAGGGACTGGAAGAATGTTGGCACACACCACGCTGTGAGGCCTTTTTCTTATTTAGACTTCTACTACTAGCCACTGTGGAAAGGCAACTGGTCACAGTGGGCTCAATGGGCTTTTAATATGACTCAGCACAGCCGTTTCTGTGTTCTTATATACCTTCAGAAAATGTGTTAAGTACAGTACGAGAAGATCTTTCGTCATTATCATCACGAGACTTAAGAGAATCCTGAAATAACGGCATTTTTGATTTTAAAAAAGGGAAAAAAAAAAAAAAAAAAAAAAAAAGGAAATTAATTTAAAATACCGTTCCTAATACAGTTCTGCAGCAAAAACATCAATAATATCCCACCAGTTTTTGCTTCTTTGTGAACCTTGTGCCTATTCAAGATGTATTATACCATTCTGGAACTTAACAATGTGTGCAGCACACTGGCTTATACTGGAAATATTTGTAAATTGTATTTCTCATTTAGTTGTATGCTAAAACCATCTAAAATGATCTGGAATTAGGTAGTCTGTGTCTCAAGGGCCCATTTAGGCAGTATTGCTGAAAAGTGAAAAAAAGTTAAACCTCTACAAACTGGACTATAATGTTAATTGTATATTTAATTAAAACAATATATAATTTATCATCAAGAAATGGTACCTGTTTCTTCTTCTTTGTTTGAGAATCACTACAAATCTTCACAATTTTTAGATTTATATTTTCACTGCGAAGATATTAAAAGATACAAAGTTGACTTTTCCAACAAAAAAAAATATACTTTTAAATACAGATTTTAATCACTCTAAGTCAATAGCTGTTTGGGCCACCTAACTTCTAGCAAATTTTAATTTTTAAAACAACATACCTTTCATAATGCTTACTTCCTAAAAGAAAATCCTGTACTTGTGGTGAAGCTAAATTTTGCTTGATTTGTTAGACTTTACAAATCCCACATAGAGTCTGATAGGATCCTAGCAATGCTGAGTTGGCTGTGGCTGCACTATTAGCTACAAGAGGGCTTAAGAGAATCACTGTCAACATTTCCTCCTACAGCCTCTAAATAGCTATGGGACATGAACAGAGCTTTGTATAAAAATGTGCTCTTGTTCAGAAAGTAAAGTAAGTCAATTCTGAATTCATGCTGTAATATCATCTCCTCTTCTTCACTAGGTTTTTTACTTTGTAAAGTTTCAGCAGAATACACTCCTAGTCTGCCTTTCCTGAATTTTTGTAATTTCTAATTATGAAAATTATTTCTATGGTTTCAGATAGAAAAACAAAGATTAACTCTTGTAAATATAATTATCTTCTCTCCTCTTCTCTCTTCTGCTCTCCTCTGTCAAAAATAAAAATGCAAATAACAGCAGAGCAATTCCTGAAAAAATGTAGATTTTGAGGGGAACAGTGAAGTACATCAGGCTTCCAGAGCAGTGGATCGTGATTCCACATCATTGTTTCATTTTAGGAATAGGTCAAATTCAAAGCCTGTGACTGGAGCAAAAATGCTGCTTCTTTTGCACCACTGGACATAAATCTATGTATCAGTGCTGCTTTTCCTTACCTCTTTATACATTAGATGTCTTTGTGATGGATGCCTTTGTTTTCCTCCACCTGTTCAGTAGAGTGGCTGTTATATATTGCCATGGAACATCATCTCATTTTAAATAAAATTCAAGATATTCATCTTTGAAAATAAGCCAGTCTAATGCCAATGTACAGGATCTCATGTTCAGTCTTTTTCTATGACAGCTCCCAGTCAAATATTAAATATTACACACAGTGACAAAACTTATGTAGAAAGTAGGGTCCTCCACACCCCACAGTCAATCTTTGTCATAGCAACGGTGTTTTCAGTTTTTCTGAACTGAGAGTGACATTTAACAGGGCATAAGAAAATTAGTGACCATGCCAAATGTGGTCTAATAGAGATTCATAAGGCATTAATTAGTTAATTTATTATATTTTGTGAAATACAACCACTATCTGAGAGTAAAGAGATTTTATGAGTAGAAGTATCAAATATTGGCCTGTTTTTTTTTTGGTTGGTTGGTTGTTTTTTTTTTGCCATGCATAATGACATATTTTTGTATAATGTCAGACTCTTTCTACTGGATCCTTTCAGCCACTGGATAAGCACAAATACAAAATTTCTAGCAGAAAGCATTTCATAATATTTTATTTTTCTTAGCACTGCAGGAGAGTTCTTACAAATTATATCTCAATATAGAGATTCCTTTTAGGTGCTGGTATGTTCTCTCCAAATGATTAGTAGTTGTGCGAAAAATGAAGTTTAGCTAAAAATCCAACATTCAGATTCTATCAAATTATCTTTATACATAGTTTATGTGCTTCTATGTATTAGAAAAAAGATTTCTTCCTTCCAGGATTTCCTGACTACTAACACAATACTTAATTAACTGGTTAATATTACTACTTAACATCTTTTTAAAAGTATATGACAGTTTCATGGTAGAAGCTTCTACCATTTCAGTTAAACAAAATAATTCCTCTCCACAAGAGGTTTGTGATTTTAGTATGAGTTGAGATCTTATGAGAAGCATGTACTGCATCCGTAAACATTGATTTCTTAATTTGCATGGTTTTATATCCCCAACTTCATGTTAAAACCAAGGAACTGACTTTACAACATATCTGTGTTTTCTTCTTTGACAGTACAACCACTGAGTCATTTTAATAGCTTTAGAAGATTTTGTACTTTGATTTTGCTTTCTGTTTCAAGAAGTAGGATGATGCATTGCTAATGAAGCCAAGTAAATAAAACAGAGGGAAACTTTTTCTAATGGATACAGAAGGAAATGTCTGATTCTATTACTGTAACCATTCAGTCAGAATATATTACCTGGGTTTATGTACAAATAATAATAACTACTGAAAATTTTACTTTAGAAAGAAAAAAAAAAAAAAAAGGATTTATCATGTCCTAGCTAAAGTCACTTATTTGTAGGATATGCATCATCTTGAGTTACAGAATTAGCAATTTATCTATTTTGTTGTCAGAAACTGCTAAAATGTTATTCTATGAGCAGAGATTGTTTGTTTCAGATGCATTTGCTTTCAGTTAATAAGGCCATATTATGTGTGGGTTTGTGTCTGCGTGGGTTTGTCCCAGTATGGGATTGTAAATGACAGAGGAAAAAAGCCCTTCAGTTATGTCATTTAAAACCAAAATAAAGCTGTTAGATGAATGACAATAACATATCACATAACAGCCAGTGTTACTAATTAATAGGCTTTATAAGTTTTGAAATATTGAACAGTATGACTTTTGTTTGTGGCTAAAAATGAATGCTAATCTGTGTAGTGTTACAATACAGATAACACATTGTCGAAAACTGTTATGAATGTAAAATCTCATTTATGCAAAATCTGTAAGGACAAATAAATACAGCTGTGATTCTCACATAAGTGATTATCGTCTCACTTTTACGTGCAGAAACATGGTTCCAAATTTGTTTGGTTATTTTCATATGTAACACACTCTACCTCAATGCTCTTTGAGAACCCTCTATACAATCTTATCTTGTATCTACTATTTCATCAAACTTAGGTCCATATCTACTCCTGCTAAAATTAATATCAACTTTCTTGTTTAATTTGCTGGATATGGGTTTCACTTCAGTTAATGATAACTTTGAAAATTAACTAATAATAACTTCTGTTTTCTACAGGAGTATAAGCAAAAGATAATTACTACATATATATATTATACAGTGAACTCAGTTTTTTTTTTTTTTTTTTTTAACTGTGCATAATAATCATACATAAAAATATACATAAAACTGTGTATGATGGAAAACGGCTCTTTACTGAGGTAGATAATGATAGGATAAGGGGGTTGGGTCTTAAACTAGAAGTGGATAATTTTGACTAGATATTAGGAGGAAATTCTTCACTGTAAGGGTAGTGAGGCACTGGAACAGGTTGCCAAGAGAAGTTGTGGATGCTTCATCCTTGGAGGTGTTCAAGGCTAGGCTGGATGGGGATTGGCCAACCTCATCTAGTTGTTAGCTAGAGACACATTATCTTAGCTAGAGATAATGCAGTTCATTACTTTGTATAATTCATGAGCTTTCTAGTTTTCTGGAAACTGAATGAGTCCTGGGAGACAACATATGTTAACTTGAAGGTGAAATCACGTTTGACGTTTCACCATTCACATATAAAAACCCCATTTAACATATATATATATATGTAAGTATATATATGTATAGGTATTAAGATGAAAGAGAGCTTTGATTGAATGAGATGCTGCTGAAATATATAAAATGTATAGAGGAAAGAGAGACTCTAACTCTATGTTTAGAATTTCATTGAATTTACATCTCTCATAAACAAACAATAAAGGAGAATCAAAGATTCAGAAATATCAGCCATATTCAGCCATCACTCAGTCCACATTTTAAATATATCCAGTGGTATTTTTAGCACCAAAATATTATCAAGCTTTGAGATATTGACACACACCTGAAAACTACATTTAACATATGGCAGTAAAAGTATTTTAAAAACAATTGGTTTTAGCTGAAATCAGTGTTTCAGGCTTCTGTAAGTCTGAGTTTATCTATCATTAAGCTTCTTAGAACCTTGTAGGACAATGGTCCGAAGAAAAGTCATGACAGAGAGAAGAGGTGACCCTGCAGGGAAGAAAATCTCTTATTTTTTCTTCACCGTTTTGATTTGGGAGAGTAAATAATATCTGACAGAGGTAGGTAAAATCTGAAGGAAAGTAAAATCTGACTGAAGATTGGAACCTTCCTATGGCACTTAATGAATGAAGTTTAGGACAGGTCAAGATGGTAAAACTCCAGGAATCTATTTATTTATTTATTTATTTATTTATTTATTTATTTGGGGGGGGGAGGAGGAGGGAGGGAAGTGCTGCAAGACTCTGAAACGTTAGACCTAAGAAATCAATCCAATGCAAGCTACAGGAGTTTGTATAAGAATATGAAAGATAAAGAAGAGGAAGAGAAGGAACTGACTTAGGAATGGATAAGGCTTTATGTAGAGAGTCATCAGTGTCATCTCTGCCTTCCAGTGAATTTGATTCAGCTCTTTAAAAATTAATTTGTCTTTTACATCCTATTGCAGACATATTATTCAAAAGCAATAAGTACTTCTAAATGTTAAGTTAGATATCTGAGGGTGAGACTGTCTTTCCTTCCTGTTGCAGAAGCCCCTGGCTAATTCATACCTTTGACTAAATCTAAAATACAGTACGTCTCTTGTATTTTCTGGAATTAAACAAAATATATATTGAAAAACAAACAACTGTAAATGAACTAAAAACAAACAAACAAACATACAAAAAAAAAAAAAAACACATTGTTAAACATTAAAAATTATTAGGCAGCAATAAATGCATGTAGAGTTAGGGGATTTTAAGTGTTAAATATTATGATATTCAGACACCGAGAAGAAGACAGTGCTGAGAAATGGAGATTAGTAACCACTACTACATATATGAAAAATACAAAAAATAACTTTATTTGGCAAGAAAGATTAAATAAGATTTTATTACCTTGTGGGTACTATGAATTTATCTTTTATACAAGGAATACCAATCATCAGTTATGCTTTCTGTTAATACTTGAGCTCCTACTATTTGCATTAAATTCATACACATGCAGTCTCCAAAATCTAAACTGTATAAATAAAAAACTGTATTTTCTTTGAGTAACATCTTGTTGAAACATTCTCTCTTAGGGTGATGCTATTTCTTTTCCTTTGATAACCAAGTATACATTTTTCATTTCAAAATCATGTCCAGCACGTGCATGGTTATCAGTTTACAAATTTGCATGATTCTTGTCATAAGTATTCATTCAGAATAAAATGAAGAATCTTGCTCCTTTTGTCACTTAATAGTATGTTTCAAGTACATGAAATTACATAAAAGTTTTCAGATGTATCTCATCTCAGTATTTACTTTTTTACTGTAAAGCTAATTAATGTTCGTAGGGACTATCAAGCTAGATCAAGCTGTGAATATTATACTTTATTTAATTAGTAGTGGCTGCTTTTCTTTTCTTTCCTTTAGACTGATTCAGACCTGGTTTTGGGGATCACTTTTTTTTTTTTTTTTTCTCTCTCTATTCTTTTTTTTTATTTATTTTTTCTAAAACATTGAGACAAGCAGTTATGTGCTAAATATTGGTGAAGAAAGTGGCCAGTTTTAGGTGAAATGGAAACAAATATTTTAATTTCTCAGAATCTTCCTCCTGCAATTCATGTCACTTCTTTAACTCTGTCAATTTATTCTAAAGCTGTTGCACTTGTAACAGTTTATAAAAATATCTAATGATCTGTAGCCGACACGCTGTGCTTTTATTGATCCCAGTGGGTATTCATTCAGAGTATCATTTTGCTCATGAGGTTATTGTGATTTCTGATGCATTCTTTGTCCTTAGAGGTTCAGCAGTTGAAAAACTTGGTGTTTTATTTTTATTTATTATTATTATTATTATTATTATTATTATTATATAAAGAACCTGGGATCCAATGATCCAAAAGGCAGATCCACTCCCATGGCACAAGACTACACTGCAGTCAGAATTGCAAGAGCTTTGAACATATATAAAGTCTATTATTTTCTATACTAGAATAAGTATATGGAAGACAAGATTTTAACATAATATTCATCAATAAGAATCTCTTCACAGTGTTTGAAAGTGAGAAGTTACATGCAAGAGAGGATAAATCTTTGGAAAAACTACCCTCAAGTTCAGTTTTTATTATTATTATTATTATTTTATTTTTAATGGTACTTCAAAAATTAGATACAATTTGCTAGTTCACTTTTGCCTTTTTGTTTGTGAAAGGACACCATCAAGAAGCTCCCATAGCACTGAGTCAGTTGCAGAAATTAGGCTCCCTTTGCTGCTAGAACGTGAAGGAAGGAGTTGGGTGGAAGTTGTTCTCTTCACTCTCTGCTCAGGTGAGAAGAGAGAGTGTGCAGGCAGGGCATGATTAGAAATTGCAGATCCCTAAGTAAATAATTGATTCTCTGTAAGGGGATTTGTTGGAGGAAAATTATAAAATACACCTTTTTGTAGTCTCATCCCTAAATATATGGCTAGCCAAATACAGAATTGTAGGCACTGTCATGTATATTTTCCATCAGATTTTAAAGTTTCAGAAGATAGGCAAGATATTGATTTTCTTTTCAGAATGTAATGTGAGTTAAATTGTATGTAATTGCTTGAAGCATACAGTAACAGTATTGCAAGGGAAAATTGAAGCCAGAAAACCCTTTGCTGCTCCAGAATATGAAGATGTCTTGATATCTGTATGTTTGCCATGTGATTAGAATAATTATGAAATATTCATTATTATTATTAGTAGTAGTAGTAATAGTAGTAGTATTATTATTGTTATGTTAAAGTTTATTTACAAAAGAAAACAGTTAACTAAAAAATTATTATGGAGCCCTATATTTACTGGTCCTGATCATACTGATCTTGAGAATTGCTGTTTTTTTATTACTTCAACAAGATGTAATTGCACTCAGGATTACTAAGAACACATTCTTTAAAAGTTCCATAATTACCAGTATATATTTGTATATATCTGTTTGTTGTATTTTATGTCTCAGTGCATATTAATTATATAACGAATATTAATAAAAATTAAGTATATTTTTAGTAAAATAAAAATAAAAATTAAAAAAAAAAAAAAAAAAAAAAGCTTACTTCTATACCCTATTGCACTAAAACAAGGATCAGAAGTTAGATGAAGGAAATAGCGAAACAGAACAGTTTTGTTTTTTCACAGTGGGAAGTCTTGCCATGAAACTTTAATACTGCTTAATTAACTTTTACTGGTAGTCATGCTATTTTTTCCTGCCTGGGATATAATAAAAATTTTCCAGCCAAATTAAATGCAACACTTCTCCGGATTTTGTGGCATACCCTCATACATATAGACACATTCCTTGTAATGCTTAGCCAGTTTCATAGTAGTTTCTAAATACCTTTTCTGCACCTATAGCCTGCTATTGGTAGCAGATCAACAATCTCAAACTGTCACTTTCTGGAATACGAAGATGCCCAGAACACTATCTCCGTCTGTTGGCCTCTACACTATGTGAACTAAAGACAATAAAATACTTCCAGTGCACTTGGGAGTTTATTTAATCATTTACCTCAACTGACCTCATTTTCTTTATAGTTACATTAAGGTTTAGTGGTTTATTATTATTTTAAATAATGTTTGAAACCAAGAAAAAACATTGGCTGAATTTGAATTTCCCAAATAGTGTTTTAAATAGTATCCTATGCAGTTGAACAAACCTCTAACAAGGATTAATTCTCATTTTTATTACTCATTATAACGAAGAAAAGATGTAAGAAAAAAAAAAAAAAGCAGTGAAAAAGTCAGTCAGAACTGTTTTAGAATACAAGAACAGGCAATTATCACCAGAACTAAAAACAACCAACAAAACAACAGCAATAACAAAATAAGTTATAAATGCCATTTATTTATTTATTCCCTTTATAATATTTTCAGTTTATGTATGATTGGGGTAGTTTATCAATACTTCATGAAAATAGTATGTCATTAATACCTTTCTCACCTCTTCTTTTAGACTCTAATGAACTTCTGAAACCATACATACCGTTTCTCAACCTACTGTCTATTTAAGGAAGAATAAAAGTATAATGGTTGCTCATACACATGTATAGTTCATTCATGGGGATCAACCCTTGCCTCCTCTCTTCAGATTCCACCTCTAGTTACTAAAAAAATAAAGGATGGTTCCCACAATGTTGCTAGCAAAAGTCCTATGGCTTTAATACATTTATTCTTTGATGGTATTATTCAATGTAAACAAGTTTACAGAAATCTAGCCTTTAACATTAAATTCACTGAGTATATCCTACTGTTGTGACCTATTGAAAGCAAATTACTATATTACATCTTTTTTTCTGATGCTAAAGTAGTATAACAATTCCAACTATCACAAAAGAATAAAATAATAGTGTAACAGATATGCACAGTAGTAAGATAGAATGGTAGGTGTGGTTATCATATGACCAGTGATTCATTTTTACTTTGTATTTTCGATATTTTGTCTTAGGGAAATTGATTCATTACTTGATTCATTACCAATATAACTCTAAGTGATTTAAACATTTATTTCAGGGGTATTACAGGTGTTTCAGCCTGTCTCATTTGTTAGAGCATTTTGTATTACTCTCTTGAGTATTTTCCTGAAAAAGGGATATCTGATGCATTTCTGTATCATATCCAGCATCAATCACTTTGAGTAGGGTCTCACTCCACAAATCGAACAGCTTTTCTTCCATGACAGCTCCATATGTTTGCTGCAGCTGTTACACTTTCCAGGCAGAATCTGATTGTGCTCTGTTCGTAGTTTGTGTCCCTGTCAAAGAGGCAGTAAATTATTTCTCTCTGCTTTGATTTTTGATTTGCCTCAAAATTAATTGGCTTGAAATCTGTCCTACAGTTAGTCTTCAGTTGCCTCCAAAATGTACATGAAATTGCATCTGCATTTTTTTTTCATAACTATGAATCTGGGGAGTGCATACTATGAAGTTCACACAGAACTGTTTGAATACCAGCTCAAAGTCTGTTAATAGCTGTGGACGTGAAGTATACTGTTTTTTGTTTTGTTTTGTTTTGTTTTGTTTTGTTTCATTATTTTATAGTTTCTGGCTTAGGAAAATACTTCTGTTTTGTTGATTATCTTATACCAAGGCAGTATGTAGATATAATACTACAGTGTCCTCTACTACAGTACTGTTAATAACTACTACAACATTGAACACAATGCAAAGAATATACCATCCTGGAAATTCATTTCTATTTGCAGAAATATTAAAAATTTCCATGAAGTACACCTGGAAAATCATCTGTTCACAGTGGTTTTGTTGAAGAAGTTCATACATCTGAGAAATGCATGAGAGCTTAAGTTATTCCAAACTGGTTCGACTCGATGATCATTGTGGCTCCCTTCCAACTCAGAATATTATGTGAATATAATTTATTAAAATTAAATTTAAATTAAATTAAACTAAAAATTAAATAAGGCTACAAAGATGGTGAAGGGCCTAGAGGGGAAGATGTATGAGGAGCGGCTGAGGTCACTTGGCCTGTTCAGCCTGGAAAAGAGGCTGAGGGGAGACGTCATTGTGATCTACAGCTTCCTCACGAGGCAGAGTGGAGTGGTAGGCATCAATCTATTCTCTTCAGTGCCCAGTGATAGGACCCGAGGGAATGGTGTAAAGCTGCGACAAGGGAGGTTCAGGCTGGATATCAGGAAGAAGTTCTTCACTGAGAGAGTTGTCACACACTGGAACTGGCTCCCCAGGGACGTAGTCATGGCACCAAGCCTGTCGGAGTTTAAGAAACGTTAGGACTGTGCTTTTAGTCATACGGTCTGAATTTTTGGTTAGATCTGTGTGGTGCCAGGAGTAAGACTCGATGATCTTTGTGGGTCCCTTCCAACTCGGGATATTCTATGATTTTATGAAATAAAATTTAGCTTAATTTAATTAATTTAATCAATAAAAAAGTAAAACAATATTTTTAAATAAAATTTATTCCCATATGTTAATAAAAATCCACATCATTAAGAAGGTATGAATTTTGGTGGGATAACTAGCTAACAGTGACAGTAGTCAGTGTTATGAGAACCTTATTAATCCTTAAAAAACAAAATCATACATTTGTCTACCAAGTAAGCATTGCTGTACCATTTTTCATTGCATTTGATTACCTGGCTGCCCAGATAAATATGCAATGGACAAATAAATTTTATTGACCAAAAGCCTAATATGGCATGTCTTAAATTATACTTTTAATGAAACTTGCTGTAGTGCACATGTTCAAGTGACAAGTATATTTAAAAGCCCTGTGGGCACACAAACACAATTTGACAATTAAGGTCTGCCACCTATGAAGGAATGGAAAGTATTCACCATTCTAGCAGTATAAAAAATGACTTTAATTTCCAAAGATCTTATTTTTCACCAATCTTCTACCTCTATGATTCCACATTACTGCTCTGGTTTAAGGAACTCAACAGTTACTACAGAAGCATGTTGTTTTTGACATTGCTAAGTGCACTGTTTCTCTGTATGATTTCAGGATGACTGCAAGTGGTTGAGCTGTCATAGCACAGAAGCTTCAGTTCTCCCACCAAAAAATAAAAGCAGAAAGAATGTGCAGGTACTCATATACATGCACCATAATATAAATAAAATGACTTTCAGGAGCTAAGGCTGTTGACATAACAAAACCAGTGGTATGAAAAATCCTCCAAAAACCTTCCAAGACAGCTTTCTTTCTCAAAGCACAAAACCACTGTCTCCAATTTCTAATTCATTAAAGTAGATCTTTACAGATTATTTTGTTCCTTCTTTAACATGAAAGGAAAAGTTTGGGTATATATAAAACAAACAAACAAAAATAAAAACAAACAAACAAACAAAAAACAGCAGAAAATACAACATATTTCTTTAATGTGTGAGAAACAGGCAGTTGATGATATTATTTTGTGTTTGGTTCTCAATTTTCTGATGAAATGCTTAACTTTTTAACTGAAGACAGAAACTCAAGTTTTATGTCATTTTTAAAATTGTTTTAGTAAAAAGACTTTCAAAATGAGAAAAAGGAAAAAAAAGAAAAGATGGAAATTTGCTGAGGTGCTATATGGGAATGGGAAAAGTAAATTTATTATCCATATTAAGACACTTGTCCAACAAAACATTTAGCTTTAAAGTGTGAACACCACAGATTTTAGGGAGACACCTTGAGTGTTTAAGTACTTTTCTGAATAAGGCTACAGGGGGAAAGTTTTTGAATATATCAGTAAGCAGATAGACATATCTAATTTCATTAGAGCTATAAAAATTATCAGTTATGTGTTTGACTTCTCACCTGCCCCTCTCTCTAATTTTTAAGGGCTAAAGCAAATGCTCTCATTGTGTAGGTGTAGAAGAAGAGATGGAAGGAGGGAACGGGTTGGAAAGATGGGCAGAATGACTGGGCAGAATCCCATCTGGGGAGTGGCAGAGCCCTGGGGCAAGGGACTCAGAGCATCTGCTGAGGTTTTCTGTAGCAACTGCAGTCTGGCAGCATTGGACATAATGTGAAAATCTAATATGATTTCTGGTCCCTCTGGAAGATTAAATGCCTACAGATATATGCCAACTATAAGCCAGTTTGTGTTCCATATTCAAGCACTTGAATTCTGCCTAAAATTATATTTCCTCTGTAACAATGACATAAGTGATATTAGGAAATCATATTTTGTAAGTCATTCCTGGTTATTATTTTGGACCTCAAAATTCCAGGAGCAGACTACTAACTCAGACTGACATTTTTGAAGCAGTAGACCCTCTGTATCACTTGTTAAGGGAGAATATCAGTAGCTGTATGATAAACATTCTTAAAATGTAATTAATGCTAGAAATAGTGAGAAACTGTGAGAAACGTACTGCAGTGTGTACAAATAATTCTAGACATCACTGTAGAATCTATATACACATTATTGTCCAGTCATTCTTGACAATTATAAAACAAATTCCCTCAGTTCTATTCTAGTTGATGTTATTCAGGTAGGTTTTATGTGCAGTGAATCAAAATCTAGTCACAGAGACATGCAATAAAGAGAAGGCATTTTCTGCAAGATAATCTAAATTATGGATAGTCTATATATGTGTATTGAAATTTATTTGTCTTTTCTTAAATACAAAAGTTAACTTAAGCTCATCTTATCTATGCACAGACAACCAATCATTCAGACTTTTCCACCAAATGCTTTTTTTTTTTTTTTTTTTTTTTTATATATATGTATTTATATATATATATATATATATCACAGTGTATTGGGTTTATGTGACAAGGGTTTTGTAGCAGGGGACTGCATGGATGACCTCTGTGAGAAGAGTCCAGCTCCTTCCTCATGTTAGATAAGGGCCAGTTTCCTCCATCTCCAAAGGATCCAACACTGTCCAGAGCTGAGCTAATAAGTGATATTGTTTGCATGTCTGTGAGAGCATATTTAAGAAAGGGGAAAAAAACTGCTGTGAAACGGCAGCTGGGAGAGAGAGAAATGAGGAACAGCCCTGCAGTCACAAGGTCAGCGCAGGAGGTCAGAGGTGCTCCAGGTGCCAGAGCAGAAGACAAACTGCAGCCTGTGGAGAGGCCTCTGGTGGAGCAGGCTGTCCCTCTGCAGCCCATGGGTCCCACATGGAGCAAATCTCCATGCTGCAGCCCATGGAGGAGCCCCCAGTGGAGCAGGTGGACATGGTCTGGAGGAGGCTGCGGCTCATGGAGAGCCCCCGCAGGAGCAGGCCCCAGGCTGGAGCTGCAGCCCATGGAGAGGAGCCCACACAGGAGCTGGGGATCTGGTGGAGCTGCTGCCCACGGGGGACACGTGCTGGAGCAGTTTGCTCGCTGTGTTATGGAGCCATGTGGTCTTGAAGAGCTGCTGCCTGTGGCAAGCCCACACAGGATCGTTTTGGGAAGGACAGCACCATATGGGAGTGACCCCACGTAGAGCAGGGGCAGAGAGTGACCATGAAGGAGCAGCAGAGATGAAGTGGTAGGAACTGATGACAATACCTATTCCCGTTCCCCTGTGCTGCTTGGGGAGAGGACGAAGAAGAGGGTCGTTGGGGAGAAGGTGTTTTTATTTTATTTTATTTTATTTATTATTTTATTTTTTTTACACACTGCTGTAGCTTGTTAGTACGAGGTAATACATTTTATTAATCTCCCTATGCTGAGTCATTTTGCCCATGACAATAACTGTTGAGTGGTCTCCCTATCCTTATTTCACCCTTGAGCCCTTTTCCTTGTATTTTCTTCCCCTCTTTCTTTGAGGAGGGGAATGAGAGAACGGTTGTGGTGGAGTTCAGCCGACCAGCGGAGTAAAATCACTGCACAAAGTACTCCCTTAACGACAGCAACTGTCTGTAGTTCTTCATTAGGAAAGAATATGTAATATATTGATCTCTTGGATTGTACACATAAAGCTTGCCTGTACTTTGTAACATAATATATGAATATAACAAACCAAAATCTAAATTAAGAAAGACAGCATCAGTGAGGCAGACTGCTTCCAGATTAAACAGGATGTGGCCTGCATTTGAGGGTAGGTGTTACCATGAAAACTCCTTAGATCTCAGGCACTTGGGTCCTCTACCACTTGATAGTGCCTTGACAATTTTTATTTTCAGATGTTGAAATAAATTGTTAATAGCTGTAATGAATTCTATCCTATCTGGCTGGGTAAAATACAGTTCTCCAATATTGATTCAGTTTCCTTGAATATTCAATGCAAAACCATTGGATATTTGTTATTAGAAGAATTAACATGCACCAAAAAATAAGTGCATCACGGAGATTATATTTGCAAATAGATTTATTTTCTCTGCTATGCTAAATTATGTTCTTTCTCTATAAATCTTTATTAACACTGCCAATTCAGCATCTTTAACCTGATTGTTTCGTTTGCATGCTTTGCCTTTGTGATTGGATTAGAGTTTGTTTTACTTCACTCTTTATTATTAGCTCTCTGGATATGTAATTAAGGTTTATTACTTGACATTCAATTTACTTTGATCAGTGTTTCAATAGTGTTTCAAGTCTTACACAAAGGGAGCGATGCATAAAAATATTTTTCTGCTCCTGCAAGCCCTTGTGCAACTCCTCAGCTCAGTCTCTGTAGCTTTGTAAAGAAATAAATAAAAAAAAAAAAAGAAAAAAAAAAAGTAACTTGCAAATGACATAGGCTACTGCAATAACAATAGGCAGTGGAAGAGCTGAAAACTAGGCTTCAGTTCCTATTGGTGATATCATCTCATGGCCAATTAGTCATGTCGTTTTTGAGCTATTTAAAAACCTCCAAAAGTAACTTTTGTATTTCCTTTTTATATAATATAATAAATATATTCTAATTCAATATTCTATATAGAAATATAATTTCTCTAGTAGAGTTCATGGCCTAAGACATAGTTGATGGGAATAAGAAACTATATATATAAATATATGTGAAGGAGATAAAGAACTGGCTAAGAAGATGGCAAAGAAGTGATATTAAAACAAGTGTTCTCCAGATAGTCATTACGGATGAATTTTCTGAGGGATCATTTTTAATTTTCATCCTCATTGATAAATGACATTACAGAAAGAACAAAAAATGTTCCAATGGGGATCTCCCATAATACTGAAGCGAACTGGAGCAGTTCATGGGGAATCATGAGGAAAATTGTACAAACCAAAAATAACATAATTAGAAGTGGCAGTTCAAGAAACAGTTCTGGCTGAATTGGTCTCTTCTGAATGATCAAACTGCAAATACAGTATAACTCTGGAAAAGTCTGTCATGATTTTAGGAACTGAAAAGGCCTCATTTATAGGACTATGTATTCTCACGTCTGAAGCAATGAGAAGGTGATATGTAACTAATAAAGATGTGATTGAAAAACAAACAAATAACAACAAAAAAAAACCAAGCAAACAAAAAATTTTTATTCTAAATAATCTGAAAAAAAAATAAAAAAGAAAGAATGAAGTAAAATACTAAGACATTAAAGGGCTTTGACTTCACTCATTTTGTTCAACATAGTTGTAATTTCTGGAAAATAAATGAAATGTAGGGTGTTGTACTAGTGCACTGAGCAGAAAGTGCACCAAGCAGAAAAGCAGAATAGGCAAGTGGGAACTGAAGAGATGTGTCCACGTGTCCTGAGGGATGGAGTTATTAAATCATTGTCCATTATATTTGAGAAGTTGTGACAAACAGTGTAGTTCCCAATGACTGAAAGAGAGGATACAACATCCATTAAAAAAAAATTGAAATAATAATAATAATTAAAAAAAAAATGAAAGGAAGACCTGGGAAACTACAGGCCAGTCAGTCTCACCTCTGTGCCTGGCAAGATCATGGAGCAGATCCTCCTGGAAATTATGCTAAGGCACATGGAAAATAAGGAGGGGAGAGCCTTGACTGGGGACAGCCAAGGTGACTTCTCTAAGGGCAGATTATGCCTAACAAATCTTGTGGTCTTCTACAGTGGGGTTATAGCACTGAGGGGGAAGAGAAATTTACATCATCTACCTGGACTTGTGCAAACCATTTGACACTGTCCCACTAATATTCTTGTCTCTAAATTGGAGATGTGGATTTGACGGATGGACCACTCACCGATAAAGAATTGGCCAGATGATCACACTTAAAGAGTTGCAGTCAATGACTTGATGTCCAAGTGGCAATCAGTTATGAGTGGTGTTTCTCACGGGTTGGTATTGGGACTGTCACTGTTTAACATCTTTGTCAGCGACATTGACAGTGGGATCAAGTGCACTCTCAGCAAGTTTGCTGATGACACCAAATTGTGTGGTACAGTTGACACGATGGAGGGAAAGGGATTCTATTCAAAGGGACCTGGACAGGCTTGAGAGGTGGGCCTGTGTGAACCTCACTAAGTTCAACAAGGCCAAGAGCAAGGTCCTTCATGTGGGCTGGAGCAATCCTAAGCACAGGCTGGGTGGAGAAAGGTTTGTGAGCAGCTCTGAGGAGAAGGACTTGGGGATGTTGGTTGGTGAGATGTTCAACATGACCTGGTGTGGTGGTTTTATGTTGCTGAGCAGCTGAACTCCACCACAACCGCTCTCTCACTCTCCCTCCTTAGAAGAAGACGGGGAGAAGAAAGTATGCTGGAAAGAAAAAAAGAAAAAGAAAAAAGAAAATTAAAAAAAAAAAAACAAAACACTCATGGGTTGAGATAAGGATAATTTAATTATAGGGAAAATAAGAGGGAAAAAAAAAAAAAAAAGAAAAAGGAAGCAAAATCTTCACAGAAGCAGAGAGAGAAAAATTACTTTCTACTTCCCATCAACGAGTCATGTTCAACCACATTCCAGGAAGCAGGATCTTAGCAGTTGTTCGGGACAGCAGACATCTTTGTAATGAGAGCACCACTCTCCCCCCTTCCTCCCTCACCCTTTCCCCTTTCCTACCTTTCTTTGCTGAATGTGACGTCATATGGTATGGAATATCCCTTTGGTTGGTTTAGGTCAGCTTCCCTGGTGATGTCCCCTCCCCACCTCTTGCTCACCCCCAGACTGCTGGCCCTTGGGGGGAGGGTGGGGAGGGTGTGTTGGGGGGAGTCTTGATGCTGTACCAGTATCACTCAGCAGTAGACAAAGCACTAGGGTGATAATAATGCTGTTCTAGTTACAGGCGCAAAGCACAGAACTGTATGGGCTGCTGCAGGGAAAGTTAACTCCATCTCAGCCAGACATAGTACACCTGGTAATGTGTGCTTGCAGCCCAGAAAGCCAACCATATCCTAGCAGCTTGAGGGAGGTGATTCTGCTGTTCTGCTCTGCTCTCACAAGATCCCACATGGAGTACTGCATTCAGCTCTGGGGTCTCCAGCACAACAAGGACAAGGACATATTAAAGTGTGTACAGAGAAGGGCCACAAGGATGATCAAAGGGCTGGAGCACCTCTCCTATGAAGGTTGAGAGAGTTGGGGCTGTTCAGCCTGGAGAAGAGAGTGCTCTTGGGAGACCATTTAGCAGTCTTCCACTATTTAAAGGCGGTCTAGAAGACAGCTGGATAGTGACTCTTTGTCAGGGTGCGTGGTGATAGCACAAGGAGCGATGGTTTTAAACTACGGATGGTAAAATAGACAGTAGATTTAGATTAGATATAAGGAATAAATTATTTGCTCAGAGGGTGATGAGACACTGGAACAAGTTGCCCAGAGAAGTTGTGGATCCCCCATCCCTGGAAGTGTTTAAGGTCAGGTTGGATGGGGCTTCGAGCAAGCTGGTCTAGTGGGAGGTGTCCCTGCCCATGGCAGGGTGGTTGGAACTAGGTGATATTTAAGGTCCCTTCCAACCCAAACCATTCTATGATTCTATAAGTAATACTCATTAATACTTTTCTCTGTACTTGCAAAGAACAAAATGCTCTGTATGGTTATATTTATTCATATTATGAAGAATAATATTGATTTAGCATAACTTTACATTACAGTTTCAAATTCTGTTTTATACTGGGAAAGCTATATGCACACCCTTTATAATATAAACTGCTTTCCACATACAGTGCCAATTGTCTTATATTAAATCATGTTATTTCCAGACAAGATGAAACCCACACATAAATGACAGTAGAACTTGCTCTGCTGCTAGGGCATTCTCTAGATTTTGGTCTTCCTGTATTACCTGGAAGCTTTTTTGTTTAAAGAACTGTCCATTGACCAGTATGTTTGCACAAACTGAAAGGATGCACCAGATTGTTTATTCAATCTCAATTTTCTGAGCCTAATCAAGTTATGGGACATTAGATGGATGGTAGGTTTTGTTTGTTTGTTTGTTTTTAAAAAGGATCTTCTTCAGAAACTGTTTGAAGATTGTACACTCATGGTCACAAAAGAAAATAAAACAACAAAAAACATTTGTTACAATCTAGGTGAAGGTGAAGGACCTGGAAAACCTTTTGCAGACTTAAGACTTTTCAGGTCTAGATTTAATGTCTGCTATCTTCAGACCTGACTACAGCAATCAGGTAAACATTTAGCAGTTTGATATAAAACCTATGAAATTAAGCAGCAGCATTATGTCTAGCCCTCTGTATTGATTGCTAATGAGTGAAGTGCTAAGGAAATGCTAAGTAACAGTATGATTGAATATAGATGCTGACTAGGCAAAGACATTTTGCAAAATAAATAAATAAATAAATAAATATGAGACTACTCAAACGCTAAACTTTCAAGTTGCTTCTATTTTGAAATTTTAAAGTTTTTAAAAAGCAAGTATTGTGTGGGTATACACACAGATATCACAGAATGTATATTTTGTACCTGTTATTATTAATTATTATTGTTATTGTTATTATTATTTTGAAGAAGAAAGAAAATGATTAAGTAAAATCCATGCCCTCGTCTTTGCATGTCAAAAATAGTTTTAAAGTTTATACAAGAAAAATAAACATACAGAATTATTTAAGAAAAAAATCCCTTTTTATGTTATTGAGTTATTGAATATAATTTTTTACTTAGGAAATTATGTTTAAACCATGTGTGAACTAAGGGTTTTTGTGTATTTATTTTTTGTTTGTTTGTTTGTTTGTTTTCCATTAAACATCTCTCATAAAATAAATGTGAATACCACACAGATTTCAACACAAGATATATATGTATAGATATAGCAATATTGCTATTGCTAAGCAACCAGTTCCCCTGCCTTCTGCTCTGATGAAAAGTGCATTTACTAGAGCTACATGGAATTAAATTTCTCCTGAGAAGTCCTTTTGGTCAGTCTAGGGGGGCTTTAGTCATAGCCTTTTTAAAGAATAATTCATGACATTGTGTTAAAATTAGCACTTTAGCAATATTGTTGAGATATCTGAAATTCAGCAATCTCACTTCACTCTGCCTCTTGGTAATTTTGCTGCATAGAAAAATAAACTTGAGTGTCTTTAATTTTTATCTTCAGAGTTAATTGTGCTGTTTCAAGATTGGAAATGTGTCGATTGACTACCGTATGTACATATATGTGAATTTGCAGTACATTCTCAATGTATTATCTGAAGAGCCACTACAAAGATGTGATTATTCTAAAAATATATTTCCATATTCTTGCAGTTTAAGACATTTTCATTTTGCAAACATTTCCAGCTCTTCATGGACCTTCTCCAAAAAGCACCAAGCCAACAAAAAATAAGCATTCTTTCTATTGTACAGGGCAAGCAATTTTTTTTTTTTTTCATATCCTGGAAATAATAATTTTGAATTTCCCATTACTCCTTATTTCAAAGTTGTTTTGTATATGCATGTTATGAAGATCTGTTCTACCTCGAAGAATAACTTATAAAATAAGTGGACAGAAGGACAAATATGAGCTTTCCTGAAAACATAAATCAGGCCAGGCAGTTCTTATTTTTTTTCTCTCTCTCTTTGCTTTTGTGTGTTTTAAATAGGCTTGGATATCTTATAATCAATAGCACAGCAGGAAAAAATAAGTCCCATATACAAAATATAATATACAAAAAATATACAAAAATACTAAAAAAAAGTCCCATATACACTAAAAACTTAAAAATAAGTCCCATATTCACTAAAATCTGTGAAGCATAGATGTAGCCCCTCTTGGGCTTGGATTCAGAAAAATCCTACCTACCACTCCTAAAAGCCCTGTTTACCACCTAATACAGCTATACTTCATCGGATTTTATCTTCCTCTGAACATTTGGATAAGATGATTAATCAAACACCAGACAGTTCCCAAAAGATATTGCAGAACACAGAAACTTGAGACTGACCAAAACAAAAAAAAAAAAGTGTTTAAAAGAACTTTGTAAATCCTTCAAATGTTACAGGAAATGGTAAATAAGTGGTAAGTAGAAAAGAGTGGGGAAGAGAGGGCTCTTGTTAAAATACAACCCATATGGGGAATTTAGACTCAAAAAATCAGATCTTAAATTTAGTTACGTCTCATTGGCTTCTTCATTGAGACCTGCATATAGACCCTAGATCTAAAGGAATGCTTTTGGAAGTCCATAATACTTACAGAGATCCATTTACAAATCCTCAGTTATCTCTGCATGGACATATCTCTCATCTTGATCTCTCACAAGGGACATATTTAGTTGATTTGCACAGGATTTGACATTTCTTATAGTGTGTATTTAATGAATTTAATTGATACTTATATAATTAAATTTTATTCAATACTAAATTAATTAATACAATTTTAATAGTGACTTCCTTAATGCCTATTAAGACATCTTTTCATATCTAGATCAATACTTGATACACCATAAAGTAAGAATCCTTGACAAATGTTCCTGCTACTGGAGCTCCAACATGTAGTGCTCCTCAGTTCAGGGAACATAACAAATGCAATAAAATAATGTATTTGTTTATAAATAATTTTATGCTTTTTGTTTTATTTCATCTGTCATCCAAGAGGTTTCTGAGGTTGCTAACTATATTTCAGTTGTTATAAAGATCACTCTATCCACCACTGAAATAAAAAGTGTCACCTTCTCAGGAGTGCATAGTGGTAGTTCCGTTCTTGTACTGCTGAGCAGAGTATTGCATCCAATTCAGATTGCAAGGGGAACTAGGAGGATAGAAGGTAATTTTTCAGTATATCTCAAAATACTTTTAAACCTGTGAAAAATACTTTGATATTTAGTGACCCAAATATTTAGTGTCCATCACACCTAGCTTCCAGATAGAACCATTTATCTCCATGTAGTTTGTTTGAACTATTTTGGCGTGGACTTGAGAGAAATACTATGCCTTCTCTGAATTTAGACTTCATGCCGTCCATTCTGACTGCACATGCCCAGGAAGCCACAAAAGTTCTCTAGATTTGGATGTACAATGAGAATATATGTAAATGGGATATAAGGTAATCTTACTTTAGGTATGAAATTGCATTAGGACTTGTCTACATAAAGACAACAAGGAATGTTAACCTGAATTAACTGAAGTTGCGAATTCAGACCATCATAATTATAGTACATTAGGGGATTCACATCCTGAATAAATTAAATTAAGCAAATGAAAGCCTTTTTAATTGTACATGAGAGTGTCCAGGCAGGAGTTTAATGTAGTTTAACTAATCCATTTTAAAAGTTAATTCCAATTGATCTTCATGGGTGTCCATGAAAGCAAGTGTGTTAAGATATATATACATATGAATACATAAAGAATCTCAAATAACATCAATAAAATAAAACTAATAAAAAGCAGCTTTTTTCACATGCATTTTCTATTTCATGGAGTATACTGATTACATATTAAAAATCACATAAATGGTCAAAATAAAAGAGTTCCAAGTTTCCAGAGATACTAGGTTTCTAAGAATAATGGACATTTCAGGTCAAACTCTAGTAGGAAAACATTATTCACTTTTGTGTGTGGATCAATCTCATTAAGCTCCCTGTTACCTTTAATATGATTATTCATCTAGAAAAGCATCATGATAACGGTCTACACAGAAAACCTTAAATGATAAGGTCCGTACACCATAAATGAAATAAATACCTAAATAAAATAAAACTTGGACAGTATTTCACAGACATACTATCTTAAGCAGAGCATAATCTGTTCTCAGTGCTGCACCTATGTCTTCAAATGGAGAAAATGATCTGAGGAAGAATCAGAAGTTGAGGCCTAAGGACAAAATACATTACAAGGGTGTTGATGTAGTCTCCTTCTCTGGAGATAGTCAAGGCCCGTCTGGATGCCTACCTGGACAACCAGCTCTAGAAAACCTGCTTTAGCAGGGGGGTTGGACCAGATGATCTCTTGAGGTCCCTTCCAACCTTTACAATTCTGTCATTCTGTGATTCTGTGATGTTTATAGCCTCTTGTATATTTTTAATTTCCTGATTTCTTTTTTGCAATATATATTCCCTATACAGCTGAAAAATTTCCTTCATTGTGTAAATTGTAAGGCTTGTTTTCAGCACAATTGGAAGCATGCAACACTTTTTCCTCTTGTAATTCCTGAAGGACTATAAATGGTCCCTCATACTTACGTAGCGACTTACACAAAATTTGTTATTGCAGTTTCTACTTTCTGAATAATATCAGTTGTAATTCAGAATAATAATTTCCTATTTGTACAGAGCACTTTTTCAGCTGCTAATAAATTATCCAAGGAAGTAAACTTTGTATGCTGTATAACTAAACTAATTAAACTGTGGAGAGTTTGTAGTGAATGATTATTGTTTTATAATATTTCCACTAATCACAAATTCTTATTCTCAGATGTATCAACCTGAAGCAATAATATAATGAAAACAAGAAATGTATTCTAAATTATTGCAAATTTGAGCCAAAAATGAGGGACATTTCATGTAAAAAGGGAATGTTTTCATATTTAAATTGACACCAAAGAAAAAAAAATAAAGTAATATTTGCATTCTCCAGCAGAAGGTTAACATGCTGTACATCTGACCTAATGACCTAATCATTAAGAATAATAGTGAAGTGTAAATTGGGAAGTTTAACACTAAAAGGTGTGAACTATGAGAAAGATCAGAAATATAATTAGTGAGCTTGTCATTGCCTTAAAAAAAAATAAAAATAAAAAAGTAGGAATGCTGTTAGTAAGGTTTGTTTCAATACTGATTGCATTCAGGTCCTAGTCTCTCTCTCTCTCCTCTCTCTGTTTCTTGTTATGTATTAGATCACACAGATCTAATGAAATCTGTAATTTCATAATCTGGGGCTAAAACGTCAGGTAAAATGTTGAAATTTGTTTATATATATTTTTTAAGAGATAGCATAAAATAGCATATTGAAATGAACCAATTTCTAACTTCTAATCTGCAATATATTTGTTTTAAAATTATTTTATATAAACCAAATAAGAAGAATTTTCAGGCAAAATGAAATTCTGAAGTTTTGCCTGGTAATTCTCATTACTGAAATTTTATTATCATATTCTGTTAATAAAGCCTTATTATTATTATTACCGTCATCATCATTGTTATTTAAATCTGATGCTCTAAGGTGACATTTCAGTTGTGTGTATTGGAGATGTTACCAGGAAGCTTTCAGGTCATAGCAGAGGGACACACACCCACACACACACACCCACACACACCCCCTTATAACTATGTCCAAGTGTAATTCCATCCCCATGCAACTCAGACGGCATCGCGTGCATTCTCTTTGCCTTTGTTTCTAGGGGACGGAAGCAGAGATATATGGGCCCAACATATCCACAGCTTGTGGGATAGTTAGCAATTGTAGGACAGCAGACCTGCACTTGCCCTACAAATTCAGTAACCCCTCCTTGTTATAAGTTACTTTCTCATAGAATCAAACTATTTCAAGATTTTTTTTTTAATAAAGTGAGAAAGCTTTATTAATTGAGTAATTAAGTAAGCAGACACAAGCAAAACAGCGCTGGGCGGCCGGGGAGTCTCAGCTCCACCCACGGCGCGCGCTGGAGTGACAAACTATTTCATATTTGTACAGCAGAACACTGAATATTCAATTAATGCCTATACATATTCATTACCCAATCCCGCCTTCTCTCGCTTCGTATGCTGATTAGCTTATCAGTCCTTTGCGCTTGCGCAGATTCTTCCAAGAATTGTGGGCAGGGGTCTTTGGGACGTGGGCAGTGGTCTTTGGGAGGAAGGCCGTAGGTCTTCCTCGCAGTGTATTTTTCATCTTTGGCCTGGAATGTAGTGATTTGACAGGCTTGCAGTTTCTTTATCGGCCTGAGCTAGTTTATGTTCTTGTTGTCCATTTGTTTTTCTTTCTGCCTGGGACGTGATGGTCTGGCAAGCCTCTGCAACCAGTCTCCACACATCCTTCGCCTCCTGGCCCCCCCCAACAGCACATCCTTCAGACTCAGACAACCTCCTCCCCAGCCAACAGATAACCTTGACTATATATTCCAATCTCAGTATGCAGACAACAATTTATTCTACTGTCTAATTAACTAAGCATTATTTTACACTTAACTATTTACTTGCTTGTTTCAGAGTCCCAGTTACATAGTCTCTGACAGGTTTTATTATAGATATATTCTGATAGGTTCGGGTATTGTTCTGCGGTGAATTTGTTTTAACATGAGATCACAAGGTCTCTGTACAAATCGGGAATTTTACTTAACCCTGTGATATCACAGTCTGTTCGCTTAACCACATGTCTCAACCTTTGTTATTGTGTAACTTCCCCCTCCTTACTCAATGAACAAATATTCACAATTTATTACACTCCTGACTCCAAAAGACAGCTTCTGGGAATGTTTGGACTGTGTTTCCAGAGCACAAAAGGATTGGAATGCACATCTATGAACTAGCCTAATTAGGCTCTTTCTTTTGTCAAGTCTAGAAAATACTGTTTCAGAAAATAAGTTGCAACAGCTCGTATACTAATTTTTCAGCATAATAAATAGGAAATGTCATATACAGAGCTACATCTTAATGCTTTTTGCTCTTTGAGGATCTTTGGCATAGAATTTGTGAGTGTAGAAATACCATGTGCTGTTGGGATTTGCAGTTTAAATATTTGTCTCTATGTAGACAGCTAAGTTACTTCTTTAAAAAATGGAATAGAGATTGTTTTCCTTCCAAACCACATGGGAGATTTAATACGTTGTTTCTTTAATCCTCTGTCCCTCTGTTATCACCTGAAAGCTTCCTGGTACATTACCTTAACTCACAACATGGCAGATGTGGACTCTGCCATCTGCAGTACAAGATGAATTATTTTTTTAAGACAAGAATACAAATGTAATATGTTAAAAAGAAGAGGCACAAGGAAGTGTGACAATCTAGGCCAAGATTTAGAGGTGTCATATTAGAAGTGAGTTTTGATCCCTTTTCTGGGAACTGCATATAGATCTTATCCAATAGTCTTAATACACAAATGATTGGTGATATCACTACTTTCTGCATCTTACTTAAAATGAAAGTTGTCATTTTTTGTGTTTTGCTAAGAGGGTTCAGGATCCCTTGAGAAGACAGGGGACTACAGAGTTTGAAGATCAGAACTTGAGCAGTCAGCCTTATCTATTGCTTCTTCAGTGATTGAGATACCAAAATTTGTCTATCTGACAAGGATATTTATATACAGGATCTGTATATAAAATGTGTGTAAAAAATTCAATGACTCATTTTTGATGTCTAAACGTAAGTACAGTGGTATTTGAGATACACTAACATGGTCAACATTATTTGGTAGACACAATGTGAGACTCACACTCTTCCTGAAGTAAGGCTGAACTGAAGTGAGATGCAAGAGCCCATCAGAAATGGTTCTGCATTACCTATATTTGGACATCAAGACAACTGTATTGATCCATAGCTGTCCCTTATATATATATAAATATATATATATAAGTATATATATATATATATATACTTACAGCCCACTCTCAGCCCCCTAGCTCATACAGATAATCTTTCTAAAGATCTTGAATTGAGTCTCATAAATAATTTGTAACTACCTAGGTGTACTTTACTAAGAAACGCACTCTGGAACTTGGCTAAGAATAATTTCTCTAAATACCCTCTATAATTGCCTGTGGGCTAAATTAATCCAGGCTTAACATAACTGCATGCACTGGACGCATTTCCTAAGTATGTATTGAACTTTTTGACAAATACTTCCTTTTAAGTAAAAATAAATATAGTTTTAAAATATCTACAGTCAGAGTCATTTAATTTGATGTAATCTCATCTAAAATTTGGTGTTGTATACAACATGCTTTCTACTGAAAGATCAGTTAAAACAAGGATGTTTTTAAGTATATTAGGAAAGGTTAAATACTAAAGGATACCGTTCAGTATGAAACAGAAGTATTAGTTTTTTTGTTTGGTTGGTTGGTTGGTTTTTTTTACCCTATTTTAATTTTCATAAGTAGAAATGAAATGCAAATTTAAAAGAGAAATTATTTTACATTGACCAAAATTATATAAAACTTTAATGGCACATCAAGAATCTTCCTAAATAGGAACACTAAAAAATTTCTTAAAAGTCACACAGTAGTAAGCTAAAATTAAAACATTACACCTGATCTTCTACATGCTTTGGTAGATGAGGGCAATGTAACAGCCCTCATGAGACAATTACAAGGCAACAATATGGAGGAGTTTGGTGGTTATTCTGTGTTACAAACATTGGAGCTGCCCAAGGAATCTGGGAAATACAAAGGGTTTCTGTATATCTGTATATATAAATTATTATATACATATATATATATACATATATATATGTATTACTCTTTAACAGAAAGAACAGCTTATTGGATATAACATATAGCTGACAATTGTCTTTTTTTTTTTTTTTTTTCTTTCCTTCCCAGTTATCAGAAATTTGGGTAGGTGTTTTATGGTTTAACCCGGCTGGCAGCTAAACAGCACACAGCTGTTCGCTCACCCTCCCCCCTCCCTCTCTGGGATGGGGGAGAGAAACTGGAAAGTGAAGACTGTAAGTAGAGATAAAGACAGTTTATTAAGACAGGAAAATAATAATAACAATAATAGTAATAATAATGTGTACAAAACAAGTAATGCACAATGCAATTGCTCACCACCCACTCACCAGTGCCAAGCCTATCCCAAGGCAGCCACCCCTCCTACTCCAGCTAGCCACCCTTATAAATTGTTTAGCATGACGTCAGATGGTATGAAATACTCCTTTGGCCAGTTTGGGTCAGCTGTCCTGGGTCTGTCCCCTCTCAGATCCTGCTGCACCCCCAGCCTGCCCGCTGGCAGGACAGAGCGAGGAGCTTGGCTTGGTGTAAGCACAGCTCTGCAACAATTAAAACATCAGCATGTTATCAGCACTTTTCTCATCCTAATCCAAAACACAGCACTCTACCAGCTACTAGGAGGAAAATTAACTCTGTCCTAACTGAAAACAGGACAGTGAGCAAGTTATATCACTATATATGAAAATTGAAATGTTTTAAATTTTAATCATCTTATTAGTCACTATTTTCTACACTTTATTGAAAGATGCACTATGCCTCAATATAAAGGTAGCAATATATACTAAAATGCATAAAAATATCATTTTGGGATACTGTAGAACGCAATAACCTTTTTCCTTGGAATTTCTCATTTCAGTTATTACTGGCTCAATGGCATGAGCACATCCTGCAGACATATCTTACAGCCCACAGCCAAGATTAACCTAATTCAATGTTTTTTTTTCAATTCTATTTTAGCTGTCTTTTACTTTATCTAAATCAGACATATTGATTGCCCCATTTCCTTAGTTAATCAAACACACTCAGTGTGATTTACAAAGTCCCGTACCGTTTGACTGAAAGGTGATCTGATAAGTTTTAAAAATGAAATCAAACCATCCCAGGAAACACAATTTGATGAGCTGAACTGGCAATACTTCAACTACTTCAAAATATGTGGTTATTTATTTACCTTTATATAATTTATAATGATATAAATTATATACAATACGTAGGAAAGGATCTTATTTAACATAAAAGTGAGCTGGTAATGCACAAGCAAACATGCACACATTCCCTACTGGATATTTGAAAATTATTCCTTCTTCAGTGAGGTAAGGTCTGATGCTGTACTGTGACAATGCTGGTTTTCCTTATGGATCCAGTAAGAACAGAAATCAGACTCTGTAAGATACTGATTAAAATACTGTGTATTAAAGCCATTGTGAGAAAGATAATTCCAGATCCTGGGAACACTGAACTGGGCAAAACTGCATAAACCTAAGGTCAGATCATGTCACACTGCAGATATACGACCAAGGAAGACATTCAGCAGTACTATGGATTTGGGGGTTTTATAGTATTTTCTTTTTTCTCTGAGATAAAAAAACAGGACATGACAGTGCCATCATTGCAGGTGCCTCCAGACAACATGTACAGGCATCTCCTTTGCAGTTAGTCAGCTAAGTTTGTCCTGTGGTCAATGCCTGTTCAGGTCAATTGCTATTTGGATCACTAACTCCATAATGTCCTCCAGGTAGGATCACCATGCATATATCTTATGAAAGTGTGTTTTAGTAATTCACTGTTCCAGAAGAGACCTTATACTAGTAGTTCTTGTAAAATTTGTTGGAAGGTGGTTTGTTGTTTTTGTTTGTTTGTTTTTACTGTACAGTATCATACTATATTTTATACTGCACAAGAAATATATAATGAATTAGGTAAGCAAGCTAAAATATGATTATTAATTTACTTGAATATCAGTTGGAATGTCTTGGGGTGTGAGACTTTTTCCATTTTGAATTTAGGACTATAAATAAATTGAAAAAAAGTAAATTAAAAAAAAAAAAAGAGAGAGAGAGAGAGACAGAGAGAGGATGATTACATATTGAATTCTCAACCAAGAAGATTAGATAAGATTTATACACTAAATTAATATAATATTTATCACCTAACCCTACAGTTCATGTGTTTGTGACCTGACTCCTTCCTCAACTTTGTTATTATTTACTCAGCTTCAACCACTTGTGGAGATAAATAGTGGGTTTTATTCCCTCAGTTGATATGCATACATCTCAACTGACACACATGTATGCACAGGAATGCACACGTGCACACAGACAATCATATTTCAGCTGGAGTTGAAATGTGAGAAGGACTTTCAAATCTTGAAATCTTGAATTGTCACCTTCAACAGAAGAAGTACATAAAAGAACAAACAGGACAAGTAATGCTTGTGTCTCTGGAGATTTAGGGGAAGGAAAATTGAAGAGAAGGTGCTGATTTATCTACCACACTATTGTTTTTTCACTGAAATTCTTATTTAGATACAACCACAGGATGTAAAATTCATATGCTTTGAAAATGCAAATATAGAATTCATGTGGATGCAATACAAATAGTTTTTTTAAGCAGTAAAAATTGCAGAAATAACTGGAAGAACCACAGGTTAGAAATTAGTTTATAAAGTTGAAGATCTTGTGCTCTGGAAGGAAATCACAGAATCACAGAACTGTAGGGGTTGGAAGGGACCTCCAGAGATCATCGGGTCCAACTAGAGAAAGTTGCCAAGGTAGGTATCCAAACAAGTACTGAATCTCTCCAAAGAAGGAGAATCCACAACCTCCCTGGGCAGCCTGTTCCACTGCTCCATCACCCTCACCATGAAGTTCTTTTGCATACTTGTGCAGAACTTCCTATGCTCCATTTATGGCCATTCCCCTTGTCCTGTCCCCACAGACCACTGAAAAGAGGTTGGCCATATCCCTTTGTCTCCCACCTTATTTATAATACCTTATTTATAAACATTAATACCTTATAATAATACCTTATATAATGTATAATACCTTATATATGATACCTTATATAATACCTTATTTATAAACATAAACATATAATACCTTATTTATAAACATTGATGAGGTCCCCTCTCAATCTTCTTTTCTCAAGGCTGAACAGACACAGGTCTCTCAGCCTTTCCTAATAGGGGAAATGCTCCAGGTCCCGTATCATCTTTGTGGCCCTCCGCTGGACTCTTTCCAGGAGACCCCTGTCTTTTTTTATACCAGTGAGCCCAGAACTGGACACAGTACTCACGGTGAGGCCTGACCAGGGCAGAGTAGAGGGGGAGGATCACCTCTCTTGACCTGCTGGCCACATTCCTTTGAGTGACCATCCCTGGAGGTCTTTAAAAGACATTTAGATGTAGAGTTTAGTGATATGGTTTAGTAGAGGACTTGTTAGTGTTAGGTCAGAGGTTGGACTAGGTGATCTTGGAGGTCTCTTCCAACCTAGATGATTCTGTGATTCTGTGATTCTGTAATGCATGCCAGGATCGCATTGACCTTCTTGGCCACCAGAGCACACTGCTGGCTCGTGGTCAACCTGTCATCCAGTAGGATCCCCAGGTCCTTCTCCGCAGAGCTACTCTCCAGTAGGTTAACCCCCAGTCTGTACTGATACATGCAGTTGTTCCTTCCCAGGTGCAGTACTCTACACTTGCTTTTGTTAAACCTCATCTGGGTTCTTCCTGCCCATCTCTCCAGCCAGTCCAGGTCTCTCTGAATGGCAACACAGCCTTCTGGCACATTGGCCACTCCTCCCAGCTTTGTATCATTGGCGTACTTGCTGAAGGTAGACACTATTCCCTTATCAAGATTGTCGATGAAGATGTTGAACAAGACCAGACCCAGAACTGACCTCTGGGGAACACCACTAGTCACAGGTCGCCAGCCAGACTCTGCACTACTGATCACCATCCTCTGAGCTCGGCCAATCAGCCAGTTCTCAACCCACCTTACTGTCCACTCCTCTATCCCACACTTTCTCAGCTTTGTTGGCAAGATGTTGTGGAAGACAGTATTAAAAGCCTTGCTGAAGCCAAGGTGTTCCCACAGCATTCTCCTCAAGAAACTGGCTGTTCTTGGCTTGGACTGGTGTATGCTTCATTGGGTTAGAAACTCGCTGGGTAGCTGAGCCCAAAGAGTCATGGTGAATGGAGTTAAATCCAGTTGGAGGCCAGTCACTAGTGGAGTCTCCCTGGGCTCAGTACTAGGGGCAGTTCTCTTTAATATCTTTATCAATGATGTGGATGAGGGGATAGAGTGCACCCTCAGTAAGTTTGCAGATGACACCAAGTTAGGTGCATGTGTTGATCTGCTTGAGAGTAGGAAGGCTCTGCAGGAGGATCTGGATAGGCTGCACCGATGGGCTGAGGTCAACTGCATGAAGTTCAACAAGGCCAAGTGCCAGGTCTTGCACCTGGGGCGCAACAACCCCAAGCAGTGCTACAGGATGGGAAATGAGTGGTTGGAAAGCTGCCTGTCAGAGAAGGACCTGGGAGTTTTGGTTGACAGTCGGCTGACTATGAGCCAGCAGTGTGCTCAGGCAGCCAAGAAGGCCAACAGCATCCTGGCTAGCATAAGAAACAGTGTGGCCAGCAGGTCCAGGGAAGTGATTGTCCCCCTGTACTCAGCTCTGGTGAGGCCGCACCTCAAGTACTGTGTTCAGTTTTGGGCCCCTCACTACAGGAAGGACATGGAGGTGCTTGAGCAAGTCCAGAGAAGGGCTACGAAGCTAGTGAAAGGTCTGGAGAACAAGTCTTACGAGGAGCGGCTGAGGGAGGTGGGATTGTTCAGCCTGGAGAAGAGGAGGCTCAGGGGCGACCTTATTGCACTCTACAGGTACCTGAAAGGAGGCTGTAGCGAAGTGGCGGTTGGTCTATTCTCCCACATGCCTGGTGACAGGATGAGAGGGAATGGGCTAAAGTTGTGCCAGGGGAGGGTTAGGTTGGATATTAGGAAGAACTTCTTTACTGAAAGGATTGTTAGTCACTGGAATAGGCTGCCCAGGGAAGTGGTTGAGTCACCATCTCTGGATGTCTTTAAAAGACATTGAGATGTAGAGCTTAGTGATATGGTTTAGGGGAGGACTTGTTAGTATTAGGTCAGAGGTTGGACTCGATGATCTTGTAGGTCTCTTCCAACCTAGAAAATTCTGTGATTCTGTGATTCTGTGATTAGATGACATCCACTGCTCTCCCCATCTACCCAGCTGGTGATGCTATCATAGAAGGTAACGATGTTGGTTTCCCCTTGGTGAATCTGTGCACACTACTGCTCATAACTCCCAGGGGAGTCTTTGAAGCAAAGACTGAAGCAAAGATGGCATTTGGTATCTTTGCCTTCTCAGTGCCCCCAGTTACCAGGACACCCTCCTCATTCAGCAGGGGACCCACATTATCCCTAGTCTTCCTTTTACTGTTTACATACTTAAAACAAAACAAAACAAAACCCACTTCTTATTATCCTTTATCTACCTTGCCAGCTTCATCACCAGGTAGGCTTTAGCCCTCCTCATCATGTCCTTGCAGGCCCTGCCTGACAACACTCCTGTTCTCCTCTCAAGAGGGCAGGCGCTTTTTCCACATTTCATAGACCTTCTTCTTCCTTTTGATCTTATTGATGAGCTCCATGCTCATCCATGCAGGTCACCTTCCCGCTTTTCCCGATTTCCTACTCTTAGGGATGCACTGATCCTGAGCTTGAAAGAAGTGCAGTTTAAATGTCGCCCAGCTCTCTCAAGCACCCTTACCTTCTAGCAATCTAGCCCATGAGATACCCCCAGGTAAGTACCAGAAGAGGTCGAAGTTAGCTCTCCAAAAGTCCAGGGTAGCAATCCTACTTTACGCCTTACTTCTTCCACTCCAGATCTTGAACTCCACCATCTCATGAACACTGCATTCCAAGCTTTCCCCAGCTTTCACAACCCTGACAAGCCCATCCCTGTTGCAAGAACAAGGTCCAGAAGCACCCCCTGCCTCATTGGCTCCTCCACTACCTGTGTCAGAAAATTATCTTCAATATATTGTAAGAATTGCATGTGCCTGTCCTAGTTGCTTACCCAACAGACATCCAGATGATAATTTGTGTAAAGCATGTACTATCTGAGAAGAAAAAAGTCTGACAACCATTACACCTTAAAAGTTTCATTGTTAGCTGTGAGAAAAACATTGATAAAGTTTGTAAGTTATTTATTTCTAGCTGTGTTGAAACAGAGGTGGATATGTTTTCTGAGTTCTGTGATATGTGTGACATAAACAAAGCTGTAGCTTTGCCCTTTTGAAAAGGTCAGATACAACATTTCCTAAGCTGCTGGCTAAACTCACAGGCCAAGAAAGGGTGAAAGAAATATTCAGAGGGACTATGGGTTACACAACCAGAAACAATATCTCAGCATGACAGTGAGTTGAGGTTAAAATTGGACAAAGAGGCATGAGCACAACAATCTGATGATGAACACTTGTGGCACTCCAGGTCTCAAGCAATAGAAGATGGATAAACTGCGTTGTCCAAACTAGAATAACTGAACTATTTTCAGAATTAAAGCCTGGCAATCCCTCTGGCTCAGTAATAGAGGTCATCAGGTAAAGAGTAAGGGGATAAAACCCCAGTGTTTTCCTGGCAGTAGCAAGCTCTTGAAATATAAATAGGGTGCATCACTTTACTATTTGTCAGAGATTTTTGTGATTACATAAGTTTGGCAATAACTAGACTCAAGGCAGGTTCAGGTTTTCCCATTACACTCCACATGTAAGTCATTGCTGAGCTCTGGCATTTTGTGCATCTTAGATATACTTTAACTGGGACTAAATGGTTAGAAACTATGAGATTTATTAATTGCTATTTCTGTGAGAAGCAACTAAACCAGCAGCAAAGGCAACAGCTCTTCTATGTGCTCTAGACAGTCAAATGTACTTTTAAGTATTTTATCAACCAGGAGGAATTTAAGTCCAGAATTATTGGCTGTGTTGAACTGGGGTGAATACATTTAAATATATATATGTTTGTGTGTAAATATACACACATATACATATATATAAATGTTTTATCATAATTTTCATCTTTGTTGAAATATATTCTATTCCTTTTAGTTCTAGAAAAACTACTGCAAACAAAGAAACTTCATGCTGACATATATTTTTCATCAGAGTAAAGAACTGACTATGAAGTGTGAATTTCTACTGTGCATTTTGGTTTTTGGCTGGCAAATCTTGTTCTCTCTTTAATCAAACTCAAGAGGACCAACTAATATGTATTAATAAGAATGTTATCTTCCCCATTTTAATGCTGATCAATCTTTACTAATTAGGCTAGCTACAAGGAAAATTTGATCACTGATTAAGAAATACCACCAGGGAAATTGGTGTTCCGAGTAAGAGAAAAGCTCAAGAGAGTCAGAATGTGATCAGGTAGCAGATCTGTGTCTCAAATGGTGTCTCTGGCACTCTGCTGTTGTGGCTCTCTTGTGCTGTCTGAGCTGTGGTATCATGTGTGCTCTGATAGCCACGGGGTTGGAATGATGTAGAGCTTATTTTAATCAGAGTGATTGGAAAATAAAAAGGCTAGGTCTAAGTTGAGAGAACCTGCTTTATGCCATCTTGCTGTCTGCTGAGGACAGGGATTGCCCAAAGCCATGGACTGATGGGTCAACTAAACCTTTTCTGTGGTGCCATACTCACAAAACAACTGTCATCAGTGTTTAGATACAAGATATAACCATTATATTAAACTGTACAGTTTTACCTTTTCATTTTCCTACTGGGACGAAAAGAATTTGTTCCCAACTTCACTCTATAGTGACCTCTAGAAAAGAAAACTTTATAACAAACAACCACCAACAACAAAAACATTTCCAAAGGCTAGTACCAAATGTTACAGAAGAAAAACAGAGAAAAAAAAAAATAAAAAAAAAAAATTAAATGTATCAAAGATGAAATATTAGTGGTTTTAACTGCATGCATTATAAAATGTCAAATTTAAAATTTCCTTTGGACAAGTCAAACTGTTTCATTGTATTTTGATTCAACATTAAACTGAGAACAGATTTTTTTCTATTAGAAGTGATTTTGATTTTTCCCTTTTACTAATTATCTTCAAATTCAACCCTTTCTTCCTTCTTTTTTGGAAATGTCTTGATAAAATCTTTAACAACTTTTCCTTTCCCGACAATATTTGAAAAGAATAGATATCAAAAGCAGTCTTTCCCCACAAACTATTTCAGTTCTGAAAAAATTTCAGAAAGAAGAGCATTCACTACAAAATATTTAACTGCTATATTTGTTAGGTTCAGGCCTATATTTAACAGTAGGACATCTTCACTGTCCCACATCTCTTATGCCCATTAATAGTCACAAAGCCAATGACATTTGCCCTTCAGAGTAGAGATCATAATGCATCCTAAAATGTATTAGAACAAATAAGTTAAAGTACAAAAAAAACACAAATGTTCTAAATGCAACTCATAGAGAAAAAAAATACAAATATGTCAAAAGGAAAATAAATTATAAAATTAAACTTCTTAAACAAAGAAATTTCTTTAATGCAAAGTGTGACAGTCACTGTATAAATTCAGTGATATCTCTATTCTGCACTCTAAATGAAATTAAAATAGCATTTAAATGAAATACAAGTAATATTAATTTGCTTTTCAGAGTTTTTTTTTTTTTTTTTTTTTTTTTTTTTTTTTTTTTTTTTTTTTTTCCCCCTCGGAACACTTAGATTTAAAAATTCCCTATTCTGCTGTGACAAAACCTAGATCTGATAAATTTGAGGTAATACAACATGGTTCATTTTTTTTCCCATGATGGATTAGAATGAACTGTTGAAGAAAATATAAAAGAAAAATCCAGTTAGTCTTTGTAAGAAATATATTTATGTGAAATGTAGTGGGAGAACATGTACTTAAAAGTGGCTGTTAAGTTTCTATGTTGTGAATTTGTGAATTTGTTGTTGTGTCTTTCATAAAAGCATCTATAGCATTGAATAAAGATTTTAAATCCAAGTAAATTCAAGTGAGTGTAGGACTTTCATGTCTCCAAAATTCCTGCTATTTTTAATGTACTTTATTTTCTCATGGTATTTTATGCCAAAATCTCAAACAGTTAGCTTTCTAAAGAAGAAGCTGAGAGTAAAAATTTTTACAAGCTTGTAACAAGAAGAAGAAAAAGAAAGAAAGAATAAGAAACTAAGAGTTCTGGAGTTCATAAGTGGTCTTTAGGGATTAGTTTCAGATAGATTAAAAAATAAATAAATAAATAAATAAATAAATAATAGCTTGGCTACACAAAAGAGATTTTGGAAGAATAACTATGAAGATGTGAAATTTTCAGTATGAATGTTTTTTTATTGCATCTGCATGAGTTCTGGTGCTGAAAACTATTTAGAAACTTAGGTTCAGAGTGGAGTTTTCTTGAATAGTGAAAACACTAATGTATTCTGTTACATTTAAATAAAATCCAATAATTTTTAATAGCAAGCATATTCTTAACCCAAGACAGTCAAGGAAAGAATTTATCCTGTTGTCCCCCTGGGACATAATTATCCCCCTTAGGATAAAAGTAGTCACTTTTTTCATTCAATTCTCAGCCTCACTGCCAAATCAACAAATAAAGACCATGCCACCTAACTGCTGACCACTAGTGTCCATACCATCTCTGTTGCCTTCATCATGTGTGTGAGAATCACATCTCCCCAGTAGAGCCTTTATTGTATCCCATCAGGAGATTTTGGGCAGTTATCTTTCTTGACAGTTATAGGTTTTCCTAATAAGGTGGTGGTTCTTTTTTTAAAATTAATTTTGTCTTTGTGTTTATTAATGTAATTGTCGACTTTTCTGTCATTTCTATGATGTGCACTGGTACCAGTATTGTGCAATTTCTATCATCCCACCATTATCTTGCTATTTCTTTCTATCAGTCTGCTAACCTAACATTGCAGAACAGAAGCTTTTCTAACAACTCTTCCCTGCCTTGCTAAACTTAAGTAAACTGATGCAAAAATCTACTATTAATTTTTATACATTTATTCTTGTACTCAGTCTTTTAATTTTATTTGCTTCCTTTTTTTTTTTTTTTTATGCTTTGTATTTCTGTCTTCAATTTATGTAAAATTCAGATTTGATATGTAAGTGGCATGCAGCATGTAGATACAGAGTTTAGAAACAGAATATTTTGCAATGTCAGACCTAGAGTCAGGTCTAGGAACTGTAAGAACTTGGTATGAAACATTGCATGTTTCTTCACTAGTTCTTTGGGCGACATACTCTTACAATATTCTGAGCTTTGAGCTGCAATTTGTCTTCCTCCATTGTTTGGAAAACATTACCATGTGTCATCATTTAATTCTAGCAATGAAAGCATGATTAGAATTTAATAGTCCAAGGAAAAGAAGAGAAAAATAGGTGACAAGGATGGGTGGGATTTTTTCAAGCAGACTTTTTTATAGAAAAAGAGATACCACTCCTTAAATATAGATATATATATATAACTTTTACTTTTCAAAATAAACTGTTAACATTATTCTAGATCACATTTAATTTGGTAGTATAGTTGCCACACATTTAAAAAAAGAAGTAAAAAGATAATTATCAATAAGAAACACTTCAGATTTTTAAGAACAAAAAATTATAGCTTTAAGGATCTTTTATTTTATTTTATTTATTTTATTATTTTATTTTATTTTATTTAACAGTTTGGGTTTAGAGATCTCAAACACTAGGCAATTTTCCTAGCCTTTTGTGATATGACCTTTTGAGGAACAAAAGAAAAGCTAAGATACAAAATGGGTAACAAATTTATCACTTTTTGAGAAAAACTAATCTATGAACAATCTCTGTGATTGGAGAATTATGAAATAATAAGCATAAATATACATATAACATATAAACATGTATACAGTGTATGCATACATACACATTAGCATATATATTAACAAAAATATAAAACATAAAATAATTTTTTCTAGTAAAAAACACAAGGCACATAAACTCAACTCCCATTTGCGAAATATGCATTCAATATTTGCTTTTGTCATGTTTTGTTTCTGCTTTGCCTGTAAAGTCTGAAATATCTGTTGACCTTCCTATATGAATAAATGGTGGTCTCAGAAAGGTTACACTACTTCAGTGTTTCCTCAACAAAATCACAAAATAGTTTAAAACACTTGCAAGTATTTGGAAAGCAAAACCAAACAAAACATCTTTTTTTTTTTTTTTTTTTTTTTCTTAAAAAGGAATGAGTAGAACTAAATATTCTTATGTATACACATAATATAAAAATCTCTAAAAAGCCCATTCTAAACATGTCTTTTTAAATTTTTCTTTCTCTTAATTATTTGACAGTGAGAATTTGTAAATTTAGACCATTAAGAGGTTATAAAAAGATTGCAAGTTAAAAATTGGAATCTTGCTTTCAGAATGCTCAAGGTGATCTGTTCAAAATTGTACTGAAACTGGAAATATATGTATAAAAATATATATAATGGAAATATAACATTCGAGAATCTCCAAGAAATAGAAATGTGTAGTTATTATGCCAGATAAATTAAAATTCCCTTCTCTGCTCCCATTCTAGCTTCTAGTCTGCAGTGTCTGTTTTTTTATCCCAGTCTACACATTTTCACCAGGATCTATAATCATCCCCATCTCCATATATATGACAAGATCTCTTTACCTCCAGAAGAAAGGAGGTGCCTGTTTACTATCATCATATTAGCAAGGAACTGAGAGTCTTGTTTACCCGTCTTTCTGGGTGATGAATATTTTGAGCTACTATTTATTTCTTCCACTTATTCCACAAATCACAGTTGCAGAATTTTCTCAGATCCATCTATGGATTTTATTTAATAGTTTACTTGGATAAAAGGGAGGGTATTATAACCATTTAATGTTGATCACATAATCAAGTGCTCTATAGCACCTTCTAAAAATAGATCTCTCTCGACATATGAAGAAATTATAATGCTAACTTAATGATGTTCCTCTTTATTTGCTTCTACAGAACATTGTGGATTAAAATCTTAATAAAAGCCTGTCATTTGGATTATTGAAATATTGGAACAGGTTGTCCAGGGAAGTGTTTGAGTCATGATCCCCAGAGATATTTAAGATGTGTACATATTGTGCTTAGGGACATGGTTTAGAGGTAGACTTTTCAGTCTTAATTAACAGTTGAACCTGATGATCTTTTCCAACCTAAATGATTTTATGATTCTATGATTACTTTAAAATACCATTGATACTGTCAAAATTGCTCAGTCATGTCTCAAACACTTACAGGCCAAGAAGTTGTTCAATTAAAATGCCTATAAAATAGATAGTGAAAAATGTAACGCAAGCACAGATTTATACTGTAAGACAAAATCTGGACTGCTATCTTTGCCCCCATTACTATTGCCCAGTGACTTATATTCTTTCTTATGTATTGTAGGAATATAGCGCTGCGGGCATATGATTCTATGTGACCTTCATGGCCCCACAGTTTCACTATTCCCTTCTTTGGGAGGTGATCTTCCTGGTGAGACCATACCTGGAGTATTGTGTCCAGTTCTGGGCTTCCCAGTACAAGAGGGACATAGAACTACTGGAGCAACTTCAGAGGAGGGCTACAAAAGTGATTAGAGGACTGGAGAACCTGTTGTATGAGGACAGGCTAAGACAAAGTTGCTTGTTTAGCCTGTAAAAAAGAAGTCTGAGGGGAGACCTCATCAATGTATACAAATATCTGAGGGGAGGGTGTTGAGAGGATGGAGCTGATCTCTTTTCAGTAGTGCCCAGTGAGAGGATGAGAGGCAATGGGCACAGACTGAAGCACAGGAGGTTCCAGCTGAATATGAGGGGGCACTTTACTGTGAGGATGACAGAGCACTGGAACAGGTTTCCCAGAGCGGTTGTGTAGTCTCCCTCTCTGGAGATATTTAAAACCCTCCTGGATGCCACCCTTTGCAATGTGTTCTAGGTGATCCTGCTCAAAAGAGGGGTTGGACTAGATAATCTTCAGAGGTCCCTTCCAGCCCTGTCTGTTCTGTGATTCTTTAGGCACTGCTTATCTTTGTTGAGGAGACACAAATATGGATCTCGGGGAATTCAAAGTTAGGGAAAACATTATTTGTTCTGCAGTGTCCTTGGGAACTGATACTGGGAAAAACACAAGGTTCAAAGGCTAACAAGCTGACAGTTAATGACACGTTCCTCATCTCCTGAAGCTTTCATATCAAGAAGACACACTGTCAGAAAGTGTTAAGTTTAACACTTAGAAGCAGTAATAATTCAACAAGGATAGCATGGAGTAGTTATGCCCTGCAGCTTGAAAAACTTTGTATCAATGAGAAAAATATCCAAGGAAATACAAAGAAAAGGCAATTGTCTTTAAATTGATCATAAAATCTATGATAGATGTCTTACTCTGAGATGTAACCATAGTGAATGAAGGTCTCGATAGAGACAGAACAGAAAAGTTTTTGCAGAAGTTGGTGCATACATATATTAAGGAAGTATGCGTGGCATATTTCAGTGCCGGCTACTATAAAAATAAGGATACTGCAGTGAAGATTGACATTATCCAGGATTTAGTGAGAGATTATTAGAAAATTTATATAATAGATAAAAAAATAAATAAAGAGAAGGCTAAAACCCAGCAGCAACTCTCAGGACAGTATTGGAAGAGCAGTAACATCTGAATTTGAGTCATTTATGTGGCAGATGTGTAAGATGTTATATTAACTCTTCAAAATTTTCATAAAATGTAGATGGTTTAGGAATATATGCAGTGTGAAAAGCAAAATATTTGAAAGGATCAGGTCATTAACAGTGCATGCTATATTTTAAAATAATTAATCATCATATTTTCTGGACTGTGGGACAAATACAGGCACCAACTTTTCTACATCATTAAATTATGTTTGTTTGCCATTAGCATATATGAGCTGTCACATAACTTGGCTTCTTTCCTGCCAGTTTTGGTAAGAGGGCTGCAGGGTTTTCTTTCTCAAAGAGGATTTGAGGTAGAAAAGTTCTCATTTCTCACAATAAGTCCTTTCAATTCCACCTTTTCTGATAATTTGCAAATGTAGACTTAGTTCTCAGGACTTTTCTTTCTCTTTCTTATGAGTAATGTACAAAGCCCATTTTGGTTAAAATTGGGTTCTTCTTGCCACACAATGAATTATAGTCAGGTTTCTTAGAATGATAGTGATTTTTATAAATACAGTTTATAAGACTCCACCTCATTTTTGTATCTAAAATCAGGGACAGTAGTACTTTTTCAGCTCTGTTCTTAACAAATCTGAAAAGATTTCTCAGCTGCTAAACACAGAACTATAATTTTGTTAAAAACAAACAAACAAAAAAACAAACAAACAAAAAAAAAAAAAAAAAAAAAAACAAAAACAATACTCCACACATAAATGAACTAAGATAGAAGAAAAGACCTAAGATTTTACCTCAGGGATCTAAAATTAGAATTACAAGTTGGCAATAATCACTTTTATGGGGCCTTCTATTAATTATTTAATATATTTATTTATTTATTTATTTATTTATTTATTTATTTATTAACCTCTTCTACAAAGTTATCTGGAGACAAGAAGAAAGGAAACAGTGTGGATATCATGCCTCTAAAGAAGAAAATTTAGATTACCACCTATACTCTTAGTATTGTGTTCTCTTTTTCAAATAACCTGTTTGCCAAGTGTCTATCCATCTTCCCAGAGTCATAGCTCCTTTGTAAACAGAGGTTGGATTTCTTCTGTAATATCTTTGCAGGCTTTCCCTTTCCCTTTTTGTTTTGTTGAGCAGCACACTAGAACAATCTCAGCTAAGAGATGGTAAGCTATTTTCATATTACTGATAGCACTAAATCATCTTTAGATCTATTTAAGAAGAGGAAGTATGACTACAGAGTTGCTTTGGGATGATTTATATATATATAAATGGTTACATAGAGATCGCTTAAAAGTAAATCATTTCCTATTTATTACTATAATAGCTACATTTTATTCTAATCTTTAATTTTGTGGTCATGTACATTCAGCCATCCATGATAGTGAAAAATACTACAATTCCATCAAATTTCAATGGATTTCCATGCAACAACAACAACAACAAAACGTTCTTTGCATGTTAGATCCAAACCTTAAAGAATAATAAAAAAATAAAATCTGCCATCAGTAAAATATTTTTTTCAAACAAGTATATTATGTTTTTTTAAGTGGAAATATCTAGACAAATTGCACTAAAATTCCACATACATTGTAGGAAAAACAAGGTTTATGAACAGCAATGCATAGAAATTCTATCATCAATAAGATATTCATTATCTCCCAACCTTTACAGAAAGGTTTGCATGATATAAAACTCCTTGGTTTGGCTGTATAGTAACATAATATATATAAATAATTGCATGTAATTTTAGATGTAATAATGTTATGTAGCAGTACATAGTAAAATAAAGAAATTATTTCCCTTTTATTGGTCAACATGCTCATGTGTTTAAGAAAGTCCTCTAAAACTTTCTTCAGTTGATGGTTTTCCATCAGTAATCATTTGTTTTCTTTAAAAATAGGCATATATGAGCTGCATCTGTCACCTCAGTGAATGAAAAGCTCTCAAGCTCTCACTTTTACACTTATTGTAGCTGGTAACCTTACCTGAGCTGAAATGCTGGTGCAAATATCTCTTACTACTTTTGATGGTGGGGAGAAGGACATTCAGAATTTCATATGAAGTATGCTACTGTTTTTATTTAATATCACAGGAGATTCTGAAAAAAAAAAAAAAGTGTGCTGCCTCAGAACAGGTCTGATACAGCATAAAATAGGCCATCCTACCTAATGAGAAAAAGATATAAGCAAAAGATCCATCCATGGATCACATGGATCCATCCAGTGATCCATCCACCATCCATCCCACCACATTTCTGTGATAGCAATCAAGTCATATTTTTCTAATTGCAACATTGTTTCCAGATCATCCTGCTTGTATATTATATATGTTTTCCAGAAGAAACAGTTAAGAAACAGCATGACCACTCACAGGTTCTGTGTAGCTTATTGCAGTGAGTGGTGTTGGGATTTATGTATATAGTTGTAGCTTTGCCTCCATTGAAACAGTTTCAGGAATCAGTCTTTCTCTGATAAAATGGTTTCTCTGGACTCTTGCACTTGTCATTGCCACCAATGCACCTTGCAAATTTTTTGTTGAATGAGCAGTTCATACATTTTAGGAATATGTAGGAATATATAGTAACATCATGGCTATTACTTTCCCAGTGAGGCAACAGGGCCTGGGTGCTTTCAGAAATCATTGGTAGCAACTGAAATGAAGAATTTGCTGGCTACAACAAAATCAAATCCACTTCATTAAGGATTTTGTTAAAATTGTTTTTTGTTTGTTTGTTTGTTTTTTGTTTTTTTTTTTGAGTAAGTGGAGTTCTGAAAAAATATTGTACTAACTACAGAAATTCTGCTTCACTCTAAGCTGATTTTTTTTTTTTGTACAGTTTGAATTGTTAATTAATGATTTGAATTGTTAATTAACATTAACATGGTTTTAATTGTTAATTAAAATTATTTTTCCTTTTATTTTATTTTTGGATATTCTGTAAAGCTTAAATGAAATATTCAGTTCCAAATGTGTGAGTTTAAACAACTCATGATTATTAATAGAAATAATAATTTTAGATAAACTGATGAACAAAAACATTTGACCTCATTCTTCAGTGTAGTAAGCATTAATTTTTCAAGGCCACATTGAAAACACAAGCAGTGCAAGCTTCTTCTTGGGAAACTTTCCTTTTAACATTTTGTTACAAGTAAACATTTCCAGCACAAAGTAAACTAAAGGCCAGACTACAGTGTTAACATAAATAAGGCCTCTGACATATAAGACTTTTTTTTTTTAAGAGATATTTTTTCATTAAGATTAAATTTAAAAGGAATATAATTTATTTATTTAAGGCAAAGTAAAATAATCTAAAATATGATACAAAAGGACATAACTAAAAAAAAAATAAAAAATTGTTTCTCTTACTTAAAGAATGTGATGTAAATATCACCATTTAGAAGAAATATCATATTGCATGATGGTCAGTGAAGAAGGAGGGGGAGAAGTGCTCCAGGCGCCGGAGCAGAAGTCTCCTGTGGCCTGTGGTGAGGACCGTGGTGAAGCAGGATGTCGCCCTGCAGCCCATGGAGAACCACGGTGGAGCAGGATTCCACACAGCAGCCCATGCAGGAGACCATGGTGGAGCAGGTGGACTTGCACTGACGGAGACTGCAGCCTGTGGAAGACCCCTGCTGGAGCAGATTCCAGGCCGGACCTGTAGCCCATGGAGAGGAGACCATGCAGGAGCAGGTGACCTGGCAGGAGCTGCTGCCCATGGGGGATACAGGTTCAAGCAGTTTGCTCCTGAGAGATGGACCCCGTGGTACGGACCCATATTTGGAGCAGTTCTTGAAAAGCTGCTGCCTGTGGGCAGCCCACGCCAGATCAGTTCAGCAAGGACTGTATCCCATGGGAGGGACCCCATGGCACAGGGAACGAGAGTGACCAAGAAGGAGAAGCAAAGAAAAAGTGCTATAGACTGACCATAACCCCCCTTCCCCTGTTCCCCTGCGCCGCTCAGGAGGAGGAGATGGAAGAGAGCGGTTGGGGAGCAAGGTGCTTTTGGTGTCTTTCCTTTGTTTCTCACTTCTCTAGCTTGTTAGTAATAAGCAATAAATCTTACTATCTCCCTATTCTGAGCCTGTTTTGCCCATCCCAATAATTACTGCGCGATCTCCCTGTCCTTATCTCAACCCTTGAGCCCATTTCATCGTATTTTCTCCCTGTTCCTCTTTGAGAAGGGGGAATGAGAGAGCGGTTGTGGTGGAGCTCGGCCGCCCACTTGAGTAAAACCATCACACATGGTCAAATCAGACTCAGTGCAGGGAGATCCCCCCCCCAAACCTCCAGCCCCCCACCCCACTCCTTTCTACCTCCTCTCCCTGAGCAGCACAGAGGAATGAGGACTGGGGGTTGTGATAAGTCTGTAACACTTCATCTCCCCTGCTCCTTCACATTCACTTTCTGCCCCTGCTCCAAGACAAGGTTCTTTCCACAGGCTGCCATTATTCCTGAACTGATCATTCGTGGGCATCCCACAGACAGTAGCTCTTCAAGAACTGCTCAGAATATAGGTTCGTATCCCAGGAACAATCCATCAGGAGCAAACGGTTCCAACATGGGTCCCCCACAGGTGGCAGCTCCTCCCAGATTATATGAAGATTATAGGCTCCTGCGTGGGCTCCTTTCCATGGGCTGAAGCTCTAGCCTGGGCCTGCTCCCACAGGGGCTCTTCATGGGACAAAGCCTCCTGCAGGCCACCTCCACCTGCTCCATGTGGGCTCCTCCATGGGCTGCAGCATGGAGATCTACTCCATGTGGGACCCATAGGCTGCAGGGGGGCAGCCTGCTACACCATGGGCCTCTCCATGTGCTGCAAGGGAACTTCTGCTCCAGTACCTGGTACACCTCCTACCCACCTTCTGTACTGACCTTGGTGCCTGAAGAGTTGTTTCTCACTCCTCTCTTCCAGCTGCTGTTATGCAGCAGTTGTCTTATCTATCTATCTATCTATCTATTTATCCTTTCTTAAATATGCTCTCACAGGGGTACAACCAACATCACTTATTGGCCCAGCTCTGGCCAGCAGCAGTTCCCTTTTGGAGCTGGCAAAAGCTGGCTCTGATCTGACATGGGGCAGCAGCTGGGCACTGCTCACAAAGGCCATCCGTTAAGGCCCCCTGCTCCCAGGCCTTCTCAACATAAGCCCAATACAGGTACCTTAGCAAATCTAATCAATATTAGACATACCTAATCTGTAAGCAGCTGATCCCCACCCTTTAGGGAATCCTTGTTTCTTGTGATAGCAAAATATACACAAGACAGTGCTAAAAAAAAATGCTGTTTTAGAAAATTCTATTGTCTGTCTGGTATAAAACAATAAAATAATGATAAATAATGGCCCTTAGCAATTTGTATTTCAGGAAAATTTTAATGATAAGGCTAAGATATATATATTTTTTAAAGTATCAGTTTTTGGTCACTCATATAAAACAGTGATTATAAGACAGAAAAAAAGGCTGTTTTTTTTTGTTTGTTTGTTTGTTTGTTTGTTTCCTTTACCCACCCTTTCTTTCTTTCTTTCTATTTTACCTCAGCAGATTTTTTTTTTTTTTTTTTTAATTAGGTCTTTTAAAAAGTATTTTAGAATGAGTAATAAAAAAGTTTAAACCCTTAATTCAAGCACTAGTTACTTTCAGGCTAATTCAAAATGTATATAGTTCCATTAAAATGAAGCTAAAGTATATAGCTGTATTTTTCAGGAGAGCTGAAATAGGGTGAGCAATCCTATTAAATTTTAGTAATTAGGCACTTTGGAAAACTGCCCAGTACCTAACTTTGTTACAATCATCCATGTCTCTGCAAAAATATGACCTTCAGATGTCAGGAAATTTTACAACTTATTTTAAATCTTTATGAAAAACATAATACTACATAAGTACCTACCATATTTCCGTTATTTTCTTTATATTTTGAAGGTTTCAGGCTTTGTTTTTGTTGTTTTCATGGACTCAGAGTTATAGAATCACAGAATCATAGAATAGCTTGGGTTGAAAGGGACCTCAAAGATCCTCTAGTTCCAACCTTCCTGACATAGGCTGGAACACAACCCACTAGATTACATTGCTCAGGGCCTCATCTAACCTGGTCTTGAACACTTTCAGGCATCTACAACCTCTCTGGGCAACCTGTTCCAGTACCTCACCACCCTCTGAGTGAAGAATTTCCTCCTAACCTCCAATCTAAATCTCCCCTCTTTTATTTTAAAACTGTCTCCCCTTGTCCTGTCAATACCTGACTGAGCAAGGAGTCGATTTCCATCTTTTTTATAAGTCCCCTTCAAGTACTGAAAGGTTGCAAAGAGACCACCACAGAGCCTCCTCTTCTCTAGGCTGAACAGCCCCAGCTCTCTCAAACTTTCTTCATAGGAGAGGCACTCCAGCCCCTTGATCATCTTTGTGGCCTTCCTCTGGACCCACTCTAACAGAGCAACATTCTTCTTGTGCTGAGAGCTCCAGACCAGCAGTACTCCAAGTGGTGCCTCAAAATGCTTTAAAAATGTGGGTATATATTTTATGAGTTAGCAAGTCATACGCGCCTAGACAAGTAATCGTCTGGTCCACAGAGATCCATTCTTAAGATCCATTCTTAAAACCATACTGAAATTACTGGTGAAAGTGAAACTGGAATCAAAAGAGTAGGAAAATGGAACAAGAATTTACAAATGCAGAATGAAAAAAAAAAATGTGAAAATAGGTAAAAGATTTATTTCTTTACCTCAGATTCTTTACCTAAGATTCCACAATCTTTCTGGACAACTTTGTCCAGTGCTTAATTATCCATGGAAATTTTCTATCTTAAGTGAAGGTGGAAACTCCCATATTTCTGTCTATCACCTTTAGGCATGATTAGCATAAATAAATCATAAAAAGTAAGACTCTTCATTTCCTTGTTTGCATTTTAAATATAAATTGAAAAATTAGGATTTTTGTTTGCTTGTTTTTATTCCCCTTTCTCTCTCTGCATTATCATTAGGTGCAATATATATATTCTCCTACCTTGAAATGACAGTAAAATGAAGGTTAAGTGGATAGAATGTAGTCTATTGATCATTTACAGAATAAGATTTTTTCAATATCTTCCCTCCCCACCAAAAAAAAAAAAAATAGAATAAAATAAAAATGATAAAATATAATAATAATAATAATAATAAGCAATAAAATAAAAGGTGATAGAAACCAAGCTTTCTTTGAGATATCAGAGAACGTGAAATTTTTGTGTGTTTTTGTGATATATTTTATTACACCTTTTCTATGAGAAAGACGTTTTAATCAACGTATTGTTAAATCCACTGACTTTCCATCTACTCTTCAGAAAGATATGCTGATATAGGCTATGCTTTTTAGGGTAGGAAGGCTCTGCAGGAGGATCTGGATAGGCTGCACCGATGGGCTGAGGTCAACTGCATGAAGTTCAACAAGGCCAAGTGCCGGGTCCTCCACCTGGGGCGCAATAACCCCAAGCAGAGCTACAGGCTGGGAGATGAGTGGTTGGAGAGCTGCCAGGCAGAGAAGGACCTGGGAGTGATGGTTGATAGTCGGCTGAATATGAGCCAGCAGTGTGCTCAGGTGGCCAAGAAGGCCAACAGCATCCTGGCCTTTATAAGAAACAGTGTGACCAGCAGGGCTAGGGAGGTGATCGTCCCCCTGTACTCGGCTCTGGTGAGGCCACACCTCGAGTACTGTATTCAGTTTTGGGCCCCTAGCTGCAAGAAGGACATGGAGGTGCTTGAGCGAGTCCAGAGAAGGGCGACGAAGCTGGTGAAGGGCCTGGAGAACAAATCCTACGAGGAGCGGCTGAGGGAGGTGGGATTGTTCAGCCTGGAGAAAAGGAGGCTCAGGGGTGACCTTATCGCTCTCTACAGGTACCTGAAAGGAGGCTGTAGCGAGGTGGGGGTTGGTCTGTTCTCCCACGTGCCTGGTGACAGGACGAGGGGGAATGGGCTTAAGTTGCACCAGGGGAATTTTAGGTTGGATCTTAGGAAGAACTTCTTTACCGAAAGGGTTGTTAGACATTGGAACGCGCTGCCCAGGGAAGTGGTGGAGTCACCATCCCTGGAGGTCTTTAAAAGACGTTTAGATGTAGAGCTTAGGGATATGGTTTAGTGGGGACTGTTAGTGTTAGGTCAGAGGTTGGACTCGATGATCTTGAGGTCTCTTCCAACCTAGAAATTCTGTGATTCTGTATGATTTAGTCTCCAATGTACTTAGATGACATTTTGTCTAGTAAAGCATAGGATTCATTGACAAGGTCATTATAATTCAAACCAAAAAGTACTGAAAGCCACATGATTACAGTTTTTATAGAGGAATGTCATCTGGATCTGTGTGCATTTGAAATATCTATACAGTGCATAAGTAAGAATAATAGCATTGATCCCGTCTGGCTTAGGAAAGTCATTGGATTGTACTTCTGTGAAGGAAAGGTTTTTCTTTTTTTTCCATGAAAAAAAAAACAAACAAAAAAAAACAAAACAAAAAAAAAAAAAAAAAAAAAAAAAAAAAAAAAAAAAAAAAAAAAAAATAAAAAAAAAAAAAAAAAAAAAAAAAAAAAAAAAAAAAAAAAAAAAAAACAATCCATGCAGAAGGAAATTACTTTAGAAATCATACATAATATGTGTATTTACAGACTGTGATATCATCAGAGGAAGGTGTGGCTCTGCGAAGGTGCAAGTCAGATTTGGAAGGAAACTTTCCTGGGTGCAGACTGAGTGAAGAATAATGCCATTTCATTTGCAAACCTATTCCTTCACATACTTAGGAGACACCACTTATATTATTAAGCTTGATCCTGACAATGTGTATTGATGTGAAGTGTACTGCAGATGAAACTCTGCAGTTGTTAAGCGCTGCAAAATTAAAATTCCTGGTGGGCAAAGCAGAAAGGAATAATTAATTCATATTTAATTCTGTAGCATTTATGACAACTACTAAAATAAAATACTATCAAAAAGCACAGGCTGTGTACCTCATCTAAAGATATAATTATGATTTCCCTAATATGTAGGGAAAGATGCAAAAACCACAGTCCTCAAAATCTCACAAATCTCTATAGTGCATTATATTCTATCCAACAGATAGATATAGAAATATGTAACAAAACAACTACTTGGCAAAGTACCAAGAGAGTCTTGTTCAAAGAAACAGAAGCATCACTAAAATAATCTGTGATTTAGTCTTTGACAAGTTGACATCCTAGAATTCTCCACTATATGAGCTATTGTATGCTGACTTCAGCATGGGAACTGTAAAACTGGAGCATGACTATACATTTCATTACAATCTCTGCCTTTGCAACCTCTTATGAGAATAGCTGCTTATATATATATATATAAAATCTACATGTCAAAAAAAAAAAAAAAAAAAAAAAAAAAAAAAAAAAGCTATTATAGAAAAGTTATGCCTTAAGTAAACATGTCATAATGCAAAAATATAATGGAGTAAATTTTACAGGGTTATGTTCCAGAAACAGTTGATTCCCCTGGACTGACAGCACAATTTAATTCAAAACATCTATAACATTATTTTCCCAGTCAACAATTCTTCATGCGTTAACATCAACCAGGTTGTAAAAAATGTTTTAATACTTGATGGCACACAGTGGAATGGTGAGTATCTCATATTAGGATGGAGACGAACATTTTTTTGTCTGTTGCTTCTAATCTGAGACCAGAAGGTAAGGGCACAGGTTTTATTAGTCGAGTATTTAGAACAAACTAGCAGTTTCTGAATCTAATAATAATGAAATATATCTCTGTGGTTAAGAAAAACTTGTCCTTTGCATCTTTTTTTTTTTTTTTTTTTTTTTTTTTTTTTAATTGCTTGGCTTTATGCATTTGATAACAGATTGTCTCAACCACCTTTGTCAATGCTAGGCTGGGTGACATTCTTTTCGCCTTCTATCTCTTTTGCCTGATAATTCACCAATGGCATGGTGAGCTTACAAGTGGGAAGGTACTGGTTGTAAAGAAAGCCTTAACATTAACTGCAAACCAAGAAAGAATAGACATGTAAAAAGAAGACAGACAAATCCAGGGCATACAAAATAATGCAGGAATTGCAAAAATCAGGAAGAGGGAAAAATCAAAGAGCACAGAGAACACAAGGAGAGTTACAAGGAGAGTATGTAAATGTGCTTTGAAAGCTAGCAAAGATGGCAGGTGAAACAGTTTTTTTGTTGGTGGTGGTTGGTTGGTTGTTTTTTTTCTGTTTAGCCTTTTTTCTTTATCCTCCTCTAACTCTGAAATTGCTGAACTCTCAAGTCAACAGAAGTGTAGTAGTAATAGCCCTTCAAAAAAAAAAAAAAAGAAAAAAAAAAGAAAAAAAAATCATAACACTTCAGCAGTGTGTTGTTTAAAAGACAAGTTAAGCTGGGATGTTGGTGTAGGTCTCAGAAGATGGTCTTCTGAGAGAAAATATAATGCATTTTTAGGTGTATGTGATATTACATGATGCAGTGAAAATATGACTGTTTTATGTACAGCACTGCTCTTGGAGAATGGCATTCGGCAGAAATGCCACATCTCTGGGGTCAGGGAATCATCAGGGAATCCTTTATGAAGGAAATAATTATTGTGCGGTTGATCCAAAATGCTGAAAAGCAAGAAAGCAAAAGGGGAATCTTTCCTCCTCTCTTGATTCCTTGGAGTATGGCTCCAGCCATACATGGTGTCCCTCAGAGGACTGTGGCAGTTTTGCCTCCACAATGCCACCATATTAGCAGCAAGCAGGAGAAAGTGAGAGAAGAAGAAAACCCTGGTACTGTCCTCAACTCTGAGGTGAAACAACAATATTCAGTTCAGAATTTCTGGAAAGAAGAGTTAGGATAATCTAAAGTAAATTCATTTCCTGTCTTTGCTACAGTGATAAAAATATGAAGCTAATGAAGTAAACAAGACTTTTTTCAACTGTAAGGACATACGAAGACGTTCTAGAAAAAAAAAAAAAAAAAAATTTACAAAAATGTAAAAAAAATATAAAATTTTTTTTTTTTTAAAAAAAAAAAAAAAAATCGCGTATCTTTTAAAATATTGCCCTAAACTATCAATAGTTGACATGACTATGTCATAAAACAATAAAGTCATAAACCACCTCTGCTATATGCCTTCTTGGAATTTAGGGCCAGTTCTGTCACAGGAAGCGAGAAGAATCTCCTTGACATTCATGGGTGTTATTTTGGAGCAGTGACAATTTGCCTGAAGATAAAATGTTTTGCTTCAAATCAGTGTCAACTTTTAGCACTGAATCCAAAATGGAAGAATCTTAGAAAATAAGTTTTGTTTTTTTTTCTTTTTTCCTTTTTTTTTTTTTTTTTTTTTTCCTCTCATAGGTATTTTCCTGAAACTTGGTATTTCATTAATTGGTATAACATGGATATGAATTCTTCATTAAAATTCAGAAATGAATTCTTAAACTATACTATCTATTAACATTAAAGTGTCTAGTGATTCCTAATGATAGGAAAACGTCCCTGAAACCAAGCAGAAAATTACTAACAATGATTATATATGTATAAAATAATGTATCACGCAGTTGTGTATATGCACTATTTACATTATATATGTTATATAAGGAATGTGAATGTATGTATAAAACATACATATATAAGTTACTGTATAGGAAAACTTCAAAATGAGAACACCCTAAAGATTTAATAATACAGTATCTTTAGAAAATACAAAGGAAATAAAGCAAGAATTACGATGATAATGTTAGTAGAGGATGAGATACAGGAAACAATCTTGGAAACATAGATTAGAAAATGATATCGTAATAGTTTAAACTTACTATTATATGAGAGTAGCCACACCAGCTCAGAAAATAAAGTATATCTTGTTCAGCATCTTAATTTTGATACTATTCTGTGGCAGACAGGGAAGACACGAGAACAAGGGTATGCATATAATTTTATAGATATATTCCCCATTATCCACTTGGTATTGTCTGAAATAATTCTTTAATTATTCTTTCTGGATTTTTGTTTGGTTTGATTTGGTTTGGTTTGTTTTTTTCTTCCATGAATTAAGATAAATGTTTTGGCCCTATGTAAACTGAGTCAATCACTTACTGGCAGACACAGAATTTCAGTAAGAGCAAATTGATATCTGTTTTGAACCTCCAGTCTGATTATTTTAGTCTTTAGATTCCATTTTCATTTTATGACAAACAATGAACCTTCATTACTTATTCTTGGCATCCATCATTTCAGAGACTTCTGTTACATGCGTGAGGTTTAAAAGACAGCTTCTATACAGAACTGTTTATATGTCTTTGAGAATCCTTGCTGCCATTCTTTGTTTCTTTTCTAGTCATATTATTCTTTTGATACTATGAGGATCAGAACTATTTTGTTCTCTTTTCCTCTCCTTATCATTCTGAAAATATAGTTTTTTTTTCTTTCTTTCTTTTATTTTCCTTTTTCTTCTTTGTTTCTTTCTTTTACTGTTTTTCTTACTTTTTCTTACTTTTTCTTTCTTTTCTTCCTTTCTTTCTTCTTTCCTTCCTGTCTTCCTTCTTGCTTTCCTGTTTAGCTAATATTTTCAGAGAACTTTTCAGTTTAATTGAAACATCTTAACTGAAACACCAGGTACTACCATATTACTCTACTGCACACTCTGACAATTTTTTAACATTCTAACTACTCATTATATGTATATATACATATGCACACAGACACACATAGATATATCATTTAGGGTATGAATATGCGCTTCAGAAATTCAATATAAAAATAAACATATTTATCAAAAGCTTATTTTAGCCCAGTTCCTGGAAGATAGTTCTCTACAAAATATGAATCCTTCTCATCACTGGCTACATTTATAAGTTTAAAAGGCTATTGTGCAGTGACTGAAGGATAGTATGTTATTTTCCATATTTCAAAAGGAAATAGAAAACTGCTAGTCCATCTAGTCTAGTATTTTCCCTTTGCTATTGTCAAGGATATTATGTTTTAAAAAGTACTGTAGCAGGCAACAAACCATTTGCACAGTGTATTTCTTTTCACATTTGTTATGCATTGCAGCTTGAAACAAGAAGCTTCAATTCTTTATCCTTCAAGTCATAGCCATCACTCTTCAGGGCACAAAGTAATCTTTAACTGACATGAGCACAAAGATATTTGTGTTAGATTACTGCATCATTTTCCACCATGAGTATGTTACATCTTCTTCTGAAGTATATGGCCATGGCCAGTGTTAAAGGCAGAGTGCTGAACTAATCACAGGCCTGCTCCAGTAGAGCACTTCTTATGATTGTAGATGATCCAGTATGTGTATAGCATCTATACTACATAGGAATTTAATTCCAGTTGAAAATGCATAGCAGTGCCTATCAAAAAGCCAATTGACTGTACTTGTAATTCATCTAATGCCATATATGCTTATAAAATATTATATTTCATACCTGTGGTGCAAGCTTGGCAAGTATTCATTGCTTTTTTTTTTTTTTTTTTTTTTTTTTTTTTTTTTTTTTTTT
>CM021765.1:120747016-120821903 GCA_011076525.1 Nettapus auritus | reverse complement strand
CTTGAAATATTTTTTTTTTTTTTTTTTTATTCTTTTTTTTTTTCCCCTCCCTGGAAAATAAGGGGTGATCATTCAGCATTTTTCTTTAAAGTTTGAAAAAAAAAAAAAAATCAAAGATGTCAAGGAAAATATATACCTCCATTTCCTTTTAAATCTCACCTTTATCCCTGCATGCATCTAATCCCCAGATCAACTGCCTTTCCTAACCTTCCCCATACTAATTGTCTCTGAAGACTGGTCTCCATCACAGTTCCATGCAATGAGAAAGACCTGCAGGGCTTTCATAATAACTATTCTCCAACTAGTTCGGTAAGGCTACATTTTGTGTTAAACCACATTTAGCTATGAAACTATGACAATCAAAAGATCTGTTATGAAGGATGTGTATAAATACTAGAGTGCTGGCTTCATAGCTGTGTAGAGCAATGTGTCTCAGGTTGTGATTTCTAGATCCATGATTGTCCTTAACCTTTTTGGAGAGCAGCATTTTTTTTTTTTTTTTTTTTTTTTTCCAATTTCATAAGATAAATTTTTGAAGATGAACAGTATAAACAGGGGTAATATGGCAGAAATAAATATTTTTTTTTTTTCCATATTTAGAGCAGCAGAAATTTAAAAGTTTTTGTAGCATTATTTCACATTATAGGAAATAACTGTGTGCGCTCATAGCATATGTCTGTGTATATGTTTATATACTTAAACCAGGTAGCCTTTGATTTTGAAAAGAGTGAAAATCAAAATAAGTGTTCCTAATTATTCCATCTCTATCACAATGTACCAGTGCTTTAATGAGGAAACTCAGGAACTAACTGTGCATGCTGACAGCAATATAATTGCTCAGGAATTCATAAAGGTGGTATCAGCCCTCATCACTTTTGTTCACCAGGCCAAAGGCTGGTTCAAAAGAAACAATTCCCTTGAGCAGCAGTATATGTAAGAGGATGCCTTTCCAAGCACTGCTCATTCTTCACTTTTTAAATTTATAAATTTATAATAAAGTATATTCCTACATTACCAAATGGCATCTTTTGGGGCCAGTTTATAAACACACTGATAGTCTTTATGAACAATGATTTCTCCTCTCCCTCCTTGTCCAGAGGTCACAAATAATTGATATACTTTTTCCATGAAGCTTTCCAACTTTAAGAATGGAATGTGTGTGAACTGTTTGTCATTTTTAGTAAAACAAAAATGTTTTTACTTAGATCATAAATTTAGGGAGAGAAACGTCACAGGTAAATATGTTTATGAGGCTTCATTTAGCCCTCAAGACATTAAAAAGCATTATAACTTTCTTTTTCCCTTCACACTACCCTTTAATAGAAATGATCAAAAATAATTTTAATTGGAAATTTTCTTTACCAATTTATGACTTTCCAGAATATTCCATTAAGTATTAAAATTACATGGAGAAAATTTGTGTAAAATTTTAGGGAAAAAGGCTACAAAATAATTATAACAGTCTCTATTATTTCCTTATATATATATATTTCCTTATATATATATATTTCCTTATATATATATATAACTTTTATATGTAATATCTATCTCTGTACATTGCAATGTTGGTTATAGATAATATATATATAACTTTTATATGTAATATCTATCTCTGTACATTGCAATGTTGGTTATAGATAATGTGCAGAGTTATATTGTGGGTGTTTCTTTATTATTATATTTTAATGACATTGCTGCATTCCTGCAATTTGTAATAAAATAAATTGAGTAAACAAAGAGACATAAATGAATCTCTACTTACTTTGGCTTGCAATCTAAATATGTGACTATATACTTATTACTGCTGTGAAACATCTTTTGTAGATAAATATAAAACACTTTTTTTTTTTTTTTTTTTTTTTTTAAATCAAACCAGCACATTTCAGGTGCAGTAGATTGTCTTGAAATAAAGTTAATGATTTTTACCACCTACAGTGTTTTACATCATGTGTATGAGAGTAGCAATACTCATCTTGGTATTGAACAGCTTTATAAATAATGCTATGAAAATTGTCATAGGAATAAATGTTTAAATAAAAAGTTTAAATAAAACTGTCCTTTAAAAAAGGTTTCCTGATGAGAGAAGTCCTTTTTTAAAACAAGCATTAGGAAACCATTTAAGAAAATAGGACAAAACTGCAGTGTTTGACTATAATGATTCACATATGCTAGTGTCATCATCATATATATTATATAGGCATTATATATTATATATTATATATCATATTATATAGGCATTACAGATGGAAAGAAGAAAATATATTCACTAAAAAAAAAAAAAAAAAAAAAAAGCAGAAGTGTGACCCAAATAAAACTATAAAATTATATGAAATTGCTTATGTATGTCAATACTAAAATTATATTCACACACATACATATATATATATCCTTGTATATATATATATATATATATATGGATAAGAAGAACATGCATTCATTGCTCAAGAGAAATAGAGGAGCTTTAAGATTTTGAATTCTCCATATACCTCCACCTAGCTTAGATTAAAACAAGTGCCCATGAATCTGGGCTTTAAGAATGGGAAAGTCTGGAGATATTCATCTATAAATCTGATAAACTCAAGTCAGAAAACTCTTGAATGGGGAGACAACAACATAGAATCACAGAATCATTAAGTCTGGAAAAGACAGAATCACAGAATCACAGAATCACAGAATTTCTAGGTTGGAAGAGACCTCAAGATCATCGAGTCCAACCTCTGACCTAACACTAACAGTCCCCACTAAACCATATCCCTAAGCTCTACTTAGGCCTTAGACCTTCAGTATCATCTAGTACAACCATCACCATACTACAAATGACATTCACTAAACTATGTCCCTAAGCTACACATCCAACTTTTCCTTGAACACCCCCAGGGACAGTGATACCATTTCCCTGGGCAACCCGTTCCAATGCCTGACTACCCTTTGAGAATAAATATCTCCTAATTTCCAATCTAAACCCCTCCCCTGGTGCAACTTGAGGCCATTCACTCTCTCTAGTCCTATCACTAATTACCTGCAAGAGGGCCTGACCCCCAGCTCCCCACAGCTTCCTTTAAGGTAGTTGTAGAAAGCAATATGGTCTCCCCTGAGCTTCCTCTTCTCCAGACTAAACAACACCAGAACCCTCAGCCGCTCCTCAAAGGACTTGTGTTCCAGGCTGTTCACCAGCTTCATAGCCCTTCTCTGGACATGTTCCAGGGCCACAATATCCTTGTTGTAGTGAGGGGCCCCAAACTGAATACCATACTCGAGGTGCAGCTTCCCTATAGTAGAGTACAGGGGAATGATCACCTCCCTGGTCCTGCTGGCTACACTATTCCTGATACAAGCCAGGATACTGTTGGCCTTCTTGGCCAGCTGGGCACACTGCCGGCTCATGTTCAGATGAACATCAGTCAGTACCCCAGACCCTTTTCATCTGCACTGCTTTCCAGCCACTTTTCCCCAAGCCTGCAGCATTGCATGGGGTTGTTGCAACCAAAGTGCAGGACCCAGCACTTTGCCATGTTGAACCTCATCCCATTGGCTTCTGCCCATTGACCCATCTTCCCCAGGTCCCTCTGCAGGGCCTTTCTACCCTCTGGTACATCAACATTTCCCCCAGCTTGGTGTCATCTGCAGACTTACTGAGGGTGCACTCAACTCCCTCATCCAAATCATGAATAAAGATATTAAAGAAGATGGGCCCCAACACCAACCCCTGGGAACACCACTGGTGACTGGCCACCAGCTGGATTTCACTCTGTTCACCACCACTACTCCCTGGGCCCAGCCATCCAGCCCATTTTTAACCCAGCAAAAAGTGTACCTGCCCAAGCCATGGGCTGCCAGCTTCTCCAGGAGAATACTGTGGGAGACAGAGTCAAAGGCCTTGCTGAAGTCTAGGTAGACTATGTCAACAGGCTTTCCCTCATCCACCAGGCATGTCACTCATAGAAGGAGATGAGGTTGGTCAGGTAGGACTTGCCTTTCATACACCCATGCTGACCGGGCCTGATTCCCCAGGTGTCCTGCATATGCTGTGTGATTGCATTCGAGACGACCTGTTCCATTACATTTCCTGGCACTGAGGTCAGGATGACAGGCCTGTAGTTCCCAGGACTATATTGTATTTCCAGCATATGTCTGGGAAGTTAAAGTCTCCTATGAGAACAAGCCCTGGCAACTGAGCAACTTCTGCCAGCTGCTTATAGAATGCCTCATCCATCTCTTCATCCTGGTTTGGCAGTCCATAACAGACCCTCAACAGGATGTCTGCCTTGTTGGCCAACCCCTTTTTACACAGGGAATCTACCTTATCATTCCCAACCACGAGCTCAACAACATCAAAAGACTCTAATGCAGAGAGTGATGCCACTTCCCCTCCTTAGTTGCTTGTCTCTTCTGAAGAGCTTGTAGCCGTCCATTGCAGCACTCCAATGATGGGAATGGTCCCACCACACTTCTGTGATATCAACTCAGTCATAATATGCCTGCCACACAATGGTTTCCAGCGCCTTCTGTTTGTTGCGCATGCTGTGTGCATTGGTGTAGATTCACTGGAGTCACACCATTGCCCTCACTCTCAGCCCTGGGACTGCTCCCCCAGCCTTATCTTTATCGAGCTCATTTCATCCCTGTCCCCCTTCATACCTAGTTTGAAGCCCTCTCAATGAACCCTGCCAGCTTCTGGGCCAGAGTCCATTTCCCCCTCTGAGACAGGTGGGACCCATCGACAGCCATCAGGCCAGGTGCCAAGTAAAAAGGGAAATATTGATTTTAAGTTTATCTGTTTTTCTTGACTCTTGTCTAATGTAGGCTTTGTTCATGATTTAAAGTAAATTGCTTCTGTATTAGAGACAAAAGTGGACAGTCTACTCTTTTTGCTGAAATATTTTTTTCATTTTGCTTTTTAACGTTGACATGAGGAACATTGATTTAAAGTAGGAAAAGCATCTTTGAGCTTTGAGTTTTCCATTTCACTGCAGATTCTGTGAAGTTGTCTTATCTGAAATAGAAACTTTTTTTGGTCAACCATTTTATAGCTTAGATCATCTGATTAGCATTTTTTCATGGGCCGCTGAAATTAGACTTTTTTTTTTTTTTTTTTTTTCATATTTACTTTCTTTTCCATTGGAGAAGATACACACTGTCAGCTGAATGTTTTCATTAATATTCAGTTAAAGCAATCTTGTTATCTTTTACATGACTTTTCAAAATAATCAAGTCTTTTAAATTTCTTGAGGTTAAAGCTTTTGTACATGTGTTTGTGTGCATCTGGAGATATTTCAACATAAAGGCTTTTTTTTTTTTTTTTTTTTATTCTGCATACTTTTTTTTTTTGTTTTCTTTTTCCTTTTTCTACTTAATCCTAATAAATTCATGACCTTTGAAATTACACAACAAAGCAGTATTTATTGTAAATAAATTATTTTGCAGTTAATCTTTTCAGGACTTCAGCTCAACGTGAGAGCTCCTTACAAAGCATTAAGTTTAATAAAATTTAGTGGGTTTTGTTTGTTTATGTAATTGTTCATATACAGCCTTTCACATTTTATTATTTCGATGCTTCAGTTTTTCTGGCCGTGGATAAAGCAAAACTCAAAACTATTTTTTGCTCAGTTGGCCAGAAACCCTAAGGATCTTGTGTCTTGTGATGTGTCTTTCTGTCTCTAATCCTTTATTTAACATTGTAGTGAGGTCGGTTAAACATTGATAAGATGTATATGTGCTGTAGGTCCTCTGAGCATTTGGCATTTGTACACAAATTCCGTACTCGGAATTAATATTATTGTGTTCTTGAGGTGGTTTAGACACATCTTATAATTTGGTATATTCTTTCCAAGGGAAAATGTCAGCCTGACTGTTGTATTACATAATTTTAACGATTATCTGGCTAGAATCATAAAACTTTAAAGCAATGCCGTGTAAATTTTTGATGCTGATTTTTTAAGTCAGTGCAACTTTGTCATCCTTACAACATCGGAAATTTACAAAAGTCCACAGAATTACCTATTCTTCACTTAGAACACTTTGTCAGGAAATATTTATTTTTATTATTATTATTATTATTTTATTATTATTTTGAAGGCCAATTTTTAACTCAGATAATACCTTTGTTTAAAAATGTTTTCTCATTTTTTCTTGTTGTTTATTGGAATGAGAACATTATTCATTTTTGGCGAAATATTTCCCCATTACATATATTATATAATATTCCTTTTTACATATGAAAAATATATATATAATAATAATATATGGCCCATTTTACGTGAAGAATTTTGTTATTGTTTTCTAAGTGATGCTTTTAAAGACAACCAAACCCATCAACATTAACAAACTTTACAAACACTTAATTTTTTTCAATGTAATTTTCTGTGGTCTTGTATTTTGACTGAGATTGTTCCATGTAAGACAGAGAAATACTATCTGCTTATCTGCCGGTTGAAACAAATCAGTGAAGACAGCAGATGTATATTGTATTCTGGATGCAAAAGTATAGAATGGTATAGAATTTGTTCAGTGAAGTTAAAGAATGATAATTAAAAAAAAAAAAAAAAAAATGAACATTTTGATTTTACTTGGTACCTTGAAAATATATTCTACTTATTTGAAATTTTAATATGTAATATCTTTCTTAAACGTTTAAAAGGGGTAAATAACTTAGTTACCTAAAAGAAAATGAAATTTATCATGCATAAATGTATATATATATATGTATGCATTGATTTTCTTGTATTAAGCAATGCTAAAATACTTTAATCTACTTCTTAGAATCTGGAATAAGATTATGACTCTTTTCAATAGCTACTGGCAATTTTTCTTTGTTTTGGGATAGTACATAAGAAAATTAATTCATGGAAGGGAAGGAAATTTGATTTATAGAATATTATGAAAGACTTTTGTTATTTTACTAATTGTTCAAGGATCCCTGACAAACTAAACTCTAGCATAATAAAACACACACAAAAATATTCCAGCAGTTTCAGTATTTTATTCAGAAGCAATCCTAGCTTCTTGTATAATAATTATGTTTAGTCTTTTTTTTTTTTTTTTCTTTTTTCTTTTTTTCTTTTTTACGGTGACTACTAGGTAGGTCAATCTACTGGAATAAAATGAAGCAAAACAAAATTCAACTTATCAGCTGGGTGTGGCAAAAACATAAGGACTAACCAAAGTGGATGAAAGGAGACGAACTTCAGGCTGTTACTACTCTATCATAACTGACCTACACATTTTTCACTCGTCTTTCTTTCTTTTTCTTTGTCACTTTCTACCACTTATACTTTATTATTTTTTTCCAACACATGACTGATACAGTTTACTTGTGTTCCTTTAGGGGAATACGCACATTTAAAAAAGCTACCTTTGTTTATTATTTTTTATTAACTTTCCTTGAGAAAATTATCTCAAAATGCTTTGCCTTTTTTCTCTCTCTCTTTTTTTTTTTTTTTTTTTTTTTTTTTTTTTTTTTTTTTTTCACTGTTGCAGTCATGGAGTGATTTAAGCTGTGATGAAATTTAGGTATTTTTATGTTGTATTTTTATGTTGCTCCCACAGAAGCAGGAGGTTCTCCTGGATATGCAGTTTCTTTTCACATCTCGAATGCAGAAACAACATGGTACAATGTATTTCTGTTCCTCCCCTTAGAGCTTCTAGCATCCATCTCCAAAAGCAAAAGCTGTTATTTCTCTTTATCCTTCAATACCTGTCATTTAAGGCTATACTACAAGATACTCAAGAAGCTTGTCTGACATATCTTCATTCACAGTTCACTCATATGTAATCATGTGTAGATGACTCCTGGATATCTAAAAGCAGCTTAGTCTAGAGAGATTGTTCTCTGTATATCAACATTGCTGTTCAAGGCAATTTCCCTAACAAGATGAAAATAATAATAATAATAATAATAATAAAAATGATTATTTGCATCCTTTACTCTAAATAGTGTACCCCCAAAATTCAGTCATTTACTGTGAATATTTTCTGATGTGTACCTTTGCTTCAGTCTTACCCTCTCAGGATCAGAGAAAAAGTATGTTACATTACGTTTTGACACTAAACAACTCTACTTGATATATCTGTGTTCAATTTTATTATTGTTATTATTATTATTTGTTATAAAACAGAAAATAATATAGTAATTATGTTGCTTTATGGAATCCATATGGAAATCTTTTAAGAGGAGGGGATTACAGTAGTATATATATATATTATACTGTCTAAATATATTCTATTGTGAGTTTACTATGGTCAGTGCTTCAAAGTGTCAGAAGGAAATAAGAAACCACATTTTGGCTTTGAAAGTATTTGTTCTAAAACCTAGGGGAAGTCATGGCAAGTTCAAAACAAAACAAAACATAAACAGACTATGGAGCTTTACTATTTCATAGTTATCTGTTGTTGCATAAGCAGACAAGTTAATATTAAGCAGGTTTTCAGAAGCAACATACTGATTTTCTTTTGAGTTGCAAACTTCTCTTCCATTTTTCAAAATTCTGCTTTCATGCTCTGTTAAAATATCATTATATAATTTTAGTGTTCTCTACATAAGTACACATTCCCACCAGCCTGATGAAGTAGGCAATAGGCAATAGAGGAGTAATAGCTTTTTTTTCATAGAGTAGTGAAACTCAGAATAAATTATTTGTTTATAAAGTGGCATGCCAGTAGAGAGCTGTATAACTCCCAAATTCAGAGCTCACATGCACATTCACATGTCCTAAACATTGGTGCTAATAGCTATTCTAGTAAGTTTATGCATGTCTAGGATCTCCTTTTTCTTGCTGGGTAGCTGTCTACAGCTGATGTCAGATTAGCTTTTTTTTTTTTTCTCCTTTTTTTTCTCTCTCTTTTTTTTTTTTTTTTTTTTCCAGAATAAGCAGGATGTATTGTATTCATATAAGAGATGTCAGTGGCCAAAACAGGAAATAGAAATCTAGCAATCAAATATGCAAATTTAGACTCTGTTATTTTATGGATGCAATGCCTTGAAAGACTGTACCAGCACTGGTAGATATAAACTTCAGCTGAGGGACTCTATAAAATATAATCTTTTGTTTGTTTGTTTGTTTGTTTTTCCATTTGTCTGTGAGTGGTCAAGTTGCAAATTATTTAAGTGTATTTGTGTGTGTGTGAAACCATGTCTGAAAGCACAGAAAAATAGAGATAAAGCAAACCTTTACCGAGTATATAATGAACATCCATATCCTTGGACAATGCACTGCTTCTGAAGTCTTGTGCATCAACTCAGTGAGGTATTGCCATAGAGATGACACTTCCATAATAACATGGAGAACTTGTCTTGCATATTCTTTTTAGCTCCTCCCCACTCCCCACTCCCTAAGTTTAATTACAAGAAAAAAAAAAAAAAAAAGTTATATATATATATATATATTTATGTCTGTGTCAGTTAAATTTAAGGAAGAGAATGTGAAACAATTTATTTTTTTAACAAAGAAATATAACTTGAAATTACTGGAATGTGAAGGAGATTAAATTTTGCTTATTTTCCTTCTTGCACAGAAAATAATAATAATTAAAAAGTTTGTACAAAGCAAACCCAAGTGTTTTGGTGAACTATTTCTATCACAAAAAATACAAAAACAATGTTTTTTGATTGTAAGTTATTTTGAGATATTTGTATTATGTCTTTTTAATCATCTGAGTTTCTAATACCTGTTTCATCAATATACAACTAAATATGCATTTGTAATTTTATTTAATATGAATGACAAAATGGCTTTGTTTCATATTTGGAATGTTATAAATTCATGGAAACCTGAATCTAACCTGACTGAACATGTGTTTAAATAATTTATAAAGAAATCCTGAAACTACTTGTTTTAAAGTACACTGCTTTTTCTGTGTAATAATACATCTTAAACTTTGGGGTAAATGTATAGTTATTAGAGTGAATCCTTTTTTCTGTTACTCACGTTGAATACTTCTTATATGGAATGTAATTGTACTGAGCCAGAAAGATTATTCACTAGATAAGTTAGTACTGTTCCACAAGGATGAACAAATCTGTTCCAATCAATTTTTAGTCTGAACAAGCAATTCCTTTTGTTACATAAGAAATATATAAGGTTCCAGAATGCTATTACTTTTTGAAAGCAAATAATAATACAGTTTCCATCCCTATTCGGAAATAGGGTCTTCTCTCAGATATATACACACATAACTACAATTAACATCAGTAGCAGCTGTGCATATATAACTAAGGGCAAAGCTTGGCCTTTAATAAAAATAATTTTTTGATACAAAAATTGCTGGTTATAATTATTCAGTTTATACTGTAGATGAGCCATTCAGTTATCATTCTTTCTTCAGTAGTATATCATAAAGTGTAAACCTTCAGAAATGTTGTTTTCCTTCAAATTTGTTGTGCATTATTCTGTTGCATTTTCAAGTCACTTCATATGTATTTCAAGTCAATTCATATGTATTTCACAGAATCACAGAAATCACACAGGTTGGAAGAGTCTTACTATTCTTAGGATATATGAAACAGTCCAAAAATGAAGTCCTGTAGCCCCTGTAAATGAAGTATTGACCTCACTAATAACAGGTTTCAAGCCTCATAGTAGCTCTGTAAAGTTTCTGGACTTTTCAGGTTTTGTTGGGACTTCTCTTGGCCTGATCAGAGCTTTGTTTCAGATTGTATAGCTATAACAGCAATATTCTAAAGAACAGATGGCCATTTCCTAATTTGTTTTACTTTTGCTGAACTTTGTGTAATAGTGCAAACTTTTATATGGGTAGTACTAACAAGTAATTATTCTGTGTAGAATGAACTATTTATGACCCTAGCATAATGAAGTAGTGTAGTAGAATAAAAGCATGGTAGTATAGCAGAGTCCTTAAAACTGAGGAAACAGTGTACATTTTAGACATTATATGCATGGAGTGATAATATTAGTGGCCCAGAGTGATGTTAGAGGTCTTGGGACTACAAAAAAGTCATTAGTGGTCAATCAATAAATAAAGGAATTAAGCTTTCAGAGCTGGGTAAAATAAGTTTTTAAAGGTAAGAGGGACAATGAAGAACAATTATCCAACATAAGTGCCGTGTCTACACATTCCCTAAATATCTCCAGGGATAATGACATTATCATTTCTGTGGGCAGTCTGTTCCAATGCCTAGCTGCCCTTTCCATGAATAAATTCTTCCTAAAGTCCAATCTAAACCTCTTCCAGTACAATCTGAGACTATTTCTTCATGTCCCAGCACTTGCCACCTGAGAAAAGAGATCAACACCCTCCTTGCTACAACCTACTTTCAGGCAGTTAAAAGGCTCTATAAGGTCTCCCCTCAACATCAGTTTCTCCAGAGATGTTCAACATATTGTAAATTCTGATGTACTTGGAAATTACAGACCAAAAGGAAAGTGCAAGGTAGAAAAAAAAAATGGTGTTAAAAATATATAAACTTAACCCTGAAATGAGATGCAAGAGACTATCAACATTAATATGATTCTCCTCAAGGGGCATCATATGGGTGCTGATGATATTCCCCAAACCCTAGACTAATGCTGCAGACAGTAGGACCTTTACAAACACTGGAAGGGTGAGAATAACCGCACAGAAAAAGGTACATTCTAAGAAGTTTCTGTATAACTATTATAATTATATTATTATTGAGATTTTTCCCTCTATCTTGTCTTTTTTTTTTTTTTTTTTTCTAATAAACAGACCAAGATTAGTAGTAATTATCTGAATAGGAGTTTGAATTATATTATAAGCAAATACTTAACTTTGCATAAAAGTGTTTTCCTTTTGTCAATAAAAAGGGGTTGAACATAAAAAGTACACATTAAATTTCCTTTGTAGAGAATGTAGCCCTTATATTTAAGAGTAGATCTTGTGCTCTGCTCCCACACTTGAGGAGTCTCTGTGTCTCATGCAGAACAATTCTTCAACCCATTCAAGTGTGAATTGTCAACAAGACAGATTATGTAGCAAATTATAGCATTGCTTTTTCAATGTCTTGAGTAGACACTTTTGTTTCTAAGGGATAGAGACAACATTTGTGCATCCTCCCAAAGAGCATATGTTAGACAACTGTGGTGTTTGATGTCTTTCTCTACTTTCTTTATGTCTTTCTATAAAATAAAACCTGGAAATAATATTTTTCAACTCCAGTAACTCTCACGTGTAAAGACCATACATGGGTTTCTGTTTTTCCTAGACCATAAACTAATAAGCGTGTTTTTTTGTTTGTTTGTTTGTTTGTTTTTCCCTAGGAAATAGGTATTTACAAGAGGTTACACAGCCTAGTGTGAAAGTTTTCCACTACCTTGTTTATTAACAATCTGGTTCTTGCTGCCATAACATCTTGAGAGCAAATCCCTCTCCAGTGTCACAAAAACAAGTTTGCTGTCTTTTCATGTTATTTCAACCATTATGAATTAAGGAAATATACTAACCATTATTAGAACCTCTTCTGATAAATAAAATCTTATGTGTCAAACAGGGCGAATCTCTTCCATATTCTTGTATATATTGATAGTTCACAGGGTCTGATCTAAAACCATACTGCAGACAATAGATAATATTAGACCTACTCAAAACTGGTGAACATATATAAGTAGAAATGAAAATGGAGCTTGTAGAGGGCACTAAATATTATCATAATCTATTTCTTATTTGCACTTCTGTCCATTCTCCCTGAGTTTTTTAAGAGGTTTTGTAATGAAAATAAACAACACTTTGAATATCAAGAGCTGAACAAGAACTGAAATTCATTTTTAGGATGAGGAAAGTAACATGAAATTGAATGGCACTTTTACCATCAGTGTTATTCATAAAGGCCTTTTGTTGATTAAATTATCTGTTGTACCCTCAACATGTCATATCATATCAATCACATACAAATTTAAATTAAAAGTCATATTCCAAAAGATAATAATTGCCAAGATGCCACATGTACCATCTGAATGCTAAACTTGAAATTTTGCAGTAGATCAGCAACTGCATGAACCTATGGATAATTCATTAACTAAAAGATATAGTAGATTAGAATTAGCCAACAAGTTGCGTATTTTAGCATGAAAGGAGTATAACTAACCAATTCACCAGATACTTCTTAATCTTAATAAAATATATTTATATATTTTATGAAACTTTCTGCTTTTTGGAAGATCTACTTAAACTTTAATATATACTGTAAACAAATAGAGAGGAATTGAGTGAAAATTCAGATTTACAAAGAGAAAGGAAAAAAAGGGACATTTGCACTTTTTTTTTTTTTTTTGGAAAGGTAAGAGTAGATTTTTAAAAAATTACTTAGCTTCATCATTTTCACATATTATTTTCAAACCAAGGGTTTAATTTTTATTTTTTTTTAATTAACTTATATATACATTAGTTTTTTTGTTTGTTTGTTTGTTTGTTGTTTTTTTAATCTGTATTCTAAATAACTTGCCTAAATTCCTCACCCTTAAATTGCCAAAGATAGATTGGCACTGGACTTGCATGGTTTCTTTGGTGATAAGTAAGCAACAACAATATTCTGGAGGGCGTCAAGATACTGAAAAATTCCTTTAGTGCGCATTTCTTCTTTCAGACAAAGTGCCTACACCTAACCAGCTCATTTTGTATCTGTAGATCCAAAAGTAATGTATTTTTAGAGCCAAGAAAAAGGATGTCATGTTTCACCTGATGTGTTACTGAAATCAAAGGATTTTATTCATTAGTCTAGGAGCCTAGACTAATACATACTCGGACCAAAGTATGTTTTCTACCAAGAAAATTAGATTTTTCCAGAAGAGTCCAAGAGTCCAGGTAGAGGGATGAGTGAAGTCCCCTTTGGGTCTTATGATCATGATCCCAGTTATCTTTATTAAACAGCAGTGTCCAGAAAAATTCACACTATGTGCAGAAATTATTTCCTTTTCCAGAAATCTGCTGGTCTAGAAATCTTACACGGTATGTGTCTCTCACTCCATCACAGGGGCAAGGTGATTAACATAATATGATGATCTCAGGGTATTAAAGAAAAAAAAAGTCCAAAAGGCACTGTGTCTTACCTAACAATATTCTTTAAAGTATTTTTAAAGTCCCCATTCGTATAGAAAAAAACTGTCTATCTATTACAAACAGTGCAGTAGCTATTACCTTGATTTGATGAGTCTTTTGCATACTTTTTGTCTGTAAGACACCATACAAAAACAAATAATATTTTCTTCTTTATAATGGGAGCATGATTGAGGTTTGAGACTTAGTCTACATAGGTTTCATTTCAAAATTTCATCATCAAAATGAATTTCTGCCCTCCTCATTTTTTATTTTTATTTTTAATTAATTGTCTTGCTGTAGTTCCATAATTACCAAAGTGACATGAAGAGAGCAAGAAGGGGTTGAGGGTAGAGAGGGAGAATCAGGACCTATAGGATTGCCTAAGCGTGTGTGTGAGTCAGCAAAGGCAGGCAGCAGGAACAATCAGACCCACAGCTAAAATACAGAGTGCAGATTTATTGTTCTCATTATCTCACCAACTGGGAGATCCCTGAAGCAACATCCAGGCAGAGGAACATAAGCAGGGATGCAGACACTACTAAGCTCAGTCCATGCTAGAAGATTACCGTCTTTCTGTCCATACATGTTTATCAATGGTTTGTGCAGGTGCAAGTTTTTACCACCATGCTGTGAGCCTCATTGTGCTTTTTTGATCTTCTCAAGGGCCAGGAGCTCAAGCCTTTTTTCCCCCACAGATCAGGGAAAATGTGTTACATCAAAACATATTTTCTTAGATTTATTTTTATCTGATACTGGTTGCAGGGCTGAAGAAAATTAGAGTTTTTGTCTTGAGGACAGCAAAAACGTATCTGTTAAACATGTGTAACATCATTCTAACTTTAGGTGATCAAAAGTAATGTTGTTAGTGAATGAACTTCAGAACTTTTTGAAAGTAAAGATTTCACTCATGCTTTACAAGACATACTGAAAATTATGAATGCAATAGTCTTCTAAGTCTAAGTCACTTTGGTTTTATGTTTATATATCTGAGGTTTGGTAATGAAGGAAGAGCAATCAGAGATTTGTACTTTAAAATGCACAAGTGAGATCTGCTTTTTGAGATAAATGTTATTTCAGCATCATTACAAGTGTGTTTCTAGAGATAAAAGAGACAAGATTCTTTGAGAGAGAGAGAGAAGTAGAAATTTATACCACTTTTTCCTCCTAGGTTTCCTCTCTCTCTACTCTTCTGGATTAATTTCTACTTATATTGAGATAACTATATGCCTTCCATTAGTCCCTCACATCTGAACTATGCTTCAGGAGAAAGATGTTAAATTAGTACTAGCTGGTTACCTTCAAGGGTAACCAGCCTTAGAAATGCAACAGGTTTTAGGCTGTTCTACAAACCTGAATGAAAATTAATTAATTATTATCAAACTGGTTGCTTCAAGGAGGGATTAGAAACAACATGCTGCCTTTGTCAAATAATTCATGGTTTCTTCTATTTTCTGTATATCCGTAGGATTGAGAGCATTGGATGAAGGAATAAATAAACAAATAAATACAGTCCCAGCTTTGCTTTATTTATTATTATTATTATTAATATTATTTATCATAAGGGGTCAAATCAAAGCATTTAGATATCTTTTTTCTCTCTTACAAAAATTCAACAATTCAAAATTTCAACAATTTCCACCTTGAAGCTTTATCCCTTATCCCTACATCCTTTATAGTAGATATTTTTCCAAGGTACTTATAGTATGGTGCAGAAAAATACTGCTTAGACTTCTCCTCAGTTTATTGTCATCATTTCAAAGCTGAGTCCTTTATTTCAAGTTTCTTGTTTCCTTCCAGATGAACTGGAAGAAACATGCCAATTTTGTGATGTGAACAAACAAGGACAAGGAAATCCTGTCTGACATAATTTTACTTGACACCTAAATAATAGTCATGCTTAAATTGAAGAAATAAAGAGCAGAGCAGAAACTGACTGGCTAATTTTTCCTTTAGGGCCAGTGCATTCACTATTGTAATCTTCTGTATACCAAAAATAAAAAGGTTTAATTCTTTACCCAGTGACCTAATCAAAACTAACTAAAAAATTAGTTAAAATTTATTTTATTTTATTTATTTATTTATTTATTTTCTGTAGACCTGCTTTAAACTCATGATTGTGAGAAATTAAAATTAAAATGTGGTAAAACCACCAATTCTAACCTGCTAGCCCTGAACCTGCTAGCCCTGAACCTGCTCTCATTTATTTTTGTATGGTAGATGGAGAGTTCATCCAATTTTAATTATGTATAAACAATATACAATAACAAAAACAAATTAATATATTTTAATTATATTAATACATGAAGTAAAAGGTTTATTAACATTAAATTAATGGAAATTGTAATTAAATCGAATGCAAATTTGGATTTGAGGTTTTTGACATCTTGCCAACTCTTGAAAAAAATATATCACCTATCATTTTCTGTCATTATGTTATAGTTATTATCTTTGATATACCAAACTGTATGTTATCATTTTATCACCTTAATACCTAGCTATGTAACTAACCTGGCATAAAATGACCATGTACATTGAAAACAAAACAAAATAAAACAAAACCATAAGGAATATTTTAATTACTTTCAGAACTACTGTATGTGGCAACTGGATGCAATTTCTAACAGCTATTATTTTTTCCTTCAGCTTCAAGAATTTACCTTGTCCTCCTGAATGTGTAGGCTGAGGTTGAGTACAGTTGGCACACAGACAGATTAGGGACAGCAGTTATTGCTAATTATATACTTGAAGATTAAGGCATTGCTTCAAGAACCTCAAAGGACAGAAACATCCCATTTTATCTGCCTCACTATATTTCTGGATATCATCATTTTATGGGCTTGTCTAACAACAGCTTACTTTTCTTTGCTTTTCTGATACTCCTCTGAACTCTCCCCATTTAATCAATTTTCCTGGCCTGAAAGGTGCTAATTGAAAGGTCCTGTTTCTGGTTGTCAAATAATCAAAAATATATCACTTCAGTTTGTTTTTCCAAGAATAATATTCAAGTTCAAGGGAAATTGAAGAACATGAAATTTTGACATGATTATCTAAACCTGCAGCTCTAATTAATCACAATCCTAGTGTATCATAATGCTCATTCATGCATCAAACTTTTCCAAATGTGGAAGTGAGTTCACTTCAGTGCTTTTTTTGGATAAGAAAACTGCCTATATTAAATTTAAGAATTTTTATTTTTTATTTTTTATTATTATTTATTTATTTTCCCCTGAAACTTCTACAAAATACACATAAAAAAAAAAAAATAAAAAAAAAATTAGCTGTTGGAAACTTCCCAGTATTGTAAAGTTAAATTAAAAACAACAACAATAACAACAACAAAACAAACAAACAAATAAAACCCAGAAATTTACTCGGTTTCAAAGTACTAGATATAGGAAAGGAAACTGGAAAATATTTCATTTACTTATAGCGCATATATGTATCAACAAAGGGACTTTGATTTAGTCTCTGATACTTATTCTTCAAGCATATTACATACTTTTTATCAAGGCTAGAGGCTTATCACCAGGCTGACCAAAAATATGATGATACTCCAAAAAAAATGGTTGTACCTTGTCTACAAAGGAAAAGTCGTGACTGATAAATCATTGTCAACCTTTTGTGCCATTGTTTTTTCTTCTCTGTATTATGTGGAAGTTCTTTAGAGTCTCTCAGTCCATAAATCATTGGTTATTTTACCATTTGAAGACAGTGAGGGTAACATATAATTAGCATTTTCAAAATCTTTTTATGTGATACATGTAGGATATTTACTTAGAAAACATGGAGATGTACATACCAATGAATATTTCTTTGTACCAGAAAGAATGTGTGCAATATATATTAAGTACCTTGATATATATTTCAGTGATTTTTTTTTATTTGCTTAGTTTAATAAAATACATGACACATGTTTTTGATAATGATTTTTGATAGTGTGAATTTTGATAACGATTTTTTTTTTTGTGTGTTTGTTTCATAGTATGTAGACAAATGATGGAAATCCTTTATTACATTTTAGAAAGCTCTAAAATTACCTAGATAATCTGGAAAAGGAAGAAGCTATTTTCAGGAAAATAAGTTGAAGGAATAAAAATGGTCCAGAAGGGTAGGCTAGTTTACTCTGACCTAACAGGATGGACCAAGTGACCTGTTTAGATCCCTTCCAGCAATAAATCCTATGAAAGGAGAAAACAGCAGAAGATGAGGAAAACAAAAAACACAAAAGATAAAGTAAATAAAATTCATGGAAAAGGAAAGATAGCACAGGAATTTCGATATGTTGCAGTGAATGATCAATTCTACAACTCAAATAATAGAGGCATTTTTTTTATTATTTTTTTTATTTTTTTTCAGATTGAGTCTTTTAAATCCTTGGTAAGCAGCCTTTTTGAAGAACATTTTGTGGGTAACTTGCAAAGTTCTGAAGGACTATTCTCTATGTCGGGGTATAAAGGACTACATCTTTACAGAACAATTTTGTAACTAGCAATTAAATATATAATCTTTTTTATTTGTGTTCTGTAGATGTTCACTAGGGTGTTCAAAAATCTTTGTCTTCCTGACTCCAAAATCACATGCAATCATGGATAGATATACTAACTTTTAAAACTTTGAACCATGAGCTATTCCTGCATACTTTGACACTGCCAGTTGGAATCACCTTCCTTGCAGGCGATTGTGAGGGCAGTCCAGTAATGCCAAAGAACTTTTGACATGACAGTCATCTTATGCTTCTGAAATATGCAGAGCAGCAAAGCCAGTAAGCTCTTAGGAAATAAATAAACAAATAAATATAGACAATTCCTTTTAATCCTGTGAGCAATCCCATCAGGATGTCCTGCATTACTTAACAATTTTGAGGAACTGCATACTAAAATAAATAAATAAATAAATAAATAAATAAATAAAATAACAGCTTCTTTCCGCACCTCCTACATTTTCTCTCTCTCTCTTCAAGCCTTTATGTTGAACAACACTCCATAAATGCAGTTGTGGCTCTTCCCCATCAGAAAAAAAAAAATCTGTATGTTTCCTTTTATATTAAGGTTATTTAAATGAGCTGGATCCTACAGGCTAGTCTGTTTATTCCCCTCATCAATACACACTTTCTTTTTTTGCTTGAATCATAATAAGATAGAGATTTGTCTTGTTTTCTTGCCTTCCCCTTTTATGATGTTCTATGCCCATGATTACTTTAACAGCAATTTAATTAAATATTTATTATTATAAAATTCAATGAAGAAGAATCATTCAAAAGCACTAAACACTGAAAATATGTGCTTAGACTTCACTACCATATCTATAGTTAGCACAATGTTTACTATATTAATTGGGAAATTGTTTATATGCATAAAGCAGAGCATACAATGCTTACTTTCACATATCTGATAATGTTGAAAGCCAAACTCCCAGTGCTCCCAGTTCCTAATAGCAATCAAGCTTTTCAAATAAACTTTCTTCAGAAGGACTCACTTGTCATTTTCTTGGTGTGGTTTGACTTACAGGGAACACAGGGTAGTGCCTTTTGTAGTGAAATATTCACTCTAGAAATGGATAAATATTTATTTTACCTTATCTCTTTATGTCTTTAGATATCCCCATTACTTTTAGTAAAATAATATTCTTGTATCAGATTCTGACCACCCCTTGGCTGTTGGGGTGCCAGGTTGTGCCTGCCAGAGGCTGCATGAAGCCAGCATGGCTTCATGCAGGTCTCTGTTTGCCTTGTGGGATCACCAGGAGTTACTGCTTTTAGAATCAAAGTTTATCGGAGCTACTCAGGGTACACAGGGAACATCATTTATCTTTTAGCATGCTTCAGTGTTCCTTGATGGCACATCTGGCACCTTTGCCAGCTGAGGAAGAGAAGGCACAACTGAACACGATGTTGACTGTCCTTCTCTGCCCTCCTAATAGTGTGCTTGAAAACAGGGAACAGTATGAAGACTGTGGAACAGAGGAACATAGCTGTGTACCCTGTGCCACTTCGCTTTCCCATGTCCCCCTTTGTAATCTGAATTTAATTCTGTTTTCCTGGATAATTTTTGTGCCCCATGACTGCATGAGATACTGTTCCAGGATAATTTAATTTTGAAAACCCACCACTGACAGAGAGCTCCAGATCCTGTGTCATTACATGGCCCATTCATGTGAAACACTTGGTTTTCCTAAAACCTTTCTGTGGTTTCACAATTCAGTGAATATAATACAAGATTACTTTTATTTTATTTTTATTTTATTTTTGTTGTTGTTGTTACAGATATATATTTTCATACTGAAGCACAGGTGTTTTTTGAGATTTCTTTGGTTTCTCACAAATGAATAGAATTGGTCACATTAATGGTTAGTTACTGCCACATAAAACTTAAAATAGATTTCCATACAATAATTATATTACACTAAATAGATGCATCTTGAGAAGTGGTTTGCTGAAATGATTAGGAAAAAGTTTCAGAGCTATCTGTGTGTGTCTTTATTTCTATTTCTAGACTCTCAGTTATATTTCTAATGAGATATTTATGGCTTAATGTAAGTAAAGTTTTACATACAGCAGAAATAGTTTATTTGATTATGTGACTAATGCATTAAAACCAAATTCACTGAATTTTTCTCCTGCTTCCATTTCCTGGGAAATATAACTCTTGTTTAAGAAGTTCTGATACTACACTGGAATCTTACTGATGCATACAACATACTTCTCACTATGTTATCCTTTTCATTGCCTTTATGAGGAAGCACATTTGAAAAATTAAGATATAGTAATGTAAACTCTTTACACTGATCTCCTTAAACATCAAAATTAAATATTTCAAGAAACGAAATCAGTTTAATGTTGGAGGAAACAAGGGACAAAAATGTATTTCAAGTATTTATGACTCCTTTGCATGTACTAGGTCACGCTGGGATTCTATTTGCACAGCTATACAGAAGAAATATTGCATAGGTTATTTTTAAGCAAAGAAAGAAAAAATCCTTTATTCTATTGTCTTATCTTTTGACTTTATATTGATTTTTCTTAACAGATACTTCATATGAGAAATTAATGAAACTAAAATGGATAAAGCCTGGGGTCAGACTAGAAGTACCTGTTTGAGAACCCTGCTGTTAAGAGAATTTCTAAGAGCAGACACCACAGGCAGAGTGGCTGTATGTGAACCAGGATGCTCATAGGCACCAGAGGGGATCAGCTGAGATATGCCTCATAGAAACAATTTTACTGGGCGATATCTAAGTCATCTGGTTTTGATTAGATAAATATTTTAAGGTTCTATCAGATTCTAGAGCATTTTTCAGTGATACTGAAGCATTGGGGAATAGCCCTGTAGTACAGCCTGTAGGTGACATTCAGAGAAGAATGAGGCCTATGGAAGAAAAAGAGTTCTAAGGACATCTCCTTCCAGCTGTACCTTTTTATTTTGACCCATTAATGTCAACTGACTAGTGTGTGTTACTCCTGAGAAAGACTGAAAAGTATGAATTAATATAACACTGTTAAATACCTGTTACTAATAGTATGTGGGATTTTGTCACCAGTAAGCATGCATGATTCAGAGAAAAACTGTCAAAGACATTAATTAGAAAATTTTGTCTGATCTACTGAAACTCAAGACTTGAATTCTGTTTCTATAGTTCAGGTACATGCTGCAATAATTTGAAAGTGAAGTCTGAATCCTACATTCCTGTCACTTATTTTTTTTATTAGGAATTCGTCACATTCATTCCTATATAGTTCAGTTTGGTAAATGTATTATCGTATATTAGAATATGGTTATATTGCAGGCAATAAAACCTGTAAAAAATTTCCATATTATATGATGATTTTCCCTTTCCTTTTCTTAGTTATTTGTTAGACCCCAAATAACAGCTTTTATTTTAAATCTTTCTGTTTTCTAGGCTTAAACTTACACCTTTGTTTTTGAAGTTTTATGCCCCATAGTTTTTAGAGGCAATGTTCAGAAGCATTACAAGAAGGACATATTATTTAATGCCCAAAGGTTAAAATGTTCATGATTCAGAATGTCATAGGTCACTACATGTTGAAATGACTGCATATTTCCAAAATGATTCTAGTTCTGAAATATATTTTAGGAACTGACAACACTTAATTAGCTTCGGAAAACACAGACTTCACAAATGCTTTGACTCATGATTTATGGGGTTTAGTCAGGATATATTTCCCTTGGTGGGAAACTGATTTTCAGATTTTGTATCACTATTCAAAATTATTTTTACATTTAATATGGTCCATAAAGAATTCTGCAGCATTTGTGGTCATATTTTTTTTTATTTACATTGCAGTTCTTAATGATATTTTGATAGCTCCATAATGAATCAGAATTATTTTTTTTACGCTTTTCTTTTTTTTTTTTCTTTTCAAATATAGTTGCCTGTTTGTTCTACTGTGATATAGCTTAGAAATCAACAGTCTTAATACTAGTGTGAGTTACAGTCTTGTCCCTTCCCTTCTTTAAGCAACACAGAATATTACAAAGTGTTTTGTTGTTGTTGCTTCTTTGTTTTCTTGCTTGTTTTTTTTTTTTTCAGTATGGCCTACTAGTTATACTAGTCTGATGGTTCAAGACTTCATTGTAAATTCTTTTAGGCCACTTTAGACTAGTGTTTTTGGAAAGATTATGATGTGTTATTGTGGAAAGTCTTGTATCTAGTGCTCTTTCTTTTGCCATTTGTTTGGTCAGGATTATATTTTTTTTCAGAATTCTACATGAACAAAGGCATGGTCCTGACAGAAAATGTTTAATATAAGATTTCATTTATTTATTTATCTATTTATTTTCTACACACACTCACACAGAAAAGAATCACAGAATCATGGGCTGTTAGGGTTTGTAAGGGACCTTGAAAAATCATCTAGTCCAAACCCTCTGCTCTCTAGTCCCCACCTAGTCCAGTGTAAATATCATCATGAATAGCTTTTTGATATTAATTTTTACCCGTCTTACATATCCTGAAAGACTAAAAAGCCAGTTATTAATTCATCTAAAGATATTCCCTGAAAAATATACTTATGAAAAATTCTCTAAACTTTGCTGTTTATACTTTTAGGAACACTTTCAATACTGTACCTTTGCATTTCAGTCCTTATAAAAAAAGTACGTATTCTATTTCAGCGCATATTAATAGGTTAGTTGATGCAGCAATTATTATTATTATTATTATTATTATTATATCCATTATAAGCCAGTTATGCAGATATGAACAATATTAGTTTTCTAGATGTCCAGGAGATATATTTACTCAAGACTGAAAAAATAGGTTACCCTACATGTCCTCTGCCAACTGGGGCTAACTACAGATTTTTCCACTAACCATGCAAAAGTGCAATGCTGTGTTTTCAGAAGTTACTTTTCATTGCAGACCATTACCAGTCCCACCAGGGACTCTAATTGAGTAAGCATTGTTGCTTCTTTCCTGTGCAAGAGATTCATTTAAATAGCTGCTGATCTTTAGCTAGGAGCAATCTGAGCTGATAAATCCCCACTGCACAGTATTGTGTAGGAATGGCAGTATTTGTCCAGAAGCAGTGAATTTTGGGGGCTTTCAGTATTGTGGCTGTTCAGAACCCATTTCCAGGTTCAGAGCAGTTCAAGAAGAGCTAGATGTAGGGATCTGCCTCTCATTTCCAGTTTTCATGAATAACTCACGGAGTTAGCTTGTGTATTTACACAGTTGGTGTAGATTACCTTTAATTACTAAGATCTTAAATGTCACTAATTTACAGTGGAGTTCCCTTCAAGACCTCAATGGTCTGTCAGAATACCTGCTTTGCAGTAATTTTTTTTGAGTTTTGAGTTTTTCATTTCACAGACTCATTTCATGAGTTTATGTCTCAACTCTGGCAAGAGTAAAAACCACAGTAGAACAACAGCTCTGATAAATAATAAGATCATAAACAATTTTTGAGTGTGTTCATTTCTTAGTGTTGAAATATGAGATGTGACTGTTACAATTTTATTTTATTTAAATATTTAAATATAAATATTTTTGTTATCTTTGTTGATTAATCTTTCTAAGAGTTGATGAACATAGTGAAAAATTCTCAGGGTTACTGATCACAAGTCCTCTCAAACATCTTTCAGGGCAAAATAAATGGGAATAATTCGGAAAAAGTTACTATTTCAACATTGTCTGAAAATGTATTCATTTCCAATGAATATTTTATGCCACCCAAGGACATTGTGTTTTGTAGCTTCAAATATTTAAACTAATTAACCAATTCAATAGTAGTATCCTGCAACATGAACAAAGTAATTTGTTAAAGAAAATAAAATTAGCATTATAAACATGAAATACTTTCTTTAGTATAATGAGTCATATTAAGACAAAAATATTATCCTTTGCTACAAATTAGTTTATGTCCCCAAATTTCATAGACTGTCTGTCAAAGAATTAATAGAAAGTCTGTGTTCTTTTGATAATCCAAACCTTATTTTTTACCAAACTTCTATTACTCATGTTGTTTTAATGGCTAGAGATGGTATAATATTTCATCCCGCATATTGTAAAAAAAAAGAACATTTTAAATTTATAAACCTGTTTTCAGTATTAGAAGATTGGTAGGTGGTATTTGTACACCTTTATATGTGAATATAGAGGTATATATATACATATATATAAATATGTGTATGTTTATATATTTGTATACTTCGATATATGCACACATTCATATATAGATTTAAATATGCTTGAATAGCTGTGTACATAGCATCTAACAACATTCTTAGTACATCTCATTTGCCTTTCTATAAGAAGGAAAAAAATACGCAAAAGCATTTAAAGATGCAACAAGATTTTTTTTATTTTTATTGTTTTGAAATTACTTTGAGGATAGCTTATTGATTTTCACTACAGAAGTTGTATCAGTCATTGTTATCATACAACAGTGGGAAAGATTTTCCTGTCTATCACATTCAAAGTTGATGTTATTTAATCTTGTCAAGCTTAGGCTAGGTAAATTGACAAGACACTGTATGATGAGGACTCTCTCTATATATATTTTATTTAAAAAAAAAAAAATAAAAGGTGAAAGAGCCAAGGAGTATACCTGTATGTATGAGCACAGTGTCAAAGACTCCATGTCCTCTTCTCTGATAAGGTGAGCCCAGCTATTTTCTTTTCTAGAGAAAGAAAATCTTTCTCTATGCTAGAGAAAGATTGTCATGGATAAGGCTTCCAGCTGTGTCAGAGGTGATTAATGAGAGAGATAAGAGGACATCCTCCTTTTGACATTAAGGGGCAGGTAGAGGAGAATGAAAGAATGAAGAAAAGAAAAGCACTTTTTTTCTGAAAAAGTAATGAGGGTGAGCAGAACTCTGCCCTCAAATTAGAGCTGTGTCCATTTGTCATTGGAAATTGATCCCTTCTATCTCATAAGGAATTTTTAAGAGAAGGTTGGGGAAAAAGAAAAAAAAAAAAAAAGGAAAAGGAAAAAAGGAAAACACATCCCCTATAAAGAGCTATATATAATATAGCCTACATAAAGATCCTTGATAGAAACAAACACATCAGGAAGAAAACATAATGTAAGAAAACAATCAATTAAACAACAACAACAACAATAGAAACAAGTATTTCTAAGAATAATATATGGTATTCTTTTCTTTAGCTCTGAGGCAGGTTTTCTTGAGATATGTATAAATTAAGACAAGTATCTTCTCTAAAGATTGTTGAGAAAACTGGGGGAAAGAATGGTAAAACAAAACAAAACAAAACTATACTATACTATACTGAACTAAACTAAACTAAATTAAAATAAATAAAATAAAAAGTAGTGCTATAGATAGTTTTGAAATACATATTGTGTGCTGCAACAACACAGGGAAGTACATGACCTACCACCTCAGTTTCCTGAAGTGGGTGAGCCGAAAGAATGTGGTCAAAGAAAGTGTCTGGAAACATGAAGGATCTTCCTGTTTCATGCTGTACAAGAAAAAGATAATTCTTCATTCACTGAAGTTATTGAAAAGAGTAATTTTATTCTAAGCAGACAATTTCTAGGTAGAACACTGTTTTGTTAGATCCTGGGTTTGTTATAATCAGAACTGCAATGTAATTTGCCATCTGGGTAAAATGAATCAAGCCTCACAAGAAACCTAAATTATGTGAAATCTCTGGTTTTAGTAGTATGCTGCAATAAAGTTATTTTTTGAAAAAAAAAAAAGAAAAAAAAAAAATCAGCTCTGATAATTCTGGAATATTTGTACTACAGTGTGGGGAGAACTTATCCTTTAAAATTTTTTAAAGGAATTTCTTCCTTATTATTATTTTTTTTATTTATTTTTGGTGTGTGTGTGTGTGTGAGGTCAGGAGGAGCATGCATAGGGCTACCTGCATGTATATGATATTCAGCCATATTGCATATCATTGTCTTCTTCATTTTAATAATTTACTTATTGTTAAGCTATTATTGATGATTTATTGTTATTATTTTAATAGTTTACTGTTAAATACTGCTAAGTATTTAATACTATTATATTATTTAAGTATTTAATACTATTATACTATTATGCTACTAAAATACTATTAACTATTTTAAGTAACGTTAGATTTTCTTAAACCCTATGTCATTGAGATAGCAGGATATTTCTTTTAAAAAAATACTCCTGTTTTGAAGTTTGTCTGAAAGTAAGATGATGCAGTAAGATTATATTAATTTTATAATTATTAAGGGCTCCCAGAAAAGATTAAGATTAATCTAAAAAAGATATTTTCATTTATGAGAAAGAGGAAAAACAAGTAGAGCAGGAAATTAATTTGCTGGAAAATATAAAATGGAACAATTACGGCCTGAGTTGGCTAAAACCTGAATTTGTCTGTAGTATATTTCATTTCAGAATCTCAGCTGGGAATGTGCAATACAGTCAAAACATCTTAAAATGAAGATTCTTCCAGGATAGTTTCTTCTTAACATAGTGATAGTACTGAGCAGTCATATTTGATTAAAAACTTATATATATATATATATCCTATAATAAAAACTTTATTCATCAAAAAGCAGTGTTAAATAAATTTACTGGAACAGCTAAGAAACTCATATGAAATACTTACCAAAAAAAAAAAAAAAAAAAAAAAAAAAAAAAAAAGAGTATGTGTTTTAAAATTACATGGTGATCTCCATACCAGGGATGTCATTGTCAAGATATATGCTCTAGACATACTGTTTTCATAGTTATGTCAATACAGCTTAAATAATGTTTTCCCCCTTTTTTACTCTCTGTTATTTACCTATTTACCTGTGTGTGGGGCCAGCGCAAACTAGTTTATATAAATGTAAACAGTTGCAACTCTATTTGGCATGTTTATCATACATCTCATTATGAAAATAATCTAGCGAGTTAAAATAAAGATTTCTTCAGCCAGCTGCCTTCCCACCCACCTCACAAATCACCCTTCAAAATCTTTTGCTTAAGAGACACAAAGATACACATATTTTTATCTTATCCATGTCTGGGAAAAGAAGGTATCTGGGAGTTCTGATAAATCCACATTTAAGAAGAAAACCTGAACTGAACAAAAAGGAAAAGTTGGAACCACCACAATATCATTAGAAGTTTTATCCAGTATAGGATGTTGTAACATTCATGTTACCCAAGATTACTCAAAAGTCCTTAAACAGCATGTGGCACTAAATAGTATTAGAGAACTTTGGAGAAAGAGAACATAACAAAATGAAGGCTCAGCCTAGAGTGTTCATTATGTTAATTTAGATTTTCTTTTATTTTTTCAGAAATTGAGTTACTAATACATAGATTTATACCACAGGTTCTTCCCCATGTCAGAGTCTAAAAAGAAAGTATACCTGTTTTTATTACATTTTTCAAGAGTTTGCTGTATTCTCTTTTCTGTGAAAAGATAATTCCCCAATTCTTAAAAACATGGAAATAACTTCAGCTTTTTATTTATTTATTTATTTATAGGAAAACCCCATCTATTTTTTTTATTTATTTTATTTTATTTTATTTTTCATAGATTTTAATGTTATTGAGGAAAAAGAAATCTTGAAATTTTTGTGCTAATTTTTTGTGCTAATATTCTAAATTAAAAAAAAAAAAAAAAAAAAACACCAGTTCACTAGATTTAAAGAATAATTTTAAAGAAGGTTGAACAAGAGATGAACCTACCTTTTTCAGTAGGTAGCATTATGTATGTTACGAAATCTTGAAAGCTGAACAAGAACAGGCCCCTTGAGTGATCAATACAAGTGAACATATAGAAAAAGATAATTTATTTGGTACTTTTACAATTCTCTGGGTATACTGAAATAAATTAATGCAACAGCAAACTTGTTTGCATTTTTTTTAAATTATTTTAAGGTGGTCAGTTTTACAAATTACAACATAATTAACAAATAGCAGAAAATGTTAAAAAAATAATCTCATGGTTACGGTTTATTTTCTGATTCATACAATGATTCATTTCTGATAGATCTCATAACCACACACAACACATTTACTGCATAGTAATGACGGTTCTGTGATATGAACACTATCGGTTGAAAAGGGGTTACTTGAGATTTCTCATTAATTATTATTATTATTATTATTGAAAGAGATAGTAATACCTAGACCACTCTTTCTTCTACTACATTGTCAGAATTCTACCTACTGCTTTAAATCTTATTTTAGCTTAACTGATTTAACTGCTTGGTGATGTTTATTTTATTTTTTATTTTTTAATTTCAAAGTAAATATACTTTAATGCCTCCTGTCATATTAATTGTTCATTTAATCCTGAAGCTCTGCTTTAAACATGGAATTAGGACCATGGCATAATATTTCAGTTTCAGAAGGACATCTATCCATTGAGAACACCTGAGAAGGAAAGAAAGTAGGCAGAAAGTAGAACTCAGATTCTGCATTCTGCATCTTCCTTTCCACAGTGAATTCAAGGACATCCCCTTATTTTGGGAAATCTATTAAGAAATGAAAATAGGGCTTATTCATAAGAGCTTCTTATGAGGAGAGGTGAAGACCAAGAAGCATTTGGAGGCAGTTCATGGAAGAGTGAAGATACAGACATGAAATACCAGGCATTTAGTTGCTTGAGCTGGCTGAGAAATTGTTCTAACATCTTAACACTTTCTACAGTGAAGGAGGAGACTGTCTAAATATACTAATTAGAACAGATGTTGTCAATAAACTAATGTTAACATGATTTTTTTTTCTTGACTGTTGAAAACTACTTCTTCATTTCCTAGTCTGCTAAGAACTTTTTTATATTATTGAAAGATAAGTGAGATAATATTTCATTAATTAAAAAATATAAATAATTTGAACTAGAAAATAAGTGGAGAATCTCTAGAAGTTGTTTTTAAGTAAAATAATATTTTCACTATTAAATTTTGTCATACAATAGAAACCTAACATGATGGTCTTTTGAAATATCTGTGATTACTGGAATAATACAAAACCAACAATAAAAAGTAATGTATCTAAATACATTGCTGAACAAAGTTTGAAAATATTTTTAACTTTAGGCTGAAGACAAACTTTAAATAGAAATAAAACTTTTAAATGAACTTTCAGTTAACAGTCTCTGCAGAGCACCAGTGTGGTTCATGTTTCCACATTAATGACCATGAATTTGTTTGAAAGATTTAGAAAACCAGAAGAGAAACAAAACCATGTAAAAGGTTTAAAAAATGTTGAAAATGCCATTGAAAAAGGGCACTTTTTTTTTCTTTCTTTCTTTGCTTGCTTGTTTTGTTTTGTTTTCCTAAAAACATAATAAATGAAGTAGTGACTTTATTTCATCATATGGATAGCCTTTCACAGAGAAGAAAAAATGCAGAGAAAATATACGGGAGAAACATACAAAAACTCAGCATCTGCAAATGGGCAGCAAGCAAATAAGGACTGTTCTTTTAATGCTGAGGACATTTACCGGTTTGAGAAAACTACCTACAAGTTATTAGATTTACAAGATTGTTGAAATGTAATCTCTTGAGAGATTTGATAGCCAAAGTTCTTTCTTGACTTAATTTGCATTAATGTATGACTGGTTTATATGGGGGAAAATATTTCCCCATTGTAAGCTGAAATAATTTAAAATAAAAGTAATATTTATAGTATTTATTTTGATAACTCACTACAGAGAACAAGTCCAGTTCTGCTCTTGCATACTTTTAATTCCAGATAATTCACACTTGGTTCAAGTTGTTCTTCATTCATACCAAATTATGTACTTTGAAATTGCAGTTGGTCACTGCACATAACCAACTTCTTTTGTCAGCCACCAGACATTTTTGGAAGGTTGTATAGTATCTTTAAATGTATCTGTATGTACCCTCTGAGATTTTGATCGAAGAAATCTTTTTATGTATGCTTGTATAATATATTATATATATCAGGAATGACTATAATGGTCTTAAAGTCCGTATACTGGAGTTATACCAGAGTGAAAATAGAATCAGGTATTAAAACTTTTTCATGACCTTAACTTTATCAATAATGAGTTTGCATTAGTTTGGGAAATGTTAGGCAGGAAACAGAATTTGACTGACCTGAATTTATTTTAGAAGATGCATACGGATTCATTACAGGATCCAGAAATGAAAGTCACATACACATGGGAGCTCTGGTACCAAATGATCTCATCTAAGTGTAGAATGCAAGTAGAGTGAACATGGTGAGCAATTCATCAACTGGCAGACTGTATCTCCAGAGTCTTTTCTTCACTAGGGCCTCAAACCCTTTTCTTCAGATCTAATTTTTATAAAAATAATACTCTGTACATAATAACTAGAGTTGGACTGGGCACTGATTCAAAATGACTTTGATAAAGACCTAGAGACATTTCATTTCAGCCTTCTGGAAATGACTCAACATTTTGTTCATAGGGATTGAATTTAATGACCTTGATACCGACTGACACATCATTTTTTTTCAGATTTCTTTATATTTGTACAACTACATTGAAGGTTGGCACCAAAGAATCTGGTGCTCTGTCAGGTAGTATATATTTTTTTTCCTAATCTAGAAAGGGAAGACTGTATAGGCATTGAGGTATTATTCTGCTTTGCTAGTTCAGAAGGAAAAGAAAGAGTGATAGCTTTTTGTACCAAAGACTATCACAGTTTTCTATTCTCGATTCATACTATTGTCATTAACGTTTTCTCTCTGAGGACTGTTTTCCATAAATAATTCTATTTACCTATGTTTGTTTCAAATCATACACAAGATTTTTATGTAAAATCAATCCTGAGAAGAAAGTATGTTATTTTTTGATGTAGTGAAACCCCTCCATTTTCCTCTCTCTGTAGCTGTTGGCAGGTCTAATTTGTCAATGGTGTGACCATATACATCTTACACTCCACCTGCATTGTAGATAAACAAAAAGACTACTGGAATGTTAGAAGAGACAGACTTTTGCTTCTCTAATATTATTTGTCCATCTTAATTTGTCAGATTTTATTTTTAATCTTTCTTTCACCATTTCCATGCACGCACATAGACAAAGATATGATTAGAAAATTACTATTTACAAATGTAATGACTGCACAGATATGTATTAACAAGAAAATGCTTCCAAATATTGCCAGAATAGAAACACACAAAGAAAATTAACATCAATAATGGAGTTTCTTTTATTGCATTTTGCTTTATTTTTGACAGAAATTTTGACTGAGGGGAGGAATGTTGTTACCTATGAAAAGACAGAATAACATTTTCCTGAATTACACAATGCCTGAGTGAAAGTGCTTTGCAAAAAGATAGACTAGTAGAGCTTCATGAGAATAAAATCATGGTATTTTAAGAATTCTCTGCTGTCAAAAAGTTGAAAAGATTTAAAAGATTAAAAACAACAAAAAAAAAGAAACTATTTAGTAAAAGACACTTCATAACACTTCATAGCAGTCTTCATGATTCATAGTCAGGTCCTCTCATGAAAGTATGAAAGTTATTGATGCATATAAATCAAGTCATTAAGCTTGTATATAATGTTAACAAACATCAATTGTAAATAAACGTTACATGGATATTTGTAAGAACATATTTGGTGTCCATAAAATCAATTTGTAGGCTGATTTTGAGAATTTACCATACAATAATTTTCTCTTTTGTTTATAAATAAAGACTATAGGAAATGCTAACAGGTCACGTGGGACAGCATTAAAATCCAGTTGTACAATATGAAGAAGAGAAACACCTAAAACACCTCTGTTAAAAAGTGCATGCATTGACTACAGTGCCTGCCCAGTTATAAATGTAACTTCTTTTTACTCTGAGTTGTGGTTTAACCTGGCCAGCAGCTAAACACCACACTGCCATACACTCACCCTCCCCCCGCCCTCTCTGGGATGGGGGAGAGAAACGGATAAGTGAAGCCTGAGAGTTGAGATAAAGACAGTTTATTAAGATAGGAAACAACAACAACAACAATAATAATAATAATAATAATAGTGTGTATGAAACAAGTGATGCACAAAGCAATTGCTCACCACCCACTGACCGATGCCCAGTCTATCCCTGAGCAGCCGCACCCCCACCCCAGCTAGCCACCCCTATATATTGTTTAGCATGACATCAGGTGGTATGGAATACTCCTTTGGCCAGTTTGGGTCAGCTGTCCTGGGTCTGTCCCCTCCCAGCTCTTGCTGCAACCCCAGCCTGCCCACTAGCAGGACAGAGCGAGGAGCTGAAAAGTCCTTGGCTTGGTATAAGCACTTCTCTGCAACAATTAAAACATCAGCATGTTATCAGCACTCTTCTCATCCTAGTCCAAAACACAGCACTCTACCAGCTACTAGGATGAAAATGAACCCTGTCCTAACTGAAACCAGGACATATATCCACCCCTTATTCCATACCATTTATGTCATGCTGAGGTTACACTCTTTCCAATACTTTTCCAATAATTAATCACCAGTTTCATCTATGGTATATAGCAATCATGGTAGTGATGACATACAGTATCATACAATAATTAATATAAGACAATTCAGCTCACAGGCTATTCTCACCCCGTATTAAATCCCCTTGAGGTACACATCGGACCTTCCCATTCTTTTGCATAACCCACCATCCAGGGACCATCCAGGACCCTGAGCAAAAGCAATCCCATGAATGGGTTTGCCTTTTCCTGAGGCAGGAGTAGCCCAGACTGTCTTTCCCAGCATGTTTCTTATATGCACTACAGGAACTTTATCCCCTTCTACTGTATGTAACAGGTTTGATTGGGCAGGTCCAGCTCGGTTAGCAGATCCCCTAGTATTGACCAACCAGGTGGCCATTGCTAAATGTGTGTCCCAATTTTTGAATGTCCCAGCACCCATTGCTTTCAGTGTAGTCTTTAACAGTCCATTATATCGCTCAACTTTCCTGGAGGCTGGTGCATGATAAGGAATGTGATACACCCACTCAATACCATGTTCTTTGGCCCAAGTGTCTATAAGGTTGTTTTGGAAATGAGTCCCATTGTCTGACTCATTTTTTTCTGGGGTGCCATGTCACCATATGACTTGTTTTTCCAGGCCTAGGGTAGTGTTTCAGGCGGTGGCGTGGGGCACAGGATATGTTTCCAGCCATCCGGTGGTTGCTTCCACCATTGTAAGTACATGGCACTTGCCATTGCGGGTTTGAGGGAGTGTGATGTAATCAATCTGCCAGGCCTCTCCATACTTATATTCCAGCCATCGTCCTCCATACCAAAGAGGCTTTGATCATTTGGCTTGCTTGATTGCAGCACGTTTCACAATCATGAATAACCTGTGCTATAGAGTCTGTGGTCAGGTCCACCCCTCGATCACGAGCCCATCTGTATGTTGCATCTCTACCTTGATGGCCTGAGGTGTCACGGGCCCATCGGGCGATAAATAATTCACCCTTATGTTGCCAGTCCAGGTCCAGCTGAGCCACTTCGATCTTAGCAGCCTGATCCACCTGCTGGTTGTTTTGATGTTCTTCAGTAGCCTGATTCTTGGGCACATGAGCATCTACATGGTGTACCTGTACAACTAGGTTCTCCACCCAGGCAGCAATATCTTGCCATAATGCCGCAGCCCAGATGGGTTTGCCTCTGCACTGCCAGTTGTTCTGCTTCCACTGTTGTAACCACCCCCACAGGGCATTTGCTACCATCCATGAATCAGTATAGAGATAGAGAACTGGCTATTTTTTGTCAGGGGTGCCAGGAGGAGCTGCGCTTCAGTACTGACCACTTCTGAAGCAGATCAAACTCCTTCATATGCTGTCAATATTTCCTTTTCGGTTGGAGTGTAGCGGGCCTCAGATCCTCTGTATCCCCTACTCCAAAACCCTAGGGGTTGACCTCGAGTTTCCCCAGGTTCCTTCTGCCAGAGGCTCCAGGTGGGACCATTCTCCCTGGCTGTGGTGTAGAGCACATTCATTACATCTGGTCCTGTTCAGACTGGCCCAACGGCTACTGCATTAACTATTTCCTGCAAAATTTGTTCAAAGGCTTGTCGTTGCTCAGGGCCCCATTCAAAATCATTCTTCTTACGGGTTACTTGGTAGAGCGGGTTTACAATCAGACTGTAATTTGGAATGTGCATTCTCCAAAACCCCACGACACCTAGGAAAGTTTGTGTTTCTCTTCTGCTAGTTGGTGGAGACAGAGTTGTTATTTTGTTGATCACATCCATTGGGATTTGACGACGTCCATCTTGCCATTTTATTCCTAAAAACTGGATCTCTCGTGCAGGTCCTTTAACTTTATTTTGTTTTATGGCAAAACCGGCCTTCAGAAGGATTTGTACTATTTTCTTTCCTTTCTCGAAAACTTTCTCTGCTGTGTCACCCCACACAATGATGTTATTGATGTACTGCAGGTGTAAAATACTCCTTTGGCCAGTTTGGGTCAGCTGTCCTGGGTCTGTCCCCTCCCAGCTCTTGCTGCAACCCCAGCCTGCCCACTGGCAGGACAGAGCGAGGAGCTGAAACGTCCTTGGCTTGGTGTAAGTATTGCTCTGCAACAATCCAAAACTAATCCAAAACACAGCACTCTACCAGCTACTAGGAGGAAAATGAACCCTGTCCTAACTGAAACCAGGACACTCTCACAGTATATTATAATGGATTTTAATTATATTAAAGGCTGTGACCCTTGAGAACACCTCCGTAGATAAAGGACACTAGATTAACAATAGAAGATGTAGGTTATTCATTCTGTTCATGGAGAAACAGTGTGAAATGATAAAAGAATTTTAGGAATAGCAACAGAAATTTAAATCATTTTCAGGAAATTGTTCCTGCTACCCATCTTTTTGTGAGGTGATAGCCAACAGAGGGATGACTGGCATATACTATATTCCTTTGCAGCTGCGTTCACTCTTCTATTAAAAAGGCTATGATGAGACCTTCCAAACTATTGTAGGTCTTGAAGATGACACCACACATAGTGGTGGTCCACACACGAGATAGTTACAGGTACACAATAAAATATACATGCACACACACAAAAGCACAGAACTGTATGGAAGGACACATTCTAGCTGAAAATGCACATATATTTGAGCATTTATTATTAAATGCTAGAAATTAAAGTATGTAGAAAAGGTAAAGAAAAATATTTACGAGGATGACTTAAGTGAGAAGCTCAGTATCTTGTGCCTCCTAGAACTGATAAGACAGTGTGACTCTTAATTATACTACTTACATATTTTTCTTCTAGATTAAAAAACAAAATGAACAAACAAGCAAAAGCAACAACAACAAAAACAGAGGATTCAGACAGAATCTCTCACAGCAGACAGATAATCATTTCTGCTTTCCTGGAGTTAATTTGGGCTGAACCTATATATCTGGGCAGTTGGTCAACAGCCATTGCTGTTGTAGGCTTCACACTGAGAATTGTCTCTGGTGTGATAAAACAAAAAAACCCACACATTTCTGTTCAGTATTTTCGTGGATTTTTTTTTTTTTTTTTTTTTTTTTTCTCTTTAGAGCAGTTGAGATCTCTTTTTGGCTTTCATTAAATAGGTCCTCATTAAGTTAAGTAAATAAAAATAATGTCTCTTTTTGGCTACTAGATAATCCCTTTGTGAAGGCTAAGAACATACACCTCTAGAAAGATCTGCAAATATACTTCATAAATATTGTATAAACAAGATTATTATTTATTTTTTTTTTTCCTAAGCATGTAGAATTGTATCAGTCTTAAATACTGTCTGAAGGCCCTATTTTTCAAGTAAAAATAAAAGTTTACTAGATTAGCTTTCTTGTAACATGGCATACATAAAACAGAAAAAGTTCAAAACCAGGAATACATAGTATCTACTCAAGGCAAACACAGTTACAACATTAGAAACCTCAAGAGATATGCAAAACTGGCTGCTTTTAATTGCTGTGGTAGTATGCAATTTTATTTAAAAGGAATTTGTGATATGAGCACTACCACTACATTATATGCAATTGTTTTAGTAATGGGAGAATTCTGAAATGTACTCAATATTCAACTCATTTTATTATCTCCTTTGCCCTTCTTAATGAATTTGCAGCAGGCACTCTTGTTTTGTTACAACTAAGTTCATCTTTTAAGAATATTTGGTTGTTCCATTTTTACATTATCCCATTACTATCTTAAGATGGAGAGAAGAATAAATAATGGAAAATACCTAGTCATCATGTGAAAGCCTTTGGGGACAAGGGGTGGTGGTGAAAAAGAGGGAAAATAAATTAGTGCCGTTACTAAAAATGAATAAAAGAGGTGTCCAGAGGAGGAAGAGACTCCTGTTCCCAGCTGATTTGGTCTAGTAAGAACTTTGGAAACCTAGAAATACCAGAGAGCATCTGATGAAGGGAAGGAGACTGTATATTCTCCTTCCTTGAACTGTAATTGATCCTCACATTTTTCTTCACCAACAATAGAGAGAGTAGCTGCAGGTATCACTATTTGTTCAGGTCCCTTGGAGGTTCATAAACTCTTCAGATCATTGTCAGCCCTCTCAATAGCAAAAAAAAAAAAAAAAAAAAAAAAAAAAAAAAAAGTATTTTTCCCATGCATTCTATAGATTAGCTGCAATTTTGTTTGGTGGATATGGATAAATAAAATGTATTTATCTGTACTTATCCTTTTACAACTGCTTGCTTTTTGTTATACTATGGCCGAACTGATAAAGTTAAGCTATAGAACTATAGAACTAGCAGGACAGAAGTAAAAAATATTATCCTGTAAATTTAAGTACCTCTTATATATTTATTAGTACCTCTTCTATCCTGAGCCATCGTGGTTTTGAAGGAAAAACAGATTTTTAATTGTACCTGTGTTCTTTGAAAAGAGAATTTTCTGTACTAGTTCTTTAACCTCAAGTTTTTCACAAATAAAACTGTGAGAGAAAATTCCATGTCCTGTGCTCTGGAAGACTATCTGTCCTTTAATTTAAGATGTGTTAGTACAGAATGGTGTGTCTTACTGAGCTTATTCCTCTTTGGAAGACAAGATCTAGTGAATTATTTGAAGGTTAGAAAAGTGTATTAGGTAGGAAGCAGTAATAATTTTGTGTTGATTGAGGTCAAGAGGTTAATGAATGATTTAAATAATTCGTGTGCCAAGTAGAACCTTTCTGTTTTAAGAGATTTAAAAACAAAGAAAATCTAAGTTTATAATAGGAAACACATCTTAAATGCAGAGGAAATGTGCATAAATTTTGTGAAATTTGAATGTGGCAGAACAGTAGAGGTGAAGCTTTCCATAACTTGGCATGCCTTGAGGTTCAGTCCCTAGTGAAGACAAATATGCACATTAAAAAAATGCATATACCCAGTCTTAAAATCTGTCTGCTCTGTAGTAGGCCCTGGTTCTTCTCAACTTCAATTTCCTTATGTACATGTACACATATATGTCTCTCTGGGTCTCTTCTGGCAGAGTACCTGAAGCCTCCAGTAGCCACCTCTCAAATCTCTTGTCTCTCTAGCACTTGACCCTCTTTCATTCCTGGCTCCCAGGTCATTCACCCAACTCACCAGACAGTCCACCCTGATGCTTTCTGGTGACATACACTGACACATGCACTCTCATGAGCTACATAATTGTCCCCAAGCACACAGATCCCTTAGTCCCACTCCAGCAGCTACACAGCCACACTCACGTGTACACAGATGATGAATTAATCACCCAGAAAAATGGTTAAGAAAGGGAGGCTAACGAAAAGGAAGGACAGACTGCTGATCAGGTGCAGAGCATGACCAGACAAGTGTGGTGACAAGGCCCTGCTTACCTTTTCTGCAATGGTTCCTCCCCAAACACCCCTTGGTTCTATAAGTGTCCAAGAACCTTTACCTGGCCTGAAACACCTGAAAGGTGTTTCCCTCGTAGTGGGGTTGGCTACCTCCTGTGACATACCTGGGAAAGGCCAGGACAGAATTCCCTCAGATGCCTGTGTGCCTCTCTTCTCCTTCATTTGTGTGGAGATTAACTTTTTATGACATAACCTCATGAAAGGATTTGATCTTCTCATTAGGCAGAAATTAATTTATTTATTTTGCTTAAGAAAGTTGAATGCAAATTTCTGTGGCTGAATTGAATATGTGCACTTCCTATGCCAAAGGCAAGCAAAAACCCTGAAGAAATCACCAATTCCCTTAAGCACTGAGGTTTCCATTTAGTTTATAAGGTATGGCCAATTTGGGACTGGAATAATATGAAGTTCTTGGAGCTTCCTGGAGGAAGAACATGAGGATCAAGGATGCCTGCAGTGCCAATGAAACAAACTTAGTGAAGTAAACTTCTTAACTGTTCTGTCTGTTGTAGAGATAAGATTTATTATTATTGTTGTTGTTGTTGTTTGTTGCTGTTATTATTATTATTGTTATTATTATGCTTGTTATTATGCTTGTTATTATTATTATTTATGTGTGTGTTGAAAACTCTTCAAAAAGATGTATTGTGGTGTCCCTCTATAAATACAAAATTAAATGTGTTAATTCCTCTGCCTCATATGCTTGTGCAGGCAGAATTGAGAACAAATTCACTTTTCTCTCTTCCAAATCATACAGTGTACAGACAAAGCGTGAAGAAATAGTACTCAAACATGCAGAAAATTCTGTAACTTTCATAATATGAAAAAGTTATAGCGTGGGTTAAGTGGAAAATGTACTGGAACTACGATTTACAACAGAGTAGTCATTTCTTTCCCGTCTTAAAATGTAAGCTTCCATCTTTTGTCCCTTAAGAAAGGCATAAACACATTCTCATCTAATTAATTATGGGAAATATGTATTACCCTTTTAGTATTTACTGCCTGATAAATGCAGTAACAGTAAACATCTTCCTGACTACTGTCTAAAATAAAACTTTTTATTTATCAAACATAAAATCATAATAAGATAATTTAATGGAAAAAAAATGTACATTTATTTACTAGCTAGTTTTCTTAAGTTAGTTAACCCTTATTTGTTTATTTATTTATTTGTTTGATTCCTTTTTGTTTGCAAAGGAAATCATGTCAGTTAAGAATTTTATTCAATTAAAGCTTAAAACTCAGGAATGAGTGAGGAGAAAATTATTCCAAACCTTCTCAATTGCAAAGGCCTAGTAGCTCCTTTCCTATGAAACTGAATAAACACAGTTTATCACCCTAGGTAAAATGTTTCTGTTTTGGGGGAGGGCTCACAAATGACATGAAAGGAAAGAGGTGAGCCAGAAGGTGAAGGTGAATAATTGAATAGAGAAAAAGAAGTGAATTTGAAAAAGTATTTTATAATTCTTACAATTAATACTTCATAGTACACTCACTTTTAATTAACATCTCTGCACCTTGTTGTTTTGCTAGTCTGACCTAATATTTGGTCAGTGTTACCTCAGTTCCTCTTAAAAATGAGTTATTACTTGGAAAGGGAATATACATCTCCATTAAAAGAAAGGTGTTCAGAATTAAGATCATGTTAATATTTTCAGAAAGTTTTCCACATTCCTTTTAATATGCTAGGAATAATTTTTCCCAACACCTGTTTATATGATCTGAAATACAGACCAGAATATTCTACCAACATATTTGTGAGATACATTTAAATGAAAATTTGAAACATAAACAATATTTGATAAAACTTATCAAAGTGGACTGTGGGGTAAGGCTATTCAAGACTTCCAGCAACAGGAATAAAAACAAAACAAAACAAAACAAAACAAAACAAACAAAAAAAAAACACATGCATATACCAAACGGTACTCAGGGGAAATGTAAAAGACAATATGGGCTTGGCCACTTTGGCAGCTTTTGGTCTCATTTTTGTCTTTAAAAAAGTGCTTCAGTCCTCTGATCAGAGAAGTCTCCTAGCCATTGACTAAAATGTAACAGAAGGAAATGTTTAAGAATCCTTCCTACTATTCACTGAAGAGCTCTAAAAGTGTGATGTTTGTAGGCAAGCCTAATGGCTTCATGAGACTGACAAATGTGGCATGTTGTAGAGGTGACCACGTCTCCTCAGTCCTACAGTGAAAAAAACATTGTTAGAGGTATCTTGACTATTTCTTAAGCTACAGACGGAGCTGATGCAATCTGTGGCTTTCACTGAAATTTCTTAAGGGGATCTGTAGCTATATACCTGTAGTTAATTCCCCATCTTTTTTCCATTGCGTGGTGGAAGGTACTCAGTTGAGTAAGAACAGAGCAGTAGACAATAACAAAGAGAGAGCACAAATTATTCTTTAATGATCATAAGCTTAGTAGTATTCTCCAGGCATTGACAGTTATACAGTAGAGAAGGTGCTCCTGAGATTTATAAGAAAAATTAAGGAAATATATATATATATATCAGAAACTTTGGTTTTGAGCTTTCAACAGAGAAAAAAAATGAAGATTGAAGAAAATATTTTTAGTTTTTTAATGCATAGGCATTTAGAATTACGTCTTTCAGTCTTATAGTCTCAACTTTTAACAGGTCATCTGAAAATGTTAATGACTTTGAATGTATACTGTACTTTTTTGGCTAGTACGACAGCATTTCTTGCTCACAAGTGTCTCTTGTCTGAAAAAGTTTCCTAAAACAGCACTTTTGGGATTGCATGTTTGCTGTATGTCATTGACTTTCAGCTGTTTAAATTCACACTTGATATTATAAAAGTTTTTTAATCCATTTTCCTTGCAGAGAAACCAAGAAAAAATCTGTGTTGACACTTTTTTTTTTTTTTTTTTTTTTTTTTGTATTTCATTGTACAAACATAAAACTGTTGTTATCATGACTACCTATAATACAGATGGACAGATACAGACAGCAATTTTACGTTCAAACTATTTTGTGGTCTTCTCTGAGTTCTTCTTTTTTTTATTTATTTTTTTTAATATTTTTATTTTAGAATAACTCAAAATAAAATGTGAGGTTGCTTGTTTTACATGGAAAACTACAAGATGCTCTGTCAGAAATAGACTTCCAAGCCAAATAGTTTCTGCTTTTTCAACTGCAGAACACTTGTCTTTAAATTATGCTCCTGTCAATAATGGTGAAATTTCACAGTTGAAACTGAGGTCAGAGTTTTGCCTTATCATTCATAAAACATAAGAGGTTCCAGCTGGCTTTCCCCTCAGCAAAGTAGCTGTACAGGCACATCAGATATGAATAGGAAAAAACGAAGTAAAACTATTTTAGTCAATTACATGAATAGATAAATGATGATACTATATTTATTATACTCATATGAAAGAAAAATATCAAATGTCAATAGACACATTTTAAGAACTGATTCATTACCTTACAACTCATTAAACTTTTAGAACAAACTATTCACCATTTTAAGTATTTTAACTGTTTCAAGGGTTTGGTGGAGTTTAAAAAATAATAATAAATTGAACTGCATGGTGTTAAATTAAGATGATACATAGTCATGGACCTAATTAAGAAAGTTCTATAAACAGATTCAGATTTACCCTTCATATATTATATCAGATTTGATTTTGCATATTATCTATTGCATCTCCTTTATTTGACAAAGAAATAAAATAGTAGTATTAGTTACTTGCTTAATCAACTCAGTAGATCTAGCTCAGCTTAGGGATGGTGAGAATTTTCTTTTAGCTCATGAATAATCAAATTCATGTTAACATAGTTAAGATCTGCATTTGTGAGTTGTTCCTGTGCAGTGCTGCTGAAGGCGTAGTTCCACAGGTGTAGAGGGTATCATTCAACTTCAATAAGTCTTGCATTTGTGCGTGAAGATCAGGTTTAATCATGGAGGAGGCAGGGCAAAATGATTTTTTTTTCATTGAAATTTAGTGTTGATGAAACTTGAGATATAAAATTTTTGAGCTATAGAGTTATTTTTCTGGAATTTATAAAGATTGTTAGAAAAGACACAAATTTGGAATTCTCAAAAGCTGAAAAATAACATAAACTAATTTGAATGCTCAAGAACTCATTTACTTTAAATCAAAACAGAATCCTTAAAGTCTTAAACTGAAACAATATTAGCTAAAGGGCTTTCATTAAAGGATTAACTGCATGAGAATTAACTACGCTATGCCTAGGTGTTAAGCTCCTAAAACATTCTGAACTACTTGGGTATGTTTAAATAGTTGAATTAATCAGTAATGTTTTAGTTAAATATAAGCTCAGTGCTAAAGTGCCTTAGAGACACTTCAAAAGTTTTTTTTTTTTTTTTTCTATAATATTTTTTCTAAAGTATTTTTCTATTTAATTTTGTCATAATTAGGCCAGCTTAATTAAGAGAACCTCTGCACCATAACTATTCCAAACTAGGTAAGTTTATAGAGTTCACTGAGTAATTAGAATTTTGCAGGATTTTCATCGCATTGAAGGCAGTATGTTTCAAAAGGTTGGTTTAAGAAAGAACTTGGAAGGTGTAAAGTGCAGGAAATGTGTTAAGTAAGGAAAATAAGTAGACGCTCTGCTACATAATACTAGGTGACTAGCCTGTGTAAAATTAGACAAGAAAGTAGTTGACAATATTGATAAGATACCTTTGGAGGTTTTCTAGGGTTAAGGAGACTGGAAAGAGAAAAGCTTTTTAACTTTTTAGACCATAAACGTCTAGTCAGAACATGAACAATCTTTCAGAGTTAGTACAGGTAATCAAAAGAGATAGAAAATAAATAAATAAAATATAAAAAGGAATTCTATGTTAGATGTAGGACAAGTATTCCCAAGCAAAGTAGGCTGTCTATGTCTCTGAAACAAATGAAACAATTTTATGAACTCATATTATGAACTCACTTTTCTAGTTGCTGTTATATTTGCTAAAATGACAAGAGGTGCTACAATAGTGAAATCCAAATACATGGTATGAATTCTGAAGTATTTACAAAACAACAGTTTTCATCATTCTAAAATTATTAATTTAATTAAATGAAATGTTGCCACATTATTCATTCCCACTTATCCACCGAAATCCTGAAAACAGAAATAAGTTTATTGCCGTTTAAACATTTCTTTTGCTTGAATGTGTGTTTGTGTATATATCTGTTGAAGGTGTTAAATGTTTGATAGTGGAAATTGTGAGTGGCTGGTTCTCTGTTGTAGGATATAAATTGTGATCTTACAATCCTGAATAAAATTGATGGTGTTTTCTGACCAAATGTGAGATACATTCAGAAAAAATAAACATAAAAATAGGGCTTTTTTTTTTTTGTATTTTTTTTTTTTTTTTTTTGTATTTTTTGTAGTAATCAGGCATTGGAATGGGTTGCCCAGGGAGGTGGTGGAGTCACCTTCCCTGGGGGATTCTTAAGGAAAGGTTGGACCGGGTGCTTAGAGATATGGTTTAGTGGGTGACATTGATAGTAGGGTGATGGTTGGACCAGGAGGTCTTTTTTAACCTTAATGATTCTATGTTTCTATTGTTTGTTCTCTGTGACAATAGTTATTGCAAGAAAGGATCTGACCAGCTCACAATCCAACTCACAGTCACGGTTATCAAAACTGACTACACCTTTGGCTATACAAACAGGTGAATTTGTAGAATCACCTATTATTATTATTATTACTATTATTATTATTATTTAGTACAAAAACTATTACTGTATTCAATTTCAGTGACAAAAAAAAAAAAAAAAAAAAAAAAAAAAAAAAAAGGGTAAAAAGGGTTCCAGGGAAAACAACTGTAACAGTGTTGTCCCTGATGTCTCTGAAATAATTCTATGGTAACCTTTTCTCTATCGTAAGTGCACTATTTAATGTTTGATATTAATTCTATTCTTATGGGTGTAGAATGATCAGAAGTGAAAGGAATGTGAAAAAAAAAAAGATATATATATATAAAAAAAAGTTGTTTAAAGTTTAGGGACTTTAATCAAGTACATTACATGTTTTCCATCACTGTTTGTATTTCCAGAGTAACTGAATTGCTTGTTGTTGTATTTGTTAGCTAGTGGAATCTTTATCTTGAAACCTCTAGATAATTTTTTCTGTACTGGGTCTGGCTGGGATAACTTTCCCTGCAGCAGCCCATACAGTGCCACGCTTTGCACTTGTAGCTAGAACAGCAGTGCTATCACACTAGTGTTGTGTCTGCTGCTGAGAATTGCTGGCACAGTATCAGGACTTTCTCCAACCCTCCTGGGGGGTGGGCAAAAAAGTGAGAAAGAAACATCACCAGGGCAGCTGACCTCAACCAACCAAAGAGATATTCCGTACCATATGATGTCACACTCAGCAATAAAAGGTGGAAAAAGGAGGAAGAGGGGAGGGGTGGGCTTTCGTTCCGAAAACGTCTGTCCTCCTCACAAACACCAGCTACTTGCATTGAGGCCCTGCTTCAAGGACGTGGTCAGCCATCTCTCCTTTGCGGGAAGTAGAGAATAATTTATTTCCTCTGCACTTCCACATAGCCTTTACTTGTTTCATTTTGCTGTTCCCTTTCCCCCTCCCTTTCCCTTTCCCTTTTTCCCTTTAGTTGAATTGTTAATTAATAATATTTCCTTAATATATATATATTTTTTCCTTTAATTAAATTATCCTTATCTCAACCCTTGAGTTGTTCTTTCCTTTCCTTCTTCCCCTCCTCATCTGAGGAGGGGGAGTGAGAGAGCAGTTGTGGTGTTCAGCTGCCCAGCACGGTAAAACCACCACAAAAGTATATGTGTTCTAATGCCTTTTGGCATATTCCAGGTTATTAATGTTGGGTATTGTTACAGACATTAAAGTAATGTTATTAGCATTACTTCTGAAATCTAAACTCTAAATTAAATCTCGTCTTATTAAATAGTATCCTTTAATAAGGTGTTCCTTTGCCATTTTGATAAGAAAAAGATCTGGGTAACTCAGGCCTGGGTGTTATCATTAGAACTTTTTCAGCAACTCTAGAGTAAGCAAGGACTGTTAAACCCCATGTGTATGTTTCTGTGAAGAAAACCTCACTCCTGGTTTCATGCTGGGAAAAAAAAAATATATAATGTTACGCAATTAAAAATATGTACTTGATTTTGCAAATAGTCATTTAGAGATAACTATTGAGAGATATGATACATCTAAATGCTCCTATTTTGGCATATAAATTAATAGTCTCATTTTCTTGAATGGTGGCAGCTGCGACTTTTCAGTAGATATCATTACGAAATTTAAATATTGAATATTTCCATTACTGTTCATATCCCCAAACTGGAAGCATGACAGTCTTCAAATACCTGTTTTAAAACCCACTCCAAATTGAAATTAATTAGGAAATTTCCACTGAATTCACTTGCATATGAGTCGGTCTTTAATAATTTCTGAGTTATTAATTTTTAATGAATTTATAGTCATCTTTCTTACGCATCTCTGCCTCTTACCATAACATTATTTTTAAAAGATCTGCTTTTCACAGTCTAAAAGTTCTGAATAACTACATGTATGACAGGTCATAGTCAGGTGTTCTAGTTAATGAATAGGATTAATCTTACTCAGTCAAAATGTACTAATACAATTAAAGGATAGTTGATAACTGTAATTTTTGTACATCATCATGCCATTTTTTTCAGCCAAAGTAAATTAACAAGTATACACATGACTATGTTCACCACCTTAAAAACATAGGCCACCTTAATTGCATGGGAAAGTTAATCTAGTCTTTGCAACTACAGAAATTTGCCATAAGTGTTATCTCCTGTTCCAAGCTCTTCCTCATTGCCAGTAGCTCCCAGAGCTCACTCTCATGGGTCTTGTGGGTATGTTGGAAAGGTAGCTGCAAGGAGTCTTCCCTACCAGGTTTACTGTAATGAATTTAGATAATGAAAATAATGAAGAAACAAGAAACAGTGGAATGGTCCTAGGCAATGAAAACTGAAACTGACAAAAAATCCCAGAGACATTGGAACAGCTGAACTGAAATTCAAGCTATAAAAAATGCAAACTCTTTGTTGTCCAAACTTACCTGTGCAATAATCACATGCATATGAAGACACAGAGTAGGTGGCTTCTGTTCTTGTTTGGCACACCTCCCATTTCCATTTCTTGTCAAAAATGCCAGTATGTTTCCACTTGCATGTAAGAGTACATATTATATTTATATACATGTTATATAATATTATATAAGCGTACATATTATATTATATTATATTAAATCACATATTATAATGACTTATTTTGCTGGCTCTGGAAAAGACTGTTATGACAAAATTTGGGTGTTAGTGATTTTTAGGTGGTTATATTGAATAACCTACAATGAGAGCTGATCTTGGGGTTTGGGTTCCAGGTTAGAGTTAAGATATAGATTTTCTCACAGACAGCTAAAGCGATATAGAACAAGTCGATTTTTTTTTTTTTTTTCCTAATAGTTTATAGACAGAATCTTTCATATCTTCTAACAGAACGCTACAAGAGATACACCATTTTTGACATGATACCTAATAATGGTTATTAGTTACTTTATGGCATGTTTAGATATCTCCTATTTATGCTTCTCCTGAAGGAAATTATTCTCACAAAATAAGAGGATACAAAATGTTATATTTCAAAGCTTTCTATCAAATCTTTTTTATTATTTTTATTATTATTATTATTATTTTTTTATCTAACTGAGATTTATGAAGTCCATAAAGTTTGTGTGATACTTGGTTAAATAAATACTTATATATTTCATATTTTTCAGTATCTGTAATTATTAAGATGTATTTATTCACAATAAATGTGAAACTCTGGGTCTTATTAAGCTTCATAGTAAGCCTTTTACCAAGCTAGATGTAAGATTTACACTAGATTGTTCAGAAGTACAGGTACAAACACACATTAAAGTGTGCAGTTTTGCCCAGAGGTTCTGTTTCATAAAAACAAAATAAACAAAACAAACAACAACAACAAAACAACAAGATTTAAAATTTCATTAATAAATGACTTTTGTAAAAACTGGGGAAGGATAATTTTATATTTTTGATTTTGTTCCTTAACATATGGATAATAAAAACTAATACATTAAAGTCTGATGATGATGGCAAATCAGCTTACTTGAAACATAACAGAAAGTGTAGTTCCTTTTCATGTACAACACCCCAAAAAGATGTTTACTGTTGCTTTACACATATACACACAAAATTAAATTCTCTGGAGAACTACAAAGAAAATGCATAATTAACCCTTATGCCCTTAGGCATATTATTTATTTATTTATTTATTTATTTACTTATTTAAGTTTAAAATGTTGACAAAATAATTTGAAGTGATTGCACAGAAACAATTTAAGTCATTACATTATAAAAATTCTGGCATAAAATGCATGAACTGCATCTCCCTTTGGATTGCAGATCTGGACAGAAACTGAAGTAAATAAATATGCCTTCTCATCATGCTTTATCTTGGTGTATTTATACTCATTACATATCATATTACATTATCACAAACCTCCAGTGTCCACAGATCAATCTGTGTTCTGTGAGAGAATGTAGAAGGCAGAATTATAAACAATTATTTTAAAGCTAGGAAGTATCAGCAAAAATATTTAATTCCTAGTGACTAGTATTCTAACACAGGCCAACTTGAAGTTTTGTATCACTTTGATTTTTTTTTATTTGTCTTAAAATACTATTATTATCCACTTATTTTCACAAGAAAGCGTATAGTTATATAAGAGCACAATATGTCATAGTTATTATTAAAAGAAGTTGAATGTTTCCTTATTTTAAAAAGACTGACCTAAGAAAGCAGAAATCATAACAAGCAGAGATCTGTTAAGTGAGAATTGTAAGCTAAAGTAAAATAAATATCTGTGACTTTTATTTTGTTTTTAATAATGATGCAAAATTTCAGCATGAGTAGTTCCCTCGCAGGGATGGTAAAAGTGTCTGACTACTCCTTTACATTATAAACTTAATCACAGTTAGGAACAAAGTGTTTCTCAACTGTCAGAAAAGCTGTTTCCTTAACTAGCATTTTGAGATAGTAGTTGCTCATGGAAGCCAGCTTTAACAAGACTCAGTACAGTAAAACATTACGTAAAATTCTTATGGAATTCTTGTGCATTTGGATGCAAATTTGGTGAATGATATATTGAAGAAAGTATTTGATTTATGAAAGAGATGTGGCTGGACAGAGTTAGGCCTAGTTAGGCCTAGTTAGGCCTCATGAGTTAGGCCTCATTTTGCAAGGCTTTTGAGTATGAAATAACAAAATTACTGTACAATGGATGATACATGCATGCATTTGAAACATTTCCTCTACATTCTTCTCCTTCTGGGGGTGGCTTTAGGAACATTTTCATAAATAATGGGTTGGATAATTCTAAGAATATAATTTATTTTCTGTTCTAGACTTTATAAATGTAGGTGCTGTTTTGTTTGAAAGTGTCTTACTCAGGAAAGCTGACAGTACGTATAACAGACTAGAAAATCACTGGCAGTTATGGTTTCATCTTACAGGGCTTAAAAAATACATAGACTAGACTAGACTAGACTAGACTAGACTAGACGAAAGGAAGGGGAAGGGGAAGGGGAAGGGGAGGGAGGGGAAGGGAAGGGAAGGGAAGGGAAGGGAAGGGAAGGGAAGGGAAAGGTAGTTGTAGAGAGCAATACAGTCTCCCCTGAGACTCCTCTTCTTCAGACTAAACAACCCCAGTTCCCTCAGCCGTTCCTCAAAGGACTTGTGTTCCAGGTCCTTCATCAGTTTCATAGCCCTTCTCTGGACATACTGCAGGGCTTTAATATCTTTCTTGTGCTGAAGGGTCCAAAACTTAACATGATACTCAAGGTGCAGCCTCACCAGAGTAGAGTACAGGGGAACGATCACCTGCCTGGTCCTGCTGGCTACACTATTCCTGATACAAGCCAGTATGCCATTGGCCTTCCTGGCCACCTGTACACACTGCCAGCTCCTGTTCAGGTGTGTTCTACTTTTTTATGCTTATCATATGTGCTTTATTTCAAAATTAAATAAATTGGTAATTAATTTTAAAAAATATTTTTAAAAAGGTCTTCCCAAATATGTTAAGTTTATAACTTATACTATCTTATACTAACTTATGCTCTGCCCTAAATGCATAACTAAACATTATTTAATGTCTGTAGAATAGTAGCTAGTCTGCAAGACCAGGTTAGATCTATTAATTTCATAGTCTTGTGATCCAAAAAAATGAGAAATTAAACTTCTAGCTCTCAAGAAATTGTTGAGGGAAGATGATATCCACTGAGAAACTTTCTTCTTAAAATGTTTTTTTAAACTTTGGGATATTCTTTGAAGATAAGATATAAAGATATGTGAAAATATATGTTAAACTACATGGGTGTCCTCTCTATTGTAGACATTTCTATATCTTGCCATGATAGAAGGAGGGATACTGTGAAGTCTAGATATAATAAGTTTTGTAGTTGTTGTTGTTGTTGTTTTAATTTATCAAAGTGTTATCTGGATTACTGTGTACAGTTACAGATTTATAGAATAAAAAAATACTAACTTAAACTGAATAGGTTAAGGGGACTAATCAGAATTCTTCATATGAGAAGAAGCTGTCAAGTTGTTAGCTTTCTTAAAATATTGATATGATCTGCTGTCCGAAGGTAAAAAACAGTGAAGAAGGAAATAATTTTAAAAGACAATGATGATAGAGGATCTAGTGGTTATAAATTGATCATAAGTGTGTTAGAACTGACAAAGTTTCTGAACATTAAAAGTTTTGGAGCAGTCTTCTGAGAAGAACTGTAGTGCAAAATGCAGCATTTAAAACCAAACTTAAAATATTTATATAACCTCTCTCTCTTTTAAGCTTCTACTGAATCTTAAGGTTTTATCAAACTTATTCATCAATAAGAATCACAACTGTCTGTAACATAGCTGGCTCAAAACAAATGCTATCAGCTATAAAACAATATAAATGTGACAAAAAAATGTTATGATTTTGCTCCAAAAGTAGAGCCATTTGTTGCCATTTGAAGACTACTTTTCATTTTCCTATAGACAGATTACATGATATATTTTGGGTTATTCTTTCTGTTTCAGATGTCCTTTTTGTATTCTATTACACCATATCAAACCAGTTTTTCTTCTGAAACATGATTTTCAACCTACATTTATAGCTGTCCTCTAGATAAATGTCATATCAATACATTTTGGCAGTAGCAAAAAGTAATTGAAATACATTTAGAATGTACCATTAAATTTATACTCCTAGGAGTTAACATTTCCTCAGTTTTGATGGTGAGGAAAGGAAAAATGTGTGTCTTCTATTATGAGAGGCTTGATGGCAGCAGATTCCCTTAAGCAGTCTGGAAATAAGCAAATACTCTGTGCCATATCCATCTCTTAACATTTAAGAAACTTATTAAATATATTATTTTCAGAATTGCACATGGATATATATTACTAAATCCCAGTTTTCACAATATTGAATGATACAAAAGATATTACCGTAGTTCTTAAAAATTGTCTATGCACAGTGAAGTTTTCATTATGTGCGATTCTTGGATCTATCACATACATATTAGTTATATATGATACCATGATTATACTGAGTTTAGTGCATACCAGTTTATCAGGCTCCCCAATTTACCTGAAAGCTATCCCCAAGTAATATGGCAAATAAGCCAGTAATGAACTCCATATTATTTCTGTTTGTTTCCTTACACGACACCTTTGCACATTATACATTATAGAGATCAACTGATAAAAGGGTTGATATAAATTAGTAGTATCTAATTTTCATGTTGTTTCCAAAATTTTCTTCATTGTTGGGAAATCTGACGTTAAAACTAAGTACTTTTCCAGAAGTGTTTTCCTGTCATCTCAGTTATTTCTGGGAAATTCATAGCTAGTTGTGATCTGGAACTAGATGATCTTTAAGGTCACTTCCTACCCAAGCCATTCTATGCCTTTTTTTTAGCATATGTGTTGTTGTTGTTGTTGTTATCAATCTCTTGACTATCAATACAAACTATTATGTTGTGGTTTGCAATGTACTTGCAACTTTACATCACTTAGTGTATAGTGTATAAAGTATCTTTCAATTTTCTAGAAAAAGGACTTCAAATATTTTATAAATTAACAAAGGAAAAATTTCTCTAAGAAATAAGGAATAATGTGGTAAAATAATTTTACAGAAGAAACGGAATGTACTTCTCTTCTTACTTCTCTTGTGTTGTGTAAGGATATGCTTGCCTTGCAACACCAGAATTATTCTGGCATTTTTAATAATTAGGTGTTTATATATGTTTATAATTAGGTTTTAATAATTAGGGTGTTTAACATTGGAAATGCTATTGCAGCTTCAGTAGAATAAAGATTTAATCTGTATCTTCAACCTATTCTGTAGCAGCAAACAACAATGTGTCTATGCTAACATTAGGAGAACAAATATGACTGGTTTCATAACCTGCATGTTTTTTCTTTAGGCATCTTCCATAAAATGTCTGGATTTGGACAGTATCTAAATAACTGATATTTGACTTACAAAGGTGACATTTCAATGCACAATTTATTATGCAAGTTCTCTTATCTGTATATGGTGTATGCAGATGTTGTCTCACAAAAGTAACTCATCAACAGACACCCAGGGCTATTAAGAAGAATGTAAGACTAAACAACTTTTCTCACGAAATTACAGTTTTGTTGATTTTTTTTTCCTTAGTAATAAAGTCTTAGTAGGAAAGAAAAGCCAAAGAGAGAAAAAAAAAAAAAAAAGAGAAATATTAAAAGGCACAGGAATCATGAAAGACATTCCTTGGATAGTCCTCCTGTTTTAAAATGTTCATAAATGAGTAAGTTGTCTGTTTCATTTGCCATGCCTTATGTTTTATAGTTATTATCATTCCGATGTGATCAAATTGCTTTCTTTAGATGACACAGAAGATCTGATTGAAAAAAGGGAAAGATAAAATAGACTTCAGGCTCTTGTAGAAATGAACCAGGATTACCTGCTTCTCTCAGATAACTGTCAGTTGACACTTTATAATTGCACATATATTGGAGCATAACCTAGAATCTCACAAGAAGCAAGATCTAGTATGGAAAAGAAAATAATATAACATAGCTAAATAATTTGTTTTTGTTTGTTTGTTTGTTTTTAAATACACACAACTTTTTCTTCCCAGTGAGAATAACACAGAATTACAAGAATATATTAATTAGAAACTTTGCAAATATACCTATCCTTTCTGCTTTTGGATAGTTAGAGTTTCCTCTTTAATGATACTTGTAAAATTACTTTTAGGGATTTGGTACATAATTGTATTCTGAATACCAAGCTATTTTACTTACCAACTTTTATATACTCTTTACTAATTTGTCTTTATTAAAGTAGTTGTATGTATGTATACACACATTGACATGAAAAAAAAAAAAAAAAAAAAAAAAAAAAACCAGACACCACCATCACGACCCCGCTGTTAATCAATCACATTGTAAGAGGTGTTTGGGAAATGAATGATGTATATACAGACTACAGGCAACTACTGCTAAGATTTTGATTTTAATTATTTATCAAACAGATTTATTGATGGTTTAATTTGCATTAAATTATTTTAATCTGATGACATGGACTATTCTTAGACTCTATTATAGATTGTTTCCATAAGGTTTTTGTTATTAAGCATAATAATTTTGCTTTTGGATAGTAGTTTTTGATTGGTTTTGGGAACACTTAACTCTTGGATTGCTGTGTTTTCATGTTTGCATATCTAAAATCTGGATTTAATCTCCATGTGTCAAATGTTACTTGAAAACTAATATTTCTGAAAGAATTTTCAGCATGATGAAACATTCATTCTACTAAGGAATGTGTGACAAGCAAAACATATTCTAGATAATAATACTTTCAATAGAAAAAAAAAAAATGATTTAGTAATAGTCTGGGACCTTGCTTATCAAGAACTAAGAAATCAATCCCAATGATGGCTTTTGAACTTCCCATCCTCATGAGATGAACATATATATGTGTGCAGGTAGGGGTTGTACTTTGTGTCCTCTCCAGTGTTCTTGAAAAGTCATTGGGAAAAATAAAGCCCTCTAGTCTTCTTTCCTGCACATTACTACTACTACTATTAGTGGTATTTTATTTTACATTTATTTTTTATTTTTATTATTGTGTGTGTGTGTTGATTGTAGATCAATTGTATGTCATTTTTAAAGGATAATCACAAGAAAATTAAAATCAAGGAAGTTGCATTTTGCTATATTGGCAATGGTGAAAAAAACAACTTGTTTGAATAGGAATAAAAATTTAGAGATTTTTTACATCTCTGCCATATCAAACAGAAGCATTGGTCTGTTGTGTTTCTGCCATCTTTCAAAATCAAAAAAAAATATAGCTAACAGCTAACAAGCTGCTGGTAAGCATACATCTTGGTTGTTGGTGCTTTTAAAAAACTAACAGCACATTTTAGAGGTATTGCAGAAATTAGTTTAAAAAAAAAAAATCAGAAACAATTGCATTGCTATGTGCCCTTTTTTTTTTTTTTTTTTTTTTTGCAAGGGAGCTGGGTGTTGCATTTTTTACTCAGTACCTTTAACCTTCAATAATTCCTCTGCTCTCTTTCAAAATATTAAAAATTCTTCTCTGAATTTACTATTGACACATTTGTTACTCTTCTGACTATAATATATTCTAAGGTAGAGTTCTGTAATTTCTGTAGCAGTGGCTGTATTCTCTGGTGCTTTGGAGATCCATATTGTTTTTACTTTATAAAATGTTGATAATATTTCATACCCTCAGAAATAAGTACGTGTTTGGTTTGAAAAACGTTGTTTGTGCTTTTCTCCTGCTTTTCTCAACATAGTATCTATCCTTATACTGAGTTTAGATGTTCTGTGATGTAAAGGAAAATATTATCATCATCTATTAGCACACATGCATCAACCACGTTCAAGAATTTGTATAGCTTTGGTCATTTTTGTAACATTGCTTAAGTTGCTCATTTATTCTACAGTTTAAAATACAAGTTAGAGAGAAATATTGAATACAAAAGTAGATATCACTCAAGTATTGTGTTATTCTCTTTAATTTACTTTGTAGAATTATACTGAAAGGAACTTTTATACATGCATGATTCTCAGAAGTTACTCATACCCACTTGCCTTGCCTTTTAGCAAAACAATGAAAGCAGGAAAGCCTTTGCTTCCATTTTCATTTTTGTTCTTTTTCTTTTAACTACAGGGTTTGGAGTTTGGTCATTCTGCTTTATAAAAGTGTTTCATTATTCTTTTTAAAACTACAGATGTGTATGTTCAAGAAAAAAAAAAAAATCAAGATAATTGCAACTTTAAAATGAATAACACTTATTCTTCATTATTATTTTTTTAAAGATTAAATCGTTTGATTTACAACAAACTCACTGATTGAATCATGTTTTTTTTTGTTTGTTTCTTTGTTTTTCATTTTCTTTTTCTTTTTTTTTTTTTTTTTTTTTTTCTTTTTAAATTTAAAAAAATGTTTCTCTGTCTACACTGAACACTGCATCTATGGTACACCATGTGTCCACAACAAAACACAGTATTTTCTTTTCCCTCAGAAAGGGATGAAAGTGTAATCAAAATGGGTTCATCCTAAGAACTCTTATGCTGTCATTAGTGACTGTGCTGAAGGCTGAATGATCATAGCAAGTGTTATAAGTTACTTTCTCACAGAGTCAAATTATATAAAGATTTTCAATTATGTGAGAAAGTTTTATTAATTGAATAATTAAGTAAGCAGACGCAAGCAAAACAGCGCTGGGCGGCTGGGGAGTCTCGGCTCCGCAAAACGGCGCGCGCAAAGTGACAAACTATTTCATGTTTATACAGCAGAACAATGAATATTCAATTAACGCCTATACATATTCATTACCTAAACCTGCCTATTCTCGCTTTGTATGCTAATTAGCTTCTCAGTCCTTTACGCTTGCGCAGATTCTTCCAAGAATTGTGGGCAGGGGTCTTCAGGACGTGGGCAGTGGTCTTTGGGAGGAAGGCCATATGTCTTCCTCGCAGTGTGCTTTTCACCTTTGGCCTGGAATGTAGTGATTTGGCAGGCTTGCAGTTTCTTTATCGGTCTGAGCTAATTTATGCCCTTGTTGTCCACCTGTTTTCTGCCCGGGACGTGATCGTCTGGCAAGCCCCTGCAACCAATCTCCAAACATCCTTCGCCTCCTGGCCCCCCAACAGCACATCCTACAGACTCAGACAACCTCCTCCCCAGCCAACAGATAACCTTGAGTATATATTCTATTCCAATCTCAGTATGCAGACAACAATTCATTCTACTGTCTAGTTAACTAAGCATTCTTTTACATTTAACTATTTACTTGCTTGTTTCAGAGTCCTAGTTGTATAGTCTCGTAGTTCCGGGTCGGCGTGTCATATTCTGATAGGTTCGGGTACTGTTCTGCAGCTGTGCGTCCTATTGCGAGGGGGCCGTTCTTTTCTCTCTGGTGGTCGTGAAGAGGAAGGTTGCAGTATTCCTCTGTCTTGGTTCCGTTTATTCTTGGGCGGGGGAGGTGAAGCAGTGAAGCAGGATGTTCTCTACAAATTTGTCTCAGCATGAGATCACAGGGTCTCTGTACTTAACCCTGCGATACCACAGTCTGTTTGCTTAACCGCATGTCTCAACCTTTGTTATTATGAAACTTCACCCTTCAGCAATAATTCCTTACTTTATACAATGAACAACTATTCACAATTTATTACAGCAAGTCTGAAAGCCTGAAACTTAGTTCTTCAGAGAAAGTAAATACAGTGATGTTTCTTTAAAAAGAGCATTACCAGCATCTAGGTATAAAGACACTATGGTGGATAAAATGAATACTGCGACACTATAATTTTAGTATGCCTATTTGATTACTTTCCCCTAAAGAGTAAAAGTGATCTAAGACCAAGTCAGACTGCCACTTTGGAAGTCATTGTGCTAACATTATGTTTTGGTATCTGAAAGCAAAAGCATTTCACTTCAGTGGATGGACAACTGTTTTGGGCAAGCATGTTACCACCACAGAGCTGACTGAAACTTAAACCATTGCTCTTTAACCTGCTAACTGCCATATTTTGGATGAAAATCTCTTTCAAGGTAAATTGATGGGATTTCTGCCAGTATTTTAAATAAGGCAAGAAGATTTTTATTGACATCTTTGAAGAATTGCACTGGCAAAACTCCGGACTTGTAGTTAACTGAGAATGTATAAAATAGTGTATTCATGCTGAACATTTCTGAGAGTCAAGAGAGCTCTAATAAACAGCTGATGAATTAGGGTGGGCGTTATTAATGTTGCTGCTTATGATGACATGCATGAGAGAAGTTTCCCATTTTAAAATTCACTGACAGAATTCATCAGAACAGATAGAAGTCAAGGCTTCTGTATAAACACTCAAGTGCCCTGGGTATTATGGCATTCTGTGGGATGTTTTTCCTTTGATTCTCTTTGGTTATTTTCAACTCCATATTAGCATGTTTTAATGCTTTTTAAATACATTTTTGGCTTGTAAAGAAACTTGGGGTGGAAAAAAACACAGGAAAAGAAGTTTACACAATAACAGTATATAACGATTAGCATCTTTCTAACTGCAGAGGTTTGCAGTGGAATGTACTAAGGAATATAATATGAAAAGAGTACAAAGTAAATTAGAGGGAAAATAATGAGATTACGAGTACCTGTGAAGTTCTCATGGAAATAAATGTCTGGTGGAAAAAAGTATGTGTAAACAAGTAAGCTCCCAATGTCTGTCATTTGGTAGTGGGAGACAGAAGACAGGAAAGGGATGCATCTCTTTTGCTGAGAAAAATAAGTACTTCTGATGTGCATCCTGTATGCAGAGGATTTTTTTTCCCGATTAATTAGAACAGAGAACCACACTAACTAATTTCTGGTGGTCTACATCAGTAGAAGGTTGTTATTTGTATTTTATGCTCAGTTTAAAAACTTCCTTCAAAGCCCTACCAACTCTTGTGCCCTTGACACAAAGAAGGCTAATGGTATCCTGGGCTGCACTAGTATTGCCAGCAGGTCAAGGGAACTGATCCCTCCCCTCTATTCATGTGGTGGTTTTACTCAGGTGGGCAGCTGAGCTACACCAAAACTGCTCTCTCACTCCCCCTTCTCAATGGGAAAGGGCTCAAGGGTTGAGATAAAGACAGGGAGAATCACTCAACAATTATTGTAACAGGTGAAACAGACTCAGAGTAGGGAGATAGAAAATTTATTGCCTATTACTAACAAGCTAGAGAAGTGAGAAACAAAGAAAGAAACCAAAAACACCTTCCCCCGTCCACCCCCTTCCAATCCCTTCCACCTCCTCCCCCATAGTGGCACAGTGGAACAGGGGAATGGGGGTTGCAGTTAGTCCTTGACACTTCATCTCCGCCTCTCCTTCTCAGTCACTCTGTGCCCCTTCTCCAGTGTGGGGTCCCTCCCATGGGATGCTGTCCTTCCCAAACTGATCCTGCAAGGGCTTCTTGCAGGCAGCAGATCTTCAAGAACTGCTCCAATATGGGTCTGTACCATGGGGTCCATCCACCAGGAGCAACCTGTTCCAAGCTGGGTCCCTCACAGGCAGCAGCTTCTGCCAGGTCACCTACTCCTGCGTGGTCTCCTCTTCACGGGCTACAGGTCCAGCCTGGAATCTGCTGCAGTGGGGGTTTTCCACAGGCTGCAGCCTCCTTCAGGGCAGATCCATGTGCTCCACTGTGGGTTCCTCAGTGGGCTGCAGCACAGAAATCTGCTCTACCATGATACACCATATGCTGCAGGGGGGACAGCCTGCTTCACCATGATCCTCTCCATAGACTGCAGGGGAACTCCTGTCCTGGTGGACAGCCAGATGACCACATGCCAGCACTGTGCCCTTGTGGCCAAGAAGGCCAATGGCATCCTGGGATGTATCAGAAGGGGTGTGGTTAGTAAGTCAAGAGAGGGTATCCTCCCCCTCGACTCTGCCCTAGTGAGGCCACATCTAGAATATTACATCCCTCAGTTCAAGATGGATAGGGAACTGCTTGAAAGAATCCAGTGCAGAGTCACAAGGATGATTAAGGGAGTGGAGCGTTTCTCTTGTAAGGAAAGGCTGAGAGAGCTGGGTCTCTTTAGCTCAGAGAAGAGGAGACTGAGGGGATTATTAATGTTTATAAATATTATTAACGTTTATACATATGTAAGGAGTGAGTGTCAAGAGGATGGAGCCAGGGTCTTCTTGGTGATACCCAGTGATAGGACAAGGGGCAACGGGTGTAACCTGGAACACAGGAGGTTCCACTTAAACATGGGACAAAACCTTTTCACAGTGAGGGTGACAGAGCAGTGGAACAGGCTGCCCGGGGAGGGGGTGTGGAGTCTCATTCTCTGGAGATATTCAAGGCCCATCTGGACACATTTCTGTGTGATATGATTTGGGTGTTCCTGCTCCGGCAGGTGGATTGGACTAGATGATCTTTCAAGGTCCCTTCCAATCCCTAATATTCTGTGATTTTGTGATTCTGTTCTGGCACTTGGAGGGCCTCTCCCCCCTCCTTCTTCACTGACCTTGGTGTCTGCAAGACTGTTTCTCGCTCCTCACTCTCCCAGTTGCTGTTGTGTAGCAGTTTCTTGTTTTGTTTTGTTTTGGTTTTGTTTCCCCCCCTTCTTAAATCTGCTGTCACAGAGGCATAAACAACATCGCTTATTCACTTGGCTCTGGCCAGCAGTGGTCCCCTTATCTAGCATGGGGCAGCTTTTGGATTCTTCTCACAGAAGCCACCCCTATGGCCCCCCACTACCCAAACCTTGCCATGTAAACCCAATATAGCTCAGCACTGGTGAGGTCAAGACTGTGGGATCTCCAGAACAGAGACCTTGATGTACTGGGGAGAGTTCAGTGAAGATGATAATGGGACTCAAGCACCTATCTTTAAAGAAAGATTGAAAGATCTGGGAATTTTCAGCCTGGAGAAGAGAAGGCTCAGGCAGGAGCCTTATCAATGTTTATAAATACCTGAAAGGAGGAAGCAAAGCAGATGCATCCAGGCTCAATTGTGCTTAGTCACAAGACAAGAGGCCATTGACACAAACTGGAAGACATATGGTTCCCACTGAACATCAGGAGAACCTTACTGTGAGGTGACTGTGCACTGTCATAGGATGCCCAGAGAAGTTGAATTTCCCTCCTTGAGGATAGTCAGATTTGATCTGTCCATAGTCCTGGGCAACTGACTCTAGGTATCCCTGCTTGAGTAAGGTAGTTGGACCAGATGACATCTAGAGGTGCCTTCTGACCTCAATCGTTCAGTGATTCTGTGATTCTGTGAACACTGTGACCTGCATCAAACATTAATTTTGACTCAGTCTTACCATCCTCATTTACAAATTTCTACTGTTATAGAAGACCTACAGACAACATTTCTCACTGTTAGATATGTGTTCCAACTTCTAAAATAAAGTATATTTACACGACTTTATATGTCTGTTCAATTGCCATGTACTGAGCAGGTATATTTTTACTGAAAAATGTTAAAAACAAAATGCAAAACCCCACAGAATTTAAATAAATGTATCTGGCCATTAAATGAAGCTCTTCTGTACAAATATTACATGCAGAAAATTTTCTATGCTTTTGAAGACTTGTGTAGTAAAACCACAAAATATTAAGATTTTGTATTTCTTTGTACAGTATATATGCAAAGTTTTGAAGGACTGTTTATTTGAAAGCAGAAAGAATATGGTTTATATTATTTACTTAAGAGCACTTTTTAGACAGGTGAATGGATTGAGAAGAGGAAGTATTTTGTTTCATAGGCTTTTCTTCTAAGTATTGATATGAAATATAATTTATTTATTTTTTTCTCTGAGATTTAACAATGCAAGGAGGCTTGACTTGCAAGACATATAAGACTTTTGGATTTCGATGATTTAGTAATCAGCAGACTGATTATTTACTAACAAGTGAAAAATATTAAGAGATCCCTGGAATATTTTTGATGTTTTTTGTATGGGATTTATAAACAACACTGAGTGATTTGAATTAGAGGTTATATTATTTATTAAAAATATATAATTATCATGGTCTCTTCCACAATCAACTTTCTAAATCCATTAGATTAGTTTTTTATTATTATTTATTAAAATAATAATTTTCATAAATCTAATCCAATAATATTTTTGGTGATCCTCTTTTAGTTTTCCAGAGAATCTGCTGTAGTAACAATAATTACCTATCCTTGTGATTTATTGTTGCATCTTAATACTCTCATGCTCAACTAAAGAAATTTTTAGTGCTTTCTGCATTTTTTGATCCTCTGATCCTCAGTGTGTGTGCATATATATTATGTTTCCCTTTCTTTCTTTCTTTCCCTTCCTTTCCCTTCCCTTCCCTCCTTTTTTTTTTTTTTTTTTCCCACAGAAAGATGAAATGTAGGTGTTTCATGACTGTTTTCTTAGTTTTTCGCACCAATGCACTTTGTCAGCACCAACTGCTGACTTGCTCAGCTGCTTTATTGACTAAAAAGCCTTAGGTAGGGCTGATAAATAACCGAAAACTTTTTGCAACACTTTTCTTACTGTATGTTCTCTGCCAATCTTTGTCTCTTCGGATTATCTTTTTCCTCCAAATTAGGTACAGCTGTTTGCTAAATAAATTAGATAGATATCCACATACTGCAGTAGATATTATCCAAAAAAGAAATCTTTAACCTATTTAAAAGCTTTTCCACATATTAAGTGTAATTTAGAGAAGAACTTGGTCACTTATCTAAGACTATGTGTTTACTAATGGAATTGGTACATGCTTTTGAAGCAGCATTTATATGCATTCCTTAGCATTGTACATGACAGATAAATCTGATGCTTGTGCAGCTGTTTCTGAAAACATGACAGTTTCTAGGTCCAGGTGAGATTCTGAAGACATTTCCAGATTGATTTCAGATATTTAAATTTTCTTGTGTTTACTTTTTTCTCGTCTGTTTCTGAGGGAGTAAGAGAAAGGAAGATTAATGGACTGAAGTTACAAAAGTTAGGTTGAAAGCTATCTGAAATTTCCAGCTGAAATTCAAGATACTTACAAAATGTAATCAGATCTTCTTGTTGTTTTGCTTTTGTGTAAGTTTTGCTTTTGTTGTTTTGCTTTTGTGTAATAAGGATATTTATCTGAATGTTACATAAAAAGTGCTGTATTTAAGAGAACATGCTGAACCTAAATTCTCTTTTCCATTTTACTCTTAGTATTCTATGTCTCTCCAGGCAATCTGTGAGGAAAATACTCATTACCACACTAGTTATATTTTTTCCTTTTTTATTTTAGAAAGGAAGGAAAAAAAAAAAAAAAAAAAAAAAAAGCTTTAGTTTCATTTATCATTGTGAAATTACATCCAAACACAAATTTCAAGTCTAAAATAAAGACTAAATCATTTCAAGAAGTAAATGGTTGTCTGAAACTCCTTGAAATGTGTGACGATGAGCAATGCTTGGTACACTGAGTTGATCAGAAAAGAAGAGCTGGTAACTGATACAGAGTAATACTATTTAAAACTAATCCCCTATGACATCAGCAATTTGCAGATTGGGAAACTAAAAATTATGGTTTTGGAATGGCAATAAGAAGTGGTTAGAAGTAATGAAATAAAGATTAAAAGCAGTGTAGTAAACCACAGTCTAACTGCAGAATGTAGAGGTGTCACTTAATATCTAATCTAGCAAAACTGATGCCAGTGGGAGTTTGCTGTGAAGTTTAATGAATGTAAAATAACATTCTAACTAAAGCATGTCAAAACGATGACTTCATTTTCCTGCCTTTCCCTTCTTTAAATATTTTCTGTTTTGAAACCTGAGCTGTGACTCCTTAAGCAGAAATAACACACTGTCCCCTAAATCATCTTTCATTTGATTAGTTTTTAAAATTTTGTGTGAAATATTGTACTTAAGTTATATGGATGAATGCCCGGTATAGTCTTAAAATGGAAAACATTCTACAAAGAGCCAAGCATTCCTTTTCCAGAAGGTGTTCGTATTTAAGAAAACCTCTTGGTCATTTTCAATTTAAACAAAAGGTGCAAATTAAATACAGCTTAGAAATGGCTTTAAAATGTTAATCAATGTAGCCCCATCTGGTAATCAACATTAATTCATAATGTTAAGATTTATTAAGCATTTGTTCTGCTCTAATTCATGTGACTAAATATTGCAGCTTATTCTCACCTCATGTTAGTAAAGACAAAGGGTTTAACATTTAAATGTTTATTGCTGTCCTTACAGTTGCAACTACAGCATGCAGTACAAGTTATATATGAATTTATCTATTTAAATATATTCTCTTGGCAAAAGCTAGCTTTAACTGACATACAAAAACAAAATAAGGTAATATTAATTTCGAGATTGAAGAAGTTTTATAGTTGAGCATGATTTATAATTCAAAACAGTAATGTTTAAGCATTAGTTTTTAAGGTTAATTTTATTATGAATGCAAAAAAAAAAAAAAAAAAAAAAAAAAGCAAACAAACAAACAAACAAAAACATGCTAAATCAAAGCAGACGTTATGGTACCAGAGAAGGTTATGCTTCTAATTCACTTTAATTACTCTTGAGTGCACCTTTCAATGACAGAATTTATTTCCTGGTACCACATTCTGAAGAGAAACTGTACCACATAACTGTTTTTAAATGCATCATTAGGCTGAAATCTTGCTATATTTAGAACCTGTTAGACAAGTACACAATATGATGGGTGAACAATAATTCTGAACAATATAACATTGTAAATCAAGAGATGCCCATCTGGAAAACAACAGTACTCCATCAGGTATGACTGTTTTCTCAAGTGTGGAGCCATAGAATCATAGAATGGTTTGGGTTGGAAAGGACCTTAAAGATCGTCTAGTTCCAACCCTCTTGCTGTGAGCAGGGACACCTTCCACTAGACCAGGCTGCTCAAAGCCCCATCCAACTTGACCTTAAACACCTCCAGTGATGAAGCATCCAGAACTCTGGGCAACCTGTTCCAGTGCCTGAACACCTTCTGAGTGTAGAATTTCTTCCTTATATCTAATCTAAACCTCTTTTATTTTAAAATCGTTACCCCTTGTCCTATCACTACACTCCTCTATAAAAAGTCTTTCCCCGTATTTCTTGTAGGCCCTCTTTAATTACTGAAAGGCTGCTATATAGTTTCCCTGGATACTTCTCCAGACTGAAAAACTCCAACTCCCTCAGCCTGTCTTCATAGGAGAGGTGCTCCAGCCTTCATCCTTGTGGACCTCCTCTAGACTCACAATAATGTCAACAAAATAATTGTTCTGATTTCCCTTTTATTTATCAAAAAGAAAACTTGCTGCTGAGTAGCTGAAAAGGAAATGGAACGGTCCTTTGAATTAATTAAAATCATCATGATGTTAAAAAAAAAAAAAAAAAAAAGGAAATTGGGCTTTTAATCATTGTGTTTATACTGTCTTAAGTATTTCTCAGATATAACTATTTCTATGGGAGCCATTCTGAATGGATTTGCAACAGAGGACTGAAATGCGAGTCAGCTGATATTACTTAAATTGTAACACATATACTAGCAGCTAATATGTCCATAGTATGTTGCAATGTGCAGTTGTCTTTGATGAGGTGACAGCAGTCAGTTTTGCTATTTCTAGGTCATGGAGTGACCTAGAAATACCTCCCACTATGGGAGGTAGAACAGCATCCTAGAAGAGACTTTGACAGGCTGACATGGCAAGAAACTCTACAGCCTATCCTTTCAAGGTCTGCACAAGCTCTGTAGGTCATGGAAGGGGGAAGCCAGGATTTCCATGTACCTTCACTTGTCTCAGAGTTCAGCTTCTGAGGAGGACTGCCTGTGTTCAAATTAACTACCTCTGGGCAACCCAGGTCTCTGTAAAATACAGCACTTAATACCCATTACCTTACCAGAATTTTTACATTCTCACATTTAGGAGTTTCTCTAAGAAGGACTTAAGAAGCTGTTTTCTCACTATTGGGGAACCAAAGAAATCAAGATGTTAGAAGAAAAGCATACAAAGTAATGACATCCTCTTCTCCCTCACTACTTCAACTTCTTGCTTTAAATGTCTGTGAAATAACCTTTTCTTCAACCTAAATATGTCTTTCTGCCAGTTAGAACAGACATATTTCAGAATGGGTTGAAAATAAATAGGGAAACCTATGAGTAAAACCTATAAATAAGTAAATAAATAAATAAGTAAATAAATAAATACATAAGATCTTTAACAAAAATAAAAATTAAATAAAAAAAAAATGTCAGGAACTATGCTAGTTTACTTAAGTATGAAATCAGGGTTTTCCTGGCTCGATATGTAACGGTTAAATGTCTGCATTTTATGGGAAAGTAGCACATTCTTTAATTCTTACTATTTTTAACTACAAAATCCCCATATATACCCTCTAACAAAGAGGACTGTGTGACGTTTCTTCTGAAGGCATAATGTTAAATCCACTTGTTTCAGGTCCAGTGAGGATGGGAACCACCATGTTCCCGGAGGAGATCTAGCATGACTGGGGCAAGGCTAGTTTTCTAACCAGTGTTGGAAACACTCTAATTCCTGAGGCACAAACCTTGCTATGCTCAGGTACACTCAGTGAATGTGCAGCTGATGTATACTGGCAGATGGAGTCTGCTTTCATTACTCTAGCCAGAGAGTATAGTATATGTCAGTAGAAAGAAATAATACTAGAATGCAGGCTTAAAATGAGAGGAGATATATAATTAAAAAGTTGAGTCTTATCATCATGTCATTTTAACCTTGTTCCATTAGCAAAAGTAAAATGTCACACAAGAGCAACTGTATTTGAAAGAGTCTGTTTTAAACTAATGTTCCAAATTGCCTGTGAATTTAAAATAAACTGCACTAGATTTTACTGACATTTATTTAAATATATATTTTTTAATTTATTACTAAGCTTTCTACACTGATATATTGTGATTGTTCCTTACATATTGAGTTAAAGAGCTATACTTTACATGTCTTCAAATGTAAATATAATTTATAAATATTTTTATATATAATTTATTTACATAAAAATATAATGTAGATATACTCAAAGAGTTAATGAGTATCTTATTTTGATTTTGATTTCTTCTCTTCTGTTCCCAGTCTCTTCAGGCATTTAAACATTCACTGCCTTGCAGACACCCTAGAGGGGGTTAAAATAATTTAATAACTTCTTGGAACACTGTGAAAGTTTTTCCTGCTTTCACACATGGCTCTCAGTAGGAGAAGTTAGATAGCTTGTTAGCAAAGACAGAACTAGTGCTTGTTGTGGTGGAGACTAGGGACCTCACTGTAGTTCTTTGAAACTGTAAATGTCAGATCTTGTTTTAATTGTGGCTGTAGATTGTCTCAAGAATTACATAACTGTAATGTAACGAGGGGGATTGAGTGCACCCTCAGTAAGTTTGCAGACGACACCAAGTTAGGTGTGTGTGTTGACCTGCTCAAGGGTAGGAAGGCTCTGCAGGAATACCTAGATAGGCTGGACCGATAGGCTGAGGCCAACGGTATGAATTTCAACAAGGCCAGGTGCCGGGTCCTGCACCTGGGGCACAACATCCCCAAACAGAGCTACAGGCTGGGAGATGTGTGGTTAGAAAGCTGCCTGGCAGAGAAGGACCTGGGAGTTTTGGTTGACAGTCAGCTGAATATGAGCCAGCAGTGTGCTCAGGCAGCCAAGAAGGCCAACAGCATCCTGGCTTGTATAAGAAACAACGTGGCCAGCAGGTCCAGGGAAGTGATTGTCCCCCTGTACTCAGCTCTGGTGAGGCCGCACCTTGAGTACTGTGTTCAGTTTGGGGCCCCTCACTACAAGAAGGACATGGAGGTGCTTGAGCGAGTCCAGAGAAGGGCTACGAAGCTGGTGAAGGGTCTGGAGAACAAATCTTATGAGGAGCGGCTGAGGGAGCTGGGACTATTTAGCCTGGAAAAGAGGAGGCTCAGGGGCGACATTATTGCACTCTACAGGTACCTGAAAGGAGGCTGTAGCGAGGTGGCGGTTGGTCTGTTCTCCCACGTGCCTGGTGACAGAACAAGGGGGAGAATGGGCTAAAGTTGTGCCAGGGGAGGTTTAGGTTGGATATTAGGAAGAACTTCTTTACTTAAAGGGTTGTTAGTCACTGGAATAGGCTGCCCAGGGAAGTGGTTGTGTCACCAACCCTGGAGGTCTTTAAAAGACATTTAGATGTAGAGCTTAGGGATATGGTTTACTGGAAGATTTGTTCGTGTTAGGTCAGAGGTTGGACTGGGTGATCTTGGAGGTCTCTTCCAACCTAGAAAATTCTGTGATTCTGTGATTCTGTGATTCTGTATAAATATTTTCAGAATGGAAATTCTAGTGAATCATGTTTGTAGACTACATTGACAGGACACTGAGTTATGTCAAATATGAGGAGAAAAACAGTGTTGTATATCAACATCCTCCAACATTTCTGTTTGGCTGGTGGAAAAAACTGAAGGTTTGTTTTTAAAAACGAGCTAGGTATACAGAGAACTTTTCTCCTAGTTTTGACATGGTCATCAGTGATGATAAATACTATAATGTACTTCCTTCTGTGGCATGTTTTTATAGTACAAATAATTTAACAAAAAAATAGAGCTAATATAGATTGGATTGGTCAGCCTAGAGACGTGGAGAGAGACTGATGAGATCTCATGGCAACCCAGAGCTTTCTCATGAGGGGAAGAGGAGGGACAGGTGCTGATCTCTTCTCTCTGGTGACCAACAATACGAGTGTCATGAAACTGTGTCGGAAGAGGTTCAGGTTGGATGTTAAGAAAAGGTGCTTCACTGAGGGGGCAATTGTTCACTGGAACAGGCTCCACAGGGAAGTGGTTATTCAGAATCACAGAATCATCTAGGCTGGAAGAGACCTCCAAGATCACCTAGTCCAACCTCTGACCTAACACCAACAAGTCCTCCACTAAACCATATCCCTAAGCTCTACATCTAAACGTCTTTTAAAGACCTCCAGGGATGGTGACTCAACCACTTCCCTGGGCAATCTATTCAATGCCTAACAACCCTTTCAGTAAAGAATTCTGTGATTCTACATTCCAATGTTTCAATGAGAATTCTCTGAAGTTATCTGAAGCATGCTGTACACACATGAATCTTCCCTTATTTAGTTTGAAAATCTTGTCTCTGTTTTTTCCTAAGTTTGAATTTCTAAATTTTCAGAAATGCTTTTGTAAGGTCTGACTAATTGAACTTATAAAATCATAGAATCATAATCCCAAGTTGGAAGGGACCCACAAGGATCATTAAGTCCAACTCACATGTCCACCCAAAAAAATCAGACCACATGTCTGAGAACATTATCCAAACACTTCTTGAACTCCACCAGGCTCGGTGTTTTGACCACTTCCGTGAGGAGTCTCCTCCAGTGTGTGATTATTTAGGTGCAGTAAAATTTGCTGTCAGAAGTATTCTAACAAACATAAAATAACAATTTTTCCTGATTGTTGTGTTCTTTCCTATTGCTTGAAATTATTGCATAGTTATTTGTCAGTTTACAACTGACTTCAGTGGTCTGCGGAAAAATTAAATTTTTAGCAACTTCCTTATCTTAAAATACCAAAAGTCACTACATGTAATTTAAATACAAAAAAAATCCATAAGCTATTATGGCTTGTTCTTTGGTGATATTATGATTAATAACAGCTATTAAAAAAAATAATTAAATTAATTTTAAAAATCAGGTTAACTACTGAAGTTAGATTATTTGTCTTTGAAAAGGAAAAAATGTTGCTTGTCAATAATTTGGTTAAAGAACAAAAAAGGCATGAACAAGATCCTACTTTTCTTCCTGACTAGAAGGAAACATTCAAAGCTGTTTAAGAATATTAGAGGCAAACCAATAGCTAGATATAATGATGTGGAACATAGTTATTGTGTCTCAACACTGCTACATTGGCACCAGGCTTTCTGCTTTATTTCAGTCAGGAAAAGCCGTTTCAGATATTTATGGTGCCATCATGTGGAGACTTCTAAGCACCGAAGTCTTTTTCTTGAATAAATGAAGAAAAGCAAAGTTGACCCCCAAACTAGTGTTTTTAAACTTGAGCTATAAAAAGATGCTCTAACTTAAGAAATTATGTCTTGTATCTTAGCTGACAGAATTCTTCTTGCCCTCCTTAGGTGGGTTCTCATGGACATCAAATTATCCATCAAGCCTTAAGTATTTTTCTTAAAAAGTAAAATAATACAATAAAATGTAATAAAATAAAATAATAAAATAAAATAAAATAAAATAAAATAAAATAAAATAAAATAAAATAGGTCTGCCTGTGAGATTTTTTTTTTTTTTTTTTTTTTTTTTTTGCAAATGCATAAGAATTCTGTAATTCTGTCTTTGCATAACTACCTAGCTGAAGAAAAATACTTTTGAAAACCTAATATTCACTTTGTGATATAACTAAAGGAATAAAAATGAATAAGAAAAAACACAAAACTAATAGATAATAACAAATAGATAATTAATAATAGTAAAGGAAGTCTACAAAGATGGTGAAGGATGGCAAGACATATGAGGAGTGGCTGAATTCATTTGGACTGATCAGCCTAGAGAAAGGGAGACTTAGGGGAGACCTCAGGGCAGCGTACAGTTTCCCCATGTGGGGGAGCAGAGGGGCAGGCACTGATCTCTGCTCTCTGGTGACCAGTGATAGGACTGAAGGGAGCACCATTAAGTTGTGTCAAACGAGGTTAAGGTTGCATGTTCAGAAGAAGTCCTTCACTGAGAGGGTGGTTGCACACTGGAACTAGCTCCCCAGGAATGTGGTCATGTCACAGAACCTGCCAGATTTCAAGAAGCATTTGGATAACACTCTCAGATATGTGGCTTGATTTTGGGGTGGTCCTGTGTGGAACTAGAAGTTGGAATTGATAATTCTTGTAGGTCCCTTCTAACTCGGAATATTATATGATTCTGTGAGTTTATAAATATAAATATTAATAATGTACATATATTCTTAAAAAATCTTAGTACTGGCCAAAGCAGACTTGGGTTAAGTGTACACAGCTGCATACAGACCGGAAGGTTTTCTGCAATTATATTGAAAACACCAGGCCAAGTCTGCCAGTTTCCAGGCGCATTTGGGTGGAGGGAGGCAGTTGTGTTCATTTGTATACGATCTTAAAAATCAGAAGAAAAATTGTCAAATTATAATTAATTAATAATATCCAATTCTTAGTAATCAATCACTAATTTATTATCAGTATTTTTTTTTATGAACTAATAAAATATTTATTTATTTACATGTGATGGCCATGAATGAGGGCCTGTTTATGATCTTTTCTTTAGCTGTGTAGGACAAGTTGTTCTCCAACTGTTCTTTTATGAGCATCCCATTGGCTACTTCTATGCACACAGAATGGGACAGTATTTCCTAGTCATTATGTTCCCTAGAGAAAAGGAAAAAATAAGCCCCCTAAATCTGCAGTAGATAATTTCTCTTATATGGTGAAAGTGTATTATTGTCTTAACACTCTTTACAGAACTTAATACTTTATCCACTGTTATTTGCAATGAAGAAACCTTTTGGATACTACAGCTGATGTCTCAGCAGCTAGGTAGCTGCTTTTTAGATCCATGTATGAGAAGATTTGTCTTTGAAGAAAATTAGTTGTGTTTCCATTTGCAGACTGGGCTTGAAACAAAAAATCTATTTTCAAATGAAAAAAAAGTTTAAGTAAATAATATTTATTCATATTTATCTATTTATTCTTCCTTATAACACATTTACACTATTTTTTAAAAGTAATTTCTAATACTGGTTATTCTAGATAATGTCTAGGTAAGTATCTTATGATCCAGTTCTTGTGGAATAGAAAGCCTTGTTCTGAACACTAAAAATGTTCTTTGCTCTGATTGATTTTAAAAGGTCAAATCACAGAATCACAGACTGGCCAAGGTAGGAAGAGACCTCTGAAGATCATCTATCCAACCCCTCTGCCAAGCAGGATCCTATAGATAAATATTTAGTGTATGGCTATAGTATGGAAAATTCAATCATTTAAATTCAGCCTGTGTGAGAGATTTTTGTGGTTTAAAGAGAAAAGCAGAATATGAAGATTTACAAAGGAAGCTGGCAGGTGAGAATTTTGTCTCTATGATTTATTTATGGATTTTTGATGAAGTGGTAGATAGGTCTAGAGTGGACTATACAGGTATTCCTATATGTGAATATATTTAATGGTAAATATATGTTTTGCATCATCAACAATCTCTTTTTCTCCTGTATGTTAATTTGAAAGTCATAGCCAGGATGCTGAGAAAAGATATGGCAGTGTGCTAAACCATATTAAAAGTTTTTAGTGCCTTTAGAAAGGAACCTACGGAATGGAGGAAATATGTACAGGCACAAATAAGGGTACTTTGCAAAATAAATTGCAAAGTAAACTAGCTAAGAAAGAACAAATGATCAGGAAAAGAAAGAAAAATGCATGAATGGAATAAAGCCATCAAACTTATTTATTTGGAAAGGATCATTAACAAAGTATATCTAGGCTACATCTTAAAATCTTAATTCTGACATTTTTCTCTGCCTACTACATATTATTCTTATATAAAAAGACAAATTATCATTAAATCCAGTGGGTCCTATAAAAGTTAAATAGAAAAAATATTGTAACATTAACTCTTAGCCTGGGGTAACAAGAAAAATTGGGAATCTCAGGAATTGTAGTACATCACTCTACTGCGGTACAGATATTTACTGAGCTGTGTGACATAATGGTTTGCAGGGTTAGCATTCTAGCAAAAATACAGGATTTGTAATGGGTTCAGCTTTGTACTTAGCTGAAGTGGAGACAGCACTATAGGTATCATGTTTGCTGGAATCCTGAGACGTAAGAAGGGACGGCAGTTTACTTTTGACCTTTTTTTTTTTTTTTTTTTGTGCTGGTAAGATGAATTTGAAGCTGAAAAATGCTTTGCCTTTCGACTGAGTTTTGAGTATTCAGATTTGCATCAGCAATCCAGTTACAAGTGCATTGATGAGGCACCTCCAAACCTTTTTGAAAATAACCAATCAAATTTCACTTCAAGTCAATGTATCTTTCAAACTGTAGAAAAAAGATTTAGTGGGGGTATTTTTTGTTATCTTGAAGATGAGAGAGTTCTCAGAGAAACATGAGGGGTGAGGGTGGGGAGATAAACTTTTTTTTTTTTTTTTTTTTTTTCCCTAGGAAATTAAAATCAGTTTCCTAGAAGATTACTTATATTGAAGTATTGCTAATTATCAGTACTTTTCTGTAATCTTGTGAGCAACAGCTGGTGTTAAAGTTCATTATATAAATGCTTTAAAACACAACTGCTTTACTGGATGTGGATAGAAAATTTGGATCAGAATTAGGATACGAGGACACAAGAGGTGCTTAAAATCTACTACTACACTTTGATATTTATATTGTGTTACTGTCAAACCCCAGTTATGAGTATCTGCAGCATGGTACATGTACAACAAGAGATGGTTGTGGCCACATCTTTGAAAGTTCAAAATAGGAGAGCAATGCATTAATTATAAAATACGATAGGACTACAACCAAGAAGAACCCAGACAGTCTGGTTATTATGACAGTTTACAATGAAGGTAAACTAATGGTACTATAATTGTGAACACAGCTGGAGAGCAGCCCCTCAGAGAGGGATCTGGGTGTTGTGGTTGACAGCAAGTTGAATATGAGCCAGCAGTGTGCCCTGGCAGCCAGGAGGGCCAACCATATCCTGGGGTGCATCAAGCACGGCATCACTAGTCGGTCGAGGGAAGTGATTGTCCCGCTCTACTCTGCACTTGTGTGGCCTCACCTCCAGTACTCTATGCAGTTCTGAGCACCACAGTACAAAAAGGTCATTAAACTGTTGGAGAGTGTCCAGGGGAGATGGTGAAGATGGTGAAGAGCCTGCAGAAGAAAACATATGATGAATGGCTGAGGTCACTGGGCTGGCTTGTTTAGCCTGGAGAAGAGGAGGCTGAGGGGAGACCTCATTGTGGTCTACAACTTACTCGTGAGGGCGAGTGGAGAGGCGGGTGACCTATTCTCCATAAATACCAGTGATAGGACCCGCAGGAATGGGGGGTTGAGCTGAGGCAGGGGAAGTTTAGACTAGACATCAGGAGGTGGTTCTTCACTGAGAGGGTAGTTGTGCACTAGAACAGGCTCCTCAGTGAAGTAGTCACTGCACCAAACCTGTCTGAATTTAAGAAGCGATTGGACTGTGCACTTAGTCACATGGTCTGAAAATTTTGGGTAGACCTGTGCGGTGTGAGGAGTTGGACTTGATGATCCTTATGGGTCCCTTCCAACTCGGGATATTCTATGATTCTATGATTCTATGAACAATGTTTTCAGACTTCACAGATGGAAAGGGAAGGAAGGGAAGGGAAGGGAAGGGAAGGGAAGGGAAGGGAAGGGAAGGGAAGGGAAGGAAAAGGACTTTATAAATATATAATATATATATGTATGCATTTATGATTTGATTGAGAATTACAATAGAACAGACTGCCAGGAGCTGACAGGAAGGTATATCACAGCAGTGTTTGTTGAAAGTACATAATTGCTGCTGAAGGAAAAGGTACTATTTGGAGCTGAAAGTATGAAGAGGTCAGAGATTACAGAAATATGTACTGTGAGAAGCAGAATTTTTTACAACACTGATGCTCTTTTTGCCCTTCCCCTTTCCCACCTTTTATTGCTGAGTGTGACATCATGTGGTATGCAATATCCCTTTGGTTGGTTTAGGTCAGCTGCCCTGGTGATGTCCCCTCTTCTTTTCTTGTTTCTCCAGCCTGCTGGCTTTGGGGAGGTTGGAGGGCATCCTGATACTGTGCCAGTACTATGAAGCAATAGACAAAACACTGGTGTGATACCAGTACTGTTCTAGCTACACCTGCAGAACACAGCACTGTATGGGCTGCTGGAGGGAAAGTTATCTGCATCCCAGCCAGACCTAACACATTTATGTGGGGATAAACTAGTATAATGTTAATACTTTTCCATTCATAATTTCTTCCACCTGCGGACTCAAAAAATAGTTGATAAAACAGTAATTAAAAGCTCTTTTATAATCAGATCTCTTCACATGTCATTTCATTCACAACTGGCATATAGCGCAGAAGGACGTAGCCCTCTATTATTGTGATAGGACAAGAAAATAGCTGTATCAGAACTGAAGCGTCAAAAATGCTAACAAGTACAGTCAGAGTCTGATCAGGGCATAAGAGCTAACAAGAGAAGCAAAAGCTCAACTAATAGTGATTTTATCATGGTTCTATCATGAGTTACTACATTGGTGTAAGAAACCAAACAGGTTTGCAAAGAGAACTTAACGGAGGCCTTTGTAATAAAAAACTTGTGAAGGCTGACATCTGAATGGAATAATCCGTATCATTTTTTAGGCTATTTTTCCTTCCAGAAGGGATAAGAGATGCTTTTTTTAAAAAATAAATATATTTTCAAGCAGTTTCATCTACTCAGAAAATTTCAAATATCAGTTCTTGTTTCTGAGGAATCATTGCCTTTTGCATTTTCATTATGTCAAATGATCACAGTGATAGGTAATAACTGGTGTTCCTCCTTTCTGTGAGACAAATGCAGAGAGAAGCTGAAATAGTAATGAGTGTGGGTATCTTGATTTATTGTTGTTATTACTGCTCTTATGAGCTTAAGTGGCACAGTTTGAGTGGATGAATGCATGTTTTTTAGAACACAGATTTCTGAAATCTTTGCATTCAGAAATAAACCATCTCTGTGAGTAAGAAGAGAGTAATAAGGAGTCTCTTATCCAACTTTAAAATAAATTTGGAAACTAGTTCTAAGTCAAATTTACCAGCCCTGCTGAGTTTATTGAAGCCTGTAGAATGATTTTGTGCATTACAGGAAATTAAGGAGTAAGATAATCAAACTTATTTTGCTTCAAAAAATCCATGTTACACAACTTTTCCTTCAGTATTATTCTTTATTGCTGGGCTTTCTTTTCACAGAAATGCCATTTTATATTCATTCTATCCTTACTAGAGTAATAGTTTTCATCTGTTTACACTAAATAAACAAATAAATACATAAATCTCAGGTCTTGTGGAAGGGGTTTTAATAGGAAAGCTTTATTCCTGATAATTTGTTACTTGTCTTCTGTGTTCTTATAACTACACAGCATTTCATTTTTGTTTTCAGGTCTTTTTTTTTTTTTTTTTTTTTTTTTTAAGTCTCAGGAGGAGGCTGTTAGCAAGTTACAAGTGTCTTCCCATATTATTTGTCATAATTAAAAAATAGTAAGTCGAAATTAAATCTTGTAACACTGTTCAAAGATGAAAGAAGTATGATAAGTCATGACGATATTATTGCTGCAATGTCTGATAAAGCCCAGAATCTGGCCATGGTCAGCACAGTGCACTTGCTCATAAAGGCACTGTCACAGGCTTAGATAGCTTTCAAATCACATGGAACAAAATAAAATAAAGCTATCAGAAAAGGATCGTCAACATTAAAAAATAAGTAAAATTTTAAAAATGGTGAAGGGCAAAATTTGTTAGAGAATGCAATGTAAACTTGTAGTAGTTGGACTCTACAAAAGGGAAGGGAAGGGAAGGGAAGGGAAGGGAAGGGAAGGGAAGGGAA
>CM021765.1:120732693-120747006 GCA_011076525.1 Nettapus auritus | reverse complement strand
GGGAAGGGAAGGGAAGGGAAGGGAAGGGAAGGGAAGGGAAGGGAAGGAAAAAAGTCTGCGTGGAAGCAGAGAGAGAAAAGCAGTTACTCGCTACTTCCCATCAACAAGCGATATTTGGCCATGTCCTGAGAAGCAGGGTCTCAATAAACGTAGCAGTTGTTCTGGAGGGCAGGCATTTCCACAACAAGAGCCCACCCTTCTCCTTCCCCTTTCCCACCTTTTATTGCTGAGTGTGACATCATGTGGTATGCAATATCCCTTTGGTCAGTTTAGGTCAGATGCCCTGGTGATGTCCTCTCTCCTTCTCTTTCCCACCCCTAGCCTCCTGGCTCTTGGGGGTTGGAGGGAGTACTGATGGGGTGCCGGTATTATGCAGCAGCAGACACAACACTGGTGTGATGCCAATGCTGTTCTAGCTACACGTACACAGCACAGCACTATATGTGCTCTTCAGGGAAAGTTAACTCCATCCCAACCAGGCCCAGCACAAACATGCATCAGGGTCATTTGATCATATAATTACAGTAACTTTTAATCCTAGTCACTGAGAGTGAAGCATGGATAAATCATACATGGTAAGCGTTCAGTGATCTCTCTTCTTAGATTGAATTCATTCTTTCTTTATTTTCAACTTCACAAAATAAATAAATAAATAAATAAAGTGACTGATAATCAATTTCTGCCTAAAGTCAAACTTTATTATTATTGGAAGTAATAAATGAATAGCGTTGGCTTGATTGGTCTAGTTGTAACTGGTTTCTATCTCCTTAGAATCAGTGCAATGCATATCATGGCAGCATGCTATAACAGTTATCTTGTCTGACATATCAAAAGCAAAGAAAGATTCAAGCAATTAGTGCTGAGAACAGATCTAGAAAACAACAAACAGACAGACCATCACAATTGCTTGTAAACTCAGCCTTTTACTGCTGTATGAGAAACACATTTCCCAGCAAGAGTATCTTATGAAGATTTGCATCCTGTATTGATATTAGTATAAGTGAAGTTAGTGAGAAGCTTTATGCATAATTTAAATGATTTTTGTAGAGAAAATGTAGTCAAACTGATGTACTGAGAGACATATATACATAGTAGCCAGGAAATATCTACTACAGCTACTTACCTGAAATATCTTTTCTCAGTGGTCTAATTAACTTCATAGTGTGGCACTAAGACTTGATTTTCTTCCCCATCAGAAAACAAAATTTTATACTCTGTATTATGCACTGACATTGTTTATATCATAAATTTCAAAACAGGGTGACATTTCTGTCATGTATTTCATGTAAAACATTTCAAAAGAAGAAATTAATACTATTTACTAAATAGAGGCTATATATATACAAAATAGAGGCTTTTAGATAATTTATATTGCATGTTTGGTGATTTCAAAAAAGTGACTAATAGTATGTTACATTTCTTGAATGTATATATTCATTGAATATATAGGGAAAATTCTTCTATAAAATCTGGCTATAAAATCTAAATGTAAAACTAATTTGTTTAATATATATCTTTTTTTTTGCAAAGCAGAGCATTCTCTGCAATGACTTTTCTCTAAATAAAATAAAATAAAATAATAAAATAAAATAAATAAAATAAAATAAAAGAGCCTGACGTCTCTATGGAATATTATACAATTTCTAGAAAAGCCATTTGTTTTTTGGCAGTGTGAGTGACTGAGTGCATAAATAGCAGCAACAAAAATTAATATTTCAGAGCTGAGTTTTTCACTGTATGTAAAATTGGCATTCGAATATGGGAAGACAGATTGAGATACTGGGAAGTTTCACAAGAGGCTCATCAGAGAGCTACCTAGCATCACTGTTGGCAATAGCTACAGCAAAAATGGTTTGGTGTACTTTAGGGCACTGGTCAAGTCAAGTACATCCTTATTTGACTTGAAGTCAGGTTGCTTAAAACTAGGCTTTGTAGCTTCCTTGGGATAATGCAAAGCTTAAGCAGGACTAAGAGCAAGGAGCTAAAGTTAAAGCCCCTTAGAATCAGTGGCATGGCAGGATTTCCAACTCATTTGTACAGACAACCTTCTCTCAGAGAAAGAGATGGTCCAACTACTTCATTACTTCTACAGGTCAAAAATTAGTTACAAATTATTATTTTTTATTTTTTATTTAAAAAATAAAAAATAAAGAGAAAAAAAAAAAAAAGAAATCAAATTAAATTCTTTAAACTTGTATATTTTTTTCCCTCAGAAGCTCTTGAGTCAGAACCATTTGTCTAGGGGATGGCAATTATAAGATCACCATGAGAAAACTAAATCTTAATCTCTGACTCTTCATGCAAAACAAAGATGTATCTGCCAACAGTCAGGTGCTTACTAGTTAGCTTCTGAAGACTTTTTATTTGATGCCTTTGCCTTAGAGTGAAATGAAATCTTGACAGGTAAGTAATTGTACATTGCACATGAAATTCACAACCTGAAATGATTCTTTTGAGTAAGGACCACTGACTTTCTCTTAAAAATGCTGAATACCTTTTATCTTGCAAATATTTAGATTAGGCTATTGTGCATTCTTCTAGTAATTTTGACCCTGACACACTATAAGAATATCTAAGATAAATAAATTTTATGTCAAAATAAAAATGTAAAAGTCAGTGGAATTTTGTTTGTTTGTTTGATTGGTTGGTTGGTTTTTAGTTTGGTTTTGGGCTTTAAAGTTTGTATACTAGATATTGCAAATTAGAATAAATTTGTTGCAGTCCATGCTAACAACCTAATAAATTGCTATTATGAAGAATTTATTATGTATGCATGTGTAGTGCCCAGAAAGAAACTTGTTGGGTTTCTGTGCAGACATGTAGCTACCTTAGAACATTCCTGATCCAAGAGAGGAATGGGTAATTGAGGAAGGCAAAATAAAATACAGAAGTCTTATTAATTTTATTAAAAGCTGCCTATTTTGACCCTCTTTTCCTTAGCTTAAGGAATTTCATGAATTCTGTTTTACAGTAAAGAAGTTTGGGGAATATTCAAGGAATTAATATAGGACTTCTCAAGTCTGACATGACTTTCTGCTTTTCATAACCAACCAAGAGCAAGGCTAGAGTAAAAACTGCAGTCAGGGCTGGCCAAGACCTGGTGCTAATTAAGGAGGTATTGTCAGGAGGTAATTACATGGCCTAGGTACAGCTGAAAGATTCAGCATGTGGCATTAAAGAAACAGTCAATAATGAGGTTTAAACACTATGGTATACTCATGAAAAATTAATACATTTGTGGTATTAAGGTGATGCCAGTACATTAAGGCTCCTAGGTAAAACATTTAATGGGGAATTATTTTCAAATTTTCATCTGTAAATTGATTAATATGTACTTATTTTTTGAAGAGTTGCTACATCATTAAGAGTCTAATTTTAATCACCAAAGGATGCAATGAGAGAATTTCAGTCCTGCTTTAAGTCCATATCTCAGTATAACACTAACTATAGTGGTGCTACTCCTACTTCTGTAATATAGCTGACAAAAGATGCTGGATGAATTGGATGAATCAAGCATTTGAAATTCAGTTTTTTTTTGTTTTTTTTTTTTTTTTTTTTTTTTGACCATGTTTGCTTAGGCTTTATGAAAATCCTGTGGAATTTTCATGATTAAAACTAATATGAGAAAGTGAGTCACAGTGTGAATATAATAGGAGGAAGAAAAATACTGAAAGAATGTAGTTGCCTGTAAAGCAGGTACTTATGTAATCATAATCCAGGACATAAAACCAATCTATGTGTGTGAAAAAACATTGGAAAAAAAAAAAAAGAGAGAAAAAAAAAAAGCTTATATACAAGTAGGTGAAAAGCTTATATACAAGCAATGAGAGCTTCTGTTTCCCATTTCACGATCTTCAATCTTTTATTATTATTACTATTATTATTTTAATTTCTGAATTTTAGACCTGTTTTTTGTTATTTGCTTGTTTTTGGTTTTGTTTTGTTTTTCTCATTGTTTTTCTGGCACAACTTTTTTCTTGTGCCTTTTAAAACAAGGGAAAGAGGAGGCCTTTGAAATTGCATAGAAAAAAAAAAAGAAAGAAAAACTCTGCTAGCTTTAGTGTTTGTTGTTGCCAGATTAAAAATATTCTTGATACTCTTTAAGCTCTGACATACATATATATACTTGCACTTACATTTATACTTGCACTTACACTTACAGTTATATAAATACAATAAATATATATGACAAAATTTAATGATAAAAAATCTGACATCCACCTGCAAATATAATGTGTTTGAAATTTTAAAGTGTATTAGTTTTTTTTTTTCAGATAATTCTTTTTATTCCTAATCATAACTGCAATAAATATTTGGGTAAATCTCTAGTCTGTGTGTTTTCTGACTTAAAAAGTGTTGATATTTAAGGCATTGAAATACTGCTGCATAATGCTGGCTCTTTGCTGCATAATGCTGGCTAAGTCATGCCAATTCTGGCAAGAGCTTCAAAGAATGGATTCCTCACCAACAGAAGAGAAGGTATCCTGAATTGATCTATGAGTTTCAGCAACCCAAAAACACAGTAGAGGAAGACCACCTTATGCCCAACCAAATTTAAATTGCAGAGACGATTCATGAATATATTCTCCATGTTCCTATTCTTAACAGCACCACATCTGCTTCCCAGCTTCTCACTTGCTTGAAATGGTAAAAAGGAGGGTGGAAAATCAGGAAAGATAAAGAAGCTGAGATAATCTGCTGGGTGATGGTTTTGCAGATATTTGACATCTGAATAATCCTGAGCAAAGGGAAGGTCTTTGTAACTTTAGCTATTCAAAATATTTAAAATAAGCTTTTTTGTAAATATTTTGAGAGCAAAGTTTTAATATCTGGAGAAGACCTGCCAAGACTATTTAAGTTAGCATAACATGGCACTGGCTGATCATCTCTGAAGCATCTGTCTCTTCTTCCTCTTTCTCTTCCTAGTCAGGTTCACGTCCTACTGGGAACCTCAAAAAGCTCTTAAAGAAGAGGTAAAGGCATGCTGCAAGTATTAATAAAAAATCTAAATAACTCAGAAAAGAACAAAATAAGGGAAAATACACATTCTATTGAACTAAAAAAAAACATTTGGAGAGGAAACTAGAAATGAAGACTATGGATTTGTATATGCCTCCTGAACAATAACTACCGTCATAGTAAAGTTATAGTGGGAGTAGACTTTTTCATATATGACTATCAACATTGCATAGTGCATGATTTGATATCTAAAATGCCTTTTTAGGAAGTGTTGGAAAGAAGTGAAGATCAGAACTTTTTCAAAAATAGATGTTTCAGTAATTTGCTTCATTGCATTTTTTAGATCATGTCTTGTGGCTTTTAAACATTAATTCATCTGTTTTCTATAAACTCTGTCTTAATACGCTCTGAGAATTTGGACAGTACTTGATCTGATGCCTGGGAGATGGAAAATGGCATACACTGACTTGTTACACATTAGTATCTTCATCAGTTTATTTTACTCTTTTTCATCAATACAAGCACTGCATTATACTTACACTGAACATATAAGAAATGATGAAATGATCTAGATATCAAAGTGAAGATCCAGTTCAAATTTGTATAGATCTTTAAAAGACTGGAAATTTTCCTAGTGCTCAAATCCCATTTCTGATTTTCACAATTGGAGCAGGTAACTGCCTGTACTGCTTTACTCACAGATATCTTTGGAGCTAAGGGGCTCATCCAACCTCCAGATTATACTGTGTTTATTGGAGAAATGGAATTTTATGGATTCTGAATTCATGTGACCTAATGACCCTTTTAAGATTGTTAAGTCAGTGAGATACAATGAGGTAGCTTGTATGTTGTTTGTGATTTGTTGCTTTCATCAACCTCCAGTTTCTCTTCTAATTTACAGTATTTCTATGATATTTTTTCTTATTTATGGATACTAGAATTGGTAGGTAACAACTCATTGCCCTAACTAATTGTTGTGATTTAACCTTGGCAAACAGCTAAGTACCACATAGGCTTTTGCTCACTCCCCTCAGGTGGAATAGAGGAGAGAATTATAAAGGTAAAAGTGAAAGAACTCATGGGTTGAAATAAAGGCAGTTTACTAGGTAAAGCAAAAATCATGTGTGCAAGCAAAGCAAAGCAAGGAATTCATTTGCTGTTTCCTATCAGCAGGCAGGTGCTCAGCCACTTCCATGAAAGCAAGGCTCATCATGCACAATGGTTTCTTGGGAAGACAAATGTCATCACTACGAATATATTCCCCTCCCCATTCCTCCTTATTTCCACCACATTTTTTTTTTTTTTTTTTGCTGACCATGATGCTATATGGTATGAGATATCCCTTTGGCCACTTTGGGTCAGCTGTCCTGTTTGTGTTCCCTCCCAGCTTTTTGTGTACCCCCAGTGTCCTTGCTGGCAGGGCAGCACAAGAAGCAGTAAAATTTTGGGTTCTTTGCAAGCACTGCTCTGCAACAACTAAAACATTGGTCTGTTATCACCACTATTTTAATCAAAAATACGAAACACAGCACTGTGTGAGCCTCTATGAAGAAAATAACTCTATCTCAGCCAAAACTATGACACTAGTCATATTGCATTGATCTACATACAGGCTGTGAAAGCATAAACTTTTCCTGCAGATGAAAGAAGCAAAACACTCAGGCTGTATTTCAAAAACTTATAGAGTTTACAGAAATCACAAATTTGTTGTGTTGCAGTGTTGCAGTCTTTATGTCATTGAGACTATTGTTTTTATTTTATTATATTTTTAATAAATTCAACTCTTTCATTGTTTCAAAAATAAAATCGAAAATCCATTATCTTTGCAAGCTTCATGACTGTATCATTATCTGAAAGGTTTAGTGAAGTGAAATAACAGATGTATTTAAAGCAGCATCTCTTGCCTTTGAATGCATCTATTCAGGTAACACTGTTTAGCTGTGATAGCTTGGCTGTGGTCCAGCAGTTTAATTAGCACTTGTTTACCTAATCTCTTATAGCAGATAATATTATTACTGAATTCAGGGATTCTGAAAATCCCGTATCTGACAAAGCAGACTCAATAATGAAAATCATTACATTTTCACATTGTATTTGTCTTGGCAAGAACACCTGCTAGAACACATCTATTTTTCACAAGCTAGGAAACATGAAGCTCAGGGTTTCAACCCCTGAGTTGTTCACTCTTCAGGAAAAAAAAAAAAAAAAAAAAAAAAAAAAAAAAACAGAACTGGGCAGGAATTAAAATTGAATGAAAACTGGAGTGGGTGGGAGTTGAAGAGAAGGACAAAGTGTAAAACAGAGCATCATTTTCTAGACAGATGTTAATTTGTTTCTTAGTGGGAGAAATAGATCTGCTATTACATATGTGTGTGTGAATTTTGAAATGTTTTTGAGCAGAATATCTATGGAGCACTGAAAGTTGATTCTATTGCCTGTGTTGGTTCAGTTGCCTAATTTCTTCACACAGGCTGGCTAACTTGACTCTTGCTTGGCAATCATTCTCTATGATTTTTAGAGAATCATACAAAGATAATTGGTCACCATCCCTGGAGCTCTTTAAAAGACATTTAGATGTAGAGCTTAGGGATATGGTTTAGTGGGGACTGTTAGGGTTAGGTCAGAGGTTGGACTCGATGATCTTGAGGTCTCTTCCAACCTAGAAATTCTGTGATTCTGTGATTCTGTGAAAGTGTTCTCAGAAGCAATGCCACTTTTTCACTTTTTCCATTTTTCTTTTTCTTTTTTTTTTTTTTGTCTATCCCTATTCAGTCATCCTCTGGGCAGCAGTGTAGGATGAGGAAGTATATGGTTAGTGATTATGCCTTGGCCACAAAATTAAAAAAAAAAAAAAAAAATCACAAAAAAGTATGATATGGGATTATTGTCATTGGGAAACCCTGTATTTCCCTGTCTTTTTAACAAAAATATAAGGTCTGTTTGCTTATGATATGGTCCTCAGAATCTCTCTAAAAGATGTTGAATTTGATCCTATAGGAATGAATATGATGGAAATAAAACATGAAAATTTACTTCCCCAGATTTCAAAATAACTCCATTAGAGAGGTGTTAATGGACAGCCAAAGAGAGTACCAAGAACAAATACTAAACCTAATTAAAGAAAATGTACCTTTTGCACTCAGCTGAAGCTTGCTTGTGTACAAAATTAGACAGAAAAGAAAGGGAGAGATGCCCAGAAGATACTCATGCCAAATTCCATGAACTGGGAGTGCAGCATGTGGGCATGATGGAGGTCAGGATTGTGGAAAAGTTCAGGCTGGAAAATCCAGATGCAACACTTTTCACATTTGTAAAATGGGACTTGTTTACATTTTCTTTTGCTGTGTTCTTCAACAAACAAAACAACACAAAATAAACAAACAAACCAAAAAGCAACACAGGGCTTAAGGAAACACATTAGATTAAAGGAAGGGTAAAAGAGAAACGGGCAATAGTTAAATGCAAAGAACAAAATTTCTTGAGGGAGCTGCATATGTGCAAATCATTTTTCCTTCCACCTAGTAAGCTGGATGTATCAACATCTTGCAAATAAATTATGTTTATAAAACACTTGAATTTTGCATTTAAATCTTGATACATTTCATTTTAAACAAATAACAATGCAGAATCTCACATGGGGTAAAATGAAAGCTGTGGATTTTCCACCCAGAAGAGAAAAACATGTTTATGTGTTCTGATATACAAGTGCTGATTCTCCTCTTAGAAACTGTAGTGGTTCTTATCTGTAGCTATGCAGCAAAACTTTCCTTTGCATTTTCCTACTCTAGTAGTGGGAACCATCACAGTCTGGCATCACTGGATAAATTGGCAATGAGCTTGGTTTTACTTAGTTGGTTGTGCTGCAATTTGTCTTTGTTCATTAGCTGCTTTGCAGGCAGAAGATCTCTCCCTGCAGTCAAGGTACACAAGGTAGCAAGGGCAGGTGCTGCTGTCAGCATCCTGAGGTGAGGTCTCTTCTCCCAGGATTCAGTGCTCACAGGTTCCACATGCACATATAGACAATTTCTTCACCACTTAAGTGCTTAATTTTCACTCTCCAGGTTGCACCTTTAATAGATTCTCTTTCTCCATTGACTAGATAGGAAACATGTTTCTGTTAGGTACACAAAATAAATACCTAAAGTAGACAGTCTGAGTAATCCTGGTAGCATTCATTTTCCATATGTTTTATAATATATGAACTGAGTTATTCTTAAGAGGAATTGGAAAATGAAGGAAATATATTGCTTTCAGCATGTTGTTTTCTCTAATGAGTGCATTTCTTCATTCTTTCAAATTACTGTATTGGATTCTACTGCTTTTGTGTCTGTATTTTTGTGATAGCTATAAAATGTCAGTGAAATATCATAATGACTGAGAATAAAAACTGAGAATAAAAATTGTATAATTGTTTGTTCTCTTGAACTGATCTCAAAGTTTGCCAAGCAGCATATCAAGGTTTAGTTGTGAATATCAGGTTGTGAAACGGTTCAGTCTGGGATACAAGGGAAACATTAAGCAAAGGAAACATGATAACATTAAAAATTATTTTTCTATGGACTGTATGGTCTCCAGAATAAATTCATATTGTTTTAATTAAACTGCAGAAATTCGTAAAGGAAGTAACAGTATATACTCTGATGCAAATATGTTTGAGGAAAACAAAATGATTTATTAAGCATTTGTTAAAGTTAGTGAGGTTGTATTTTTCTCACGACAAAGCTAGACCCACCTCTTATAAATCAACTTGTAGCATCAGCAGCTAAAGCAATTATTTTCAGTGCTACTGTTCTGTAATTTATTCTTTACAGTACACTTGTTCCAAGACTCCTAATGTATGTTCATAAGATAAAATATGTTTTGTTCATATAATTTTATGTTCCAAATATGCTACTTGGTACTATTAGAAATACCCCACCAGTTGAAAGGGGAATGTTCCATATTCTACAATGATCAAGATATATGTTGACAAATCACATTATTTTTTCCTCCTTCTATATTTCGGATAAGCATAAGAGATTACCATAAGACAGTTATAGGGCTTTCCCAAACTGCTAATCACAGCTAAGAGAAAGTAAATGAGGTACACTTGCACAGATATATGACATTTATATGTATAAAACATATATATATATATCATATACATATGGCATGTACTTGAAAGCAGATGTAAACTGACCACAGATAAATGTAAGGTAGAAATTATATTTGGACTATGAAATAGTCCAAATAATAGTTATTATTGGATAATTTCCAAACCAAGGTGTTTCAAAACTGAAATTTCCAAACCAAACAGTTAAGAACAGTTTCAAAACACTAAAGGAAGGAGATGTTGAAGAAACTTCCAGCAGGAGTTTCAGAACAAAGGGTTTAAGTGGCATTTAAAAAGAATCTCTATTACCTCTGCTGCTTGAGCTGATAGACAACTAGAACCAGTAACTCAGAACACCCAGCCAAGTCCTGCTATTAAGAAAAATATGCTATTTTAATAAGAAAGGGGAAAAGGTTGGAGTTTTTCTTCTTTTAAAGGCTTTACCCTGTAAACATAAAATGCAATAGTGTTTTGCAGTAGTTTTATTTTCTGGTATAAATTAACAGATTTTATTTTTGTTATTGTATACTTCAGTTAATTTATTATTCATGTAGATACTTTCCCACTAATCAGAAATGGTACTCCAATAAAATCTGGTCAGTCCAATTATAAAAAGCAAAGGTAAGTGCTGAGAGGGAAGGGAAGTACAACTTCTTCAAAGGCTGTTTTAATGTGCAGCCTATTTGCAGGTGGCTGCATAGAGGCTTCTGACTCAGTGTCAAGCCAGAGAAGAATAACATCTCCGTAGAGGAGAAGCTTTCCAATAAAAGCAGGAATTCATACTGCATAAGATGATTCCAGAGACTAGCAGAAAAATTTTGTGAAGAAGGGTTCATTCTTAAATCTGGATTTGTTATGAACAAGAAAATATTTGACTAATTTATCACAAATTAAAAAAAAAAAAAAAAAAGTCTACTGTTTTATTTCAACATTGATATTTTACCTTAAATTCTATGTTGTTGTGCAGTATTATGAATACAAAATAAAATAATTGTAAAATGAAAAATGAAAATATATATATTTAATTTAGTTATTTTCTTTTCCAAATTTCTTTCAACAAGGAATTTTGAATAAAATAGATAAATTTTCAATAGGCACCCTTATTTCAGTGAATAAAACAGATAATTCTACTGAACCTTCTGCAGTTATCTCTTCAAAAACTTAAAGATACAAGATAGTCATAGTGATAGGGTGAGTTGTTGAATAATAGAAAAAAATAAAGGTTGCTGATTCCTACTTTTGCACACTGGTTATAATGAATAAATGGGAAAAAAAAAAAATGTTATTGGAATCGTGAACATTCTAAAATGTAACTATAGCCATGTATTTATGATGAAAGTTTAAACTGTATGATTATTATGATTTCAAGAAGAAAAATAGCGGACATCTAGGAGGTGAAAGAGAAAAGCAGAAGGGATCAGTTTAACAGTTTTCTTTGTTTTCTCAGAAAGATAGTGTTTTCCAGAAAAAGGGGGGAAAATAAAATCTGCTCTGAAGATACATTGTGCTAACTATGGAAAATAAATTCAATCGCTGATTTTTGCAATGGGAGAATTTTAGTCCCACTTTCAATGTGAATCTCAATACAGCTTTAACCATGGAGTTAGTAGAGTTAGTAATAACAGTTTTATAATAATAAAAACTCATATCGTCTAGAGTACATCAATAGTCATATAAAATGTTCCAAATTATGAGCTGCATTTTAATTGTGGTCATACTATTTCTACAAATAAAAATAGCCTTTCCTTCTTTCTTCTATCACCATTTATAACATCACTTTTGAGGAAACAGAAATCAAGGCTCTTAAGAATTAAGGCTGTGAGAATCTTGGGATTAATACTTACATGCCTCATTCAATTTATTTACTCTATTTTATGTATGAAGTAATATACCATATGCAGCTAGGCTTAATCCAGTCAAAGTTTAATTCACACTACAATGGAACATGTTTTGGTTTTGCATTAGTTTTTGTTTCGTTTCTGTTTTCCTTGCCTACACTTCTTAGTTTGAGACACATTGCATAGCTCATTTGCAATTGTCATTTCAGAAGGCACATAACCTTACCTTAGTTTTTCTTTCTTAGATATCTTTCTTGCTGTTTCTATAAATACTGTAAGTTATTATTATTTTCTAAATAATAAATTAAAATAATCCTTTAGGAAAAAATATGGGCTTAAATTCCACAGTTAGCTGAAATAAAAGAGATTCCTAACAAAATCTTCCACATTAGTGTTAATGTTAATCATATTAATCAGGTCTTTTCAGTAAACCTATTATCTTACTTGATGCTAGTGAAAGAGTTTGTTTGCTATGGTTCAGACACAAACAAAAGGTTTTACTTAGGTATGTCTGTTGCCATTAAAGCTCAAGCCCTAGAGAAAGTGGTAGAGAAACTGCTGATGTCCCATATAGGAGCTAAGTTTACTTACAGACTGCAAAGCAGCAGGGTAGAAAACATTGTTCAGCTGGAGATAATTTTTACTACCAAAGACATGTTTCCCTTGATATTAAGAAGACTGTATTGAGAAGAAGAACAATTAATATTATTTCTTACTCTGTTTGCAAATCCAAATATACAATAAGATACAAGTTTCAAACTGGAGACATATGACTCCTCTTACTGTTTGGCATTGTCAAAAAATTCCCTGTGAACAGCCATGAGCTACTGGAGCAGTGCTAACATATTACTCTAAAATGACACAATTAATGGAACTATTCACAAAACCCTGAAGGATGTGTGTGAAAAAAAAAAAAAAAAAAAAAAAAGAAAAAAAGAATGAGGGGTTGATGGGTTGATGTAACATCTTTAAATGCTTTCACAGACTGAACTACTCTCTAAAAGATAAGCAGAAATCATACTTCACTTTAAGATGACTGCACTGACAGTTGTGAGCTTTGCAGCTCTCCAAACTTGAAGCTGAGTAGTCTCATTTGCAGTTTCTCCTTGCCTGAAGGAGAAAACAGTCTATGCTCTGCATTGTGCTAATATGGGGCTGATTTATGTCCAGTCAGCTCAGGACAGGCTAAAGTGAGGGAACCTTACCTTTCTATACAAATATATGCACAATGCTTCTTCACTCAGAATGGGAGTAAATATTTATACAGGGAAAAAAATCAAATAAAAATATGTAAGTGTATGTTTACATATAGTTGTTTGTTTTTTTCTGGCTCCTTAGAGAGATTGAGTTCTGGCAGAGTACAGCTTTCCTCTATATCCCTATTTCAGACGGCTAACCTGGTTGTTAAACCCTCATTGAAGCAACTGGAATGTCCCAGCTATTTTCACTCAAAGGCATAGAAACCGAGAGAAGTCTAGACAACATAAATGCCCAAGCACAAATACAGGCTGGGCAGAGAATGGATTAAGAGCAGCCTTGATGAGAGGGACCTGGGGTGTCAGTGGATGAAAAGCCCAACATGAACCAGCAACGTGCCCTTGCAGCCCAGAAAGCCAACCATATCCTGGGCTGCATCCGAAGAAGTGTGGCCACCAAGTCAAGGGAGGTGATTCTCCCCCTCTGCTCTGCTCTTGTGAGACCCCACATGGAGTACTATGTTCTGCTCAGGGGCGCCCAGCATAGGAATGACCATAGAATGAGTCCAGAGGAGGGCCCCGAAGATGATTCAAGGGGCTGAAGCACCTCTCCTATGAAGATGGGTTGAGGTAGTTTGGGGCTGTTCAGCCTGGAGAAGAGAAGGCTACAGGGAGACCTCATTGCAGCCTTCCAGTACCTAAAGGGGGCCTTACAAACAACCTGGGAAGGGACACTTTGTAACGAGGTGTAGTGATAGGACAAGGAATGTTTTTAAAATAAAAAAGATATTCAGAAGAAAAAAAAAAAATACTTAGAGGGTGGTGAGACACTGGAAGAGATTGCCAAGAAAAGTTGTGGATGCCCCATCCCTGGAAGTATTTAAGGCCTGGCTGGATGGGGCTTTGAGCAACCTGGTCTACTGGGAAGTGTCCCTGACAATGGCAGGGGTGTTGGAATTAGATGATCTTTAAGGTCCCTTTCAACCCAAACCATTCTATGATTCTATGATTATCACCAAATAGCTTGCATTGAGGGGAAATTTCCTCCCCATATTTGTAATGAAGGAAATTCAGAAGTGAATGTTAACTTTTTTTTTTTTTTTGGTCTGCCTTCTTTGTCTTTTAGGATTGTCCACTCTTGTTTCGTTATAATGCCTGTAATTAACCCCTTTTTTACAATTTTCTTTTCTACTTTTTTTTTTTTTTTTTTTTTTTTTTTTTTTTTTTT
>CM021765.1:120714079-120724692 GCA_011076525.1 Nettapus auritus | reverse complement strand
AAAAAAAAAAAAAAAAAAAAAAAAAAAAAAGGCTAGTATTATAAATGAAAGTTTACTAACTTAATTACAGTGAAAGGCAAGATTACAATTTGATAATCAAGTATGATGAAGAAGCTATTAGCTGGTAACTTACATAATTGAATTAATGCTGCTTAAAGGTGTATTTTAATTCATTTTTTGGCATTGGGATTTAGAACCAGTGAGAAATAGAATCAGATCAGAGAGAGAATGCTCTTTTAGAAAGGTAAAATATAAATGATCAAAGATGTAAATTAATTCAAAAATAAATTGAAGTTAGTTTCTTAAGTCCTATGGGAAGCCAGTACTGCAGTTTTGTCTCCATTCACTTCACTTTCTGCAAGCATTCATCTCCATCTTTTTAGAGCCTTGTCAAGTTTGCTAATTTTTAGGGACCGTTGAGTAGAAATATGAAAACAGGGACGTAATGTTGTACTTTCCTGTCCTTAAAAGTAAACATAGGAGGAGACAGTCTAAAGATATATATTTCACTATGAGAATTCTGTTCACTGCACAGACTGACTTTTTTTTATTTTTTTTTTTCCTCCATCTTTCAGTACTGTATCAACTTAGGTTATTACTTATAGATTGATGTGTGGATATGTTTGTGTCTATCTTATCTTGCTACGTATAATGAGTATTTTGGTGTTATGGTGGGTATGGGGCTCAGGATCCAGAGAGGGGTGCTAGGTGGCTATGCCAGTACTATAAGAATCTCTGAATGTGTGTGTGCTTGCGAATCTAGAGTGTGTCCTGTGTATGTGTCTTCACTAGTGAACTTTGATCTCTACCAGCTGGAGAGGAGGAAGGAGTCTCAGCCAGCTGCATCCTGTGTGAAAGGTCTGCTGGAAGCAGGCCTTGGCTGGGGTAGCCTGTGTGACCTGTTGTGTCAGTGTGTCTGTATGTGTCTATCTGTGTGTCTGTGTGTCTCTAGGCTATGTCCTTAGCTTTGGTACAGGTTGGACCTGCAAATGGGAAACAACTGCCCCATCACCCAGTCTGGGTATAGTCTGTGTGCACCAGGCAGACCCCTGCAGCCAGGCAGCAGCACTCCTTCCTCACTTAACACCTTAAAAGACAAAGAAACAAACCAAAACCAAGTAACCAACCAACCAACCAAATGAAACCCATAAAATATTATTAAGGAAAGCATTGTATTTTATATTCGCCTTTTGTTGTTTTGGTATTCTTCATTAAAAATCTTTTTTTTTTTTTTTTTTTTTTTTGGGGGGGGGTGGTTCTTTCAACAGTGAAAGGATTCTGGTATTGCCTTCTGAGGAGCAGTTGTTTTGGAACAGTATTGATATTGTCTGACATTATTCAACAGGTGAAGAATATGAACATTATTATAAAACTATTGCTAATTGGGACAGGGAAAAAAAAAATAAAAACATGAATCATTTTAAGAAATCTGCAGTGAACTTCTAGAAAATCAGGAATTTGAATTAAGAACCTGGCACCCTCTTTTTGCACATTTTCTCCTGTTCCTAAGACAGCTTGTACTCCTTTCGATCCAACTGTGACTTTCACAGTTTTTGATTCAGCCCACAATTCCTTGTCCTAACATCTCTTGAGTAATCATGAAGTTATTTGATTAATGCAATACACTGATTATGACACCCTGCGTACCACATGACTTCCGTGTTCCATTTAATTTCAGTATTTTATAACTGCTCATTCTGGAGTTCCACAAAACAAAACAAACAATTGCTCAGTTATCTCAGAAATTATCAACATTTAATGCAACTTCTCTTATTAACTTTGTTCTGCATAGAAAAGTACAAGAAATAAATGGTGTGAAAATACAGTTAATTTTTCAGGGATCAGGAGATTATTGCTATTCATTCAATGGACTTTGTCTCAAAGGCAGTACTCTCCCACAGTAAAGCTTACAATATAAACTGAGCTCTCTGATGCCTTTGGTAATATCTTTTAATTTTCTCTCTTTTAGTTGATGGATGCACTGACTGGTCTGTGGATTACAAGAAATATCAAGTTCTAGTGGGAGAACCTGTTCGTATAAAATGTGCACTTTTTTATGGATATATTAGAGCTAATTACTCCCTAGCACAAAGTGCTGGACTCAGTTTGATGTGGTACAAAAGCTCTGGACCAGGAGATTTTGAGGAACCTATAGCTTTTGATGGAACTAGAATGAGCAAAGAAGAAGACTCCATTTGGTTCCGACCAACAGTGGTACAAGACAGCGGACTCTATGCGTGTGTGATAAGGTACTGGATTTTAATATACTGCATTTTAATAACAGATATGAAGCATGGCTCTTAATAGTGAGACTTCTGTGCAAAGAAAAATATCTTTTGAGTTTGTTCTTTTTTCTTCTCCTCTTCCTATTCCCTTCCCTGAAGTTTTGTTTTGTTTTGTGTTTAATTAGAAATTGCTGCTGAATGTCTTGAATATATATATATTTTTAAGTTTAGGTTATATATGGCAGCATCAGAAATTTATAAGGTGGGTGGGACTGGTTGCTGGGTTTTGTGTTATTGGGTTTGATTCTGGTTTAACTCCAACAATCACTCTTTTAGAGTTAAAAGTTCCTTTTTCACATTTGAGTATATTTTTAAATGATTTTTGTACATTTTTTCCTGTAAAAAGGTGTCATTTGGTATAAAATAGATGCACCAAGGAAAACACAGAGTATCATTATGGTGAAGTTTCAGAATTTTTATGGGCGTATATCCTCTATAATCACAGCTTGTTTAACCTGATAATATAAGCTCCATGTCAGATATCTTTCAAAGGTATTTAACCTTCTGATGCATCAAGTTTTATGACCACAACTGGGGCTAAATTCATATTCCTGCTTTCCAAACAAGCGTTGAGCTACTTTTTGAATTTTTAAAATGCTTTGCTGTAAGGTATTTTTTCCAGCTCTTTGCATTCAAAAAGATCATCTAGGCAATTTGTTTTTGTCTCACACATTTATGCTAGATTTTCACTTGATGTGAAATTATGCAAATTAGAATTTTTACCTAAGAGGTACAGAGAGGAGTCACTGCTAATTGTTCAAAGGTTTGAAACATTTGGTTATTGTTCGTAGGCGAAGAGATGAAGCACTGTTCTTTTCTCTACACATATCTGTAAAAATAATGTTGTTACTCACACATAAGAAAAAGAGTAAGGCAGCTGAGGGGCTAGACAAGGAATGCATGATGAAACTATTCTGATGTTGCAGGGAAAATAAGAAAATATCTTACCAGAACCTGAAGAGTCCTGTGAAATTTAGTGTCTACTGCAGTTTTATATTTGAAGGGATGCAGGGAAGGAATGCTGTCATGGTTGTGTGTGGTGAAGGATTTTTCTTACTAGATTAAAAAAATAAAAAATAATTAAAAAAATGTTCTTTGAGCCCTTTATATAACCTGTGAGACATTTTGAATGACATCATTTATTCAATAGCGTTTTCAGCATGTTTCTTCTTCATGTTTTTTCTTCTGATGGTGATGGCTTTCTTTATAAGAAAATCCCAAAAGATTACACATTATGTTACTTACTTAAAGGAGAACGTTTATATATGTTTAGATTAATATGTTTTTAGATGAGTGTGTAACAGTAGCCATGAAAATGGCAACACTTTATTGGTAATTACAGGCCTGTCAGTCTCATTTCAATGCCTGGTAAAATTATGGGGAAAATTATTCTGGGAATTATTGAAAAAACCTGAAGGACAATGTGGTCATTGATCACAGAGAACACAGGTTCATGAGGGGAAGGTCCTGCTTAACAAATGTAATTTCCTCTTCTGACTAGGTCACCCATCTAGCTGACCGAGGGAAGCCAGCTGATGTAATGTTTTTGGATTTCAGTAAAGCTTTTGATACTGGTTTCCACAGTATCCTTCTGGACAAAATGTTCAGCTAGATAAAAAATAAAATAGTACAATGGGTGAACAATTGCTGACGGGTTGGACTGAAAGGTATGTAGTAAATGGGGTTACATCAGTCTGGTGGCCAGTCACTAGTAGGTTTCCTCAGAGCTCCGTATTAGGGCCAGTTCTCTTCAACGTTTTCATAAATGACTTGGATATAGTATGAGAAAGTGTTTAGGATGTTTTAGTGATTAGCTGTTTTAGTGCAGATGACACTAAACTGGGAGGACTATTGACTCTGTAAAGGATAGAGAAGCCTTGCAGAGGGATCTTGACAAATTAGAGAACTGGGAATTACCAACGATACGAAGTTTAACAAGAACAAGTGACAGATTCTGCACCTGGGACAGGGCAACCCTGGCAATATGTACAGACTGGGGGACCAGAAGCTGGAAAGCAGCCCTGCAGAAAGGGACCTGGGGTTTTTGGTCAATAGCAAGTTGAATATGAGTCAATGCTGTGCCTTGGCAGCCAGGAAGGCCAACTGCATCCTGGGGTGCATAAAGCATGGCATTGCTAGGCAGTCAAGGGAAGTGATTGCCCCACACTGCCTTGCACTAGTTTTGCCTCATCTTAAGTACTGTGTGCTGTTTGGGACACCACAATACAAAAAGGAGAAAACTATCAGAGAGCATCCAAAGGAGAGCTACAAAGATGGAGAAAGGTCTAGAGGGCAAGATTTATGAGGATCGGCTGAAGTCACTTGGTTTGTTCAGCCTAGAGAGGCTGCTGGGAAACCTCATGGCAGCCTATACAGCTTCCTCACAAGGGGAGCGGAAGGGCAGGCACTGATTGCTTCTCTCTAGTGACAGCAACAGGACCCGAAGGAGTAGCATAAAGCTGCATCATGTTCAGGCTGGATGTTAGGAAAAGATTCTTCTCTGAGAGGGTGGCTGGGCACTGGAACAGACTCCCCAGGAAAGTCGTCATGGCACCGAGCCTGCCTCAGCTCAAGAACTTCTTGGACAATGTTCTCAGACATACAGTCTGATTTTTGAGTGGTCCTTTGGGGATCCAGGAGTTGGACTTGATGATCTTTGTGGCTCCCTTCCAACTCAGGATATTTTATGATTCAGTTATTCCATCACGCAATTTGACATACCATAATTAATATTTTCTGTTTAGACAAAGAAAGCCTTAATATCTCGTGTAGGGTTTTCTAGCAATTACAGATAAATGATTCATTATGATAATAAGTCATTCTTTAACATTTGTTTGTCATGCCAACTTGTATTCATGCTTTTTGTAAACATACTTCTTTTCAGTCTGGGGGTATGTAAGGGCTTTTTCTAGTCTTCTTTACGATACATACTGCTTTTGTAGCACATATGTAATTTCCAGCTCTCAGTGCTCATATGTGTAGAGTGAGTTTGGATTTAAAAAATAATAATAATTAGCTTGTGATCTTGAATATTATGAAAAGTTACAAAGCTTCACAGCTTGAGATCCACTAGAATAAGCAGGTGTTTATTGAACAGTGGTACCCAGAAGTCTGTGTTTGTTGTTATATATTAATGTTTCAGATATAGATTTGTTTGAAAGAGCCTTTCAATTTTATGATCAAGGTGGTTATTGGTAGAAGATACAATCCTCATCTCAAAATGAAAGGAATGTATTCCTTTGTTTTTTATGCTTACAGTTAAAGGTTACCTTCAAATAGTTTGGAATGCCAATTTGGAATGTTAGTTTAGAATCAACTTTAAAACTGAATACTTTATCTTCCTGTGGTAACCATGTATTTAATATTTTAGTTGGGAATGAACAAATTGAATTCCTCGGTAGTATAATGGTTTATTTTTCTTCCCTTTTTTCCTTCCTCTTTCCTTAAGAGGCTGGATTGATGCCATCTGGTAAAAATTAGGTACTTTATCTGTACTTCCAAAGTTATTGCTATAGAAATATCTAGCAAAAACTCTCACATCAATAACTGCCTTCTGCTGTCATCACTGAAAGCAGAATACTAAACTCTGCTTCCACTTTATACTTTAATACTCATAAAATATATTTAAAAAATTGGAGAAGGATTAGTGAACAACTATAATTCTTTCAAGGATCATGATGAAGATTGCAGATATGAAATTAAATGAATTAAGAAAATTGTAATTTCTTAAACTGAATTTGTAACTAAATTGACTTTATATATTCATATAACATACTGTGAAATTCACTGGTTGATGTGAAAGTTAAAAGATATATCTTTGTGTTTAGTGCTATGTCATCAAGACGACATTTTAAAATATTAGAGTTTATAATGTAAGAACGCAATGTGATTGAATTAATTTATAAACTTAATCATTTTGAAATTCAAATCTGAAATAGTTGTTGATGCTCCCAAAATTCATCAAACTGACTTAAAAGACGTGAGTCCAACAAACAAGACTTTTCTTAAGTAATTGGGTTATCATTTCCAAGATTTCTTCACAAATAATTACAAATGTTCCTCTAGAAAAACAATAGTTGAGATTCTTTAGTCAGACTCCAGGAAAAATCAAACGTTAGATGATTTATGGTGAGGACATGCAAGACTTCTTTCAGAAATAGTGAATCTGAAAAGGGTGGGTGTACTATAACCCAGAAGGCTACAAATAGAATAGAGGTACAGAAGAACCTGCCTAGTTACTACTTACTGATGCCACTATGGTTGAAATAAGCAAAGATGGTAGGAAAGTGATATGTTTTCAGGATGTCTCTGAAACAATTCATCTGACCCCTTGCTTCCTACAGCAGTTAAGACTATTCCCTCAAAACCAAAACCCATCCTAGAAGCATTCAGAAGTTCTTTCATGGTCATTATCCTTGCTTCCCTCTCCTCTACCTTCAGTGATGTGATGGTTTTACTCGGGTGGGCAGCCGAGTTCCACCACAACCGCTCTCTCACTCCCCCTCCTCAAAGAGGAGCGAGGAGAAAATACGATGAAAGGGGCTCAAGGGTTGAGATAAGGACTAGGAGATCGCGCAATAATTATCGTGACGGGCAAAACAGACTCAGCATAGAGAGAAAGTAAGATTTATTGCTTATTACTAACAAGCTAGAGAAGTGAGAAACAAAGGAAAGAAACCAAAAGCACCTCCCCCCCCCCCCCCATCCACCCTCTTCCACCTCTCCCCCGAGTGGCGCAGGGGAACGGGGGAATGGGGGTTATGGTCAGTCTATAGCACTTCTTCTCTGCCGCTCCTTCTCGGTCACTCTTGTCCCCTGTGCTGTGGGGTCCCACCCACGGGATGCAGTCCTTGCCGAACTGATCCAGCGTGGGCTGTCCACAGGCAGCAGCTCTTCAAGAACTGCTCCAGATATGGGTCTGTACCACGGGGTCCATCCCTTTGGAGCAAACTGCTCCAACCTGGGTCCCCCACAGGCAGCAGCTCCTGCTGGGTCACCTGCTCCTGCGTGGTCTCCTCTCCATGGGCTGCAGGTCCGATATGGAATCTGCTCCGGTAGGGGTCTTCCACAGGCCGCAGTCTCCTTCGGGGCACAGGCTCCACCATGGTCTCCTCCACGGGCTGCAGCGTGGAACCCTGCTCCACCGTGGTACTCCATGGGCTGCAGGGGGACATCCTGCTTCACCATCGTCCTCACCACAGGCCACAGGGGACTTCTGCTCCGGCGCCTGGAGCACCTCTCCCCCTCCTTCTTCACTGACCTTGGCGCCTGCAAGGCTGTTTCTCACTCCTCTCACCATCCCAGCTGCTGAGTGGCGCAGCTTTTTCCCTGTCTTAAATATGCTCTCACAGAGGCGCAAAACAACATCGCTTATTGGCTCAGCTCTGGTCAGCAGTGGGGCCCTTACCAAACATGGGGCAGCTTCTAGATCCTTCTCACAGAAGCCACCCCTATGGCCCCCCTGCTACCAAAACCTTGCCATGTAAACCCACTACAAGTGATCAGAGTAGGGCACCAAATTATGCGAGAAATTAAGAAGGGGTGTTGTGGACGCCAGCATACACAAGGTGGAGATCTCTGACCCTCTTTCCCTTACTCTTCTCTTTGTTCTTCTCTGTCTTGATAAAATCACAACAAATCCAGTGATTCCTCTTTTTCTGATATAGGAAGTAAAGGCAAATGCATCTTTGTTGCAAGTCTTCATTCTGGGGCTTTATTTTTTATCAAGGAGTTCTTGATGTGTTTATGGAAAATTGATTACATGTAAGTAGATGGTGATAAAACATTATTATTATTATTATTATTAAATTTCTTATCTGAAGAGAAATATTTCTAGTAAATTTAGATGCAGACCAGGTGGACATTTTTTTTTTTTTTATAGTCAGTCTTGACAGTAGAGAAATAAAAATTAGCTTTTCATTTAAATCTTCCAGTGTTCCTAGCAGACTTTTTTTTTTTCTTTTTTTTTTTTTTTTTTTTTCCTGGCAGTCCAGTAAATGATTTTACTTTTTTGTCTAGCTCTTACACACACAAACAAAACTTTTCTCTCTAAAATTTTTCCTTCCTTCCTTCCTTCCTTCCTTCCTTCCTTCCTTCCTTCCTTCCTTCCTTCCCTCTTGTCTTCAATGTCATTTTCATGACATGCTTTTGTTGGGGAAGAGTTGTTTGTTGTTTTATTATTTGTTTGTTTGTTTTTCTGAAATCTCTGTCTACATGGTCTGGACATTATATTTAAGATAATTGTGAACAGCTCAGTTCAGTGTTTGGGCCCAGATGTAGTTTTTCCTCAGTATTCAGTTTAACCCTAACACGTTTTGTGAAATTTTAGGACAATTGAAAGGACTTCTTTTCAATGTGTAACATCTAGCCTCAGGCCAAGACCATTCATCTTGGGGTTTTAGGTATGAAATTAGTAGAATTAATATGTAATATGTAGATATTATACATACGGTGCCCAGGCATGTTGGACTATAACTCCAGAAAGGGGAAAGAAAAAAATAAAATATTTTTCTTGTCTGCTCAAATTAGCTATTTGTTTTCTGTCTCCCAAGAGTCCAGGATACATCCATCATGACTGGACATATCCATCATGACTGCCACTGATGGTTATCTGTTTAGGGCAGATGCTCTGCTCAAGCACAGAGGTTGGGGAGGGGAACAGACTCTCAAAGGTGCTTTTGCATTTTTGCTACCTAAATGACTTGAACCATTCTCCTTCATGCATAGATTTACATATGCATATATATATATATATGTATATTATTTGCATATATATACATATATATGCATGTATGTATATATATATATATATGCAGGTAATAATAGGATTAATAACTTCAAGGCTTGGCTTCACAGGTACTAGATGCCATGATCATTATTCTTAAATTACAAGTGGCACTCCGTAACCCCCAGCTTTGAGATGTAATTGAAAGAAGAACACATAATCAAAGACACTCTCACAATCACATATATAAGGATAACACTTAAATGACAGTCGTGAGTAGTTTCTGTATGTGTGACATTATACCTACTAATTTAACTGTGATTCATTATTCCTCTACTGTTTAAAGTATGAGGATTGTTAATATAGTACTTTAATACCAAAGGTTCAGTCAGATGCTTTCAAAGGGCTATTCATTATTTGTGTTACATATTAAAACTAGCTTTGCTAACTACATCTTTGGTTTTGGCTACAGTTTGCTTCTATTATTGTTTGCCAATTCTTGGAAAAAGACAAGGTCTTATAAAATAAAATTATTTCAGCAAAGTTAACACAGTGAAGGCAAATGAAAGATCAAACCCTAGACCTTATCTTTTAATGGAAATGTACTTCCAGGTACCCTGTTCACTCAGTTCTGGGGGAAAGAAGAATAAGGTGCTTAGATCCCACAGCTCTGTCGCCATTCAACACATAGAGCATATTCTCAGTCCCAACAAACCTGAGGTCTTCCTAGAATGCAGACAAGGGGCAGATGATATGCAGGGTTCTACAGTATGTTGCTGCATGACACTAATAATAAAGTATAAAAATGAGTCTTCTAAATAAACATCTATACTCGAATCCCTTCAGCAGCATTGGATATACAATATTTAGGACTGGCTGACATTAGTTTTTCAGTGCCACTATCCTGAAAATGTTCATTTAAGCTCATACTGCTCCCCCTACCAAAAGCTTTAACTACTGTAGCCATCATTCTGTATCTTTTATACTTCAAGACACCTGAATCTCACAATGCGTTCCCCAGTAAACAAAGGGTAATGCTATCAATAAAGTGAGGAAAATAGGAGTACTTTTCAATACAGAACTGGTTCCCACCAAAGTGTATGAGTTTTGACTGAGATTCTGACTTCTTGGTCACTGCAAATTGGCTCATAACTCCAATAAGACCAGAATTCACAGTTGCAAATTCTTGTGTTTTAAACTGAAGAACAGTTCAACAATATGAACATATTCTTACCTTCTGTCATCACTGAAGTGTTTGAAGTATAATTTGAGTGTTTCTGGTAATGTTCTTGTTAAAGACAACTTGAATGTAGGGGTAACTACATGCTACTACATTCAAGCAGCTGGAATGCAAAAATTCCATAAGTTACACATGGAGTGAGCTAAGATTGTCAGCTGCTAATTCCCTGTACATATCATTTAATTGACACTTTCATTTAATCAAGGTAAATTTGAGAGGGGTTAATCTGAAAACAGAAAATTTCAGTTACCACTTCAGTAAAAAACAAGCTGTTCTTCATAAACTGTTTGGCTCAGGTTTTCAATATAGGGACAGAAAAAATAAAATAAAATAAAATAAAATAAAATAAAATAAAATAAAATAA
>CM021765.1:120600249-120714069 GCA_011076525.1 Nettapus auritus | reverse complement strand
AAAATAAAATAAAATAAAATAAAATAAAATAAAATAAAATAAAATAAAATAAAATAAAATAAAATAAAATAAAATAAAATAAAATAAAATAAAAATTTCTCTGGGAGACTGCAGTCAAATATTCTAGTTTGAAAGCTCAAATGTTAATGAAAAAAATTGGACAGTATAGTGATAAAATTACATACAAGTTTATAAGGAAATGAAATCCTTTGTATTTGGACAAGATATGCAGTAAATAAAATCAGGACCTTCATAGAGAGTGGAGAAAGTAAGAAGAGATCAGAGCATGTTTACTGGGAATTGTACATCAATTGTACATCATTTGCACAGTTCTAAATAATAAGAAGAGCTGACTAAGTGGGGTAAAAACTGGGGAGAAAACAATGTGCTTATGCTACTTAAAGATAACATTGTAATATAGTCACACAAGGTGGCAGGATTAAGGACATTTTAATTACTCTATTCCTTTGCATTTAAGTATATTTGCTTCACTTTTTTTTTTTCATGTATTTTAAATCTACAAATTACATGCTTGTAGAATTGTTTGGTTTTAATGTTAATGGGGCATGTATATGATGTCACAATTAATATGATATCTGTGACTCTTCTATCCTATTAATTTGATAGTTCACCCTAGGCTATATAGTATGTAAAGTAGAAAGATCATGAACAAATTGTACAGGTTAGAGTTTATATGAAATCATAGGAAGGCTCTGCAGGAGGATCTGGATAGGCTGCACCGATGGGCTGAGGTCAACTGCATGAAGTTCAACAAGGCCAAGTGCCGGGTCCTCCACCTGGGGCTCAATAACTCCAAGCAGAGCTACAGGCTGGGAGATGAGTGGTTGGAGAGCTGCCAGGCAGAGAAGGACCTGGGAGTGATGGTTGATAGTCGGCTGAATATGAGCCAGAAAGTGCTCAAACAGCATCCTGGCCTGTATAAGAAACAGTGTGACCAGCAGGGCTAGGGAGGTGATCGTCCCCCTGTACTCGGCTCTGGTGAGGCCGCACCTCAAATTCTGTGTTCAGTTTTGGGCCCCTCGCTACAAGAAGGACATCGAGGTGCTTGAGCGAGTCCAGAGAAGAGCGACGAAGCTGGTGAGGGGCCTGGAGAACAAGTCCTATGAGGAGCGGCTGAGGGAGCTGGGATTGTTCAGCCTGGAGAAAAGGAAGCTCAGGGCTGACCTTATCACTCTCTACAGGTACCTGAAAGGAGGCTCTAGCGAGGTGGGGGTTGGTCTGTTCTCCCACGTGCCTGGTGACAGGACGAGGGGGAATGGGCTTAAGTTGCGCCAGGGGAGTTTTAGGTTGGATCTTAGGAAGAACTTCTTTACGGAAAGGGTTGTTAGACATTGGAACGCGCTGCCCAGGGAAGTGGTGGAGTCACCATCCCTGGAGGTCTTTAAAAGACGTTTAGATGTAGAGCTTAGGGATATGGTTTAGTGGGGACTGTTAGTGTTAGGTCAGAGGTTGGACTCGATGATCTTGAGGTCTCTTCCAACCTAGAAATTCTGTGGTTCTGTGATTCGGTGATTCTGTGATATTGAATCTTTGTCACTCTTAAAATCTTCTTTAGGACAATGATAAGATTTAATAGCTTTCCCATTTCCAGGTTGTACCATTCTCTTAGGGTACCGAGTAGTACTCAGTGGAGCCAGTGTCCCCAGCCAGGTACAGCTGAGGCCAATGGTGATACTGAGGGTGTGTCATATTCTCCCCATGGCAGAATGCTGTCTACTGCATGGTGAAATAGCCTCTAGAAGAAAGATTTCCTTTACAGTACCATGAATTTCAGCTTTGGAAAAAGACAGCCCCTTGCCCTACTGACAACAATGTTCCATTGACTTGTCACTTGAAATGAAAAAAAGAATTGCTTCATGTGTGAGGTCTACTAGATTGATACAATACATTGACTGAGTAGATACTCCATTTGTCCTCATTGCAATTGCTAATTTCTCTGTTTGACTCTCAAGTGCTGAAGCCATAATAAAGAGCAGGTTTCTGTATAGACCCAAGAAACACCTGCTCAATCTCATGTCTGTTCATTATTCAAGGAGTGTTATATCAGAACAGTTGCCTGGTCTGAAACATTGCCCTTTGCTTTTGAAAAAAAAATGTTGAGTTTTTCCACTATGAACAGTTTTCCTTAACATTTTTTGTTTGTTTGTTTGTTCATTTGTTTTCTTCTGGGAAATTTTATTTATCCTTAGGGAATCATTCTAAAACTGTGCAGGTCCCAGCTACAGGCTTTTTGGTCACATGGAGTCTTCAGCAGGGAATGAATGAGATTAGGTACTGTGTTAACCTCTCATACCGTTCACCAGAGAGAAAATGCCTAGTCATTCATTAGAGCAATAAGCCAGTAGTGTATGTAATGATGTACAGTTTGTGTAGAGTGGTACTTTTAAACTGTACTTTCCCATTTTTGTGAGAAAAATCCTCCCATGCATCTTCAAATATTGTGGGTGTTCACTGCATCATGAAAATTGGCAAAGGTCAAAAGAAACAAAATCAGCGAAAATAGAAGAGTTCAAAGGATTTTTTTCTCCCATTTTCTAACATGCTTATATTCAAAATAATGATGCCAATCAGATTAATAAGTAAATGCTATTTATGTGGATTTGATATGCTCTGAAAATGTGACTTGCACCAGATTTCATGATGGTTATATGCTGTCAGTACAAACCGAAAGATGCAATTGCATGGGCAAAATAATATGAGAGCAGCTGCTGTATAAGTCAAGGCACACTGGACAGGCAGTCCCCACTGTTTCTTGCACATAAAAGTTGATATAAAGTGTTTTATATGAGACAGCGAGTGTCATATTTGGGATATGTGTCAGGTGTACAGTGAGTGTGTTTTCATTCTCAAACAGCAGGACAGGAAGTAAACGTGTAGATGAAGCTCTGTAGAAGGCTATAGGTTTAGCATTCTTGCACATTTATTATTTTTTTCCAGTCATTTCAGTTTCTTTAATCAGAAAGTTAACATTGGTTAAGAAAAATTTAGGAGTTATGACATGCAGAATATGTCAAAAAGGTCTTTACAGTAATTGTGCTACCAGCTCGGTTATAAATTTTATACAAATTACTTCTCTTAGCTAAGAGATGGAAGCAGAAATTATGCAAAAAAAAAAATAAAATAAAAATCGATATCTTTTCGAAAATGAAACAAAACTCCAAAGATCACAAAAAAATAAGAATATCATAATCCATGTTACTTTTCTGTACTAACAATTTCTATGTTTACCACTGTATCTCTGTGGAAGTTTGCTTCCTATAGCCTAGAAGACATTTTTTTGTGCTTGGAACCACCAAAATGATGCCTCTCCCATGTAAAATGTTGTTTTTCTGAGAACAGAGAGTATGAACAAGCATAATTTTGTTCTGGAAATGTGATAGGATATCTTCTTGCTAGTAATAAACATCTTCAGCTGGAGAACTGAATAACCTTTTCTAACAGTACATAAAATATTTGCAGTTCTCTGGGGTATGTATAGAAAATGAGGCAGACGAGGATATACATGTTAAGAATATATGCATGCTAGAGAGAATTCTAAATGTACGCTAAAACGGTTACAGCTGCAGCCTTCCTTCTTCTTCACAGCCCATTAATGTTTCCAGCATGTATTAGTCACATAGAAGGTAATTTAAGCAGTGAATTAAGCGACTTAAGCAGTTTAGAGATCATAGATTTTTATAACTGTAATGCTTTTGAATGAGCTTTAGGGAACCCATAAACGCGTTGTAACTCTATCATAATCATGCCTTCAAAATAATTTTAGTTTCAATAGAGAAAGCAGAAGGAAAGTAACTGGGTAAACATCTAATACTATAATGCTGAAAAAAATAATAATCTAATCATTCATACACTGCTATGTTTCGAGTCCAAGTGAAATCAAGAATATAATCTATCTAGCTCAAAATGTGTGAAAACCACTGTTCTGAAAATTCTTTCTATGATCCACATTTTTCTGCCCTCCTCTGTTATGCTGACAGTAGTATAGCTACCATTGTTATAAAATGGAAAAACTCTCAGACAGGGATCTTGCAACTAAGTTGAAAATTTTGGGTTTGAAAAAGTTTAAATGTCTAGTCAAGACTGTAAATATGTAGTCAAGATTTGGAGTTAATTTAAAACAAACAAACAAACAAAACACTAATAGTGTCTATATAATCTTCAGCAGAGGCAATTCATAAGAAAACTGCCCTTAGAAAAGCATGATGAGAGAGGATGAGAACCTTCCTAGACAGACAGCTTTCAGAGATAGACCTACTTTACTATATATTTGTAACCTGAAATTTAAACATTTGAACGGTCCCTTCATTGGCCATTACAGATTTCCATTTTTAGAGAAAATATAGTTAATCCTGGAAGATTTACGTAAGTGAGACATTGGGCAAATGATAAATTAGACAGCTGTAAACACTGATTTTAACTCTCATAACACAGAGTCACTTCAACATTACGAATATTTAATCTCATCATAAATTAATTAAAGCTTCTAGAACACAACATGGGTCACACATACAGGAGAAGGAACTCTGCCTAGGAGCGCAGTGGCTGAAAAGTTCTGTGGAGTTGTAAATAACGCATGACACGACAAAATAACACAATCTTTAACAGGTGAACAAAAGTTTTGGTTCCCCAAAATGTGCTTTATTATTAAACAGGTCCTTCTATAAGAAGGATCTTAAAATAGCTCCCAAGAGACTTAACAAGGAGTTTTGATAGACATGAAGAAAGTGAAGAGCATACCACTGTGAAATAGTTCTTTTTTATTCTTATGTTAAATGAGTGTTCATGTGTGACCAATAACATTATTATCCATTCTTTCTCATTAATCCTTATTTATTTATTTATTTATTTATTTATTTATTTATTTATTTATTTATTTATTTATGGTGTAGAGAAGGAGGGCATGTTGTATGTATAACAAGTAAATGTCCCATCATAAAAGATGAAAAAGGATGTTACAAACAGCAAAAGAAAAAGTTGCAGAAAATGTCAGTACATAGAATATATTTCCATACATCAGTTGTTCATGAACAACATGAAGTTTTTCAAGTTCAGAAATTCTAAAGCAGTTCCTTGCAAATATTTGCCATATGCTAAATTTATACACGTGTCTCATGTTGTCTGTTGTTTGTGATCTGTATTAAATAGGAAAAAAACAAAACTGAATAGGTTATTTGAACAAGATTCTTAAGTGACTTTAATGACAGGCTGCCAAGATATCGTATGGATTCCTGAAATTAAACAATATGGATGGATAGTATTAGATTTATTAATTGTGATTTTATCTGAAGATGAATTTTCCTTTCTTTTCTATATGTGAGACAAATGATGTGTGAGGGTGTTGTGGTTTAACCTGGCCAGCAGCTAAACACCACACAGCCATTCACTCACCCTCCCCCCTCCCTCTTTGGGATGGAGGAGAACAGAAAAGTGAAATGAGAAAAGTGAAACAAGAGTTGAGATAGAGACAGTTTATTAAGACAGAAATCAATAATAACAATAATAATAATAGTAATAATAATAGTGTGTATGAAACAAGTGATGCACAATGCAATTGCTCACCACCCGCTGACCAGTCTATCCCAAACAGCCGCCCCCCCCATCCCGGCTAGCCACCCCTATATATTGTTTAGCATGACATCAGATAGTATGGAATACTCCTTTGGCCAGTTTGGGTCAGCTGTCCTGGGTCTGTACCCTCCCAGCTCTCGCTGCACCCCCAGCCTGCCTGCTGGCAGGACAGAGCGAGGAGCTGAAAAGTCCTTGGCTTGGTACAAGCACTGCTCTGCAACAACCAAAACATCGGCATGTTATCAACATTCTTCTTATCCTAATCCAAAACATAGCACTCTACCAGCTACTAGGAGGAAAACTGTCCTAACTGAAACCAGGACAGAGGGATAAAAAAAAATAAAATAAAAAATAAAATAAAAATAAATAAAAAAATCTCATGTATGCAGATAGATTCTTCTTTTGAAATTGGATTGTAGAGAACATTGAGGATTATGAGTTGTGTCACTATGACATCATGTTTAAAGCTTTGAAAATAAGAGACAGGGCTTACAAAACATGTTGTCCCTAAGTATTTTATTTTTGTTAGAGTAGCAGTAATATTCATGGTTGTTGAATGTGCAGGCAACAAAAGGCTTTATGCATTTATTAAATGTCTTGGCTTTGGTCTGCTACTTAATCAACTGCCAGAACAATTTATTGCCTAGCATACCTGAACAACTATCTGTTCATCTTCCTAGTATAAGCAAAACAAATGTCAGAGTTTCTGGATTCAGCAAGCTAAAAAACTCAGGTGTTGTAGTACATATATTCTTTTTCTGAGTACGTGTCTGTGTACATAAAAGTTAGATAAGATTGTACTATCATGATGCATTAATAAAGAAAAGAAAATTACTCATTTTATGAGTAGTTCTCTGCTGTTGTTATTGTGTCTTAATAGGAAAGTTTGTAGGTAGAAAGTTAAATTCAAAATTATTTTTAAAATCCCAGTGAGCACTATGTAATACTGGACTTGAAGATCCTTCTGAATGTTTGAATGATTCACTTACAAGGTCAGAATTGTAAGGTTTCCATCCTATTTCTTATTACATTCAAAAATTTTGTGGTCAATTGCTTCTTCTGGTTGAAACTGGTTCTTCTGAAAGAGGAATAAATGAATTAATTTTGATGACAAGACGAGGCACCAATCCAAGTCTTGAGGCATCAGCAACATGAGATACAAGGACAAAAATCAAAACTAAATAACAGCTTATCCTCTCACATCCAGAATAGCTGAACTTCTTCAACCATTCCAAAGTTCTCACAAAAAGACATAAAGTATGTATCATGGAAATTAATGTATGTGATGTGCTAAGAACAAGCAGTTAATGTTAGGCTTTATTTCTCTTGCAGTTACACTTACAAACTGCTGCCACTTAGCTGTTTTCAAGCAAAAGATCCTAATCCACTAAAACCAAACCCTGTGGCAGCTGTTGTGTTACACCAGATGGGGACCTGACTCATAATGACGGCTTTGAACTCAAGAGCAAAGGGCTTAAAAACTGAGATAGATAAAGGTTAGTACTAAGAGCAAAAGTAAACTGACTTACACATATGATCAGAGAGCAGGTGGAGGAGGGTTAATAGAAACCATGTTTCCTGAGTTCCAGTGCAGGTTTATATCCAACAGATAAAAAAGGAGTGAGTTCTATTAGTGTAGGATAAATGTTCTGGAGAGTCCTAAGAGAAGGTCTAGCAATGTGGACTTTAATGTTACTGTGTTTTTCCTACATCCAATCAGACATTTGCCCGAGTTAGAAAATGTAGAGCTGATATGAATTCTTATTCATATTATGACGTGGTATGGTTGATATTTGTTTTTTTGTTTGTTTGTTTCTGTTTGGTTTTATTTATACTTTTGTTTTATTTATGTATTTATTTATTTTAACAAATTTGTAGTCATCTCTCTCCCCTCTTCTATCAAGTGAAGTGTTAATATGTAAACTACATATTTAAAAATGGGTCTTATTTAAACAACGTATTTAAACAGCATGTTTGCTCTGTAATAGGATGAAGCTATTCTGCAGATTACCCATTTGTTAAACGAAATGACTAAAAAGTGTATTGTCCTTCTCCTAACACCTGCCTGCTATTTTAGTCTTCAGTTTCCTGATATTTTCTCCACACAGTTATTAAAGAAAGAGGCTCCATTCTTTTCATTCCTCTTCTTTCTCTCTGTCATGAAAGCTTGACTCCCTGTCAAAGAATGAAGTGAACACTACCCTAACCTGCAAAGTCTTCACGTGCAAGTACTTTGATTTTTTCCTACTTTTCTTTAGTAACATAATTTCAAACTCTTCTCTGTCAATAACTAGAAATCACTAAAGTAATATAGATGATTATTTTTGAAAAATGAAACAGGGACATATCATTTTTAAAAGATTTATTATTTGCTTTGCAATCATAATTTCAATAAAATAATAATCATCCATTAATTCTGTTTTTGCATTATCTCTGATCTCAAGACTCTAGCATCTTCTCTGATCTTGTTTCTCTGATCTTTGGGCTGTTTTCCAATAAGGATTTTTACCACATTACAATGAAGCTTTCTGGAAGATGTTTCAAAAGTAGAAAACATGAAGAAGAGAAATGTGTTCAGAGGAACACCAAGAAATTTCAGAATTAGTTTGGACAATGTTTGGGTGATTTAAGAAAACTAACCACTCAAATAACCACAAAACAACTAGAACTAACCAGAGACCAGATAGGGAAGAAAAAGTGTTTTTGGAACTTTTAATTTGTGGTATACACAGTTATGATACAATCAAACAAGGTGGTAATTCCTCATTTGTGTGATATTAGAATATCTATTTATGTGGTGGAAGCATTTGAGAATTTTAATAGCTCAGCAGATTACAGTTTCTAAACCTCTAGAAACTGTTTAATAGTGTAAGTTAGTTAAAAACAGATTTCACTAACAATTTGTAACTTATTCTTTAAATTTATGTTTGTTTTAGACAATTTGCCATAAATGAACTTGGCTTGTCAGTTGTGTTCTCATGTGCACTAATTTCACCCAAAGAATTAATAATAATAATAATAAAGTATTTTATTATTATTTTTTTTAAGTAGAAAAGACATATATAGTTTTTTGGTTGGTTGGTTGGTTTTGTTGTTGTTGTTGTTGTTGTTTTTGGTCTTCATTATTCATGCTTACAAGTAAATGCTTAAGTCTGCAATTAAGAATGTTCCAATTGCAAAACATTCTAAACCAGGAAATGAAAAGAAAAACGCAATTGTATTAATATATATATATTTCAAGTCTGATTCCTTAGTTTTAAGCCTCATATTCCCTCTGGCCTTAGTATGATAAGGAAAAATCACTTTCCTGTCATTTCTCTCTCATCTTCCAATCAATTTTTCATGCCAAAAAATCCAAATGGCAAACAGCAGGTTGTTTTAAATAGAGTATTTCTGGATTTCCACCAGATTTAAAATTACAGCATTTATAAAATTTGTACATAATCATTCAAAGCTAATATAAAATATCAGTTTTTAAATTGTATTTGGAAATCAGAGAGTGCTGAGGCGTTTTTGCATGATGTCTCTGGCTCAGAATAGCTCTAGAGAATTAAGTTTTGATCCTTACCTTTTTCTGTGCTGTCTTAATTCCAAACATCAGTTAGTGTTGTCAAGTGACTGTAAGAGAAGAGCTATGCTGTATATGTTAAAATATTTTTGAGTGGGTCAACTTCCAGCAATTTGTCAAAAATAGATAATTACAAAAAGCGTGATCTGTTGATCTGTTAGGTTGTTTCATGAAAGTATGAGTTCAAATTAAAGGGTTCTGCCATTAATACGTTTCAAGTAATAAGATTCCAGAGTATGAGTGAGTGTATAAGGAGCACTTCACCTGAAATCAGTATTTCTTTATGTATCTCAGCACAAAAGGAAACATATTAGCATATTCTACATTGTTACCCTTATGAAAAATGTTATCCATGTGAAAAATAATAAATAAATATTAAAATGAAATACCCACCATAGTCTATTGTTAAAAGTTCTCTTCTCTCTCTCGATGTATGTATGTATGCATATATGCATATATGTATATGTTGGAGAGTCTTTGCATATGTACACTAATAGGCAGATAGATATATGTGTGTGTTTGTAAGAAAATAATTTCGGTTGTACCAGATTTTAATTTGTGTATCTTTTATTACTTTGTTCCTTGTCATTTAAGCATAGCTTCATCAGTATATTAACTTGATTTTATAACAAGTGCAAAATAATTTTTATGCTGAGATAAAATTGCTATTATAACTGTTATTACTAGGTCTCTAATGAATAGTATTATTTAATTATTCAGCACTTATTATTTCCAAGGTCTGTTGCAACAAAAGTAGGAAATTCCAAAATGATGATATGTATTTGCATTATTATGGAAGATGCTTTTTTTGAAATAAACTTTTCTTGTACATTTTAAGTCATAATTTGCATAAATGTGCAAGTTTTAAGATTTTTCATGTTCTTAAAAAAGGAAATAAAATCCATTGCATTAATGTGTCTTGAATGTACATGTAGATGTATGATAAGCTGATTAAATAATATAAATGTTATTCTATATTCACCAAAACTAGACTGTCGGAGTAGACTAAAAAGGGCTTTTGTTGCACTCAGAAGTGAATTACATGGTCACATGCTTGTTGTCTGTTATTAAATTTCATGTTGAGTGGGGATTGGACTTGATCTCTGAAGGTTCCTTTCAATTTAAATGACAATGATATGAATCTATCAACAGCTATAGTGAATATATCTCCTTTTCTATTTATTTATTTATTTTAAAACAAAGACGCTTGTCCCAAGTTGCAAATAATTTTGCCTCATTTTTTCTCAGGTTTCTTAAATATGAAAGAATGTCCAGTTTCTCAGGTATTTCTAAATGTTCTTAAAGGAGCATTGTGTCTGACTACAAATAATGCAGTTCTGTAGTGGTTGATCTGAAAAGCAAAGCAACCAATGCACTGGATCTGACATTTACATTACAAATATTACTGGTGTTTTGTTTTAGCCTAGATGTAGAACCTTGGATTGACCTTCTGTTTTTTCTCAGTGAGCAATGTGTCACCCTCGAGCAATATTTCAGTTTAGCTTCCTCTCAAATGGTGGTCTCTACAGTCTTACACTGCAAAGCAGATGATCAAGAAATTATCTTTGAAACTGTTCTCTTGATCCAAATTAAAATTCTGAAGTAGATTATCTATTCTTCTCTCATCTTTGTGAGTCCTTTTCCTATTTTGATGTTGTCTGTGTTACCTCCTTAAACCCTTTTGACATGCCACTGCTGCTAGTTTGCTGTCCCAATTACACTACCACTCACTTCTCTTTTCTTCCTCTAAACAATGCACCATTTCTGCGTCTCTTCCCTTGCACTTTTTTTGCTATATTTTTATCTGTCAGATTTGCTAGTAACTGAGCCATCAGTTCTGCCCTGGTGTACCTGTTTGCCTGTATTTGTGCACTCTTACTTGAAAGACCCACAGTTCCTACCCTCTCTCCAAAACCTTGTCAAAACATATTGTCTAGCAAAGCGTATTGTAACTTTCAGCTTAATCACAGGTAGAATCAAAGAATGGTTTGGATTGTAAGGGACCTTAAAGATCATTTAATTCCACCCTCCACCCTACCCCATGCCCACCATGTGCCAGTGGACCATGTGTCTAGTGGACACCTTCCACTAGATCAGGTTGCTAAAAACCCCATCCAACCTGGACTTAAACACTTCCTTGGATGGGGCATCCACAACTTCTCTGGGCAATCTGTTCCAATGCCCTACCACCCTCTGAGTAAATAATTTCTTCTAAATATCTACTCTAAATTTACTCTAGTTTAAAACCATTACTCTTTGTCCTATCACTACACTCCCTGACAAAGGGTCCCTCCTCATCTTTCTTGTAGGCCCCCTATAGATACTTTAAGGCTTCAGTGAGGTCTCCCTGGAGCCTTATCTTCTCCATGCTGAATGACCCCAACTCCCTCAACCCGTCTTCAGATGATCCAACCCCTTAAATTATCTTTGTGGCACTCTTCTGGAATAATTCTAATAGGTCCATGTCCTTCCTATGCTGGGGGCCCCAGAGCTGAACACAGTACTCCAGGTGGCATCTCACAAGAATAGAACAGAGGGGTAGAATCATCTCCCTTGACCTACTGGCGTGTTTTTTTTTTTTTTTTTTTTTTTTTTTGATGCAGCCCAGGATACAATTGGCTTTCTGGGCTGGAAGCACACGTTGCCATCTCATGTTGAGCTTCTCACCCACTGACACCCCCAGGATCTTCTTGTTAGGGCTGCTCTCAACACATTCTCCTGCCTGCCTGCATTTGTGCTTGGGATTGCCCTGGCCCAAATGCAGGACCTTGCACTTGGCCTCGTTGAACTTCATGAGGTTCACGGGCCCACCTGTCAAGCCTTTTGAGGTCCTTCTGGATGGCTTCCTTTCTGTCCAGATAAGTGCCAAGCTAGGATTACTTAACACTTTAAAGTATGGTTTTATGAGAAAAATATAATATTCAGAGGAAAAATATGTTTTTTGTTTGTTTGTTTGTTTGTTTTAATTATCTGTGTGCCACTCTAAGATTTATCATTTAAAAGTATTTAATATAGCTGTGATTGAAGATTCACACAGGACATTTTTATGTGACAACTTTCCCAGAATATTTTCAGCTGAACTGAATTCAGCAATAGACTGGAGAAGTTCAGGATGTTCTATGAGCATGTGTTTTTTCACATGTTTATCACAGTGATGGTTATTGCTTTCAGACAGAGGAGCAGTCAGTTTGTGTAACGGGTTTTGTAAGAAATTGTTTTGTCCTGTGGCAGAGTTAAGAAATTTTATTTAAAATTTTCTGCTTCAGGTATCACTCAAGTTTAACTTGTTGGAATGTTTCAAAGTCAGTTTGTTAAGATGAGATAATTTCTGAAGTATTTAGCTCTTTTTTTTTTCTTTTTCTTTCTTTCTTTTTTTTTTTTTTTTTTTTTTATTTCTCAATTTTGTATGAATGCATTTTCTTCCATTTTACTTAATGGTTGTTCTTTAGGAATACAAGTAACCCAAATACTCATCTGCTGTGGCAACTGACCGAGTTTTCTACTGACAGTATGCCAATGATTATTTTATTTGTGTTCGTATTTTTGCCCTTTTAGAAAAAAACAAAGGTTTCTATCTATGACAGTCCTGAGTTGTAATTCTCACTGAGCCTACATCTGGGTGACTGCAGACAAGCCACTTGACCTCAGTATGACTCAGTTAACCCAGCAGCAAAATTGGGTGAACATCAAAATCTCATTGAAAAGCAGCTGCTGCATCTAAATTGAATTGTCTAAAATTGCATTGTGACAGTATTGTTACTGGGTCTCTCAAGACCTGAAATTTAATTGTTTTGCATCATAATGCCACATGAGAAAGGCTCTAAAAATCATACAAATAACAATGTCGCCACAGTTTTTCAGTGACATTGCCTGTATAGTTAATGAAGGCATTTAAGGCAAATCTATAATGTAACTATAATAACTTCACCTTAATTTTTTCAATTTTTGTCATAACCATTTACATGTATACTTACTTGCAAGGGGTGTGTATTTCTACAATTTTTGATCTGATAGCATCTATCATTTTGAATTCATCAAGCAACCTTAAGAACTTGACTGATCTTGAGGGCAACATAGAAAACATGAAGATTAAAAGTTTTATGATTTTTTTGAAAAATAAATGGCTCAGTTTTGGAAAATATTTTATAACAGATACTGCTTTTTGCCCCTGATTTGGACATTCCTCTTTTCCAGTTTGCAATATCTGCTCCTTCAAGTATTTTTTAGCCAAGGTGAGATGTTTTTCACTTAAACTGTGCACAGGAAGCTTATAAGAAAAGTCTGTAGTTAAGTATGTACCTTTTTTTTGCCAAAGTGGTGGAGCCCATGCTTTTGAAGTCACAGATGGCCGGGGGTTTCTCTCCTGGCACATGCAGTACTGTTTTCACAGGACCTGAGTTAACACGTTAATGATTTTTATTTTTTTTTTCATCATTTTGAAATTTAAATTCTGATTTTTTTATAAAAAAAATACATGTTTTCTTCAGTCATAATTTAGGATTTGTGCTGTTACTTCCCTCAGCATACCGAGGATCCTATGCTACTTTGGGATCTTTTGCAATCAGCCACTTCAAAAATAATAACTATTAATAATGATAACTCCAATATTCTACCCAGCAACTTAAAAGAAATCCTTAGCTTATTCAGCAACTCTTAAAGACAGGTTTAAATCTGTATTTGTCACACGGGTCAACTTGTTCAGACACTATGGTGAATAAGAAACATGCATTCCACTTTTCTTTTCATGATGAAATAAGTAGTGCTCAGTGAAGTCAAACTACACAACAACCTGGGTATAAGCCTGGATTCCCCTTTTTTTCAGGCCTGTTAGTTTAACACCAGTGCCAGGAAAGCTCATGGAGCAGATTATCCTGGGCGTCATCATGCGGCACTTACAGGGCAAGCAGGCGATCAGGCCTAGTCAGCATGGGTTTATGAAGGGCAGGTCCTGCTTGACAAACCTGATCTCCTTCTATGACAAGGTGACACGCTTAGTGGATGAGGGAAAGGCTGTGGATGTGGTCTACCTTGACTTCAGTAAGGCATTTGACACCGTTCCCCACAGCATTCTCCTCAGGAAACTGGCTGCTCATGGCTTAGACTGGCGCATCCTTCGTTGGGTTAAGAGCTGGCTGGATGGCCGGGCCCAGAGAGTTGTGGTGAATGGAGTCAAATCCAGTTGGAGGCCGGTCACTAGTGGAGTCCCCCAGGGCTCGGTACTGGGGCCAGTCCTCTTTAACATCTTCATCGATGATCTGGATGAGGGGATCGAGTGCACCACTGCCCAGGGAAGTGGTTGAGTCTCCATCCCTGGAGGTCTTTAAAAGACGTTTAGATGTAGAGCTTAGGGATATGGTTTAGGGGATGATTTGTTCGTGTTAGGTCAGAGGTTGGACTGGGTGATCTTGGAGGTCTCTTCCAAACTAGACATTCTGTGATTCTGTGATTCTGTGATTATTAACTGTATACAGTTGCGTAGGCATTGCTTTTTGCCTCCTGATTATCTTTTATTGTGAATCATTCATTATAATTAATACATTTGATATGTTTTATACATATGCAATGCACACACTTAAATGCTGAACAATACAGCAGTAGGTGTGCAGGCAATGCACGTTTAATGCTATAGACAGCTATTTAGCTGACTCAGTATTGTCTTTTAATTATGACCACGCTCCTTGTGAAATGAATGGTTTTGTTAGTCACTTGAAAACCCACAGAAAAATAATTCATATAATCAAAAATACATTTTTTTTTTCTTCACAGTGCCTAGAAATTCTGAGGTTATTAGTCAATTATTATCAGACAATGTATTTTATGAAAGCAATCACATGACAGAAATGTGATGTTTGTTTCAGCAAGAGCTAACTTTATAGTGAGGAACTGCCCATGTGTGAAAAAACAATATTATCTGTGTTTATTCTTAATGATCTGTTTGCCTATATAACATCAGAGAGTTCGTATACCTTTTGTGTTCTAAAAGTTAAATAAAATTTCTGATTTCAGAAATCAAAAAGACAGCTTGCTTGCACCTATGTTATTTACTTTTCTACTACATTTATCAATCACTATGGAAGTCATAGCCATGCAACATTAGCAAAAACAACAATATAGCCTTGATAGGATGTCCCAAGCAGCTTCCTTTGTTATCTGTCAAAAAAGTTAAAAAAAATGATATACATAACATAATGGTTAAGTGGAAAGAAGAGATTCCTGAAACTGTAGTACTGAAATCGTAAAATAAATAAGTAAAATAAAACCTTGTATTTAGTAATATAAAAAATAATAATAATTACTAAATTCAGAATCAATTATCAGTCACCATATATTGTGAATAGTACAGAAGAACAATATGGCCCTCTGCCAACACAAAGTTCAGGAGTATTCTGTCCTGTGTCCAGCAGTACAAATTTAATGCTTTAGGTAATCTGGTAAACTAGGAATATTTGGTTACAAAGAGTCAAAAAGCTGAGTCTTAATTTTTCCTGAGTTAATTTCTTATATGAAGTGATTTACCTAGACCTAAAAACATACAATTCCAAGGGGAAGTGTGATATAGAAAATAAGTTCAGCCATGAATCCATCCTCTGTATTGACACTTTTGCCTTTGATTACTTTTCCCCACTCTCTGTTGGAAATTATTTAATGAGCTACAGAATTACCCAGAATTGTCCTGCACTGAAATGTGTGTGCAAGGGAGAAGATGAATGATTTTAGCAGATGAGTATATCAAGGATGGAACAGAAAACTTGGTTCATTTCCAAACAGTTTAAACATTGAGTTGATGACTTGCAGTTAAAATGATGATGCCTTAAAACAACAACATTTATGTTAGAAAAGATCTTCAAGATCATCAAGTCCAGATCTTCAAGATCATCAAGTCCAGGTTGTTATAACAATCTATCCTTTCTCTTCCTCCCTATCCGTAACTGGGATAAGATACTTAAGAATGTATTACAATAAAAGTGTAGAGCTGCTTTACTTCCCATAAGAACTCAAGACCACAGTTATCTCCCTCTTTTTTCAATCTGGCCAGAAGCTACATCCTTTTTTTTCCAGGTTTTCTCACTGCATATTAAGGCTGTGGGCACTGAAGACTCTGCCAAGTCCCCCAGCTTTTGCACTGGGACATGGCGATCTCCTCAAATTTTCAAACCCCCTGTATCTGGGTTTTCCCAATGGATAATATATCCCACCCACCCCTGATGCACCTGTTTGGGGCACTCAAGGCCCCCAAACTACTTTAACTAGTGGTTTGACAGTCAACTGGTCAGCTCCAAAATGGCTCTTTGGAAATTCCTCTGCATGCATGTTTTTCAGGCTCCATTTTCTCACTCCTTGGTCCTTCCACATCAAAAGAGAAGCTCATTAGTTGGCAAGCTTCTGCTACCTGCCAAGTCCATGGTTCAGGGAATAGCCTAATTTTCTCAGGAGTGTAAAATAGAAAATTCCGTTGGAACAGTGGGTGTAAACTCACAGGATCACTCACAGGGTCTCCTGACTGTTGCCCCTTCTGCAGCAAGAGGAAGACCCTGATGCAGACGTGTTGAGTGCCGGGCTTCACACTTCCTTGCCAACTTCTCTGGGACCTCTTCTTAAATTGCTGGCTGTGTGTTTTTTCTGTTTGGCTGGTTGTTTTTTTCCCTCCCCTTTTTATATATTTTTTTTTCATTTCCCTCTGAAAGCCAAGCCCACCATCTCATAGAATCTCTTGTGTCTCGTCCAGGAGTGGGTGAGATCCTACAAAATAGTCTAGTTTGGAAGAGACCTCCAAGATCACCCAGTCCAACCTCTGACCTAACACGAACAAATCATCCCCTAAACCATATCCCTAAGCTCTACATCTAAACGTCTTTTAAAGACCTCCAGGGATGGAGACTCAACCACTTCCCTGGGCAGCCTATTCCAGTGCCTAACAACCTTTTCAGTAAAGAAGTTTTTCCTAATATCCAATCTAAACCTCCCCTGGCGCAACTTTAGCCCATTCCCCCTCATCCTGTCACCAGGCACGTGGGAGAATAGACCAACTGCCACCTCGCTACAGCCTCCTTTCAGGTACCTGTAGAGTGCGATAAGGTCGCCCCTGAGCCTCCTCTTCTCCAGGCTAAATAGTCCCAGCTCCCTCAGCCACTCCTCGTAAGACCTGTTCTCCACACCCTTCACCAGCTTCGTAGCCCTTCTCTGGACTCGCTCAAGCACCTCCATGTCCTTCTTGTAGTGAGGGGCCCCAAACTGAACACAGTACTCAAGGTGCGGCCTCACCAGAGCTGAGTACAGGGGGACAATCACTTCCCTGGACCTGTTGTTTCTTATGCAAGCCAGGATGCTGTTGGCCTTCTTGGCTGCCTGAGCACACTGCTGGCTCATATTCAGCCAACTGTCAACCAATACTCCCAGGTCCTTCTCTGACAGGCAGCTTTCTAACCACACATCTTCCAGCCTGTAGCTCTGTTTGGGGTTGTTGTGCCCCAGGTGCAGAACCCAGCACTTGGCCTTGTTGAACTTCATATCGTTGGCCTCGGCCCATCAGTGCAGCCTATCCAGATCATTTTGCAGAGTCTTCCTGCCCTCGAGCAGGTTGACACACGCACCTAACTTGGTGTCATCTGCAAACTTACTGAGGGTGCACTCGATCCCCTCATCCAGATCATCGATGAAGATGTTAAAGAGGACTGGCCCCAGTACCGAGCCCTGGGGGACTCCACTAGTGACCGGCCTCCAACTGGATTTGACTCCATTCACCACAACTCTCTGGGCCCGGCCATCCAGCCAGCTCTTAACCCAACGAAGGATGCGCCAGTCCAAGCCATGAGCAGCCAGTTTCCTGAGGAGAATGCTGTGGGGAACGGTGTCAAATGCCTTACTGAAGTCAAGGTAGACCACATCCACAGCCTTTCCCTCATCCACTAAGCGTGTCACCTTGTCATAGAAGGAGATCAGGTTTGTCAAGCAGGACCTGCCCTTCATAAACCCATGCTGACTAGGCCTGATCGCCTGCTTGCCCTGTAAGTGCCGCATGATGACGCCCAGGATAATCTGCTCCATGAGCTTTCCTGGCACTGGTGTTAAACTAACAGGCCTGTAGTTCCCCGGGTCTACCCTCCGGCCCTTCTTGTAGGTGGGCGTCATGTTTGCCATCCGCCAGTCAAGTGGGACCTCCACCAATAGCCAGGACTGCCGATAAATGATGGAAAGTGGCTTGGCCAGCTCTTCTGCCAGTTCTCTCAGTACCCTAGGGTGGATCCCATCCGGCCCAATCGACTTGTGTACATCCAAATGCTGTAGCAGGTCACCAACCATCTCTTTGCGGATTGTGGGGGCCACATTCTGCTCCTCATCCCCTTCCACCAGCTCAGGGTACTGGGCGTCCAGAGAACAACTCGTTTTGCTGCTAAATACTGAGGCAAATAAGGCATTAAGCACGTTGGCTTTATCATCATCTCTGGTAACTAAGTTTCCCCCCGCATCCAGTAAAGGGTGGAGATTCTCCTTAGTCCTCCTTTTGGTATTGATGTATTTATAAAAACATTTTTTGTTGTCTTTAACAGCAATAGCCAGACTGAGCTTCAGATGAGCTTTGGCCTTTCTAATTTTGTCCCTGTACTGCCTCGCAACATCCATGTAGCCCCCTTGAGTGGCCTGCCCTCTTTTCCAAAGATTATATACCCTCTTTTTTTTCCTAAGCTCGAGCCACAACTCTCTGTTCAGATGAACTCTGTGTTCGTCCCTAGGTACAAATTCTGTTCCCATGTCACATCTGTAGGCATCCCTATCTTTTTCTTTATTTAACCTCACCCTTATTGTCCCTCCCAAAGGGATTTGATTTGCCCAATCTGCTCTCCCTTTCCCTGTTTTATATATTTCAGATGTTTTTAATATTTCAGTGTACAGCCTGAATCGTGTCCTTAACCAGGAAAATCTATAGTAGCTGCAGTCACAAGTATGTGCTCGGAGAAGAATAATTAAACAAGAAACTGTTTTCACAGAGCTCAGTACTCAAGCACACAGTTTTATGTATATGGTTAGCAGAGACCAGCAAAAGTAGACAACAGTCCAGTCAAAGCTCTTTCTAATTATGGTGACATTCTCTGGCTTTGCAGGATGTGTTTTAACAGTTTTCATTGAGTCTATATATCACTTTATCCTGTCCTAATGAGAAGGACCAGCATGTAACTCCTACAATGTTTTTATTATTTTTATTAAAGTAAGAAACTGGCAGAAGTGTGTAGTGGACAAAAGTCATTCATGTTCTAGTGTCTTTGTTGCTTGGTTTTCTAGGCAGTTTTCTAGGTGTATTTCCAATGTTTTAATTTTCAAAAACGAATGTTAATAATGACTATCTTCTTCATTTAAACCATTTTTATGTGCTTTTACTTCAAAAGGAAAAAAAAAAAAAGTGTGAACACAATGTTGAAAACCATCCACATTATTTGTTTGTTTGTTTGTTTACTTATTTAGCAGCTGAAGAATCCCATCTTGTTAATGGTTTCTGAAAACACTACAGCAGAACTTTCTCAACAATTTTGTTTATTATGGCAGTATAAACACTGTCAGCACCATCTATCATAAAATGGCTTGGGTTGGAAGGGACCTTAAAGATTATCGAACTCCAAGACCCCTGCTATAAGCAGGGATGTCACCCACTAGATCTGGTTGGCCAAGGCCCCATCCAGCCTGGACTTCACTACTTCCAGGGGATGGGGCATCTACAACTTCTCTTGGCAATCTGTTCCAGTGCTCACTACCCTTACAGTGAAGAATTTCCTCCTAATGTCTAATCTAAATCTATCCACTTACAGTTTAAGACTATTCCCCCTTGTCAAACTATCTCACTGAGTAAAGAGTCCTCCATCTTTTTTATAAGACACCTTTAATTATTGAAAGGCTGAAATGAGGTCTCTCTAGAGCCTTCTTTTCTCATCTGTAATACTAATTTATGCTAAATAGAACCTTTCAGATAAGGATCTGCAAGCCTTTCACAGACAAACTTCTCTTGTGCATGAAGAATATTAACATGCGTCTACTTAACCCAGTTTATGTCTGTATTTTCCTATAGAAGATATTTTGAAAAATGAGACTAGATGCCAGTCTCCATTTTTAAATGTCATGAAACTTTCAAACTACAATGCATATAATTGCCTGATATGATTTGAGCTGGAGAAGTAGCAGAAATTTGGTGACATTTTCTGAGCTTTTTCTGATTCTTCTTGATAGTTAAAAACAAAACAACAACAAGCTATGAAGTGAGGCATTTTTCTGTTAAAAAATTATGATTTACATGAGCAAAGTTTATTAGAATTGTATTCAGTTTGTCAATTAATCCAGTAATATTTAAGATTAATCAGTTTGTTTTGCAAAACATAGAAATTCCAAATAATAATATTTGACAAAACTGAAAATGGTGGGATGTATGATACCCATTTTAAAAACATTCAGATTATGTATTCTGATTATTACAATATTCTTGTCTCCTTTAAATTGCAAAGAAATAATACTCTCATTCATTGTATTCTCATTTGACTTCTACATTTTGTGACTATGTTGATGGCCTCTGGGCTTTCTCTTTAACCTTTCCCTTTTTATTATTATTATTTTTTTTAGTCCATTTACAGGTTTTAACTATAATGTTCTCTCACTGTATATTGCTAGAGTTAAATAAAACACCAAAAATATTCTTCAATGGCTGTATGAAGTTGGTAACTATAATTCTGAATGTGGATCATAAATCTCAGTAAGGACTTGACACCTAAACCAAAGTAACCATTATTCCAGAGGTGAAATATTTGGCAAACTACTATGGAAACTGTGGAAACTACTACTACATTTTGGAAGTGGTTAGAATTAGAAAAAGAGTAAGCAACTCAAAAATTCACATGCAAAGTGGCTTTCCTCAAACACCTTGCTGTGTTTTGACTGACCATATTCATCATGCCTGTAAATATTGGAAGGAGCATGTCTGAGTTCTTCTGGCAATATTTTTCTACACCATAATATCTACTTTTCTTTCTCCTTTTTCCTTTAATTATTTTAAAGATCTTGTTATTTTAAAAAATACCATTGGAATTGTTGCTGTTTGGGCATAAGCATAAGAAAGGAAGATACAAAAATTAATCTAAGACTGTATTTCCATTACTGAATTTCTTACCACCCAAGGAGAATATTGTTAATATAACATGTAATTAGGGTAGAATGTTAATCTATTGTTTTTAAACACAAAATAAATAATTTTTCATAAAAATACAATTTTATTTAAAGGTATAAATCCCATAGATCCATCGTCCTTATTACTCTATTACCAAAGACAAATCTGGGGGAACATTTCTACCATTTAGAAATATATGTGCTAACAAACTGTTAATCAGTTAAATTAAAATCTAACATTTTAAATTCAATTTTTCTTAGTAGTCTAAATAAAGTGAATTCTTTAAAGAGAGCAAATGTTCTCTAAAGAAGAATTACTACATACTGAACAGCTTCTGGCATCTCAGTTTCTAAAATTCCATTCAACATAGATCCTGACACAAGTCTGTCAATATTAAGTTTTTAATGTAGCACATATTGTACATTACCTGAACACCTTATGATCTTTCACATACTTGAAATAGTGTTTTGAGACAGAGGGAGTGAAGAGAGAAAAGAAAGAAAAACAGGTTCATAGAATCATAGAATCATAAAGGTTGTAAAAGTCCTCCATCATCTGGAAACTATGTCCCCAAGCACCATGTCCAACCTTTCCTTAAACACTCCCAGGGACAGTTACTCTAGCACCTCCCTGGGGAAGCCATTCCAATGCCTAACTACTCTTTCTGAGAAGAAATTTCTCCTAGTTTCTAACCTGAACCTCCCCTGGCACAACTTGAGGCCATTCCCTTTAGTCCTACCACTAGTTATCTGCGAGAAGAGACTGGGCCCCAGCTCCCCACAACTTCCTTTCAGGTAGCTGTAGAGAGCACTAAGGTCTGCCCTGAGCCTCCTCTTCTCCAGACTAAACAACCCCACTTCCCTCAGCCTCTCCTCATAGGACTTGTGTTCCAGACCCTTCACCAGCTTTGTAGCTGGACATGTAGCACGGACTTTGTAGCTTTGTAGTCTGGACATGCTCCAGGGCCTCAATGTCTTGTAGAGAGGGGTCCAACTAAATCCTGTTGCTTTGTATGAACCTCAAGTGCTTAAACATTTAAAAGTATCTGACTGAAGTAATTCAAAATTATACAAAAATAAATAAATAAATAAATGAAATGTAAGGCAGCAGAGAAAGCTGAAACAACATGTGCAGAATCCCTAGGACAGCACCTTGATCAGTTGTGTGGATTTCCTTCCTCTTAAGGAACATTTACTGAGATTAACCTTAAGACTTTTAAGACATATTACACCTTTTCATGGTAGTGTGCTTCCTCTTGAAATTGATAGTTATTGTTTTCCCAGATATTATGTTGTTGTTTTTTGTTTGTTTGTTTGTTTGTTGATCATATATGGCCTTAGAAAACATCTTAAAACAATTTTCTGAATGAAACTAAGCCTAAATCTCAAAGTTGCACTACACCAAATGGGCTGGAGATTAGATGGCTGAATTTGAGGATGACAGGGAACTTCAAACAAAACATAAAATTCAGCATATGGTAGCAGAATGTTCTGTCTAAATATCAGGAAGGACTTTGCTGTGTGGATGATGAAGCACTGGAACAGGTTTCCAATAACTGTTGGGCAACCTACTCTAGGTGTCGCTGCTTGAGCAGGGGGGTTGGAACAGATCATTTCTGGAGGTCCCTTCCAACCTATTCTATTCAACCCATTCTGTGATTCTGTGAAGTACTGTATAACATTATCCATATATCTAATTTACTCTGCAAAGGGTTCAGATGGCAGTGAGAAAAGCTTACAGATAAGAAGATATTGTTTCAACTGGCTTTGAGGGTTTCTAGTGCACCATTACTTCAGAAAAATTAAGTTCCTTTAGTCACGTAGCTCTGCTTACCTATTCAGCCATAAGACTTCATTGATCTATCTTAGTAACTTGAATTAAGCAATGCTAAAATCCAAACTCAACACACTTGACTGACACCAAAACTGAGAATTCTGTTTTAGATAAATATTTTAATATTTTTGTTCTGGATGAAAATGAAGAAATATTTTTCAAAATTTCCTCTGAAATGGAAAAAAAAAGAAAGGGAAAGTTAGAAATGAGAAGCCATGTCTGAACCTCCTCTTATGGAACCATCTTATGGTAACATAAAAGAGCTATTAAAAGGAATTTAATTTCCCTGATACTGACTTTAAAAGAATTTTAAAGAATTTTGCTTTGTAGGCACTCTTTTTTCTTTATTTTACTTTTGGGAGGGGAACAGTAATTTTTGGTTAAAAATTCATAGTTGTAATTTTAACTTGGAAAGAACACAGAAATATTCAGGAAAGGTCAAAAAAGCAATATTATCATCTGCTCTTGGGTTAATCATTATTCAAGTCTCAAATTCGCAGTCAACATTTCACTGACTTTAACGAATGTATATATTATATACTTATATAGCTATAGAATTCAATTTCATTTTGGTGCTTATAAAATGTCAGTTTCTTTCTTTATGAAAATTCAGTTTTGAAAGGTCTCACAGTTATCTTGATGAGAATGTGAGTTTTACTTTTAAAATATATATATATTTTTTAATAGTCCCTATGCAATGGCAGTTATTCTTACTGTTTTCTGACCAGTTAATAATTAACTTAATTAAGCTAATAATTAAACTTCATGTTTTATTATTCATGCTATGAAATACAGTGATGCCATAAACTACATCATGTAAATTATGTATCCATACCCCCTTTTAAAGTTAATGTTTTATTCTCCCATCCATCATAGTTTATTACATCACATTAGTGCTATTTTAAATATGTATCATCATGCTTTTCTGTTGTAGTCTTGTACATTTGTTGAAAAAATTGGTTATGAAAGGAATAAGATGCATTGGTGCAATAATATTAACTGCTATTTCCTGTCAAGCATTTTTTGTTTTCTTTGGAAGGAAAATAAATGAAGTGTTACTTGTCATTCATATTTTGTATCATTACAGTCTGACAATACACTCAGTTTACCACATGAGAATGTCAAAGGTACTTAAAACATTAAAATAAATTTAGCAATAAACTTAAGGCACACATTACAATCTCACCTATTGAAATAAACTATAACTAATCATTTTTTCACATTTCTGGCTAACATATTCTAGAACTGTAATCAAATTTTAGAATTTCCAAAAAGGTCTATGAGACCATATTTCCTATAATGTCATATCTTTGAAAACCACCTATTTGTCTTTAAGAAACATTAGGCACAGGGATTCACAAAGAGTTTGGATTCTATGTATGTGAACTCTACTAAAGCACTTCTAACTAATGATTCTTATTGTATTCACATTACTGTATATTTTTTATGTAGCTATGTCAAAGAAAAATACACTTCTAAAAACCTGTCATCATTTTTCTTTGCAATTTTCTTCATTTTTGACTACTGAACTTAAGACCCAGAAGAGCCTAGGAGTCCTATTTCATTTTTTAAGTAAGGATATTTAAGTTTTGAAAAAACAATTTTTGTCAATACAGAAAAAAAAATGTTTTTGTTTTTGTTTTTGTTTTAATATCACTATTATCATTGTGTTCCTATTTGATCAAGTAATTACTAAACTAAAAAGTTTTTCTTCTGCACTTGGCAAGGCTGTAAATTGCTTTTCTTTCAGCATTCTGTGATGCTACTTGATTTTGTTACATTAAAAAAAATATATATATGACCATCTTTGGAAGATTAAGCCTGAATGAAGCTATTGTCTAGGTCTCACAATTATCTTATTATGCTTTTGTAATTATTAATATTACACATCTATAATTGGGAAAACTAAAAAAAATCCAATGTGCTACAGGACAACATCCAGATCTCCGAGTCTGTACTTTATCACCTGAAGCCATGTTGCTTTCAGCATCAAGTGTCTACTTAGTTGTAGCTGAGCTTCATGGTTCCAGTTAATGGTCTAAGCCCAGATTACTGAGAAAGGCTACTAGCTTTCCCATAGAGAGTAGCTTTAAATGGAAGCATATGTGAGTGGGCTACTGATTTCTTTTTTCTTTGTTCTTTTTTTTCTCCCTTCTTGATTTTCCTTGGAAGAGAGTCTGCTTGCAGTCATTCAAGAATGATTTTGTTTGTTTGTTTGTTTTGTTTTGTTTTTTAAAATATAATATTTCCTGCACAATTCTTTGTCTGTATGCACAACTGCTTTTTGGAGGTGGTGAGGGATTTTATATTGACATATGGGTCTCCATTCTGTTAGCTTTGACTATTTTAAATAATTTTATACTCTCGTCATCTTTGGTATATGCACTCTCCTAAACAGTCAAAGAAATAAATGTCTCTGAGACTGTCAAAATTACATAATGATGCAACTATATGTCTGAAGAAGCATATTTTTTCCTGGCACCATATGTAAGAAATTTCAGTAACAGCTGCTGACACAGGCAATTATTCTCAAAGTGATTTTTTCTCTCTGCTTTCTAAGCTGTTTTATTTCATTTCTCTGAAAACAAGAAATTGTATAGTCACAGCATTTTTTACTAATGTGATACAGAAAGGTATTTAAAAATGTATTTCACATAACCGGGCTATCATCCTAGGATGTCTTTGCCATATATTCTCTGTATCTTCCTTACTCTTCCATTTCATAAATATGTTATTTAGGAGTGTAAATCTCTCTTTAACCTGTGTCTCATGAGATGCTGATTTAATTACAGCTTAAACACGGAGACAAACACGTATCTCCTTCTCTTTTTTGTAACATGTTTTCTGCTACATGTTGCAGTTTATCACACTCCTGCCTGCTTAAAATACAAAAGTGTCATAGAGGTCTTTATGTTCTGTGGCATCTTTTATTGGATTTGCTCTAAGAATCAATTTAATATAATTTTAAAGGTTTACATTTTCTTCTGTTCTCAGCTCTACAGACAAAAATGATTTTGGAAATGAGGATATTATGCATTGGCTTCTCCTAAATTCTTGGGCTTCAGAAACAATTTCCTTAAGAACCAGATTCCTATCCACTGCAGAAAATGTAAAAAGATTTATTTCACTTCAGGATGTTGGAAGCATCAGAAGAGCAATCTGAGAAATTGCACCCAAGAACAGTTGTAGGGCATGTTCCCATGCCACAGTGCTAGTCCTTCTGTGGTGTATATGACGTAAGACTCATCTCAGAGTAGTGCTGGCAGGGCCACACCTACACTGGCACAGGGAGGGCAAGTTGAACAGGGATGACTGAGGAGACTTTATACTCTTATTTCTAACATTAGCTCTTGCAGTGTGAGCTAAGGACACTGGAGGTCTAATTAAGCCCTTATGATAGCCCTTATGATTCTATATATAGAATATGTGTGTGCTGTGAGATGACAAATTTCTTAGAGAATTTATTCAATTTTTTCTTCCACCTTTGACAGGAAAGAAACTTACCAAAAAAAAAAAAAAAAAAAAAAAAAACACCTGACCCAAGTCTGAAAAACTTGGTTCCTGTTCACTGCAGTCAGCTTTAGATCAGGAACAAAGTGACCTCAATCTTTTCTCTGTGATGGTTAAGAGACCACTCATTTCAGTGTCTGACTTCCTCCAGCCCTCCCTTCCTACCCTGCCAGCCTTTCTGCCTCCCCTGCCTACCTCCTGTTCCTTTCCAAGATATGAACAATTTCAGGTTTTTTTTTGTTTGCTTGTTTGTTTTTCTTAGTGATCTACCTCTCCCAAATTGTAGTCTAAGCACACTCTTCCTTACTTATTTTGCAATATTAGAAAAAAAGCAAAATTTTAGAAACCAGAATTGAAAAACCACATCTTTTTGTATCTTCAACACTCTTTCTCCTCTCTTTGAAACATCAGTTCTTTTTAAATGTAAGATTTTCAGTCATGGGCTTTCTTCTTTCATGTTTATACACAGTGACTTAAGCAGAGAGACATTCATTTTGACACTACTAGAATAAAAATAATATATTACAATTCTAAGACTTGGACTATAAGGAAAATGTGAAATTTCATATTTTTTTTTCTCAGTATACAGACATTTATGAGAGGAGAGATAAAACTGATGGACAGAGAGAGAGAAAAAATTCTAAACTCTGTACAGTTCTAAAAATGAATTCTCCACAGCATCTGCTGTGGATAGTCTAACTGTGACCTATTAAATAGACCATAAAGGCCAGACTGCTTAGTAAATAGCAACCCTATTCAAGTTGTTTCAATTGTCTAGACACTGAAAGCATCCAAAACCTAGTTCAGTCTCTTGGAAATGTTACTGTTTGTTTCAATGCTTATCCATATGTCCCATTAAACTTCCTTCCTAGGGAGCTGGCCAGATTGTTTGCATTCAGAGTAACAGCACTACCTCTCAGGACCTAAAAAAGTATCAGTTCTATATTAGTTCTGCCTACGATAATAGTTCTTGTTTCTCCATAGCTCCATTTTTACAAGTGATTTATTTTGGATGTGGCATTGACTGAAGTTCTTGGGTTTTTACCTACTGCTTCTTCCTGACCAGCATCTTTGTGCTTGTGCTACCAGCATTTTTGAAATCATATGAAAGATTTGATTGAAAAGTTGTGTCATTCTGCATTTATTTTTCTGTTCATCATATTACATGACAGATCAGGCTTACATTCAAGATGTTTTTGCTGTTGATGCAAAGTAGATTTTATAGTAATAATAATAATAATAATAATAATAATAATAATAATAAGTGAGAAGAAAATAAAAAAGACTAGCTCTTTAGGAATACAGTGAAAATGTTGAATAATAGTCAAGATGAAGAGAAAATGGCAAACACATTTTTAAGACTTAATAGACAATATGAATTACTTCAAATTGAGAAAAGAATTCTGGCTTGGGCAAGCTGTAGGTAATGATGTATTTTATAGTATTTTCTCAGCTCATGGTGTCCCCAACATTTGATTCAAGCATTTATTTTGCATTGCAGTGTTATTCTGGTCTTCTTTTTTAAAGCCAGCTATCCAGTAATTTTTTATATTATGGATTTTTTTTTCCTGCCTTTTAATATTCAGAATAATAGTAGAATACTTGGCATGATACATCAAAATAATGTTCTTGCCTAGTCTCCAAAAGTGATGTTTAACCAAGCAGTTACAAAGCTGCCTACCATTTTACCTTTGTGCTGGTTCTGTTTCCTCTGTTTTTCTTTAACTGTGCAGAAAATCATGCAGGACATGTCTAATTGAGTACACTTTTTGAAGATGACAGTATAGAATAGCAAATATAAAACAAATTGATTTTTTAAGCTTTGAGCATATCACTGAAGATCAATAGGAAAACTAGTAAAATACCTTTAAAAACTAAACAGCAGTAAAAATTAAAACCAAGTTTTGTTGTTTTATTATTATTTTAATATTAATATTATTAATATTTTTATTTAATCTACAAGACTAGCTATACAGGAAAACTACATCAGGAATTTATCTTGGAGGAACCTGTATGTTAGAAAAAGTGGTCCATCTGATTAACATTTCAGTAAATTTCAGCAGAATTCTGCTTTGTCAACAAAATAAACCCAGCTCTCCCATTTGTCCAGTGCAGCCTTCAATCACAAAGAAATTATGAGCTGCCAATGAACTGATATGGGAAACAGAACTCTCTTACACGGCTTTTCACACAAAAACATAATTTAAATTCTGTTCTCTGGGGGGAGACCCATAAGTCCCAAAATGAAGCTGTTCTAGCTTGCTACAAAATTGAGAAAAACTACTCAAATAAGTAAAGTCTACCAAAACAAGTCTCTATTTTTTTATTTTATTTATTTATTTATTCAGTCTTGCTGCTCTGGAACTGATAACTTACAATGAATTTTAAAAGGAAGGCCAGCACCCTCAAATTCAAGAGCTTTCTGGGTCTAGGTTATAAATACTAACACCCAAGATAATCTCAACTATTTGTATCTGAAGTATAATCACAGTATCTGGCCTTTCCTCCAAACATACATCTTGTTTGAATTATTTTGCGTGATTATGATTATTTGAAACACATTCAAAAAACAGTAGTTTGTGGACTGAAGTCAGCCTAGCAGTTCAGTTTAGCTTGGTAGTCTTAAATTAGAAGTGATAGGAATAAGCAAATATTCTGTTTCTACTGAGCCTCTGTGTGGTTGCAACAGCTAATACTCATGTACTAATAGCAACTGTAGGTGCTGTTATATTTATGGTTTGGTTTGGTTGGGTTTGTTTGCTTTTAGTTTTTCATGTTAATTGTGAAAGAGTAATATCATTAACAATTATTGCAAAACATCTATAAGGAGTATATATATATATATATATATATATGTATATATATGTCTGTATAAAGCCAGGTAAGCTTTTTTTTCCGGTGAAAACATTTTCTCTTTGTAATAATACTGGATTACTGACATGTTAAAGCACTCTTGGGATAACACTGATGTTTATCAGCATTATCAGGATTATCGTATGTTATAATTGATGCTTCTTTTTACACTTAAAGATATATTTTTGAGTTCTTATGTAATGCTACCATGTTTCAGATGTTTTGACTATGTTAAGAGGAATGATTTTAACTATTTTGTTCATTTCTAGGTTCAAATGTAAATCAAACAGACAATTTCCATTTATTGGTCCATTTTGGGTACCATGCACTTCATTTCTGAGGCAATTTACATTTCGATATACTTATATGCATTTTTTTGATTAATAGGTGTATTATACTAATTTGTATTTTTGATGACAAATATTTAAAAATTAGCTACTTTGAAAATGTTTTAATATGATTTCATGCACACACAAAAAAAAGTCGATGTGGATCTATAAAGAAGCAACAAATTATTAAGGGATTAATATTCTGCTGTCAACACATCTTACAATAACATACTAAATACAATGTGTTTGTCACTATTGCTAATGCATACACATAAAAAGGAAAAAAAAAAAAAAAAAAAAAAAAAAAAAAAAAAAGGCTTCGTAGATTGAATCCTGTAGGACTTCTGCTATTAATCTATTGATCTTGATAGTAACAATATTCACTCATAAACTTCAACCAGAAGAAGGAGCAAGCAGGATATAATATGAGGGCTTCAAAATCATGTTCCCCAAAAGTATTGTGTCACATTAGTTTTTCACACAGTTCAGCAAAAACCTTTCCTTGGATATTTTCTTTGGTGTCCTACAATTTTTATTTAGTTAAGATCTGTGCATTTCAGTGATGCATTTTTCATTTTTCAGTAATTTTCAAATATTTTTCAGCAATTGGAAATTGAAATATTTATGAGTTATTTTTCTCTTCAAAAAGTAAAACAAAAGAGAGAAAAAATATACAGAAGTTTCAGTATTATGGAGTAGCAGTTTCTAATCCATAATTAGGGTGGAAGGTTTCCCATAACATGCACTGTTAAAAAATAAAACTAATTAAATTGCTCAGAAATATTTTTTTTTTTCCCTAAATTTTCTATTATGTTCTCTCTTTCTCTCCTCACAGTACTTTTTTTTTTTGTAGCCTTTATAACTATGGTATCCCAAAATATCATCTGGCATTTGCATTAGTATTTTATATTTATTTTTATATTTATTTTCTTTGTAATAGCTCCAAAACTGGTTTGCTTAGAATATAAATATTTCTATTAGAATATAAAATATAAATATTTCTATTGTTTCCATGGCCACTATAAAAATAAACCTTTGGAAAATTTTGGAAATACATGGAAGTTGTACAAATATTTACAATGGTTTCCATAATGTTAACAAATACCCTTTCAAATACATTACAATGGTTGTAAAAAATGTGGGTAAAAAGAAAATAAATTTGAGAGAAAAATCAAGAAGAATAAATATTACTCCAAAACTGAACTTTAAACAGTATACACTAAAACAGATGTATTTTATGTTGTCTGGGAATATGCAGAAACTCATTAGACATTTTGTGTATATTTGTATGAAATTTTTAGAAGATTTCAGAAAATCAGCAGACATATCTGGGAAGCCCCATTCTTAAGAATTGGTTGATGGTCTTCAGTTTTAACATAAATCTACTGGTACATTGTCTACTTCTTTATGTGTAGTATCACAGTTAGTCAGATTGCTTAGCACCTAAAGCTGATCATGAAAGGCTCATTGAGGGTCATGGGAGCAGTCATCAGTGAGAAACTGTCATGACCTATGGGTGTAAAACCACCCAGAGCAATCATCTGGAGAGTACTTCTCCATCCCAGAAAGTACTTTCAGGCTGAAGGGTGTATGGCACTATGGGATAGGGGTGGGGGAAGGGAAGCATCTTTGGATTAATATATTAACATATATATATAGTTAAATAGTATTTTGAAGGGATTGTGGAGATGTGTGAAATTTTCTAGGGGATGAATAGGGGAAGGACAAACATGGGAAATATATCAAGGTGTATGGAGAACAAGTGTGGGAAAATAGAGGGAATAGAGGATATAAGGAAAAAGATTAGATGGAAAATGAGATAAAAGATTGTCCAATGTAAACAGGTTGATAATGAGTACTCTTGTCTGAGCCCTGTAGTCTGCCTCATCTTCTCATCATTTCTATCTTCCATGTGGTTGTGTTCTCTACTTTATGCAGGCTGGCAAGCAGGATAAGATGTCTGAGCACCAGCAGAAGGAGGGGCTGCAAACCTTGTATGCCCAGGTGCCAGCAGCTGGGAAGAGTGAGGCACCTAGGACCAGCTTCTGGGCTGGAGGCTCCCATATGCATATATGGGATACTCCCATAGGCTGTATGCCTATATACATAGCTATTCCACAAGTGGATTTCAGGGTTGATCAGCTGTTGCAGAGGAACTGCATCAGGCCAGCACTGTTTTCATGTTTCTGCCAATGTCGTGTGTCTGTATGGGTGTCTTAAATGTGTCACCAGACAGAAAATAGAATCACAGAATCATGGAGGTTGGAAAAGACCTCCAAGATCATCTGGTCCAACCAACCTTTTATTACCAATGTCAGCCACTAAACCATGCCCCTAAGCATCAAGTCCAAGCTTTCCTTAAACACCCCCAGGGACGGTGATACCCCTACCTCACTTGGCAACCCATTCCAATGTCTGACTACTCCTTCTGTAAAAAAAAAAAAAAAAAAAAAAAAAAAAAAAAAAAAATCTCCTATTTCTAAACAGAACCTCCCCTGGCACAACTTGAGGCCATTCCCTCTAGTCCTATCACTAGTTATCTGTGAGAAGAGGCTGACCCCCAGCTCCCCACAACTTCCTTTCAGGTAGCTGTAGAGAGCACTAAGGTCTGCCCTGAGCCTCCTCTTCTCCAGACTAAACAACCCCACTTCCCTCAACTTGTGTTCCAGGCCCTTCACAAGCTTTGTTGCCCTTCTCTGGACATGCTCCAGGGTCTCAGTGTCTTGTAGTGAGGGGACCAAAACTGAACACAGCACTTGAGGTGCAGCCTCATCTGAGAAGAGTACAAGGGGATGATCACCTTCCCGCTCCTGCTGGCTACACTGTTCCTTATACAAGCCATGATTCTGTTGGCCTTCTTGGCCACCAGGGCACACTGCCAGCTCATGTTCAGGCGAGTATCAGTGAGCACCCCCAGATCCTTTTCCTCTGCACAGCTTTCAAGCCACTCTCCCCCAAGCCTGTATTGTTGCATGGGGTTGTTGTGGCCAAAGTGCAGGACCCGGCGCTTAGTCATGTTGAACCTCATCCCTTTGGCCTCTTCCCATCAACCCATCCTGTCCAGGTCCCTCTGCAGGGCCTTCTTACCCTCCATCAGATGGACACTTCCCCCCAACTTGGTGTCATCTGCAAATTTATTGAGGGTGCACTCAGTTCCCTCATCCTAACCATCAATAAAGATACTAAAGAGGATGGGCCCCAGCACCAAATCCTGGGGAACACAACTGGTGATTGGTCACCAGCTGGATTTCACTCTGTTCACCACTACTTTCCCGGCCCAGCTATCCACCTAGTTTTTAACCCAGCAAACAGTGTGTGTGCAATGTGTGCACTTATGCTCACCTTTTGTGCACACATACTCATCCTGATTTGCTGGCTGAAACCTGCACCATGGTGCTGCAGCAGCCTGTCTTCTGCCAAGATAACCGGTTTAGCTGCCTCTAGCAAAGACATCAAGAATGCAAGCGGAAGCCATGTTTTTGAACAATCAGCAAAAAAATTAGCTATTTAACCCAAATTGTATGAATATTAAAATACTTGTAAATAGATAGGAATTCCTCTATGAAAAATGGGACAAAATATTTAATTGATACAGGAATTTCCAGGTTCTCATTGTTCTTTCCCAGTTTGAAGAAAAAAGTTGTGATTGAAATAGATTGCAGAAATAAAACTATAAAACTGCAACAGTGACACATAAATGACATTAAGGGTTAAATTTTCAATTCAGGAGTAGTTTATATAATCAGTCAATTCTCTACAAATTATATAAAATGATGGCAGTGTTTTGAGCCACAGAGAATTTATCACAGAACCACAGAATTTCTGGGTTGGAAGAGACCTCAAGATCATCGAGTCCAACCTCTGACCTAACACTAACAGTCCCCACTAAACCATATCCCTAAGCTCTACATCTAAACGTCTTTTAAAGACCTCCAGGGATGGTGACTCCACCACTTCCCTGGGCAGCGCGTTCCAATGTCTAACAACCCTTTCGGTAAAGAAGTTCTTCCTAAGATCCAACCTAAAACTCCCCTGGCGCAACTTAAGCCCATTCCCCCTCGTCCTGTCACCAGGCACGTGGGAGAACAGACCAACCCCCACCTCGCTACAGCCTCCCTTGAGGTACCTGTAGAGAGCGATAAGGTCACCCCTGAGCCTCCTTTTCTCCAGGCTGAACAATCCCAGCTCCCTCAGCTGCTCCTCGTAGGACTTGTTCTCCAGGCCCCTCACCAGCTTCGTTGCCCTTCTCTGGACTCGCTCAAGCACCTCGATGTCCTTCTTGTAGTGAGGGGCCCAAAACTGAACACAGAATTTGAGGTGCGGCCTCACCAGAGCCGTGTACAGGGGGACAATCACCTCCCTAGCCCTGCTGGTCACACTGCTTCTTATACAGGCCAGGATGCTGTTGGCCTTCATGGCCACCTGAGCACACTGCTGGCTCATATTCAGCCGACTATCAACCATCACTCCCAGGTCCTTCTCTGCCTGGCAGCTCTCCAACCACTCATCTCCCAGCCTGTAGCTCTGCTTGGGGTTATTGAGCCCCAGGTGGAGGACCCGGCACTTGGCCTTGTTGAACTTGATGCAGTTGACCTCAGCCCATCGGTGCAGCCTATCCAGATCCTCCTGCAGAGTCTTCCTACCCTCGAGCAGATCGACACACGCACCTAACTTGGTGTCATCTGCAAACTTACCGAGGGTGCACTCAATGCCCTCGTCCAGATCATCGATGAAGATATTAAAGAGGACCGGCCCCAGCACCGAGCCCTGGGGAACGCCACTAGTGACCGGCCTCCAACTGGATTTGACTCCATTTACAACGACTCTTTGGGCCCAGCCATCCAGCCAGCTCTTAACCCAACGAAGTGTGCGCCAGTCCAAGCCATGAGCAGCCAGTTTCCTGAGGAGTATATCTATTCCTGTATTTAGCGAGTGGAGAGTTTGGGAGTGAAGTTAAGTCACGAAGAACAGCAAATGATTAAGCTGGCAGCACAAGGCCAGCTGGAAACTGTGTCCTACTACAGAAGGAAGTATCCAGACAACCCAATGTAGAGATTCTGTGTTTATGACAAAGGAAGTTGACTTCTCTGTGAGACCACCAAGAAACACAAAGAGTGATCTCACTACTACCTGTCCCTCATACATATCTGTGCTGAACTATACCAAGACACTAATACATAAAGGTTGGGCCAGGGTCCAAGTGAAAAAGAAGAGCCAGCGGATTCAATTATCAGAAACTTATTTAGACTTTTTCTATTTATCTTTCCCATTTGAGACATGAATTAAAATCTGCAAAGCAAAACTTATTTATCAAACTAAAATAACTTATGTATGCCACATACAGCTCGAATTAGGTAAAATTATTCAAAACTGTCTCAGCAGAAATGCTTTCATAAATTCATATTGCCACTGTTTACGTGGCTTTGGAATTTCACATCTGGATGATTAACGTTTCTGAGGATGAGAGGTAGCAGAAAGTTTGAAAATGAAAACAAGAAATGAAAATATATAGTTATGGTGTCTGGCACCTGTCTGTGACTTATTCTCATACCTCTCTATTCATTGGTGTAGCTGAAGACTGTAGCCTTTTTATTTTTCACCTTAGAGTTATTTAACTTGGTGGGTGATAATATTATGAGACAAAATAAGATAGTTTCATGAATTTGAAACTCAAGGCAGTGCTGACTTCTCAAATGTATCACATTCTGACTGGGGCCTGCCACTGACAATGGAAAAATGTTTTCTGAGGACAGTAAAGGTGCACAGCTGTTTTTGTTTGTTTGTTTGCTACTTGCTTGTTTGTTTTTCTAAATGATATCAAGAAGATCATGAAAACAAATATAAATTTATCTGGGGATGCTGCAGAAAGAAATTACTCATTCTTTAGTAGTGTCAAATCACTTGTGATTTGAGAGTCTTGCAATAAAATTAATGCCCCTCTGGTTGTCCTAGCCACTTCAATAAATGAGTAATGAAGGAATACATCTATTGCATTTACCTAAAATAACTTTTTCTTCTCTGTGAATTTGTTTATTTTTATACTTCATAGAATCATAGAAACGTAAAATCATAGAGTGGCTTGCGTTGGAATGGACCTCAGAGATCTAGTTCGTGTTCATCTTGTTCTAAACCCCCTGCCATAGGCAGGGATACCACCCACTAGATCAGGTTGCTCAGAGCCTCATCTAACCTTACAGTCTTACTTACAGTCTTGAAGACCACCAACAATGTTCAGATATATGTATCACATTTTCAGGAAGCATTCCAGGAAATCTGAAGGCAACAGATTTTCTCTTGGAGGAACTGGATAGATATGGGAAACATTTATGGAGAGAATTTCAAAGGAATCTTATTCATGTGCAAGTGTCATTCTTCTAATATCTGTAATAAATATTATTGGTTATCTATGCCCGTATCTATCTTTAATGAGTAACTGAAAATGGAACATGAGAGATCTCCATTTAGAAATGAACACACTTATCCAAGGTTAGCAAAAGATAAATATCTAATAATTCAGGAAGAAAAATACAAAACCTGTCATGGGATATACTTCATGTAGCTGCTTAGCAGGTGAACAGAAGAATCTAAATTAGCATTTGAGACTAAACTAAATGATATGTCTTCCCCTAGCTTCAGTTGAAAATTGTAGGCTGTACTTGTATTCATCAAGCAAAGAGAGGGAACAAGAGAGAAGCCATTCAGCATCTTTGTTTCCAATAAAGCTGTAGATTTTAGAAGTATAAAAGAAGGTGGATTGCATTCACAAAAGGAATGATTTTGTTGTACAAATATTCTACTATTTGATGACCTTCTGAGTCATCAGGATGGAGTAACACACAGTTGTTCCTGACAGCAGAACATTCCATAGGCACAGGTGCTAGTTCATGTACCAAATGGTAGGCATCTTTTTAAGATCCTCTGGCTTCAGTGACTAAACATTACTATTATTATTATTATTATTATTTTCCATTTCATACCCGTTCGCTCTCCTACCATGTTTTTTTGTTTTGTTTTGTTTTGTTTTAGTTTAGAAACAGTATTTTGCTTGGTGGATGTACTCCCCTTGCCAATTTTTGAAAGGTGTATGGACATGGTTCTGGGCAAGTGGTTATAGGTATTTCTGCTTGAGCAGTGGGATTGGAGCAGATGACTTTCAGCGGTTCCTTCCAACCTCAACCGTTCTGTGATTCTATGGTACTACAAAAGGAACAAATGGGAAGAATAATTAAACCCCATGAACTCATCATTTTCCACGGAAATTATAGTAATACATTTCTATTTTTCTGGCAAATGTTTCTAAGTAAGCTTTTAAATTTACTTGCCTTTGTGATCACACAATTTCCAAAAAAAAAGGCAAGTGCCAAATCTCCTGAATTGTGAGGAGGTAGTCTACCTAGAGGAGTTTAATGCTAAGGTGATATTTTCTTCCTGAGGTTGGTGGAAAGCTAAAGGGATACTCACACATCTCTTCATAATTCTATCTCCTTTCGGAATATAAATTGATCTATTGTAGAGAAAACATTCAGTATCATTCTGACATACTGTTGTGGTATAACCCAGCAGGCAGCTAAGCACAACACAAGCATTTATTCTTTCCTTTCCTAACCTGAGTGGAATGAGGTGGAAATGAAAGGGAAAATAATAATAAGAGTAATAATTATACATATGTGCATATATAAATAAAGTAACGCACAATGCAATTGCTCACCACCTGCTGATCTACACCCAGCCAATCCCCAGGCAGTGGTCCCCTCACAGCCAACCCTTCCAGTTTTTATTGTTCTACATGACACCATATAGTAAGGAATATCCCTTTGACCAGTTTGGGTCAGCTGTCCTGACCCTGTTCCCTCTCAGCTTCCTGTGTATCCCCAGCCTCCTCACTGACAGGGCAGTATGAGAAGCTGAAAACTCCTTGGCTTATTGCAAGTAATGCTCTGGAACAACTAAACGATCAGCTTGTTATCATCATTATTTTTCTCCTAAATCCAAAATATGGCACATGCCAGTCACTATGAAGAAAATTAACTCTGTTCCAGCCAAAACCAGAACATATGCCTCTGTTTTAGCACTTTTTGACTCACTCACCCCAAATTTCTTCACTAATGATCCCAGAAAGCCTCACTGAAATGAGTAGCTAACTTAGCACTAGATTTATAAATAATATTAAATTAATAAATGTACTATTAAATTCAGACTAGTGGTGATCTATATTGTATTAACCAGATATACTCTGTGCATTACAATGTCTTTTTGATAAATCCCAAACTTTTTAACTAACTCTAATGTTTTACATCCTATTACCTGAAGGAATTCACATACCATATATTTTCATAGCTGTTTTTAAAATGATTTATCTACAGTCTATAACATGTAGGTATAGAATTATTAGATTTAAAAAATAATATATATGATAATTTTCTTAAGTTCTCTTAAGTTCACATATTTTCTCTCATCAGTTTTACATTTTCTGAATCCTTACTATTCCTGTAAGACTGATATATGCATAGATTCCCATAGTATAGAAGTATATATCTAAATATCCCTGAATTGTAAGAGTATGGGCATTTTCTTTTAATTTTATCTGAAAGAAAGCTTTAATTTTAAACAAAATATTTGGGGAAGGGGGGGGGGGGGGAGAGGATTGGATTATTTTGTACAATTTTTCCTTCATTGTAATTATCAGAAAAAGTTCTTAATATTGCCATAACTTTGGTCAAGCATATTGTATTAAGAAAATGAGGTTTTATTAACATGTGGAAATCAATGTCAAGTTGATTACAATTCCATAAAAGGCATCAGTTTCACTTAGACTTTAAAACAGACAGAGACAGTATAGAAAAGTCAATAACATAAACGTTTATATGCATGTTGTTTTTTTTTTTTTCTACCTTACTCACAAAATAATCTTTAAGATATTTTAAGAATGAGAAAGTTCAACTCCCTTTCTAAAGCCTATTTTTTATTTTTTATTTTTTTTTAATCCACTACATCAATGAAAGGCTTTTCAGATCATTCAGTAGCTCTTCCTAATACAAAGGAAAGTTTATTCTAACACAGACTTTGCACTTTCACATTCTCATTTGATGGGGTTGGAGAGAAAGATAATTGGGATGACAGAAAGTACCAATCATGACGAGGACAAAATGTGAAAGTTTTGTTTTCTGAGGATGGAAGCAGGAACTAAAGCAGATCAATATTTCCTGATATGACTAATTTTAAACATATTAAAACAAGCATCTTGCAGAGAGAGCATTGTTATTCAAACAGTCCTGGAGGCTTGTGTCCAGTGGCTTATTTCATAATATCATGCGTATAATGAGGTGACCCTTGAGCAAAGAAATCAGAGCTTATATAATTCAATTGAGGTCAAAAACAGTTCTTAAACTGGGTCGGCCCCCAGGCATGTGGAATTGGGAGATACTTTCTAAGGCACAGAGGAAAATTTCAGCTTTCCTTTGCCTGTCTCTCTCCACTTTTCTTCTCTCTTTGTCTGTTCCTGAACCACTACCCCAGCACTTACAGATCTCTTGACTCTGGAAGGTTTATGAAAAAGGCAATTTGTGATTTCAGCTAACAGAATCAGGGAGAGTGAGAGCCAGCCATCCCAAAGCTTTTGGAAAAAAAAAAAAAAAAAAAAAAAAAAAAAAAAAAAAAAAAAAGTTAATCTTAAAATTGTGTAAGAGGTTTGAAAAGTGCTACCTTGCACAATGTTTCAGAAGTCATAGACTATCGAGGGCATCAGACTCTGCCACCGAGGGGACCTCACTGAGCGGTAGCATTTCTGGCTGCAGTACAGTACCATGTCCTACCTCCTTCACCATGTGGCCCAAGGCTTCAGTCATGTTTCTGAACAACCCCACATGTATCTAAAGGTGTTAAAATTGTTTGTGAGAAACTTCTAAGGCTCACAAAAAGCTTTTGGATCCACTGGCCAGAACACAAGATTTAGCTTATTAATAATGACTTTTTGTTTTTCTCTTGAATTAATTATTTTCTTTCCAGTTTTCAGACATCAGAATAACTCTAAGAGAAGTCATGAAAATGGTTTGAATTGTGTCTACAAAAGCGTGTAGTACCTAATAAATAGAGTTAACAAAATTTTTTCCCTCAAAAAGGGATGGACCATTTACAGAAAGTGGGTATTGACATCAGTGGCCAAGTTTACAAAATGAAATTTAAAATATTGTGAAACAAACTAACAAACAAACACATTTCCAACACTTTTTTTTTTTTTTTTAATGCAAATTTTAGGAGGAGTTCAAAATAAGGTAAGGTTCTCAACACCGTTTGTATATGAAGGGAAACTTATAAGACATAAAGATTTAATTATTTTTTATTATTATTATTTATTTTAATCTTGTTTGCTCTGTTCTCTTCATATTGTGCACCCTGGTAAATAGGGTAATACTGTAATTTAACTCAGTATAAGAACATAACCTCTATTAAAGCAAGGCTTGAAATTTTTCTAATAATTATATTGAAAAGGTAAAAAATTAATTTTCTACTATGATGTACATTGAGACAAGGTATCTTCTCTGTCCTCCTGTTGAAGGTTAGGCATGGTTAAGCACCAGAGTGGACAATGAACTGAGTCCCATTTTACCTGTTTCTGTAAGTAAGAGGGATGAAGATGGATGCTGCTCTGGGTCAGCATACTGTAGAGGTTCAGAGCAGAGCTGTTTGTTGAGGCTGAAGGGGAGACTGATAATTGTCTGTTTATACCAATATCGAGTCCAAGAAAAAAGAGCAGTTTCAAAAGAGTAACCCATGTGTCCCAATTTAGACATCTACTTTATAAAGGAATTATGCATTAAGTATCTAATTTTTTAGGCAATTCATTCAAATGTAAAGTATTTTAAGAGTTAATATTTAGAAAAACTATTTTTCTGTGTGTTCACTTCTGTTGTTTTTTTCTGTTGTTGAAATATGTAAATTTAACATAACATCTTGGGTTTTCACTGCTTGAAAATGTATTCAATGAAATAGGTAAATGAAAAACTTCACTTCTATGTAGAAATGGGTTCTAGTGCCCTTTACACTTCTGAACTTTTGTAACTAGCTCATCAGCCCTTCTTATTACCCCGTTAAAAAAAAAAAAAAAAAAAAAAAAAAAAAAAAAAAAGCCAACAACTGAAAGTATCATGTGAACCAACCAGACTGATTGAGAATAGTTAAAATCTGTCATTAGACATGATGGAAAAACATTTCTTTCTGAATATTAAGATTCTTAGTTTCTGACTCTTCCTATCCCACAGGATCTTGATTGTTACAACAGGAATCTGTAAAGATGGTTTGCATTGTTAGGCTCTTTTAAATTGAATGGTCCTACAAAAATGTATCAAATAAAACAGAATTAGAGATAATATACATCTATGTGTGTATGGAAAAAATATTATTAATATTGTAGCATTTGAATTTAACTGAATTCAGATGAAATAGAGCTGTAAATATAGCCACATTTGGTAATGTGTTACAGCTATAACTAGTTAATGGTTATTGTTGGAACAAAGCTTATTAGTGATGTGTTGCTAGCAATTGCTAGAATTCTGTAATGATGCTCTTCATTATCTGTCTGTATCAATAATGAAATAAGATTCATTCAAATTAATTGCTCTTTCTTCTCTTCCTAGACTCAAAAATTAGCGACTTGTTTGAGTCTCCAGTGTATTAACTGTGATAAAATATTGAAATTGATTGTGACTGTGAGACTTATAGCAGTTTTGTCACCTTCACCTTTATATATATACATATATAGCAGTTATATTGCCTTTTAATTTGCTGTTATGTTATAACCTGTTATAACAAAGCTATGCACAAAATTGAATAAAACAGTAGGAATTTTCTTCCTTTTTCTTTCCTAGTGTAATCATCCATTATACTTTCAAGTTGTGCATATGTAGTTACACTTCTCTGTTGGATTAACTGATATCACATTGGACTAAGTGCAGGAACATACATATATATGTATTAATATAAATATATATAAATATATATTTTTATATATATATTGAAATGTATTAAATATATATGGAATTGATATATATAAGGTGTAGAGTTTGGACCACACTGGAGACTGAAAGAAATTTGCATCTGTTCTTAATAGTGAATGTAAAAAAGCTTCCATTGAGTTATAAAATTTCCTTAATCTCATGATGTATTTTTTTTTTTTAATTATTTTTTGCTTGCAAGTATGATACAGTGCTTCCAGTAACAGACATGTGGAAAATTTTCTTAGCTCTAACACAGTAACATTTTTAACCCTCTGCAGTATGCATGTTTGCCAGAGGGTTCTGCTATGTGCTGCAGTTTCTGATAGCTGAGAGGCTCCGTATACACTGTATCCATTATGATCCAGATATAATCAGCAAACTCACTTTCTTGTTCCTTGTCTTAATTCCTGCCTGGGGACTGTTCAAATTTTTTCTCACACTTTTTCTGTGCTATGAAGACATTAACTTGTTTTCCTTTGTTCACGTTGTTTGTGTTGCTCTGAATTTATATCACTATTTTTGAGTTTTGTTTTATTCCAGTAGTCTTGGTTTCTGACACAGAGTACCAGATGAGTCAGACTGCCAGTGCAGTTAGTATCTAAAGCCTCAGTAAGAAAGTTCGTGTCGCCTAGGGGCATCCAGAGTGTTTGATTCCTTTGATGATACTTTGGGCTTTTTACAGAAAATTGTTAGGAAACTTAGCTGAAAAAGTATCCACCCAAAACATTTCAGTATCTTATACTAACAGCTTACTACATAATTACCTTAAAAGTCCACTCAGTTTGTTCTTCTGTCTGCAGTATGCAGATAGAATAATAAAATAATAGGATCATAGGATCATAGAATGGTTTGGGTTGGAAGGGACCTTAAATATTATCTAATTCTAAACCCTTGCCATGGACAGAGAAACTTTCCACTAGACCACATAACTCAAAGCTCCATTCAACCTGGCCTTAAATGCTTCAAGGATGGGGCATCCACAAGTTCTCTTGGGCAACCTGTTCCAGTGTCTCACCACCATCAGTGTAAAGAATTTATTCCTTATATCTAATGTATCACAGAATCACAGAATCATCTAGATTGGAAAAGACTTCTAGTCCAATCTAGTCCAACCTCTGACCTAACACTAACAAGTCCTCCACTAAACCATATCACCATGGGCACAACTTTAGCCCATTCCCCCTCGTCCTTTTGCCAGGCACGTGGGAGAATAAACCAACCCCACCTTGCTACAGCCTCCTTTAAGGTACCTGTAGAGTGCGATAAGGTCGCCCCTGGTGACACACATTTTTGGTCACTAAATAAAAACATCTTCACAGGATCACAAAATCAAAGAAAAGTTGAAGTTAGAAAGAACCTCTGGATGTCATCTGGTTCAATCCCAATGTTCATCAGAGCACCACTCTTCTTTGGCTTGTCCATAACTTGGGGGAGGAAATTATTGTCAATGTACTCCAGGAACCACCTGGACTGCTTCTAAACTGCTTTGTTGTTCTGTCACCAGATATCAGACCAGTTGAAGTCCTTCATGAAGATGTAGGCCTGAAAATGTGAGGCTGCTCCTATCTGTCTGTAGGTCAGGTGACCTGTAAGCAGATAACTGCTGTAATGCCACCCATACCTCCTGTCTTCTGTTTAATCCTGACCCATAAACTCAGTGCTCTCCAGATGCTCTCTCCCAGCCTGTCCTTCCTAAAGATCTTTATCTCTCCATTGCAATACTCCACTCATGTGGTGTCATCCCACCACATCTCTGTGATCCCAGAAAGACTGTAGCCCTGCAACTGCACACAGATTTCTAACTCACTATGTTTATGTCCAGTACTGTGGGCACTACTACACAGGCATGTTAGAGAGGCATCCTAGCATGCTGACTACCTAGCAAGGGTTTGGAGGATCCTCTTCAAACAATGATTTTAAACTATCTGAGACATCTGTAGAATACAAATTAGGCTTTTTGGATTCTTACAGACCCAGAAGTCTAACTTGTATCTGGTAAAGGATAACCTGTTGCAATGGAAACTTGAATGTGCCTCAGAAGGAATGCTGGCTCTGGCATTTCACATCACCATTACTGCAGAAAAGAATTCTTAGTAGACCAAACCAGAAACCAAAATTTTTGGCCATTTTCCTCTGAATATTGAAGGAAAGAAAAAAAAAAAAAGTAAACAAATAAAAATCCTTAGCTTGGTTCTTCAGAGAAATGGGATTACAGTTAAAATTTTCCCTGTTTGGTTGTTGGTTGCTTTTCCAAACTCCTTCTACAAATTTTAAAATAATGAGATAATATTTATTTGTGACAATATTTATAACAATATTTAAATGTGATAATTAGATAGTCAGTACCTCCCAGTATTTACTTTCTGTTATCCAATAGTGTACTCTCTTGACCCAAAGAGATGGATGGATTGTTTAGACCTTCCAAGGGAATATTCCAAGTCTTTCAAGAACACAGAAAAGAGACTATTACCAATATGAGAAAAAAAAAAAAAAAAAAAAAAAAAAAAAAAAAAAAAAAAAAAAAAAACTTAGGTGATTTTCTATGATGTTCTCAAGCCACAGATAAGTACTCCAAGGAGTAGCTTTGTGGAGATATAATATAATGTACAGTACTGGACATGAGTTAATTGAAATGTCAAATGATTTTGAATTGCATGGACAAGTAAGACTGGATATTGAAGCATTAGCAGGTTAAAAGCAGCAAAAGTGATCCATAATCAATGGATGCATTTTTTATTTTGCATAAAGCTTAAACTTTTTTGATTTATAGAGATGGTTTATTGAATGGTGCAGTAAATTACAGTTATAGCTGCATTATAAAGAAATAATTTTGTGACTGTTTTCCTTATATGTCTATGAATTAGTTAGATAGTTAAGGGTCATTCAGTTCCAGAATTTATATTTCTAATAATATTCTCCAATTTGTTAGTTACTTCTATCTTTCTTTTTATGTTTCTGTTTTCTCTATAAAATTGGACTGTAGAAGTTTTTTCATTTGTTTGTTTGTTTTTAAATGTATTTACTTATTCTCTGTTCTTAAGAATTTCTGTTACTTTGTCTTGAAAATAAACAGACATTAAGAAACAGGATATTAAGATACAGGATATTAAGAAACAGATATTAAGAAATCTAAAGACAATGAGAAAATTTAGCCATCTTTGATCTTGCCATTTTTGATGCAAACAAGACTGTTCTAAATCAGCAATCAGCTCATAGAGTCTGAGAGTGGAAATAAGAAAAGGAATGTTTTCTCAGTGCTCTCTGCAGCATCCTTTTTCAGCAGATCAGGGGTCAAACACATTTACAAAACAGTAGAAGAGAAATCTTGTATTGTCACAGCGTGTTCCTAGAGTGTTCAACTTTATACATGCACTTGCAGCCTTGCAGCCCACTTGGAATCTGAAAAACAAATAAACAAACAAAAAAATCCTTCCAAGTACTTTTGTCTTTGACAATAATTATAGTGGATAGTGAAATGTGGGGGGCAAGACAATGTTTCCTAGTCTCCAGTTGTCTGGCATATCAGAAGCAGAGGAAGTAACAAGTTTCAGGAAAGAGCCCAAATTAAAGAAGGTTGTACGTAAAGCAGAAGTAATGTTTTGGCCTTGTAGTATGGGGAACAGAGGCTAAGGTTAAACAAGTCAGCAGTCTGTAAGCTTAAAACACCCTTTATTCTGTAGCTGGAAGGTTAGTAAGACCTTAAAAGTTGCAAAGAGACCAATAAGACCAATAAAGTTGCAAAAAAGTTACCACTTCCATTTCAAAGCATGCTCAAGTCTGATGAGCAGGCATCTCATGGTGTGGTGTCTATGGCATGATCTGTTCACCCTTGTAAACTCCTGTAATGGTTTCTGTCAGCAGGTTGGTTATCTAGAATCACTGGTAAATACTTGTATATTTTATTGTGCATTTTGTCCTCAAATATACAGTAAGGACAGTAAAGTTAGAAGGAGTTTAATAAAATGGAGAGAGAATCCTTCAGTAATAGAATAAGGTTAACACATTCTAAATATTGTAGTTAGTGGCTGAGAAAGCAGTAAAATTATCATGAACCACTGCAGAATACATACAAATAAAATGTTTGATTTTCTATCTTTTACCTGGGATGAAAATTATTACTTAAAATGTAGCATGTACATTTACTTTTTTTTTTTTTTTTCATTTTAGACTTTTATTTCTATTTTTATTGCATTACAGAAACTCAACTTACTGTATGAAAGTGTCCATTTCTCTGACGGTGGGTGAAAATGACACTGGACTCTGCTACAATTCAAAGATGAAATATTTTGAAAAAGCTGAACTTAGCAAAAGCAAGGAAATCTCATGCCCTGAAGTAGAGGATTTTTTATTTCCATTTAGGGAGCCAGAGATTCTATGGTATAAGGTAAGCAACCCAAAAAGTTTTCACCTTCAACAAGCTATTATGCAATGTTCTGATTTTTTTTCATGATCAGAATATGATATGAAGCTTGGATTTTTTTAAAATCTGTTAAAAACAGACAACAGATCTGAGGATAGAAAAGAATGAACTAACTGATTGAGAGCAATTCAATTGCTTCCTTTGGTAAATTTTAGAGCTGGTGTTTTCTTAATATCCATTTATGGATATCACAAATAAAAGCTTTCTGCTAACAAATGAGCTAAAAAAGAAAAGTGCTACCAGTCCAGGTTGATTTAATATGTTAAGATAAAGCCACAAGAGCTGCATATACAGCAACTGCTTGTGACATATCAGACTGAAGATTGTATCTCTGGAAACTCAGACATAACTAGGAAAAATATGACTAGAATAACTGCACATACAATTATCTGAATGAATGGCTTAATTTTGCAGTATAAAATCCAGCAACAACAGTAACAACAAATCCCTTCTAAACAGTTTGTCTTGATATATTTTGGTTTTACTTGCTGCTATAGGTGATTTCATAGTTTTTATCAATAGCTTTATTTCAATAATCTGTACTGATTACTGTATCTTTACTTAAGGGTCAAATAGCAGGAAACAGTGCTGCCTGTGGGAATCTCATAACAATCTCTCTGAACAGCAGCTTGATTTCTGGGTTTCTTACCATTTACAGGAAGCACTTAATACCTCAGTAATATAGTGCATACAATTTTCACCCCCCAAGGAGTTCAATAAATCTGAAAATTAGATTCTGAGTATTGTACAAATATCTGTGTATAGAGGAACATCGTAGTATAACTATGTGCTGATATACATTCTAATTATTTTTTTTTAAGTCCAGTAGTTTACCTGATAACTTACACATTTTAATATAATACACGAGACTATGGTATCTATAAACATATACATATATATATGGTCTACAAGGATTCTGGCTGAAGTAACTGACTTAACATGTCTAAGATGAGAGGTATGTCATCAATTGCTTATATTCATCTCTTATTTTGTGTGTATAAAATACGTACCAGAAGATTTATCAAATTTAAAACCATGTCTGGCTTGTAAAAAACTTCTCAAAATATTAGCATTTAAGGAGTCATTGATAGCAGTTATCTGAACAAGCTCAAACAACCTCTAATATTTTAACATTAAAAACCAAGCCCATAATACATAGACAATGATTATGCTAGGAAAATCAAGTAAAATACATAATTACAGTACATTAAAATATAATGTTTTGTGAAAAACATTCATCCTTTTTTCTAATAACTTACAAATTTACTGCTCAGACATGCAAAGACCTAGGGGAAAACAAACAAACAAACAAACAAAAAACATACAACAACAACAACAAAAGTTATTTCAAATATCAAAGTTTCTCAGGTGAAAATAATCATTTCAAGGAGTCAAAAAAACATGCATGCAGAAAATGCCTCTATTAATGCACAAATGACAATATTTCGAAATATTTGAAATTCTGAATCTTTTTTTTCAGTTATGTAACTTACTTATTATATAATAATAAAAAGTTCAGAGAACTTTGATTCTAAGATATGTACAGAAAAAGCTATCTAACATCATTTCTCCTTATTCCCATCTTCTTCTGTTTCCCTTCTTTTTTCTCTGCAATTTTGTTTGAAATAAACAAACAAATTATCCCATGTAATGACTATCTACTTGTAATATAACAGTCATGTTATCAAAGACATGAGTGTAATGACAAGTAATTAAATGAAATAGAAATCCCTCAACAAACTATTGTCAAAACCAAACCGAACCAAACCAGTTAAAAAAAAAATAAAATAAAAAAATTAAAAAAAAATAAATTGTTAACATTGTTAACAGATAGCAAAGATTATAACAGTTTATAAAATTATATGGTCTTTTTTTCTTTTTAATCAACACTTAACTGAACTTGATTTTGAGATATTTAATGTACCTAAAGTTCAAACCTGTCCTTAGTTCTTGTCTAGTCTTCTTGGTTTTGTGTAGCATTGTCAACTGTGGTTCAATTTAAGTGTAAGAATATAGTCACTGAAGTGTTATGTTATCTTTAAACAGGAATGCAAGTCAAAGACATGGAGATCAAGTATTGTGTTTAAAAAGGACACTCTTGTCATTCGTGAAGTTAGAGAGGATGACATTGGAAATTACACTTGTGAGGTAAAATATGGAATCTTTGTTGTCAGAAGAACTACGGAATTAACAGTTACAGGTAATCACAGGCTCTTATTATCTATTATATGTAGGAAAAAATAATATTGTGATTATACAATCATTCTGTGATTATATGATTTGAGTTGTGAATATTCTAGTCATTATAACTACATAAACCATTCTTGCACAAAACCTTGCTGTGCCTAGGCATGAACGGTCAGTACATCATGGTTATCCTCAATGCTTCGCAATAATATGTATAATATTTTGATTAAGTCTGAGTTTTGGTCTACTGCAAAAGCTTCTGGATAGGTCATGTTTTTGAATTGGAAATGTGGTCAAGGAACAGATAACTTCAGCAAGCATGAATTTTTGAAAAAAAAAATAAATCATGTTTAATTTTTGATTGCTGTTGTTAAATGTCTTGGGGTATGAGAATAGTTATAACTATAATCCAATAGCAGTACGTCTGATTGCCTTGGAACATGAGATGAGCTGTAACTGTAAACCAATAGATCTGTGCAACAAGGTTATATATATATATATGTAAGGGTTAGCATTCAAACAGTGCATAAATGAAGGATGGTAGCATTCTTTCTCTATTATTCTCTGCTGCCCTATACTATAGGGCATAAATAAACTATAAATTCTGTAATTTATAGTTCAAGAACTTCTTGATCTCAATTATAGTGTGCAGTCATAACCAGTTAAACTATTTTCCATTAGTCTAATTTATTTTTTTTTAATCCATTTATTTTGGGCTTTAAAGATATTTTGAAGTATCAAGTTCCACAGAGTAATTACATAACATACATAAAATATAATTTAGCAACCAGCAATTGAAGAAGACAAATTTAATATAATCTGCATTTAAAGCTACCGTATCAATAAAAAATAAAAGTCTTCATAGATGAAAACAAAATATATGTTGTAATAGTAAGGTTCACAGCTGAAGAACAGTATGAAGAACAGTCCATTAGCTTTTCAGTTCTTGACCAGACCTCTAACATCTTTTCAACAAGATTTTAAAGAATATAGATGTATGTTAACCTAAAGCAGAGGTTTAACTTCTAGAATTATAGGATGACATTGGAAGACAGGAATACAACACCATCTATATAACACAGTGCAGTTAAACAATATATTGAATATACAGAAAAAGAAGGCAGAAGCACTATTTCGCTAGGAAAACTAGGGTGAACGAAATTGGTGTGGTTCACACCAATGTTTGTGTATATAAGCTCTTGTATATAAGCTCTCTCAAAATATCAAATAAAACAATAAGCAAATCTTAGAGAAGGAGTTTTGTGGGCTTTTGTTTCTTTCTTTCTTTTTAGTATCTAATATATAAATATTTTGCACGATGACAATTAGAAACCACACTTATGTTGTGCATTAGATTGATTTGAACAGTTTCCTTCTATGGTGAAAAGTTTGCTTTCTATTTTAATGCATCCCATTTACTCCACATTATCAGAAATTAAAATGAATTATGGTTTGTAATTTTCTTCTAGTAGAAGAAAATGGTTTCTACGGTTTGTGATTTTCTTTATTCTTCAGTCTGGAAATCATACTGTTTATGTTGTTTTGAGAGAATGCAAAATCAATTATATTTTTTTAAGTTCAATATAAAGGATATCTTTGTATTTTTTCTTTTGTTTGTAATTGATTTATTTAGTCCGTACAGACAGTCAGTTATTGTCTAATGATTAAGCTCACAATAAACATACCCTGATTGATTCTCATGCATATAAGGCAGAGATACAGTCCTCAATAATTTGGTTTATACCAGCAGGTTGTCAATTACCTTTTGCAATATATGATGTATAGACTCAAAGAGAGTTCACTCATTCTTCAGATGATCCCTTTTGTCCCCGTGGGTGGTGCTCCACTGTGAAATAGTATTTCAAGTAGACTCAGAGAGGGGAGAAAGAACAAAAGTGTTGCAACCAGATGCATATTGCTATTTGTAGCAAAGGTTTCAAAAATGTAATTCATCACTTGTGGTGTTGGTAGTTCAGTGTTTAACTAGACAGAGACAGAAAGAGGCTTGGTTGATTACGATGTTTTAAAAATGAATGAATGCATAAGGAGGGAATTACATAACTTCCACCTCTGCAAATCCTTGCAGATGAAAAGGCAACCTCCAAAGCAATAAACTACGTGGATAGTAATGTACTATCTTCAAACCATCTTTATATTATTCTGGGACTAATCAGAGCAAACAGATCTCCTCATAATAATATTAATTTTATACTAAAACTAGTGACAGCAATGCTTTATAGGAAGCCATTTGAGCTTTACAAGCCAGCCTTATACTTTGTGCTGAAAAACAATTTGTTTTGTCCTGGAAATACATTTAGGAGTATATAGAATAAATAAGTTGTGGGTGGGGGTGGAGAGGACAGATTGCTTGTTTTGAAAAATAAATTAAGCTTTAATTCAGAAAGTGAGAAGTAAAATTTGCAAATGTCAAATTAATGGCAGAAAATTAAATTGCTGGTTGATTTCTTTACTGTATTAATGAAAATGTAATGAATTAAAACTAAGAAACTATGTATCCTTCCAACAGTTTCTGACATGCCTCCAGGCAGTATTGCAAAATGATGACATTTGTGTGAACTATTGCTAAGAACAAATTTTATCATTAAGAATCAGATCCACAAAAAGTGAGAAAATATTTCAGAGACATTTGAAATTTCTCTGCCAAACATATCAGTGAGTTACAATAAAAGAAATACAAAAGTATGAGTAAGCAAGTAGTTTTGAGAATTACCAATTTGTCTCATGCTTTCAAAAATCCTTAACATAATTGAGCTTGTGATGTGTTTATCAAAATGGGACTCATGAAAAATAACTCTCTGTATTCATTAGCATTACCTTATCAGGGTTCTCCCTGCCACCAACATCACACAGGCATCATTAAAAAATACTTTTTGTTTGTTGGTTTTCCTATGTGCTGTTTCCACACGTGTTTAAGATTGGAACTTAGACTTTCTACATTTCTTTCTAAGAGTATATCATCTTTCTTCTAGAAACGGAAAGAACTGAACAAACTAAAAACACTTTTGATGCAAGAAATCCATGAGCCAGATATTTTATATATGTAAACATTTCTATTTTTCTACAGTAACTGAAGATCCACCTTTGTGCAATATTATTGTCGCCTAGTACGAAATCAAATGTTTTACTGTTTTGCTAAGAAATACTAGGTATCTGGTTGGTGACATAACAGGATTAAGTATGTTCAGTGGAGTGTAGAACTGAATTAAACCAGCATGTCTTATCCTTCCTTTTACTTAAAAGAGGCAAGGAGAAACAGAATATTGGGAGGGTACAGTTACACAATCATAGGCATACTCTCCAAACACCTAAATTTTTCATCTTTCTTTGGTCTCCAAAATTCAAATTGGAATTAAAAAAAAAAAAAAAAAGGTTAAAATGATTTTGAAAAATAGTATTATTTCAATGAATATCTTACCTATGAACCATTTATACTGAAAATTTTCCTGCAGATAACAAAGTAAGTTTGGACTCAGGAAGTTATTTGGAGAAAATGTCTCAAAATTATTTGTTGTAAACAGTCTTTTTTTTTTTTTTTTTTGCAGATGATAATTTAGATGTTATATAACTTCAATCAATCAATCAAATAAACAAAAACCTGTTAAGTCTTTCCTCCTTTTGTGGGATAGGAATAATGCTCAGTCTTTCTCTCACAGACTTCTTGTACTGCTTTATGTAAATAATACCTGTTTTTAATTTCAAATACAAACAAGTTTGAATCTCAGAGTTTAAATTCATAGTCACCATATATCTACCTTAAAATGCAATGGCAGACTTAATACTGAGGTGCCATACAAATATAAGTGGAATGTACCCAGTAATTATGTTGAACATACACAGATATTCAGACTAACCTTGACATCCTGGTGATTTTTAAGTCAGGAGTTCAGGAGTTTAAGTGATATCTTAATTAAAAAAAAAAAAAAAAGTACAATAATATAAATCTCACTGATGAAGAGAAGATAGGATGTGTTCAAACAATATCAAAAAGGATATTCTTATAAATTTATATAAATATAAAAAATTCTTATAAACTTATAAGAGAACTTATAAAAGTTTTCTTTCTGCACATAAGAATTAGGGTAGGAGTTAGAAAACCTTCACAAGAGTTTGGTGGAAGAACAGGGCCATAGATATAAGAAACTGTGATATGGTAAATTAAGGGCAGCTCCTGGATGAAATAAGGCACAAACAGGGTGAGCCAGCTATGACATCGGTGGGATATGTCAGCAGCCTTCCTTCCTCATCTCTCTTTCTCTTTGGATGACATTGTGAAGGTAGTTGACTTCAAGATCACCTTCATTTTCCAGCACTTTGGCAGTCTTGGTTTCTTCTATACGGAAACTGTTGTTGCTACTGCAGACTATTAAATTATGGATATAATTATATAGGAACATAATATTCAATATGATGTTGCATATGCTTGCTATGTTAATGTTTCACACATTGTATACCTATGTACATAGTGTAATATTGAACAGCCCATATTCTGATTTAGAATTAAAACTGGGGGAAGAAGGAAGGAAGGAAATTCACACATTTTTTTTTAAAAAAGCCAACTTTACTTTATAGATTATATCCATCTCATCTAACTCTAACAATTGAAAATCACTAAGACATGGAAAGCGAAGATTTTCCCTCCTTTGACAGAATGAGAAAACAAATTATGTTTTCTTAGTTTAAGTTATATGCGTTGAATTTCATTTTTTGGTACACCTTTAAAATAACAACCATATTTTGTGCTCACTTTTAGATTTATTAAAAAGAAAAACAAAACAAAACAAAACAAAACTTGTTAATGGCTAAAACATTGTGTGAACATTCATAAATCACACACAAAATCTTCAAATGTTACATACTAATTCCTTACCAAGTATATATTTAAATTCTATTCCAAAATATGATTTCTTCTTATAATATGGATGCATCTTTCAGTCCTTATTAGAATAAATGTTTTTCCTTTGATTTTCATATTGTTTGGAAAATCTGTATTTCAGATTGAAAAAATATCATCTAAATATTTTGAATCAATTTTCTTACTGTGTTGCCATCTGACTTAGAAAATATCTGCTTTGTAGATTATTCTAGTGATTATTCTAGTTGGTAACTAAATTCATTATTCACACAAACTGTAATTAATGGTTCTTGGATTATGGTTATGTAATTATATACTTTAAAAAGTTCCTTCAATGTACTAAAACATGTAGACATTTAAACCCGCAGACTGGCCGGCATTAGCAATTCTTTCTTCTGTATGTTGAATTTTAATTAAAGCATACCTGCATTCTTAACTAAGGGGCTGGATTAAAGTTTTGCAGAATAGTATCAGTATTAGTATAAGTTTAGTCATACTGCAAACATGGGTCAAAAATATTTTCCAGCAGCAACTTACTTTCATTAAATGCTAGGTTTAATAATATTCTTTCTGTTACTTATATTACCAAAAGATTTGCAAGGACAATCAGTTTTTGTAGGGTATCAATCAGATCAAATGAATTCCAGTTTGGGTGAAAGAGAGAGCATGTGTGTCCCCACTGCAATTTTACAGTTTTTCTTGATGAACAACATAAAGCAAACACACCCTGTCAGCCTTAATTATTCAATTCCTCCATGACTATTTGGTTACATATATATATATATATATATGGATATATATATATATATGGATATAGATATATATCCATTTTGTTAAAAGTGAGAAGTTCGTACACACTGCAGATGGAATCAGAGCTAATCGGTAGGTTCTTGTTCCTGAAGCCTTTCCTCAGAGATACCTTTTAGTGTCTTTGCTCATTGATTTGCCTCCTTGAAAACATCTCTTTCTGGAATAAGCAGGAATGAGCAGAATTTTAGATTTAGAGGTTTGAGTATGTTCACAATCAAGCTATAATAATACTAAATTAAATCCAAGTTGATACAATCTTTTTTATTATTTAAAATTAGCCTGTTTGGTTTTAAAATCTTTCTGTAACAACCTTGCAAGTGGCAGTTTATTATTTTCCATCTGCTATGCATGAGTTTTTTATTCTCTAGATTTTTAGGCAAAAAAATGAATGCAATTTGTCTGCTTATGGTTACACAATAGCTGACTATTAGTGTTGCTTAAAGGCTGGGATTTGTTGCATAAGCTTGTCTTGTTTTCTTTCTGATAGAATTAAGCTTTGTTAGTAGAAAATCTTAAATGACAATAAGCATGAATTTTTATTCCTGAAAAGTCCATCATGAAAATAACCGTTATTAAGAAATAATTATAATTAAATTATATATATAGCCTCACAACTCATAACATTTGGGTTTCACTTATCTTTACAGAACGCATGGCCATCCAAAATATATTGTGAAAAAAAAAAGGGGGAGACATTGTAACTTTTAGCCTGCTTAAAGTGATCTGTATTTTAATTGGTTATGACGAAATGGGAACCTTTTTTTTCCCCAGAATGTTGGCATTGATTCTTTCCAGTTCTGTTGCTCTTTCTCCTTCAATACTTTCAGAGGCAGAGAAGTTGCAATAGGCATTCACTTCTTTATTTTTAGCTGGTGCTAAATATGAAGAGCATTAAAGAACAAAGAGGGTTGTTTTCTAAGCTTTTAGAGCTTGAGAACAGACTCTGCTGAATTTCTGCAGCTAATCAGAGGGATGAACCATTTTGGATGCACCAACCCCCTCCTTGCTTCAGCTGGTCCTAATAATTATCAGAGCTTATGTTCATTCCTTTTGTTAATCATGAATTTAATTCAACTCCAGAACATATTCAGAGAAATTCTATTTACCAGTATTTTTCTCTGCAAAGACTAATAAAATCTAAAGCAAACAATAGACTCATTAGGAAAGCAGAATGGTCAAAATACTAACCTAGCATTTTAGTAATACATAAAATTCTGTAGGTTTAATAAATTCATGTCTGAAGAGTGGGTTAGGTGTATTTGTTGTTGTTGTTTTGTTTTTAACTAGAAATGAGTGATCTTCTTTTATAGTGCAATCACATTTTGTGTGGCTGAAAATAAGGTTCTAAATTAAACACCTATGTGCGTTTAAGTAATTACAATCGGAATATTTTAATAAAACCTTATCTATAAATGTTAATTTAACATATTCATTGTAAATAGGTTTAGTGAGTTATTCAAAAACTTACATGAAGATAGCAATGAACAAAGCTTTGAGCAAAAATAATTCTTGCATAGTATATATTCTATAATATTCTTTCCTTCTATGTTGTTACATTTTTCAGCTTAAAAATAATAATAATAATTTCCATTTCCATTACTCATTTTCCTCTCTACATGGTAGTGCATCGTCAGAAAGGAGAAGTTATCAGCCTTTTGTGTCTTTTTGTACGGGTAATACAAAAGCAGACCATTACTTATAAAATCCTTTAGATATATTAGGAAGTTTTGTGTTTAGTACATTAAAGTAAGTTTCAGTCTTTACAACCTAATTTAATCATCCTTGTTTGCTATGTATCATGACTCTTGATGTATCTTCTTATCTCATACAGTGTTAATTAACGGAACAAATATATAAGCTTTGTAATATTTACTTAGGCAGATGCTACAAAACCATGTAATTGATAGTGCAGTCATGAAATCTGTTGCCTTAGGGTCTTTTACTTCCTACTGACAACATGGTGTCAGTAAAAGTGACACTTAGCATGTGCTTATCAGTAGAAGAAATCTTCTATTCCCTGAAGAAAATGAAAAATTCCATTTAAATTATCCACTTTGTAGTAAGTGCTAAAAATGTCATTTTTGCTTACTTCTATTTGTTGGTCCATTATTAAGAACTTGATGATTTTTTTATAATTTATATTCTATTTTTGTTGCAGATTTATTATTATTATTTATTTGTAAATAAATGCACTTTGTGTGTAAGATTCAAAACTAGCATTCAAAACAAAAATAATAGCTCCAAACAAAATCGGCTTTACATCAGTTGAGAATAGTTTAGGGAAATGCCATTTCTTGGTGCAGTGGAAGTTTGTGTGAGTCAGTTTCCCTTTCTTCATGAGCCATACCAGAATATTGAAATACAAGCATTTTAAGGAAGTGTTGTTACCATGGTATCACTTCCCAATGTTTCAGTTTGGTGTGATGAAGTTGTAAAAATGAGCTTCATTCTACAAAGAGAAGGAATCTATAGATAAAAATGTAACAAAATATTAACTGTCAGTGACTACTAAAGACACAAAAGACTTATAAATCCTTAGTTCATTAAGATGTTATGAAAATTAAATAAATCCATTCTTAAGGCACCCAAGACACTTGTTAAGCAGCCTTTCAAAAAGCAGTTAAATTACATTCAGTGTTGATGTTTCATGTTACTGCTATAGAATCAGAAGATCTCAGTTCTACATTCCCCTAGAGTATGTTCAATCCAACAATATTTTCCTAACCTAGCATTTATCATTTTCCTAGTTTTTGTTTGAAAGTTTTAGGTAATTTATGTACACAGTAGAGTCTTCTAGGATGGTATTTTAATAAATTAGTGTACAATATGTTTAAGTCTGATAGCATATAGACCTAGAGTTGCCTCTATCCTTAAAATCTATACACCTCCTCAAAAAGTCTGTACATAATTACACTAAATGAATATTTAACTTTAAGATAGAGAACAAACTTTAAAATATAAAGATGTAATTGTAGAATTAATTAGAGCCTTACTGGTACTTTTTGGCACATTGGATATCTTGTTTAGGTTTATTGTTAAATGTTATTAGACTCTTAGTATATAGACTCTAAAATAAACATTATCATTTCATATCTTCCACATTTACCCAGTGGAAAACTAACTGATCCCATTCTTATCCAGCACGGATAAAACACCTATTGGCTTACTAGAAAAAGCGCTAAAATATACTTAAAGCTCTGAAGACACATATATATATATTCTAGGAAACTTTATCTGAAAAGGTTTAAAAATGAAAGATATCTGAGAAGGAATGGGAATGGATAAATCAAAATTATATAATAATTTATTTTCTGATGTTTCACTTACCTGTGTGAGAGCTTAATATACAAAAACAGTTTCACCAGCTTATTTTTTTTTTTTGTGAGAAGCTGATAACACATGTTAATTGTTTGAATATGAGAAAGAAATTAGAACCAGCAATGACATTTTTTTTTTTTCATTTCCTTAACACAGTGTTTCCTTTCACCTTGGAGTATTATATTCACATCCAGAACTACAGTAATTTAAAAATATGAGCTATAACTTCATAGAAACAAGACTAAAGAGTGATATAAATCAGTGGATTTCATCCATATTTTTTATACAGTGTAGAGAAGGGAGAAATACAGTGGAAAGATGCCTGTGAGTTTCCTCCCTAAAACACTGTCTCTCCTCACTGCATCCTTTCCATGTTAAACAAGATGATGCTATTTCTCCAGACACAGAAGGTGACAAGAAACATTCTCAGCCCTTAATAACCCTTTATGGACTCAGCAGTCCTACAGCATAATTTTACTCAAGTAGTGAGAGGTTTATTAATGATGAGTGTATGATCTTTTGAGTGTTTTCCTTTAGAAGTAAGATTTCTCTTGCTTAAATTTAGTATTTATGGCCATCTCTGTATGAGCTACTAGCTCTTTAGAGCAATTGCATAGCATGATTCGTCTCCTCCTAATGCCAATGTGTAAAACATCAAATGAATTTTTATGTAAATTCCTACTTCTGTCCCTTAACTATCAAAAGAGCTTTGGGTTACAAGGGTTCCTTAAATCATTAAAATAAGTGTATAAATCATAGATTTATAATATAAAAATCTAAATAAACTGAATCCTACTTTTTACAGTTTTACAGTTGTTATGTTTATAATCTTTGGAAATGGCAAGCTGGCTCTGCACAGTATTTTGTTGTTATAAAACAAGTCCAAAAATTAATGTCAGCTTTTCGAAGCAGACAAGAAGAACAAATCTGCAGTAGAAGTTTCATCTGTTTTTAGACTGAGGTGTAGAGCTGAAAAAGAGCTTTCAGTTATACAAGGCTGTCTTCAGATCTGAGGGGCATAATATACCATCTGGTCTAATAAAATGTATTGCTTCTACCTTGTTTTGTCTAAGTCATCATGTCTACAACAGCATTACTATTATTGTTTTTCATGGTATTTAGGTTTTCTTAGGATGGAACCACAGCATGAATCTCTTTAAGCTAGATGCATTGTGGGGGAAAAAAAAAAAAAAAAGTATAGGTTTTTGTTTGTTTACTTTTTGAATATTATTGTATTGATTCATTTTGGCCACTAAGGTAACCTGTGCTTCACAGGTGTTCATATAGAGTGTACCCTTTTCTATTCTGTGTTTTATTTGAAAGTGGTGCTTGTGGTTACAAGACCACCAAAAACTTTTCTTTTGTATTTCACTATTCTGAATAGAACTCAAATTAAACATCAAGTAATTGATAATTGAAAACAAAAGTTTTTGTTTGGGAGCAGCAGTAAACAGAATAAATGTTTTATTATTAAGTAGGTGGGATACAATGTTTCAGTGTAGAAATGGTATATTTATTTTAAACTACTATGTTTATTCACTGCTTACCAGTGTCTTCTGACAGGGCATTTTTACTGTTGATATCAATTGACATTGATGCCTTGGTGGATGAAGAACCTGAGGAGAGATAAGGCTTTCATTTTGTTGGTGCAAAGATCAGCAAGGAGCCTCCAGCTCCTGGTCTCATCCAGGCAAATCATGAGAGGCACTCATCTCCTGCTTCCTTCTCAACCCTGTATTCTGCACTGCAGTCCATGCACTACCTGCCCTGGAGCATCCCATGCAAGACCTCTCCTAACATACACCTCTCCCTTTGCGGATTTAAATGACCTCTTACTTTGCAAAGCCTGCCCTCTGAAAGCACACGCTGGCAATGCACTTTGGCTATCGGCATCTCTTCAGTGATGCTCTTCATGTGCGGTCGCAGCGGGAAGCTCCCAGGCCACACCAATACCTACTACTGCAGTGCTGAAGGGAGTCCTTACACACCAGACACAGAACCCCTCCATGAAGCAGCAAAGCCTTGCTGAAACTCTGTTTTGATTTTTCAGATTTTTTGTTCCTTCAAAGCAATTCCATTAGTTTTTCAGAATTTTTGAGCTAGCATTCAGAATTCAAAAAGTCACTCACGTATAACTTGTCAAAGGGCAAAAAATAATAAGTTTTATTATTTTAATTTATTATATTTAATTTATTTATTATTAAATAAAATAATTAAATTAATAAATTTATTTATTAAATAAATATAAATAAATTAATTAATAATTTTATTTATTGTTTAATTTATTATGTTATAATAATAAGTGTGATAAACTAATTTAAATAGAAATAGGTTCATTTTTTTTTTTTTTAATCTGGATTTTTATGAGCAGATTCAGTTTTGTGAGGAGCTACCCCGACACCTTCAGGAAAAAGAAAGGCTGGGTGAACAGTTTGACATTTTTTAGAACTGACAATATCTAGACCTTGCTTTTTGGTAATATTTAAAGAACGACAGTTTCCAAGGATGAATGTGAAGGCTCCCAGAGATTAGAGAAGGATAGACACTTGCAAAATGTGGATAATGTCACCTTTACTGGAAATTATGTGATCATAACAAGGAAAGCATTTGTTTTTCCTTACTCTTGTAGACAAATAAGAAGTTATACACTTGAAAGGAAATAGAACCATGCAGCTACTATTCTGACATAGACAAGCTCAAAAGATTGAAGGAAAAAAAATATTTGGAAGAGCTGTTCTGGCTTCTGAAGTCAAGGACATTTCACAACATGTTTGCGTGTACTTTGTACTGCCTTATAGTAATATATTACAAATGATAGTTGGCAGATTAAATCTCATATATTCAAAAGTTTAATTCTGTACTGTTCTGCTCTGGGTGCCTTCTTGTCTATGTAGTTCATGAACACCCTCATGATCTGTCAAAATAGATTTGAGATGCACATAAAGCTGAACAAATGATGATTTACAAACTCCACTCAGAAAGATAAACAGATATATACATGGTGGACAGGGAGTATAAACCACTGAAAATTTCTTACTTTATACTGCAGTTTATGTAAGTTGGAAAAAATATTATCTTTACAAAAAAAATTGTGGGTCCTGTTATTACTTAATAATTCCATAGGAGACATGGTACCTTCTTTTAATTGTCAGTTTGGCTTTTTCACTTTTTTTCTTTTTTTTTTCTGACCTGTCTTTTTAAAATAGCAATTGTGGAAAATTAATTCAGCAAAGATAAAACAAATCAAAATGGTATAAATTATGCTTTTAAGCCTTATAGACCAAATTAAAAGGCTTTCAGACTTGAAAATATTATTTCAGTTTTTGATTATATGGTACGGTAATTCTTCTAAAACACATAAATAGATATATAAATAAATAACGTGAGCTGATCCAGTTTATTTATTAAACTGAGTGCTTCATAGTATCAAAGGACAGAAAACTTGCATTAACTTGGTTAAAAGACTATACCAAGCCAATGCAAAAGTGATGAATCTAGTCCTGGGATTTAAAAGGATTTTGTGAGCAGAAAGGAGACACTTTTAATAAGTAAATTGTTACACAGTGAATAGCTACATGTGTAGAAGGTCCTTATAGTTCCTAATCTTGTACATTATTGATGTATAAATAGAAAGAATAGAGTAGGAAATGTAGTCCTGGCTCAAGAACTAAAGTGGAAGGGGTTTAAATTCTTATTTGTTGTGGCAGTTGATAACATTCAGTTAAATTAACTGAAATGCTGTGCAATTGTAATAATATGGATTGCTAATTCAACAGACAATTCAAAAGGGTATTTATTTTGTTGGACAACTTCCAGCATTGCTGATACATTAGGATAGAAAAATAATTGTGTTCTGAAATTTCTGTCACTAAAACAGAAGCTAGAATAGGTCTGCCGTAGAATCAATACACCAAAGGGGGTTTAAATTGTCACTATTTGTATCTTCCTATTTTATTTTAGTCCATAAAATAGAATAGTTTTTAGTCTTGGGAAAAAATAGACTTTTTAAATATATATATATATATATATATATTGTATTTATAGTCTATTATGTTAAAATACTTGAAATAAGTTAATAAGTGCATTCATCTATGCTACTGAACGTTTGATTATTTTTTACATATTCAAGTATAAGATATAGTCAAATGCCCTTTAAGTTAGTTTTACATGCTAAACTTTTAATTAAAAATAGAACATTCAGGTGAGTAGAAGGGGAATAAAAGACCTTTTATCAGTTAAGAAGACTGAAATCCTTGTCATGTGTCAAGTCTTATGACAACATACAAACTGTGAGGATATGTTACTGAACAGGGTAAGTTTGTCCAGTCTTAAAAGTGTATGCAGCCTTGACATTATAAATTTTTAAGTCAGTATTTCAGTAATAATTGTTTCTGAGATCTTAGTAGGCACTTAAAAATATTCAAGTGTTTGTCTTTAAACATATATGCACACACATTCAATAAAGGTGAATGGAACTCCCTGATCAAGAGTCAATAGAAAACATTCACATTTCAAATAAATCCCCTTTTCCTTCTTCAAAAATGGTGTCAACATATTTATCTGGGTGCAGGAGAGAAAGGGAGGGAAGGAAAGAGACGCAGGAGGAAGGGGAAGAGGAGAAAGATAAAGAGGAAGAAGAGTAGGAGAAGAGAAGAATAAGTTGTCTGTGTGTTTGACTGGGGGGAAAGGGAGGTAGGGGTGTTTGTGTGGAATACATATTTTTTTATGGGATTTAGCTGTAGTTAAGCTTAAGCAAATTTTATGTAACAGGTCTTTGACGAAACATATGGGACTTTCTGCCCTGGGAGGAAAAGACACTTAAGAGTGTCTTTTAGCTTAAGAACTAATTTGAGAATCTTGCTAGTGATCTAATATTAGATATCTCCTTTATGAAATAAGTGCCTTTTTTTTTTTTTTTTATATATATATATAGTAATGCACACACTCTTTTTATCTTAAATAAGATACTAGTTTTGCTGGGGGCAAGGGAAAGTGTTGCTGTGAATTGAAACCTAGGCAGCAGCACAAGAATTAAGACTGTTGCTGTGAATTGAAACCTAGGCAGCAGCACAAGAATTAAGACTATTTCTTTAAGAAAAATTTATCTTTTTTTCCACCATGGAACAGAAGCTCAGGAAGACTTCAATGATACATCTTGAAGTATGGGAAGATAGAAGGTGTAAGAATCCCCTGCTAGTAGAGGAGAAAAATGTGTAGAGAATATGTTTTTTCTTGTTGTTGTTGTTTGTTTGCTTGTTTTGTTCTGTTTGTTTGTTTGGGATTTTTATTCTTATTTATTTTTTCCTGAGGAAGAACCACTGTAAATTTGGTTGTGATTTTCCCTTCTGTGAGAATCTGTACCATTTTTCATTTGATGATATTGACACCAATGACCATGGCGAGCTGGTCAAAAGCCAGGAATGTATTTCAGTGAATACAGTTGTGTCTAGTATCGTGAATGGCTACTGGAACTGCCGTTTCTGAAGTCTACTGTAGCACTTAGCAAACAGGACATGTTACAATGGAGTTCTTTAGAATTTATATAAACATTGACATGTTTATTTAAAGCAATATAAGTTAAATGAAAATGCTTAGATTTCTTTTTACTTTGTATAACTGATTTATAAAAGGAGTAGCAAAGACAGAGAAAACCAAGAGGGCAAATTTGTGTGAATAGATATCAGCACTGAAGAAGAGTAAAATACTGTTCCAGATACAGTGAAGACCCCTCCAGTACAACTTTCTTTAAACTATTAAATGGATTTTGCTTTTTGAGCTTGTATATTGAGATATTGTTATGATAATCAGAGATATCGCAGTAAACTTTGATGTTAATTTCTGTTCCAAAAAGGGTGGTGGTTATGTAAGGTTTTTAATTTTTTTGTTTATATTACCAGCAGGCACTATAACAGACATTTTATAAGCTTTTCTCAGTTGGAATTATGGGTAGAAGTTCTGAGGTAATGCAGATTTTAGTTCATTTTTTTTTACACTATGCATTTGTACATTAAGCTGGTGAAAATATACCCTACCTGAATATAATTGAAATGATGCTTTTGTATAAGTTCACTACCCAATGTTTGTATGGATTGATAGACTGAAAACATCAGATAAGAAGCAGAGGAAGGAATCATTTGCTTATTTAATAAATAATGATTTTCCCCCAGTTATAGTTGTCACTAGCATTATGGAATTCATATGAAATCTATTGAAGAGATGTGACTTCACCTGTAAGCTTTGACTTACTTGCCATCACAAAGTATTTCAACCACATTATGCAGCCTCTCCCCATTTTATAAAATTTTGTAGTCCTTGTCCCTATTCAAAGCAACATAAGTAGAGTCTATGAATTGCCTTTGTAATTCTTGCTGTGTAATGTACTGCACAATTTTTATTTGCTTAGTTGCCTTTAATCTGGAAATGTCATTATAGCAAAAGAATACTGTCAAATATATTAACCTATTTTCTCCCCTCCCTAAAGTTACGTTGGCTACCTATACAGACATTCAAGAAATGTCTGCATATGTTATATACAAAAGTTAAATAATATTGAAATGTAAATATATAAATAATATCAGGATAGTTTCACTTTTCTTCAGAGATAAAATTCATGTTCAGTATGGCTTTAAAGAGTTAAAGAACCTGTCAGACTGAAATGCCTTCTTCATCTTCTCCCTCCCATACAGGTAAAAATCCCAATGGTTTGGCTAGGCAAAATATGAAACATTTTTGATTTTGTCTAGTAAAAAGACAGTGATATTTTTGCATCCACATATAGCATTGTATTAAATTAAATTGACTGGCCTTTGCAACTTGATTCTGCATGTCTGGTACTCCAGCCAGGCATTGTTATAAGGGTTAGTTTGCAAGCTTCAAGACTTGTAAATGTGAGGCTGAAGCAGCTCAACAGCAGCTCAACCTGAGCAGACAGGCTCTTGGAATTCTTTCTTTATTTTTATTTTTATTATTATTATTATTATTATTATTATTATTATTATTATTTCTTTTTTTTAATTATATCACCTGTAACAAAGTGAACACTTGCATAATAAACCAGGCTTTTTAATATTTCTTGCTAATGTTTTGTTTTCTTTGTATGAGCTTTACTTCTGTCTGACACAGCAGGAAAAAATAACTACTTTTTTTATTATTTAGATATTTTTTTTTTTTTCAAATTTGTGAGCCAGTTCATAATGGTCAATGAAATAAGAACATAAGAACACAAAAGTAAATGAGTAAAAAAAAAAAAAAAGTAAATGGGTTAAAAAAAAAAATAAAATAAAGTAAATATTATATTTGAGAACTTAAACCATGTGAAAGAGAGGAATTCAGGAGGAACTCAAATGTTAGAGAAGGAAAATACTACAGCAAATGAGGCTCACAAACTCTTAGTAATACTTCTGGTGATTAATTATTAGGATGTGTTTCATGAAAGACCACGCTGGTCAAGTTGCATTACTAATTATTTATTATTATTATTATTATTATTATCTGAATGACATTACACAGTTACTTGCATAGTGGTTCCATTGCAGAACAACTTTTGTGACACTTCTCAAGTTGGTGGAGTGTCACCCCCATTTGTTTGTCATCCTTGGCAAACAGGTTTTTCTTACCAACAAGACAAAACATGTTCTTAACAGCCACTGTATAATGCATTATGAGAGCAGTAGAAGGCAGGAGATTTCTAGATTAGTCTAGACAGTTTAAAATTTGGAGATTTTTTTTTCTTTTTTAGTTTTTCACTCCTGATGAATTCAGTCACTCAAAACTTAGAAAAATAATGAAGCCTTTCATTAGCAGGAGAAAAAACTTTTCATTTCCCAATTATATATAGCAAATACAGAAGGAAAGTAACAAAAACACACTAGATTTCTGTTTATAAATTAAGTGACTTGTCTCATTCTGATTCTTGAGAAATATCTACATCACAAAAAAATGCCATTGCAACCAGCAGTAATTGGCATTCTCATTGTTAAGAGAACAGAGAAGATGAGAATTGAATAGATTTGGAGTCTGAGATATCAGCCTCGCTATTAGGAGCTGCTCTGTTTTATAGGTAAATAAGGTACTTTTGGTTCATAGTTTTGTAACCATTCACTACTCAGAATTAATAACTTAATTTAAAATTAAAACATATCTGTACTCTTTCTAAACATTCTTCATTAGTCTCTGTCTGTTTTAGAAATGGAAAAATAAATTTTGCATGTCCAACTAAGTTAATTATTAAAATGTTGTCTAGTTCAAAGTCTTCACTTCCAGAAAGGAAGAAAATTGTTGTAGGATTCACTTATGTCACTGCAAGAGATTCCTTCAGCCCAGCTATATTTTTGCAGCCCTACAGTTCAGAAGCTGATATTAGGTAATATTTAATATATTCTTATAAATAACCTGAAGACATGATCACTCCTTATTATTTGTTTTTGAAACTCATCTTTGCTGTAGTCAGGATCCTAGAGTTCACTTCGTATTCTCTGGAGGCTCCATGAGGTGTTACTTCACAAAATGATTCTGGAGGATTAAAATTTAGTTGTAGATAATTGTTATAAACTACCTTGGATAAAAGAATATTTTTAATGGTATTGATTTTTCTAAACTTCTTTCTTTTACTCAATTTTTAGATTTTTTTTTTTCAAATTGTAGTTTATAGGGCAGAAATAAATATTAGCATTCAGAAAGGTATTTTTAGTACAAACAAACAAACAACTAACAGGGTAACCACTAGTGATACCCTGCCTATCCCAAAAAGTGAAGGGAAGACAGAATACTTGTACTCTTCTGCCAGTGTTCTGCCCAAATCTAAAGCAATTACCTTAAAATTCACAAGTGCATTGCATTTCGACTGCTCCTATCTCATCAGTGCTACTGCAAACCAAAATGCTGAGCTCTGCTATGAGAGCTGAGACAGACATCAGAACTTTCCAGAAAGGTCAGAAATATCCCCATGCTGCTCCCAATCTCTGTCCCTGTGGGCTTTCAGGCTGCACACAGCCCTGCTCCTTGGAGGTGAACTGCAGGAAGTGTTTTGCAACAGAAACCACTTGGTAATTCTTTTTCTGCCTAAAGATGCCAGTGCTTTTAGACTAGGCATTATGTCAAACTGACAGAGGAAACAGCACAACATTCAGTTGCCTATGACTGTAAAGCCTGACACTGTTGATGCAACAAGTAAACCTTAAGGAATGGTATCGGCAAGTAAAAACATTAACTTTACAGAGTAAAATGTAGAAAAATGTTCCAAAAGTTTTACCAATTTCTCTATTGCAAATACAGGCACGCAAGTCTTCTTTGTTGCTTGTTTTTCCAGTTACACGTTTTTATGATCACATTCTGATGTGAAGAAAATTCTCAAGCTTATCACTTCAAACGCTATGAATCCAGTGAGGTTCATAAGTTTATTATGTTCCAAACAGCATATGGATATTCCCTTAATGTAGCATTCACCTTGAATGATTTATAGCCATACCTTTTTTTTTTTAAAGTTAAGCCAACTAGTTGAGAAAAATAAAGTATTCTGAATCACCATTCTGTTTTATCTTAATAACTGCAGGCATACATGTTTGTTACTTCATTTACCATGTAGGTATTGCCTGAGTACTTAACGAGGCTAAAGCTTCTTCCTTGGTAATCACCCTCCTTGATGAAAAGCATTCATTAGCTCCGTACGGATCACTAGACCATTTCTAGAACTACATTTCTTTCCCCTCATGTGACAGTGAAAAGGTTGGTCAAATGTGAGTAGCCTTCCTGTGGTCAATACTTAGCATTAAAAAAAATACTGTCTACTCTTATTGCTGCTTTGGGACAAGCAAAAGATGACCCCTAGAAGAGGAGTAAGTTTTCTGAATCTAGGTCTGTAAATTTTGACTTCTGTCCATCACAATATCCCTCCACTGTTACACTGTCATTAGAAATAAAATTATATACGAGCAAAATAATTTTTAAATGTTTTTTATTGATGTAAATATGTTTTATTTTTTTGGTTGACTTTGGAACTGACTGATATTTTTATCTATCTTTTAGGATAGCTTAATCATATTTGGGGGAAAAAAAAAATAATAAAATATATGATCCAATTGTGTAGAAGTCCCTGTTATTATAAATTCTGCTAACAATAGGGGGCATCAATTTGAGATGTCACTGATTTCTGGATTTTTTTTTAGTTCAACCAGAACACGTGCAGCACATGGAGATATACTAATATTTTCAGTAGAGACCACAGAATAAGCATGAAAGGTCTCCCAGATCATTTTTTTAAGGAAGAAAGAATACTAATAATCTTTATGTGAGCTTTTATAAAACTACAACCACTTTTAATGACCAATATTTGTGCATTGTATATTCATCTTTCTTATATTCCTTATTTTTTTCTGTTGCAATCTACTGTTTTGAGTTAAATCAGAACCAAAGTGTAAATTTAGATTGATTGTAATGATAAAAGGGATATATGCTTTGCTTGTGAAATGGTTGTAGTGTGTAACGTAGTGAAAAAGAGAAATACAAAGAATCTATCCTGACTTAAAAAAAATAATAATAATAATAATTAATTTGTAGGACAAAAATTGATATACTTCAATAGTGAAAATCTGTATTATATTAGTAGCTTCTAGGCCAGTGGGTTTGATGTGCCTTGCAGACCAAGTATATTCCATGAATTTATTTAATGCTAAAATACTAATTCATAGTAATAACAAAAACTTATTTATTGAACATTTGTGTTTATTTTATACATTTTTTCTGGCTTGTTTTATCAGAAAAATAACAGTCTTTCAATGAATGTAGCTCATTTTTTTGACTTCTCAAGTCACCTTGATCACTTTCCCATTAGACAGAAACCTTGATTGCTGTATTTTCAGCATGACTGAGAGACTTTGATTAACCCTGAATACTCTGAATAAAATAAACAATGAATGATATCTTACTTTGCAGTATTAACTTAATAATGTATGATTTCAAGCTAAAATTGACAATATTGACCAGAGGTTTTTTCTTTGACCTAGAAAAAGTATATACAGGTAGTATGGGACTAAATGTAAGCAAAACAAGATTACCAATAACCTTTCCTTCAACTTCTTTCTTAAACTTCTTCCTGATATACAAATAATTTTAAAATACATAGTTCTACATTTCAAGTTTCCATTAAATGGAAAACCTAGAGAGCAGCTCTGCAGAAAAGGATCTAGGTGTGCTGGTCAACAGCTGGCTCAGTAAGAGCCAGGAGTGTGCCCTGGCTGCCAAGAGGCAAAATGCATTTTAGGATGCATTAAACACAGCACATCCAGATGGTCCAAAGAGGTGATTCTCCCATTATACTTAGCACTGATGCAGCCTCACCTTGAATATTGTGTGCAGTTCTGGGCTCCACAATATAAAAAAATATGTTAATATATTTGAATGCATCCAGAGGAGAGCAACAAAGCTCATAAAAAGACTGGAAGGCGTGTCATATGAGGAGAGGCTGAAGATACTTGGATTGTCTAGTTTGGAGAAAGGAAGGCTAAGGTGACCTCAATGCTCTTTACAATTTCCTGAGGAGGGGAAGTGGAGAGGGAGGCACTGGTCTCTGCTCCATGGTAACTGATGACAGTGTGCATGGGAAAGGCACAAGGCTGTGCCAGGTGAGGTTCCGATTCAACATTAGGACAAAATTCTTTAATGTGAGGGTCGTCAAATACTGGAACAGGCTTCCTAGTGAGGTTGTTGATGCACCATGCTTATCAGTGTTGCAGAGTTATTTGGATAATTTCCAGACAATTTCATAATAATATGCTTTAAATTTTTTTAGTCCTGAAGTGGTCTGGCAATTCAATGGTCTTTGTAGGTGCTTTCCAACTTCACTTTGCCAGTTTTCTATAATAACAAAATCTGTAATTTCCACAATACTGAAATGTTTTGTTCTTCATTGCATATATCATTGAATATTAAAAACTTAATTTATATATTTTGGCTCATAAAAGTAAGCTTTCTCCTCATTTTTATTCTTGATAAAAGGTTTTCCAGCTAAGGGATGTGGGGATTTAATTACAGAAGTTTTCAGAAACTAATCTTAAAGATATGAATTCTGGTCTGAAATAACCAAAGGTCATTGTCCAGATGTGGATAATATCAGTTGCATAACGGCAAGTAAAAGAACAGACTGGGCATTTTAGTGATATTTCCCAAGAATATTTGCCAGTTTCCTCTTACTTGAAGTTCAGGGAATTCTTCCATTGTTGATTGTTATTTAATCTTTTCCTTCACATCTCTGTTGTACTTATTTTTCCAGCCTCTTCCAACATGGCTTCTCACAAAGAATATATTACTCCAAGAACAAAGCATTATTACATAAAAAAAAATTTTTTTGGATATTATTTTGATATTTTTGCATATCCATGCAATGATATTTGAACACAAAATGGGTACCATCTGCTGGGTTCCCTGAGACAAAATAATTTTTGATGCTCCTAACTTGTAATGCAACACACAGTAGCAAAGACTCCAATGTACTTACTGGCTTCTCCCACAACATCTCGAACATGTTTCTATGAATATATTTTTTAACCTTATTGTGCCCGTTAATAGCCAGCAGCCTGCAGTTACATCCAATTAAATATATATAGTCTGAATTTCCAAAGTATCATCTTTGCATGTATAGTTTCCGATTTAAGATAACTAAGATTTCTTAAGTATCTGGCTCAGTATTAAATGAATATAAAGGATATTTGTATTTTTGTTTTGTTTTTGCTATTATTTAGATGTGTAATAGGAAGATCTTCTGATGAAACTACAAAGTACTGAGCAAAGAGTACATTTTTAGGACTTAAGAGCTTAGGAAGGATTTGAATATTATAACAGTGGTTATAATTCCTGAATATATATATATATATATATATATATATATATATATGGAAGAGCAGAAGTAGTTTGGAGATTAAAGGCATTCAATTGTATGAAAGACAAGAAAATGGAATTTGAGCGATAATACTATTTTGTTCATTGTACAACTTATTTCATATTGTTAAGTTCCAATATTATAGCTTCTCTGCTCTCTTTAATTAAACAAATTGAATTATTAAGTTGTTTTAAGTAGCAGTGCAATGAATTACAGAGTATTTCTGTTAGTGCTATTTAAACATATTTTAAATATTTTTTTCCTATTAGTTATTTTATCATTATAACAGTTTATACTATTGCTTACCTTGTCATGAGTAAGGATGAAATAACAGGTGACTGAAAATATTGTATTGAATGTGATTTTCAGAGACTGTAACACTGAGTCCAATAGACAATGTAGCAGCAACATTATATTTATATGTATTCAATGTAATACATGCTTAAAAACATGATTTATATTGGCATTTTTAGATGGAAGTTGTGACCATTTTTTGGTGCTCCCTTTTAACTGGCTGCAGAAAAGGTGGTCTTGTTTATACAGAGTAACATAGCTCTGTCTCACGTTCTTCTTACAGAGGACATGCAGTCTATAGTGGGTGTCTGTAATTATTATTATAACTTGAAAAATACTTGCAGCAGCCCCCAGATAGCCAGAAAACAGCACAGCTGAAATCCACCCAGACTGCTCTGCCTTTTTTTTTAACTGGGTCCATGTAATCCTGAAACACTATGTGAATTTCGAAGTAGAATTCTTGAATTTGCCATGTGAAATACTTTTTACTGCAATAGAGTAATTTTCTATAACGGTATAGATGTGTTTCACAAAAAAAATAAATAAATAAAAAATCCTAATTCATAGGAACAATGTCTAAAATAGAGGAAAAACTTCCAAATTCATCATCTATTTTTCTCTTGCATGTTTTTTCTTCACACATATACCCTCCCTGTTTTGTTTTGTTTTGTTTTGTTTTTTTCTTTTTCTTTTTCTTTTTCTTTTTTTTTTTCAGCTTTCTTATTTAACTCACTCACACTGATTATGTCCAATCTGCAGCACATCTCCCTCAGGCTGATGACTGAATGTCTGAAGTTCTTCACTGGAACTATCTCTCCTTATGCTTTGTCATACCAATGATGACTTTAAGAAAGGCATGAAAGAGACACTATTACTCCAGTTCTCCATCTGCATCTTAGAATCATAGGATCATAAAATGCCTTTGGTTGGACAGGGTGTTAAAGATCGTCCACTTCCAATTCCCTTGCCATTGGCAAAGATGCCACCCACTAGATCAGGTTGCCCAGGGCCGCATCCAAACTGATCTTGCACACTTCCAGAGATGGAGCATCCACAGCTTCTCTGGGCAATCTGTTCCAGTGCTCCACCACCCTACCAGTGAAGATTTCCCTCCTAACATTAAATCTAAATCTATCCTCTTTTAGTTTAAAAGCATTACCCCTTGTCCTATTATTATCTGCCTGAACAAAAAATCACTTTCCATCTTTTTTATAAGCCCCCTTTATGTACTGAAAAGCCACAGTGAGGTCTCCCCATAGTGTTCTCTTCTTTAGGCTGAACAACCTACTCTCTTAGCCTTTCTTCATAGAAGTGCTCAATCCCTCTGATAATCTTCATAGTCCTCCTTTGCACCTGCTGTAATGGGTCTACAATTTTGAGCTGGTGGTTTCAGACCTGTATTCAGCATTTCAGAGTGGGGCCTCATGAGGGCGGAGCAGAAGGGTACAATCACCTCCCTCATCCTGCTGGCCGCTCACCTGTTGATGCAGCCCAGGATGCAGCTGGCTTTCTAGGCTTCAAGTGTGCACTGCTGGTTCATGCCAAGCTTTTCATCCACCAGAACCACCAAGTCCTTCTCTGCAGGGCTGGTCTCAATGAGTTAGTCTCCCAGTCTGTCCTCATGTCTGGGATTGCTCCAGTCAAGGTGCAACACCTTGTAGTTGGAGTAATTGAACCTCATTAAGTTCACATGGGCCAACTTTTATATTTATCTTCCCATAAATACATTCCCCTAGACAGGTCAAAAGGGATCACATAGGGCAGCATATAGCCTTGTGCCTACTATGTTTTCCAAAATAAAATATTCTCTGCTAGATCCATCCTGGAATGGAAAGAAAATCTTCACATATTTAATGAACTACTTAATTTCACAGAATCACAGAATTGTAGGGGTTTGAAGGGACCTCAGGAGATCAGGACCTTGAATATCTCAAGAGAAGGAGACTCCACAACCTCTCTGAGCAGCCTGTTCCAGTGTTCCATCACCCTCACCTTGAAGAAGTTCTTTCGCATGTTGGCGCGGAACTTCCAGTGCTCTATATTGTGGTCATTACCCCTTGTCCTGTCTCCACAAACCACTGAAAAGAGGTTGGCCAAACCCCTCTGTCTACCACACTTCAGGTATTTGTAAACATTAATAAGATCCCCTCTCAGTCTTCTCTTCTCAAGGCTAAACAGACCCAGGTCTCAGCCTTTCCTCATGGGAAAGATGCTCCAGGCCTCGCATCATCTTTGTTGCCCTCTGCTGGACAAAATTTATTGTAGTTATTGTACAGGTTTTACTATAATTATATTTGGCAGTGGTTTTAAATAAACATGATGAAAAAAGACATGACAATATATATATTATTCTTACATACTTCAGAATACATCAGCAGTGTTACTTTATAACAAGCATTTATATCCCTTTACCTTTCTCATTACACCTCAAATCCATTAATTTTTCTGGGAACACCAAAACTTATGAGATTTATGGCAAAAAAAAAAATACTGGGACTTAAACTACAAAACTATGTAGGTACTTTTTTTGATTTTATATATTAAGAAGTAAGTGCAAATGTAAAACTTGTAAATGCAAAACAAAAGAGACAAACAAAGAAAACAACAACGACAAACAACTAGTAAATCCAAAATAGTAAAAACATTAATAAACCCTCAGGTATCGTCTAATAAATATATTTTACAATGAGAAAGTGACTCATTATTCATTAAAAATATTAATAGAATCATAGAATGGTAGAATCATAGATGGCCAAGGATCCATTCCAGCCTTGCATTGATCATCTCCAGTGATGGGGCATCCTCAGCTTCTCTTGGCAACCTGTTACAGTGCCTCACTACCCTTAAAGTAAAGAATTTGCTCTTAATGTCTAGTCTAAATCTATCTTCTCTTAATTTAAGATCATCCCCTGTTGTCCTATCATCATCTGCCGGAGTAAAAAGTTCTTATCCATCTTTTTATAAGCCCCCTTTAAGTATTGAAAAGCTGCAATAAGGTCTCCCCAGAGCCTTCTCCAGGCTGAACATTCCCAGCTCTCTCAGACTTTCTTCATAGAACAGGTGTTCCAGCCCTCTTATCTTTGTAGCCCTTCTCTGGATTCGCTCTAACAGGTCCACATTTTTCTTGTGCTGGAGGCCCCACACCTGGACTCAGCACTCCAGGTGTGGCATCACAAGGACAGAGTAGAGGGATACAATCACCTCCCTCAACCTGCTGGTCACACCTCTTTTGATGCAGCACAGGATGCAGTTGGTCTTCTGGGCTGTACCTGCACACTGCTGGCTCATATTGAGCCTTTGGTCCACCTGAACTCTCAATTCCTTCTCCACAGGGCTGGTCTCAGTGAGTTCTTCTCCCAGTCTGTCCTCATGTCTGGGATTGCTCTGACCCAGGTACAGCACCTTGCACTTGGACTTGTTGAACCTCATTAGGTTTACATGGACCCACTTCTCCAGCCTGTCCAAGTCCCTTTGAATGACATCTCTTCTTTCTGTGTTATTAACCACACCACTCAGCTTGGTGTCGTCTTCAAACTTGCTGAGGGTGCACTCAATTACCTCATCTATGTCATTGATGAAAATATTGAAAAGCACCACTCCCAAGACAGAACCCCAAGGGACACCACTGGTCACCGTTCTCTACCTGGACATTGAACCATTGACCACTACTCTCTGGGTGAGGCCATCAAGCCAATTCCTTATTCGGCAGATGGTCCACCCTTCAAATCCATATCTTTCCAATTTAAAGATTTGGGTGTCCTGTAGGACCGTGTCAAGAGCCTTACAGAAATCCAAGTAGATGATATCAGTCAGTCTTCCCGTGTTGACTGATGCCGTTATTCCATCAACAGATTGGTCAGGCACTAGTTAACCTCGGTGAAGCCATGCTGGCTGATATTCTTTTAACTCAGAAAAAAAAAAAAAAAAAAAAAGAGGAAAATTCATAAAATTGTTACAGCTTAATTCACCTTGAGACTGAATACTCTTTCAGTCCTTTCTTTTTTGAAGACTTTTTACATGAAAGAAATGGAGCAGAGAAGGTTGAATAACATATTACCTATATAATGGTATATATAAAATCAGCAGTAAAAACAGTAACCTTTCATTAGAGTGAACTAAAACGAAGTTACAAAATTAAGGGAGATTCATGGATATCAAAAGTGGAAACTTACACAACTGAACTACGTACAACGCATGTTCATACTTTTATGTAGAATACTCCTTAGTAAAATGTTATGATCTTTTTCGTGACATTGAGAAGGAACTTCAGTATTATAGGTCTACTGTTGTTTTCAGACCATAAAATTAAATTGTAGCTAGTTCTCAGGTGGCTGTAACAGAGCAGCCTTACTTCTTATTCTTTGGAAAAAAAAAAAAAAAAAAAAAAAAAAAAAGCCAGTGGCAGACTCACATGAACTTACTACAGTAAGTCCAATGAACGGCCATCTGCAGTACATGAAATCTCAGCCAGGAGAGTCTCAGAGAGCAGGGCTGGCTCAGCCTGGATGATCTCATCCATATGTATAAATGCCCTGTGGTGGAAGACAACAGAACCAGACTCTCCAGTGGTGTCCAATGACAGTACAAAAGTCATTGGGTCCAAACTGAAACACAGGAAAACCCATGTAAACTTATGATGATTTTTGCATTTTTTTATTATGAGGGTGGTCACACACTGGGGCACCAGAGGGCTCATGGAGCCTCCATCCTCAGCAATATTCAATACCCAACTGGACATGACATGACCCTGAGCAGCCAGGTTCCTTGACACTGCTCTGAGCAGGGTTTTGGATCAGACAATGTCCAGATGTGCATTCGTACCTCAGTCCTCAGTTGTTCTATTAATCTTTGAAAATATATTAATTAAAAAAAAAAAAAAAAAAAAAAAAAAAAAAAAAAAAGGAAAGGAAAAAATAATAACTGTGGATAAGAAGTGCCAGTTGCTGTGGCATGTATTTTCCTCATCTTTTTCATAGAAATTTATTTATTAAGAGGCTGCAACAGGCCAGGAGTTCTGACTTTAAATTATATCTGAGCTTTTTTCTTCCCTTTTTATTTGACAAGTTCTTTACAATCCTTAGGTATTGTACACACAGGGCAAATAAAATGTGAATTTCATAACTGACAGCTGCATTCTAAAAATATCATGTTAAACTTGGATACCAATAGAACAGCTTCTTGAACGTTGGTGATACCATTAAGAAAACAATAAAGTCATGTCAGTGCATCTTTTCTTTTTGTAACTGGATTGAAATTATCAATCAGCTGGAATGTTTAGTAACTGAAAAACCTTTTAATTGTGACAGTTAGCATTTAGTTAGCCAATGTGCAGAATGGAAGTATATGCCTGAAAAAGTGAAAAAGAGATGAGGTTTTATCATTCCTAGATGGCAGCTGATGGTCTCTTTTGCTATAATGTTTTTGTGACAGGATTCATTGGCCAGGTTTTTAGGGGGCTATCACTGAGCTCCTATGTAAATTGCTGCTCAGATGAAAGACGGTATTCAGAATAGCCACCCTGGGCACTTAGTCTTTGGAGTCAGCTTTCAGACTGACTGACTGCACTGCTGGGTTAGTCCCTGTATTTTGGATGGATTCCAGTATGGGTAATTGCAGTCTGCTGAATGTAATTATCCCATGCACTTTAAATTTACTGTGGTATTCACTTCCGGTCTTGTGCAATTCTGTGCATTGTTATTAATTGCTTCATTTTCTTGCAGAGAATGCTGTACTTTAGTAGAGAAGGCAATGATTCTTCCCTCCTTTCTTCCTTTTCCCTCTCCTCCCTCTCTGGACATACACATGCATACTTACTAAAGCAGTTGGCTTCTTTTATTACAGGCTATTGCTAGATGAAAAGTGAAATACAGCTTATCAGTTATTTATAATACAAAGTTTAATCATTTTCATATTCATTGCTGTTCCAAATATTTCAAAGAGAATTGGAGAGTGGCAAGTAGAATAGCTAGTACCTCTGCTCTCCAGAAGTAGAAAGCATGGCATGTTTCTGTTACATTCAATGACATTAGAGGTACACCTTAGCAGCATCACAGTTATAGAATTGTCATAGAACTACAGAAATCCAAATCAAGCATTGCATCATCTATGTGTCTCACGGACCACTTCAACATTTTTCAAGTTTGTGCTGATTAAACTGATATTTTAAAGTGCATAACCTTAACAAGACTGCAGAAATCTAGGACACCTGTGTACCTGCACAGGAGTCAGACAAATTACATTTTTCATACAAGACAAAAGTAAATCAAAATAGAAGAGAGGACATATAAATCAACCACTGATTATCAGGAGCAAATGTAGAGGATGTTGTTAGGGAAAAGTAGTTTGTCTTTTTAAACAAGTTGAAGCTGTATACTTGTAATGAAGATGAGTACAGAGAAAATTCACTCCATAGTTTGAACCTGCAGGTCTGTTCTGAAATTTGCTTGGGTGTTTCCTTCCAAAGATATAAATCACTCATGGAAACAAAATTTCAGCTTGAGCTTCCCCATAAGAGTTCATAACAGTTCCATAAGAGTTCCATAAAAGTTCCTAAAGTAAGAAAACTGATTTCACTGGGCAAACAAACAAATAAACAAACAAAACCGGTATTTATCACAACACATACAAACAATTTTTTAATTCATCTGAAATAACTGCCTCTGACTGACATTTTAAATGTCATTTTCTGTTACTGTTTACCATGCCTCAGATCCCTGAAGATATTGAGATTTCTAACTAAAGCTGCAGTCTATTCTTAACTGTGAGTCAGTTGCTTAAATTTGAATATTAGGAGTCTATTTCATTTGAAGATCTGTCATTAATAAAGAAATAAAACATCAGGAGAAGGTTCTTCACTGAGAGGGTGGTTGCGCACTGGAACAGGCTCCCCAGTGATGTAGTCACTGCACCAAGGCTGTCTGAATTTAAGAAACGTTTGGACTGTGCACTTACTCACATGGTCTAAACTTCTGGGTAGGCCTGTGGGGTGTGAGGAGTTGATGATCCTTATGGGTCCCTTCCAACTCGGAATATTCTATGATTCTATGATTCTACGAAAATAAGCTATTATTTTGTTTTAAAAGAAAAATGTACAGCTAAGGACACCAGGACTTTCTAATGTTTCTTTGAACTCATTCAGACATTTGCAGCTCGTCTAAAAACACCCTTCATCTGAACAAAGTATAAAAATACATACATTAGTTTTCTAATACCATTTTATTTCAGCAATAGTTATAAATGTTCCTTGCTTTTATATGAAATATAAGTAGGCAAGCGAGCTAAATGCTATCTCATTTATGGCGCTAAAAAGCAAATCCCTGGAGCAGATTTTGCACTATCAACCAGGTTGAAGGGATTACTTGATCTGAAGGAAGATGCTGGTTTGTAATGTCCTACTCATGTCAGTGAGAAACAACTAGGAGATCTGAACTTCAAATGTGATAAAAATATATACATGCTGCCATGCAATATTAGATAACACCAAATACAAGACAACCAATGGAGAAAATACTAACAATATTTTTGACTTCAAGTTTTATGTCAAAAATAATTTCCTAACTTTTAGCTTCTGAACATAAAGGACAATTACTATCATTCTCTTTTCTAGATGTAAACACTCACATGCTACTCTCCTCAAAAAATATTCTGTTATGACATACCATTTCATATAAAACAATAATAATAAAAAAAAAAAGTGGTTTGTAATGCAAGTAATATCATCCTATGTTGCACAAGTGGCGAGTTAAAAAGTTAATCACCATTATGCATGCTGCTAATGGAGAAAAATATAGTTCCTTGAATATAGTTTGGGGGTTCACTGTTTGAATGGGTCTCTTTGTCACTTTATCAAATTTCTGAGTACATGACTTCCTGTGACAAGTATTCAGAAATTTCATTAACACTCAAATACAAGTGATACGTATTTTAGAAAGTCACATTCTACCATTCAGCACCTGTATATGAATTAGCATATGGAGATATGAGTAATTGTTTTAATTAAAATTTCACCTCTGAACCACATTTGAGTTCGTTGTGAATATAATTAGGTCTGCCATACTCCTCTCTGTAAGCCTGCAGATAAGGCACATTATTTATATATATACATATATATATATATATATCTTCTGCTTTAATCCTTCTGCTTAAAGATGATAGGGAGGCACTGATGTGCCAATATATAGTACCAATGATATGTTCTAAACCCAACCTCTCTAAATGATAAAATATTATGTAATGTCCTTTTTTGAGAAACACTTGCTTTTTACATAAAGGAGGAGTAATTCTTTTAAACAAACACATTATAGGGGAACCACTACAATAAATGGAGAAACATATTCCACATTATTCAGTCCTACTCAGACAGGAACTCCAACATCAACTTCATTTTACCTTTCATTAATAATGACCAAAGGAAAATGTTTTCTCTCTCTATATGACAGCATGTTATCTTTGTTGGCGGTCTGTAAAACACATTAATTCAACAGTAACATTTAAATTGTTATCTTTTGGGGAGTAGTTACTGACAGACTTTAACTTTGGACTGAAGTCATGGATATATTTTGTAGGTATATGAAGGATGTATTCAGGGATATATTCAATATTTATGTGAGACTTAGCCTCATGCAAAATCTCCCAAGACTTGGGAGGTTGTAGCAGGTTCTAATTTTTAGTACCACTAAGATTTTAATAGATTTTAATATTGTTGAGTTTTGGCTGAACTCTGTAAATGTTCATCACTTTGTCATGTGAAGATAGTTTATTTGAATGAGTCAGCAGTGTGCCCTGGCAACCAGGAGGGCCAGCCATATCCTGGGATGCATCAAGCACAGCATTGCTAGCCAGTCGAGGGAAGAGATTGTCCCACTCTACTCTGCACTGGTGCGGATTCACCTCAAGTTCTGTGTGCAGTTCTGGGCACCACAGTACAAAAAGGATGTAAAACCGTTGGAGAGTGTCCAGAGGAGGGCGACGAAGATGGTGAAGGGCCTAGAGGGGAAGATGTATGAGGAGCAGCTGAGGTCAGTTGGCCTGTGCAGCCTGGAGAAGAAGAGGTTGAGGGGAGACCTCATCGCAGTCTACAGCATCCTCACGATGGGAAGTGAAGGGGCAGGTGCCGATCTCTTCTCTTTAGTGACCAGTGATAGGACCCAAGGAAAGGGAGTCAAGCTGAGACAGGGGAAGTTCAGGTTTAATATTAAGAAAAGGTTCTTCACTGAGAGGGTGGTCATGCACTGGAACAGGCTCCCCAGGGACATAGTCATGGCACCAAGCCTGTCAGAGTTCAAGAAGCATTTGTAGTGTGCTGTCATTCATATGGTCTGAATTGTGATTTTTGGGTAGACCTGTATGGAGCCAGGAGTTGGACTCGATGATCCTTGTGGGTCCCTTCCAACTTGGATATCCTATGGTTCTATTTGAGAAAGAGATTTTCTCAGAATTTTCATCTCTAACTCTATATTCTGATAATGTAAATAGCACTGAATTAAATGGAAATTCAAATATGAGAATATTTGAGAGACCTCCCAAGGTGCAAGAAATTCTGGAAGACAAATATTGTGCTACTATAGAATGGCTATTTTAATGGCGGATTATAAAACTCTTATGAAGCATTCCTAATACTGGAGGAAGTGATGAAACACACCCTAGAAATAGAAATACCAACAGTTTGGTGAATTTATACCATTTGTTCTTTTACAGTTGTTTTTTGTGTGCTGAAAGAGTGCTTGGTGTTTATAAAACACAGGCAGAGCAGAGGATACTTAGAGGGATGCCTGATGACTTTCAGAGCTTTTGTGAAGCCACAGCACCTATTGTGTGATAATGCTCTTTGAAAGCTGGCTGAGAATCCTACTGCTTTTTATTTTAAGAGTTTACAGGGAATTATGATTTCATGAGAGGTAGTTTACTGTTTGTCAATGAAATGCTTGCTGAATACAAAGACATTCACAAACACCTGTTTCCCATTGAAACTGTCAGAAGCCTACAATGAAACCTTTTGATCATCTTTGGGTTGGATTTCACCCACAGACACCATCAAGAAAATACTTGCTTTATCACTGTTTTGTAAACTGTAAGAGTGACAATTGATTACCAAGACAATTTATAAGTGCAAAAGAAAAGGGTAAGTTATAGGAAAATGCTGGAAGGCATTATGATTTGTCTTGTTATGTTATTCAGATGTATCTGTCATATCATTTGTTGTACACACAAAGCTTCCTGAAAGACACTTCTTTGTTTTAATTACGAGCAAGCTGATCAGAGATCACTAGTCAGCTAGTACTATCAATTTTTTTCAGTGAGAAAGCAGAATAAGTCCTTTGAGTACTGAATGTTCTCTGGAGGCTGAAAAGGTCAATTTCAGCCAATTTTAGCCAATTAAAGAAATTGGATGCAGGAATATAATAACTGGGTTTGCAGAATTGTTGTTCATACTGAAGTATACTAATTCAATATAGTCATGGCAAGATAATGATCACCTCAGCTAACCCTTCAATGAAACACATTGAAAAAAACTTGGCAAACTCATCAGCCATGATGTGAGAAGTCAAGCACTACAATTTGATAGAGAAGATTCTACAAGAAGAGAACATGATGAGCTGTTACAATGGAAGGAAGGTAGCAACATGGCTACTATCACTGTTTGCGCAAGTGGAAAATCCTGCATTATACAACAGCAAAGGAGTCTGGAGTATACAGCTAATTATTTCTGTAAAAATTCTCATGTAAAACTAATTTGGATGTGTAGCATAGAGAGGCATTGAAGGTGTATGTATATGAAGAAGCCTGATAGATTAAAATGGGTGATGAGAATGGCAAGAAAAGACCTAGATATTTTGTGATCCAAGTGTATATACATACATACTCTATAAGTATGAATACATATATTTTATGTGTATATATATACATAAGCTTATTATATATTATATGTGAAATTAAATATTATTATATATAGAATATAGAATATACATATATATATGAGAGATCTGCAGAGAGATCTGGACAGGTTGGAGAACTGGGCAATCACCAACCACATGAAGTTTAACAAAAGCAATTGCTGGGTCCTGCACCTGGGACAAGGCAACCCTGGCTGTACATACATACTGGGCGAAAAGAGGCTGGAGTGCAGCCCTGCAGAGAGGGATGTGGGGGTCATGGTCGACAGCAAGTTGAATATGAGCCAGCAGTGTGCCCTGGCAGCCAGGAGGGCCAACCAAATCCTGGGGTGCATCAAGCACGGCATCACTAGTCGGGCGAGGGAAGTGATTGTCCCGCTCTAGTCTGCATTGATGCGGCCTCACCTTGAGTACTGTGTGCAGTTCTGGGTACCACAGTACAAAAAGGACATTCAACTGTTGGAGAGTGTCCAGAGGAAGGCGACAAAGATGGTGAAGGGCCTGGAGGGGATGACGTACGAGGAGCGGCTGAGGTCACTGGGACTGCTCAGCCTGGAGAAGAGGAGGCTGAGGGGAGACCTCATCGTGGTCTACAACTTCCTCGCGAGGGGGAGTGGAGAGGCGGGTGACCTATTCTCCATAAACACCAGTGATAGGACTCACGGGAACAGGGTGAAGCTGAGGTAGGGGAAGTTCAGACTGGATATCAGGAGGAGATTTTTCACTGAGAGGATGGTTGTGCACTAGAACAGGCTCCCCAGTGAAGTAGTCACTGCACCAAGCCTGTATGAATTTAAGAAACATTTGGACAGTGCACTTAGTCACATGGTCTGAACTTTTAGGTAGACCTGTGCGGTGCAAGGAATTGGACTTGATGATCCTTATGGGTCCCTTCCAACTCAGAATATTATATGATTCTATGATTCTATGATATAAATTAACTATTTTTTATATGTCTATATGTATTTCACATCTAGAGAATATTATTTTCTTCGTTACACAAAATTACACAAAATAGGTTACTTTGTTTTTCATTAATCTTCAAACTTACTTTGTTATTTATCAGTCTTGTTTGTGCTCTCAAGTGAGACAAGCTACCTAATGCTATTGTGGAACTACCCTTTAAATGAAGTATTCAAGTCTGCCTTGTAAGTGCAGTATGATAACAACATGACCAGCATGAACTGTCTACTGATCGCATTGGCAATCACTTGGCCCCGAAAGACTCATCAGAGCATTTTACGGTTGTGACAGCACCCAGTTGACCACTTGTCCTCCCAGGGTCTCCTAGAATGTGAAGTCTGGCAGGCAAACACTCTCTGTTCCATGCCTTATTTTTGCAGGGCCTCCCATTTGTTGTATAGCAGAAAAAGAGCACAAATCAACCCAACAAAAAGCATGCTCATAATTGCTTGTAATCAGAGGATTTTGACATCACTGGTGAAGGTGTTGACATACCTTATAGGAGAGAAGCCATCACCTGCAGACATTGATGACCTCTATACCAGACTGCCTAGGCCTTCCCAAAAGAGGATATTGACAGATTAAAATAGAGAGTTAAGCTAAAAGTTTGAGAAAATCATTTTTTAACCCTGATACCTGCCCACCCCCAAAAGAGTTTGTTACCCTTTTTAAAGTCCTAAAATAATTGTGCTGGAAGTGACTTCCGTTAAATAAAAAGGACAGACAAAAAACTTTTCTCCTCAAAATGTCCTTAATTTTCAAGCTTTCTCTGCAATCACTCTATTAATATAATTACTTCTATTTATTAATAAATTTAATAAATATAGTAAATATATTTAAATATATAAATTTATTATAAATAAATTTATAATGTGATTAGTATTTCTACATAGATCTTTTTAGCAGTAGATAAAAGTGAATGGGTGGTAGCTGGAAGTATATCTGATTTGCTATTTGCAATCATTTTTGAGTTTGAAGCAGGGGCTTTGTATGTGGAATTTTATTTTATTTTAGCATTTGCCACTTTTCCTGTGTTGCTTTCAAGATGCTTGGGAGAAGCTTCTTTGTTAGTCCAACAAATTAACATTATGATACTACAAATGCCACTGCTGTAATTAAATGCAAACATAAATTCCAATTTTCTTACTTTCTTATAATATGTGCAATTATTCTGAGTAAAATTAGCACTATATAGTTGTATTCTGGGTGAAACAAGTGTCTGCACAGACTTCTAGATAGGGAAAACCAGGAGATGACAATGAAAAGGAGAAGAAATAAAGACAGAGAAAAGGAGGGAGAGAGCAAGGGAGGAAAGTAAGTACTCTTCAATAAATGAGTCTTAGATTTTCCAGATGTGTAGAGTCAGTCAAATGATGATTCATCAGAATACTTCAGACTCAGGCTGTCTTTCACTGTATTTGTTTTAAAAAAACATATTTTCCTTTGAAAAGTTATGTTTTTCTGAGTGACTGTCATGGTAGTTTTACCGTGCTAGGCAGCTGAACACCATAACCACTCTCTCACTCCCCCTCCTCAGATGAGGAGGGGAAGAAGTAAAGGAAAGAACAACTCACGGGTTGAGATAAGGATAATTTAATTAAAGTGGAAAAAATAATTATTATTAAGGAAAGATTAGTATTAATTAAACAATTTAACTAAAGAGAAAAAAGGGAAAGTGAGGGGGAAAGGGAAAAACAAAACAAAACAAGTAAAGGCTATGTGGAAGTGCAGATGAAATAAATTACTCTCTACTTCCCACAAATGAGCAATGCTTCACCATGTCCTTGAAGCAGGGCCTCAACACACGTAGCAGGTGTTCGGCATGAGGACAGACATTTTTGCAGTGAGAGCCCACCCCTCCCCTCTTCCTCCTTTTTCCACCTTTTATTGCTGAGTGTGACATCATATGGTATGGAATATCTCTTTGGTTGGTTGAGGTCAGCTGCCCTGGGGATGTTTCTTTTTTGCCCACCCCCTAGGGGGTTAGAGGGAGTCCTGATGCTGTGCCAGCACTTCTCAGCAGTAGACACAACACTGGTGTGATACCACTGCTGTCCTAGCTACAAGTGCAGAGCATAGCACTGTATGGGCTGCTGCAGGGAAAGTCAACATCCCAGCCAGACACAGCCAGACACAGCCAGTCCAAGTACAACTGTATAGCAAAAAAATCACTGAAATTTAGCTGATAGCTTTAGAAATGCTTCTCAACTTGTGTCCTCATAACTTAGATGAGTAAATATCTAGTAGTTCTGTTGAATGATCACTTTTTACCGATTTGTTAATCTGTACTCTTTATCAAAACCAGAACTTGCTGAAATGCAATATTAAAAAAAAAAAAAAAAAAAAAAAAAAATTTTTTAGCATTTATTTTGTCATGCAAAATCATTATGCTTTTATCTATTTAGAAAAAAAAAAAGTAATTATCAAAGCTAAATTGCTTAATAGAGAACTCATAGTGGGATATATTGTCTGTGACCTTCAGGTCATGAGTTTAAACTCACATAGGTCAGTTGAATGTTCAGATCATTATTGTCTGATAGCTCACTAAAATAGGAAACATATACTACAGTCCATAAATATTCTTCAGTTTCTATTATTATTATTCTACACTTTTCATCTTCTCTTAAATTAGTCCAATTAAGTCAGAACCTAGGACTTCTTTAATTTTGCACTTTCTTATACAATCTGTCTTCCTGACCCTCAGGTTCTAGACACCTCAGAAAAATATATGTCTTTCCTTTCTAGACCTCAGACTAAGTGCCCCTATAGTGGTTTTGATAGAATACAGGGTAGCATGTTCAATGTCACAGAGCAGAGCACGGTCCCTTCACTCACAGTGAGTTTCAGCTCCCATACCTCCTTTGGAGGAATAAAGTAGAAATGCTGTAGCCATTATGCTTATTCAGTAACTATATTAAAAACAAACAAACTCACTAACTAACTAAAAACCTGGCAATGAAAAATAATGTTGAAAGAAGGTATACTTAAAATCCAAAGAAACTTTTTTCACGATTCTTTTTTTTTTTTTTTTTTTTTTTTTTTGTAGTAGTAGTAGTAGCTTAGATGTTGAATATGGAAGAATTGGTCATTTTTCTTCATTTCCTGGTTTGAGGTTCACAAATAAATAAATAAATAAATAAAAGGCAGATTAAGAACTGCATCATGAAAAGCAAAGTGTGGTTGTTGTTGTCATTTTTTTCTTTTGTTATTGGTTTGTTTGTTTCTTTGTTTGTTTTGAGCTGTTAACAAAAAAAGCCATTCAAATTATGTGGTGGGCAGACAAGCTCCACCACAACTGCCCTCTCACTCCCCCTCCTCAAAGGGAAAAGGGGAGAAAATATGATGAAAAGTACTCAAGAGCTGAGATACGGACAGGGAGATAATTCAAAAACTATCATCGTGGGCAAAACAGACTCAGCATAGGGAAAAAAAAAAAAAAAAAAAAAAAGTAATTTATTACCTACTATTAACAAGCTAGAGAAGTGAGAAACTAAAAGTGAAATAAAAACACTTTCCCTCCATTCACCCTCTTCTACCTCCTCCCCTAGGCAGTGCAGGGGAACAGGGAATGGGGGCTGTGATCAATCCCTAAGGCTTTCCTTCCACCACTCCTTCAGTCATTCCATTCCTCTGCTCCACGTGGGGTCCCTCCCACAGGATGTCGTCCTTCACCAACTGATGCAGCATGGACTTCCCACAGGCAGCACCTCTTCAAGAACTGTGCCAGCATGGGTCCCCCACAGGCGGCAGCTCCCCCTAGACCCCCTGTGCCTGTGGGGGCTCTGTATGGGCCACAGCCTTCTCCAGGCCACATCCACCTGCTCCACCGGGGGCTCCTCCACGAGCTGCAGCGTGGAGATCTGCTCCACCATGGGACCCATGGGCTGCAGGGGCACGGCCTGCTCTACCAGGGGCCTCTCCACAGGCTGCAGGGGAACTTCTGCTCCATGCCAGGAGAACCTCCTGCCCTCCTGTACTGTCTGCAGGGCTGGTTCTCACTCCTTACTCTCCCAGCTGCTGTGGTACAGCATTTTTTTCCATTTTATTTTATTTATTTATTTATTTATTTGTCTTAAATCTTCGCTCACAGATGTGCAAACAACATTGCTCATTGGCTCGGCTCTGGGCAGTGGTGGATTCTTTTGGAGCCTGCTGGAGCTGGCTCTGGTCTGACATGGGGCAGGGGCTGGACTCTTCTCACAAAGGCCACTACTGCTGTCCCCCTCTACCAAAACCTCGTCATGTAAACACAGTACAAATAACTACGGAAAATATTATCTTCTTGTGGCTCGCTCTTTGTCATCTAAAATATGACAAAATATATTTCATATAAGGTAGAGTAACATCAGTATGATGTATATGTGTTATCACTCTAGTTTGGTCATTGAGAGAAACCAAAACAATGAAGTTCATGTGTCTTATCAATAGTGATTGTTATAGTAACTGTAATCATGTAATACCACCTACGTATTTTATAGGTATATAGTACATATAATTAAAAGGGAGATTTGATAAGTATGTGAATCAATAATCTCACATACATCTTTCTTGTTTTACTATTCATGAGTGATTATTTGCCTCTAAGAAAGAATGTTTTAAATCAAACCTTTTAAAATTTTGTTTTGAAATCTGAATTTGAGTCCTTTTCCTTACAATACCATAACAGACTTTTACAGAATTATTATTACTAGGTTACAATAGTTTATAAATATTGATAAGTGGGCTCTAGTTTAAAAATAAATAATAATAATAATAATAAAGTGAAAATCTATTGCATGTCTTTCTTTGCTTTATGAACATACATAAATGAAAATAAATATTGTGATTTGTATCTCATTAGTCTAGCCACATTATCTAGAAGAAAGATTTTATGTAAATGAAGTACTTACAAATAAACCTTTTTATTATTACGTTGTATACTATTAAACATTTCTAAAAACTGAAGTTGCAAAGATTGCAAAATTGTTTTTATAAGTGAACCTACAAGTTCATGTAAGAGGGTATGACTGTCTTTTTACTGTCTTTTTTATTTTTCTGGTTTCTTAATACTTAAAAAAAAAAAAAAAAAAAAAAAAAAAAAATCACACAGAAGGCTTTTAATGAGCAATTCAAATACTCTTTTATATACTCTCCAACCCTAATTTTCAAGAGCCGATTTCTGGCAGGGGTTGGGGAAGGGGCTTGAATATTAAATATAAAACCTGAAGTAAGTGTTCCTTTCAGGAGCCAAACTGAAAACTAGAAGTCAAAAGACCAGCTGTGAAAACAAATTGTGATGGGGATATAAGTTAATTTATATGTGTAGTGAAAAGAATTTGAAAAAAAGTAATCATTTTATTTATTTATTACCTTAGGTTGAAAACAGGGATAAGGATTAAGTAATATCCTTATGTTTTTAATTTACTAAGAAGTTTCAAACTGCAAGTTTCAAGGATTCATTTGAAATTAACCTTTTTTTTTTTTTTTTTTTTTTTTAAATCAGTCATCTTTTTTTTTTCAGGTTTTCTGAAAACTGGGAGACTTGTGTATTACATTTGATATACATCTTGCCTCCAAGCTCCATCCCCAAGAGACAGATTTTATAAGTTTCACAAACTACTCAGGAAAATACTGACTGATTCATTAATAATATCTCCCACAGAAAGCAATGATAGAGATCAGTCAGATGGGCATAAATATCCTCTTCCTCAGCTCTTAACAGGTGTTTTTTTGTTTTGTTTTGTTTTTTGTTTTTTTTTTAAATCCAGACTTCAGAAAATAGCAGCACATCAAGATGCCCTTCAAGAAGGGTACCTGAGGTCATAATTAATTTTTTTTTTTTTTTTTCCTGCTCTGTCTCTGTGAAACATGTCTGTGCCTAATGCAATTATACAACCATGTATAGCAGCCATATGTAATGGCTGTGGCAAACCTGATCTAATGATGGTAATAATTGGTAAGAGTCTTGCTCTGAGCAAGTTGGACAAGGTGAGCTCATGAGATCCCTTGCAGACAGTATTTCTGTGGTGATAGAACTGTGCTCTTTTCTCAGGAAAGCCAGATATGGAAAACTCTCACACTAATGTTAAAAATGCCTTTTCAAGATAGGAATTTGATATTGCAGTGAGTGGTACATGGATACAGGTTTTATAACTCTGTAACCTTTACAAAACCAGAACTCGCATCTTTTCACTGATGGAAGTGATATTCAGACCACGATTTGAGAGCCCTGACTGGCAGGTAGGAAAGAAAAAAAAAAAAAAAACCTTAGGAACAGACCTGTATTACAGGTTAAAAAAGTTAATTATTTAATGTATATAATTACAGCAGAACTCATTTAAACTTGAAAAGCTAAAATACTTTACTAGGAAAATGCCATATGTGAATAGAGAGTGAAGGACTAATACTCATTAAAGAGAACAAAGTAAGGAGAGAAAAAGCTGATGTTTGGGAAAGTATATCCAATCAAGAAAAGGACAGTGAATCAGATTTTTGCAAGACTGAGGTCATAGAAGCGATAGAACGATTAGTGATAAGTTCAAGTTTTATGAAGGCTCTTGTGGCAGACAGCATATCTGAACCACATTTTCAGGACAAAGAAACATAGTAAACATGAATCACTGGTTGTAAGGAAAAAGTGGGAAAAAGAAAATAAATGAGTTTGGTGGATGGCAATTAACGGAAAGAGTGTAAAAGATTTTGATTGACATGACAGGAATTCACAATGATCGTACAAACATATGGGCAGTGCATAGCAGTATACACATAGCTGTATGGAAATAGTTTAACTGCACTTTCAATGGGATAGTCTTCCTTTGTCTCACAGGTCTGTGAGGAACTTGGTAAACACCAAGCTATTAGCTAGTCTCAACTGCCTTTTGTCTAATCTTTGATAAAAGCAGGGAGGATGAACATTAGTAGCTGACTGCTGACCATTACCTTTATGAGATGCAATTTGATACAGTTGATAGGTGGAAAAATTCTGGCTGACTTGGTCTGACTGAAATGCAATCCCGTCTATAATACTAACTTTATACATAGACATATTTTTAAAAAGTTTAAGTGAAAATAACATAAATAAATGTTTTACAGGAGGCTCCTGTAAGTGTACTGTAAGATGTAACTATCTTCATATTACGGAGAGATATGTTGAGATTAATGTGTGTTCTTATTTTCCAGTAAGCTTTCTCAAAAAGACACAAGATTCTGAGTAAGCAAACAAGTTTAGTCTAGCTTGCTTTATTTCCCTTTTCTCCATCTGCAGTCCACTGGTCTTCTAGTACATTTGTATTCAACTGAATACTTTTATTCTGGAAAATACTTCAGAGAATGTATGACTGATGAGAAGTGTTTGTTGCTGTTGTTTGTCTGTTAGTTTTGTTTTGTTTTCTGATAAAAAAGTTAGACAAGAAGACCAATGAATCATCATGGTAGATGTTTACAAGAGGCAGTTGCAAAATGCATTTAATATAACAAGTTATAATCATAACCAATTTGTAATCTCACCACTTTACCAGCCTTGTAGTTTTGCTTTGTTATAGGCTATACACTTCCAAAAGATACATATGATATGTATAAATTTGTTTAAATCCAGATATTTTATAACCTTTTCCATGAACATTTTTGATTGATTTTATTGTTATCCATTGAAATAACAATAATAATAAGGTTATAAGATTTTCCTTTGTCAGAGCAGATCTTCTGATCTGTATGTTAGAGTGAAACGAATTCAGTGCTTCAGTGCACTGGAAGAGGAAATGTTAATGGGAGACAGAACAGCTTTTTCAGAAGCACAAGAATATGGTTGGGTCATGAAAGTATTACAGTCTTTGCTTTCTTTCAAAAACAGACATGGAAGAATGAAGAGCAAAGTCCAGGAGTAGAGAAGTAGAGTTCCTTCAACACAGACTGGAAGCTTAGACATATATCAGGAAAGGATTAGAAAATTAAATCTGTGGAAGACTGAAAAAGTTTATCTTCTTAACAGTACTCCCTGTATTCTAGCCCGGAGACAGGCCAAGATTTTCTGAAAATAAATAAATAAATAAATAAATAAATAATAATAATAATAATAATAATAATAATAAATTAAAAAAAATGCCTAAAGGCATGTTTGAAATTGAAAGCAGGAATTTGAACTTAAGCTTCCTAGAGTAAACATAAGGTATATGCTGTTTTGGAATAGGTGTGTCTTATTCTTCTTAAGTAGTAAAATATACTTAAAAATCAATTTTAAAAAATAGTGATTCCCTGAAACTGTTTCTTCTTTAGCCATTGTGATGAATTTAAAGCAAAAGTATTTTAAGTGCTAAAATCCCTAAGCAGTTTTTTCTTGGAATACAGATCTCATGGGAGCTGGACACATGGCTGCTGGGGAAATGTGTTGGAAGGAAAATGGAGGAATTCCGGGGCAGACGCATTCTGCCATGGAGTGGGGAATTGAAGCAGGCAGGGCTTTTTTGCAGCATCGAGGCTATTCGAAGCAGCTGAGGGAGCCACCAGGACCCAGCAGCCCTAGTGAGGGAGGCTGATGAGGTGTAGGCGGAGCCAGCAGCACCCTCTCCCCAGCAGTTCAAAGGCAGCCCCTAGGGATCCTGAGTGACCAGGAGCAAGGTGAACAGGGTGGGCAAACAGGGTGAGGCGTGGTAGTAGGGCGAGGCGCGGCAGTTTGCACAGCAGTTTGTGCAGGCAGGGAGTGCTCAGGCAGAGTGCACTCAGGCGTTCTGCCCCGCTCACGTGAACAATTCATCTAATGTCTGCCTGCCTATAGGTAAACCACCATGGTCATCATGAGGAGGAGAGCTCTCTTTTGACAGTCTGTGGCCACCCAGACTGAATGCCCGCTTAAAAATACAGCAGTTAGGTCTCTGGATGCATGGAGTGCCTGGGCCTGTTGCTGCCCTCTGAGAACAGCAGAGACACCGTGTATGTGTGGTGTGAACAGATGGATGACCTGTTCAGCCTGGTGGTGGAGCTCAAGGAGGAGGTGGAGAGGTTGAGGGCCATCAGGGAGTGTGAGTGGGAGATAGACCTGTGTGGCAACACCCTGCCAGGCTTGAAGGAAAGGAACCAGGGTGAGACACCCCAAACAGCAGAGGGAGGAGACCTAGGAGATGAGGAGGAATGGAAACAGGTCCCTGCTCGATGTCGCAGGAAACCCCCTTCCCTACCGGCCCTGCCTCCCCAGGTGCCCATACACAACAGGTTTGAGGGCTTAGATCTGGAGAGACCGGTGGGTGAGAATGTGATGAACAGTTTACCCAGGAGGCTGCCTAGGGCGAGGAATTCAACTCCACGCCTCAGGACTGCCTCCGCTAAGAAAGAAAGAAGAGTGACCGTTTTAGGCGACTCCCTTCTGAGGGGAATGGAGGGCCCTATTTGTCGACCTGACCTTACCCATAGGGAAGTCTGCTGCCTCCCTGGCGCCAGGGTCAGGGACATTGCCAGAAAGCTTCCTAATCTGGTTCGCCCCTCCAACTACTATCCTTTTTTGATAGTCCAGGCTGGCAGAGATGATATTGAAGAAAGAAGCCTGAAGGCTATCAAACGGGACTTTTAGGGACTGGGATGGTTAGTGGATGGAGCAGGGGTATCGGTCTTGTTTTCGTCCATTCCTACAGTGGCAGGGAGGGGTACAAAGAGGACATGGAAAGCCCACCTGATAAACTGATAAGCAGGTTGCTCATAGGCTGGTGCCAACACAGATTTTTTTAAATTATTTTTTTATTATTATTTTTTGACTACGGGATGCTTTACTTGGCTCCTGTTCTGCGAAGTGCAGATGGGTCTCACATGTCTTGAAGGGGAAAACAGACACTAGGACAGGAGCTGGCAGGGCTCATTGAGAGGGCTTTAAACTAGGTAAGAAGGGGGATGGGGATAGGGAGGGAATAAGGCTCGTTAGAGGTATACCAGGGAGAAAAATGTCAGGGCCGGGGCAGTAGGCAAAGGCTCAGCTGAAGTGCATCTACACTAATGCATGCAGGATGGGCAACAAACAGGAGGAGCTGGCAGCCATCATGCAGCAGGCTAGCTACAACTTGGTTGCCATCACTGAAACGTGGTGGGACTACTCTCATGACTGGAGTGCTGGACTGACTGGCTATAGGCTCTTCAGAAGGGACAGGCAGCACAGAAGGGGTGGTGGTGTGGCTGTCTATATTAGAGAGTGTTTTGATGTTGTGGAACTTGAGGCTGAGACTGGGAATTATAAGGTGGAGTTGCTATGGGTTAAGATCAGCAGCCAACAAGGCAAGCATTCTGATGGGGGCCTGTTACAGATTGCCAAACCAGGATGAGGAGACGGATGAGGAATTCTACAGGCAGCTGGCAAAAGTTGCAAAATCATCGTCTCTTGTCCTTGTGGGGACTTCAAATTCCCAGACATATCCTGGACATGCAGTACAGCTCAGAGGAATCAGTCTAGGAGATTTCTGGAGAGCATGGAAGATAGTTTCCTCATGCAGTTAGTTCGTGATCCTACCAGGGGAGGTGCCCCACTAGACCTGCTGTTTACAGAGAAGGAGTGGTGGGAGATGTGGTGGTCGGGAGCTGTCTTGGGCAGAGTGGCCACGAAATGGTAGAGTTCTCGATACTTGGCGAAGTCAGGAAGGGGACCAGTAAAACTTACGTCTTGGACTTCCGGAGAGCAGACTTTGAGTTGTTCAGGACACTGGTTGGCAGAGTCCCTTGGGAGGCAGTCCTGAAGGGCAGAGGAGTCCAGGAAGGCTGGGCACTCCTCAAGAAGGAAATCTTAATGTCTCAGGAGTGGTCTGTCCCCACGTGCCCAAAGACGAGCTGGTGCGGAAGAAGACCGGCCTGGCTGAACAGAGAATTGTGGCTAGAGCTTAGGAACAAAAAGAGGGTTTATGACCTTTGGAAAAGAGGTCAGTCCACTCAGAAAGATTATAAGGATGTTGTAAAGATTTGTAGGGACATAATTAGAAAGGCCAAAGCTCATCTGGAGCTCAATCTGGCTACTGCTGTTAAAGATAACAGAAAATGTTTTTATAAATACATTAACATGAAAAGGAGGACTAAGGAGAATCTCCATCCTTTACTGGATGTGGGGGGAAACTTAGTTACCAGAGATGAGGAAAAGGCTGAGGAGCTTAATGCCTTCTTTGCCTCAGTCTTTATTGGCAAGGCTAGTTGCTATCTGGATACCCAATACCCTGAGCTGGTGGAAGGGAGTGGGTTAGCAGGATGTGGCCCTCACAATCCACGAGGAAATGGTTGGTGACCTGCTACAGCATTTGGCACTTGCAGGGCAAGCAGGCAATCAGGTCCAGTCAGCATGGGTTTATGAAAGGCAAGTCCTGCTTGACGAACCTGATCTCCTTCTATGACAAAGTGACACGCTTAGTGGATGAGGGAAAGGCTGTGTATGTGGTCTACCTTGACTTCAGTAAGGCTTTTGACACCACATCCCACAACATTCTCCTCAAGAAACTGGCTGTTCTTGGCTTGGACTTGACAGACACTTCGTTGGGTCAGAAACTGGATGGGTAGCTGCGCCCAAAGAGTCATGGTGAATGGAGTTAAATCCAGTTGGAGGCCAGTCACTAGTGGAGTCCCCCAGGGCTCAGTACTGGGACCAATTCTCTTTAGTATCTTTATTGATGATCTGGATGAGGGGATTGAATGCAGACTCAGTAAGTTTGCAGATGACAACAAGTTAGGTGCGTGTGTCAATCTGCTCGAGGGTAGGAAGGCTCTGCAGGAGGATCTAGATAGGCTGGACCAAATGGGCTGAGGCCAGCTATATGAAGTTCAACAAGGCCAAGTGCTGGGTTCTGCACCTGGGGCACAACAACCCCAAGCAGAGCTACAGGCTGGGAGATGTGTGGTTAGAAAGCTGCCTGTCAGAGAAGGACCTGGAAGTATTGGTTGACAGTCGGCTGAATATGAGCCAGCAGTGTGCTCAGGTGGCCAAGAAGGCCAACAGCATCCTGGCTTGCATAAGAAGCAGTGTGGCCAGCAGGTCCAGGGAAGTGATTGTCCCCCTGTACTCGGCTCTGGTGAGGCCGCACCTCGAGTACTGTGTTCACTTTTGGGCCCCTCACTACAAGAAGGACATGGAGGTGCTTGAGCGAGTCCAGAGAAGGGCTATGAAGCTGGTGAAGGGTCTGGAGAACAAGTCTTACAAGTAGAGGCTGAGGGAGGTGGGATTATTCAGCCTAGAAAAGAGAAGGCTCAGGAGCAACGTTATTGCACTCTACAGGTACCTTAAAGAAGGCTCTAGCGAGGTGGGGTTGGTCTATTCTCCCACATGCCTGGTGACAGAACAAGGGAGAATGGGCTAAAGTTGCGCCAGGGGAGGTTTAGGTTGGATATTAGGAAGAACTTCTTTACTGAAAGGGTTGTTAGTCACTGGAATAGGCTGCCCAGGGAAGTGGTTGAGTCCCCATCCCTGGAGGTCTTCAAAAGACGTTTAGACGTAGAGCTTAGGGAAATGGTTTAGGGGATGATTTGTTAGTGTTAGGTCAGAGGTTGGACTCAGTGATCTTGTAGGTCTCTTCCAACCTAGACTATTTTGTGACTCTGTGATTCAGAAGAATCTTGCATACTTTCAGTTGTTTTCTCTTATAAATTTGAGCTTTTGCCTTTTTTTTTTTTTTTTTTTTTTCTTAGAGATGGCTTGTCATAAATTTGTTTGCATTGGTCTATTAGTTTTACTGATGTATTCAGAAAACTTTATTTTCAGGTAGCTAATGCATTGTATGCATTATAAGTTTTGCTCCTTTAGCGCAGAGATCACTGTAGAATCAATGCCATTTCAAAGTATCACATCTGATAAGTGTCTTTTTCTTTCTTCCCAACAAAATGGACTATTAGAGACATATAAATTCACTGTGGAAAACCAGCTTCAAAATAACTCTGTTTTCTAGGTAAGTGTAAGGGATTTAGATGAGATACAGGGAAGATTTGGACACTACATTTAAAATAGTTTATTTGAAAAGATGGGAGGGAAAGTAATTTAAATTATGATGTTCTGGCTTTTAAATCTGTATTACTTATTATTTTGCTGTGTGCTGTGTATCCAGTAGTGCGCAAAAAAAATCTTAAAAGCTAACAAACAAAAATCACCACTATAATGAATATAGTGTAACATTTTCAAGATAATGTTAAATAAAGCTGGTTCCATATATCAATATTTTCTAGTCTGTTGAAACACTGATTTTTTGTTCCTTAAGGTTACACTGCTTGTTTCCTTATCACATATATTATTAATATTATTACTGTTTTATCTAAATATTTGAATATTTTTTGGCATAAAAATTATTAGCATTCACAATTTTATATAACTTTTATGTTAGAAACACTTTCCGTTATACTTCACATTACTATATTTAAAAAAAAAATTAGAAGTATTTTATAATGTACTCTAATTAATAAGGACTACAGTTCAAATATAATTAAAAGAGTGTATTTTTTTCCATAACTATGTTTCACGTGTTATAGAGTATTTATTTTATTCATTTCTAACTGTCTGTCAGCAGCTCTGCAGCTCACATTTAAGTAGCTGTTAGTAATTTACAAACAATTGTTTCCAGTCCTATTTATTCTCTTTTTGTTCCTTAAAAATGTGCTTATATTCTCTCTCCTTTTTTTTAAAAAAAAAAAAAAAAAGATTTTTTTTTAGTTTTTTTTTTTTATTATTATTATTTTTTTTTTTAATAAGATTAACTCTTAAGTTTGTTAATTTGTCTGGAAAAATAAAAATAGAAAAAAGAACAACCTATATATACCTGCAATACTATTACATAGTGTACATAACAAACTATAAGTAAGTGTAAAGCTAGCCAAAAATATAGTAAAATAGGTTGCTTGTTGTTGTTGTTGTTTTTTGCTGTTGTTGTTGTTTTGTTGTTGCTTTTGTTTTTGTTTGTTTTGTTTGTTTTTTGTATGCTTGTTTTTAAGAGAAATTAGAAAATCACAAGTTGATAATTTACTGAATAATCACTAAACTAAAAGTGTCATGCAAATGCAAATGCCATAATGGATTACCATATTTAGATTATTGTACCATACAGTACCATAATACTCCTTTATGTCTCGGTAGAGACACTGTGATCAGTTCCATTTCACTATATACTGCCATCAGTCTTTTTACACTTAGAGTGTATCAAGCACAGTCACCTTAAATCCTGGGGAATCATACAGAATCATAACAGAAAATATACATATATTCAGATTTTATCTAAAATATCTTAGTACAAGCAAGCCAGAAAATAATTCTGATGTTATCTACTTAGTTTAAATGTTATAGTGATGAGGAAGTGCAAAGATTAAATGAAATACCTGAGGATCTTTAATTTTACAAAAAGACTTTCAAGCAACAGTCAGCAGTTCTCTCCTTGCATTACACATATCTGCACTACAGATGCAGTCATTCAATCTAATGACTAATAATCAATCAGAATACAGCTAATCTGAATGATCTGTTCGTGCTTTTAAAAGGGCATCCAACCACACAAAGCAAAACCCTGAAATGACTGTATGTGAGTGTCAGGTCCTCAGCACCAGCTCTTTTGTACCAGCAAATTAAGAAATCACAGCCAGAGAAATCAAGATTTTCTAAAATAAATAAATAAATAAATAAATAAAAATTAAAGTTGATTTTAAAAAGCTATGATCTATGCAAACCCCTCCACTTACCATTTAAACATAAATTAATCTATTGTAAATGGATCCACTTTAACAGCAATTGTCTGCCACACATTATAATTATGTCTAACACTTTTATCTTTTTTTTTTATTATTATTATTATTATTCTTTTGAGATTTTATTGGAAGCACTTGAAAATGCACTTAGTTTATCTCATGATATAATTTATCCCACTTTCTGAATTCCAGGCACAGCATCCGTCTGGAAATACAAAATGCTTTTTTCTATGCATTCTACATACTCTAAGCTAATTTACATAGGTGCATTTATTTAACACCCACTTCTTCCACACTGCATTAGTACGAACAAATGCATCTTTACATATAACAATTTTACTCTTTGCTGAGTATCTCTGTGGTCTTACCTATTACAGTTTTGCCCAAGCACTTATTATGCTTATATCTGTGCTACTAAACTACTAAACTCCCTAAACTACTACAAGGAGTGATCTGTCTTAGATTACTACATCTTTGCCAAGTCTGATTTTTTTTAATTTATTTTTAGTAGAAAATAATGACTTACGTGAATTACATAAATAATAACAATAATAATAAACTATACAATCACAATGAGTTTTTAACATCTCCTTCAGGAAACGTTGAAAGGACCCTCAAATAATTGTTCATAACACTATTTTTAGAGACGGGTATTTTGTACTAGCACAGTTTTAGGAATGTATCCTTCTGAATACCTAGATGCTATTTATTTCAATTTATATTTGAAATGTAAATGTAATTAGGGAAACAAAATACTGGGTTCTTACATTTACTTACTAGTACTAATATTTGTAATGCCAAATATTGCTAAAAATACTGATAAAAGAAATAATCACTAAAATTATGACAACAGAAATTGCTCCTTGTATTGTTATGCATTTTTGCTCTTGCCTTTTTCTTCTAAAATTCTGTATGGAAATTAAAATTATTACAAGTTTACTACTTATCTCAAATGAAACTAGAATGAAAATTGATTGAAAAAGATAATTACACTGCCAGCACCCAGGCTTTACATTAATCTAAACAGTTTGTATTTATAATCTTTAATACATCAAAATGTTAATACTTAGATTGAAGCATGTTATACAAATTAATTTTCTAAGGAGTCATATACAAATATTCTCAGGTTTGTTTGCACAATATTTCTATATTGGTGTTAAAACTGTTTCCTGTAAAAAGTTAGTACAGTTTAGTACAAAGTGGATTGTAAAATGAGCCAATGATCAGAAGTACAGCATCCTATGTTGGCATGGATAAGTGACTATACAGTGCATAGGAAAGGATTTAATAGTCAGTATAAAGATAAGATCAAGTAATAAAAGGTAACATTTATAGTAATTTAATAATTTCTTTTTTTGTTCCTGTTATTAGCAAACCTATATCTCTTTTAAATAATTTTCTCTTACTTGGCATTCTCTTTTTTGTGCACTGTTGGCTGACTTAATGACTCATGAAACTCCTCAGAATGAAAACACGGGTAATATAATGAAAAACAACTTCAGCAAATCATTAATAACATGGTCCATTTGTGCTTATGGTTAATGTCTTTGTAGGATAAGAAAACAGAATCTGTATAAAGATATTAAGGTGGTAAGAATTATTTAATACTGTTTCCATAGGTTTAAACCCTCAAACTGAAAATCAATAAGCAGGTTCTCTTTGCCCACTATTCATATATTTAATCTAATATACTTAGATTGAACTTTTCCACATACTATATTTATATTAAAAATATAATAATAAAAAGAAGATTGTCTTTTATTCGCAATACCATAATACTTCAAAAAAGTAAGGTTAAAAGATCATTGAGAAATATAAGCTCAGACTTTTTATTTAGCATGCATATGGCAGTGCATGGGTAAGAATTAAAAGGGAGCTTTGCTGACCTTGATTTTTTAAAACTAAAACTAAAATGCTTTCAGATTTGCCTATTATGCCTCATTCTAAATCTGTCATTATATTGTCAAGTCGTTAAAAAATGTTTTATATCTAATAAATAAGTAAACTTATTTTGCAACTAGCTTAGTTTCTACATGCCTTCTAAACCTCCAGTTCAGGAAAACTGTAAATTAGAATTCTAGCATATACAAAATTGATTTTACCAAATAATCACTTTTGAATACTTCTCTTAATTGGCTGAGAATGTTTTATGTAAAAACAGTAGCATGGGGAATGAAGTGAATTTGACTCTATCAAAAATTGAATTCCTGTAATTTGTATTTGAATTTTCCACTGGAAAGACTAGTAATTAAAGCTTTATACATATCCATATATAATTACACCATTTAAATTAGGATTTTTTTTTTTTTTATGTGCATTTTATTTTAAATGGAAAAAAATAAAATGAAGTCTACTGGCCTATATTATCCAAGAGGCCAGATTAGAAATATATCTACTCTAGTAAATTAGCTTTTCTAGTTCATTGTTTCATCTGTTCTGTATTGGAGGATAAGGCTGGGTTTTGCTCCATGTAAATATTTTGAAAGAATAGACGCATTTTGGAAATATTGAATATTTACTGCTGGAAGTTGTGATATTCAGTATCCTTCTTACATCTTAGTGACAGAAATGTCATACTCTGCTCCATCTGAAATATAAAGGTTTCCTCCTGCACTTATGGGGCTTCATGTGTCAACAGTTTCATTATTTTGTGGGGCACGAAGCAGAAGGTTGCAAGAGGAGAGATGATTTCCATAGGAAAGGCAGCTACCACATATGGCTTTAGATATCAGAACAGATAGATTGAGCTGATCTCTGAATTCATCTGGGAGAAAGCATGCAGATGGAGAGATAATGTGTTCTCATGGTTGCTAAGCCTTTTCTGTCGTGTCATGGCTTTTCTTCTAGATGGGTGCATTCATACCTAGGTGTACAGAGCTGCAGTAATCAAGCCTTAAGGCACAAAACACGTGATATACTCAGGACTGTGAGCATAGGAGACCTGTGAATTCTGGGCCATTTTGCTCTCTGATACCCGAGTAGCTTTTATCAGTGCAGAAAGAGAACCAAAAACCTTAACATATCCTGAAGATGTCATAGGGCAGGTGTAGCCATAACCAATTTAGAAAGGTATGCCATAACCATAATCCTAGAAGGCGTTTCCTAGTATTTCCATGTCAATGCAACCACAGTTTGCTTAACAGGTGCTTTTCTAGCTGCTAATTTCCTAGAGCCTCCTTAGAAGCAGAGAAGCTGAAGATGCAATTTGATATACAATACAAAGTAGATACAAGTCTCTATGGGATCTGCATAATCTGACATGGTAACTCATTTGTCTAGTCACCTTTCTGAGTTTTTTTTTGTTTGTTTTTTTTTTTCTCAGTCAGAAGATGCTCACTTGAAAGCAAAAAATCATTTGTAGAGGGGATTATTTTAGTTTTAATTTTCTAGTGTTTTGCAGTTAAATGTTGCAGGCACTCAAACTTATTTCATTTTCCTACAGGGACTTTTCTTTCACAGTTTTTGTTTGTTTGCTTGTTTGTTGTTGGTTTTGGTTTTTGTTTTTGTTTTTCCTTGTCATCCTTAATATTCCTAGTGGTAGAGCAAGACAAAAGTGAAAATAATCTTTTAGAGCGTATAATATATATATATATATATATACATGAATAAAATCTATACATAGATTTAATTCAATACAACATAATCCACAGAAAAATGTCCTCTGGAAATACACTCAATTGTATTATTTTATGGTGAGGAGTTTTGCTTTTGTTTTATTGATTTCAGATACTTAATGAAAACACTATGCTTTCAGAAACTTGTTTGTACTCAAAGATCTTACATATTCCCTTTAGCAACACATTTTGGTAACAGTAGTCTGATCCTAAAAAAAGATAAAACTAAAGGAAAAAAGAAACAGTGAAGGTGAATGATTAATATTTATTGTTTTATTTTCTGTGTTTCAATCAATTCTACTTCTGCAGATTTTTAAATTTATGTGCAAAGTGCTTCTGAATCTTATTTTGAGATTATAAATGGTAAATTGGGACTAAATTAAACTCAGAGCAGCTGTCGTGCATCCCAAACCAGAAGGAAAAGAAAATAGCCCTGTATTTAGTGCTGGTACTTTTGTACATATTTAAATCATAAGCAACTTTATACATATTTTTGCAGTTTTATTTTTCCAAGTTGAAGGAAGAAAACTTCTATATTAAAATTGAAATTTTGATACGTACAGTTTATTTGGAAGATAATAGCTCCTCTCATTCTCTCAACACAGAAAATAGAAGGATGCTGTTAATGTCACTGGACACCTGCCTGTCATAACACGTGGCTTTTGTGATTATTAGTTATATTCCAATAAAATGTTTTCCTGAATTTTCTGCTGTCAGCAAAATTTGAGTCTGCTGTTGCTAAGGAGACTCTTTTTAAGAAGAATCGGGAACTCTGCTAAAATCTTTTAATATAACTCTCATGTCTCTATCAAAATTTAGTTTACTCTTTTATCTATATTATTTTTCCCCACATTTAATCTGTAAGCCTGTGTATAACAACGAAAGACACTATGGTGATCTTAAGTATGCCACAGTCTGAGTGTATGTAATATATAAATATTGATACATATATGACTCTAAAAACATCATCTGTAAAAAATAGGATGTTAATCCTTGTTAAATATTATTTTAAAATAATCTACTTGAATATCCTTTAAGCTTTCACAGAGTACTTGATGTATTCCATTAGCTCATCACATTCTAGACAAGACATTCTAGGCACTACCTGCCTACCTGTTGGAAAACCGTTTGTAGCACTTATGCTTATGTACTTCTTCCCCTGAATGTCACTGGTGGTTTTGCCCAGCTGTTGTATCAGGTGAGCTTTGGTTCTTCTGAGCTCTCTGTTTTCAGGGTAGCCTCGCTCCACTTTGCAGGTCCATGGTTCTCTGGCACTGCACCACTTACCTTCCTTTGGGTTTCCCATTAGGACTCTGTAGCTGCATCTCTTATTGTTAGTAGGAATTTGATGATCTGTGGAGCTTTAACTACACTTAATGTCATGTAGATTTGGTAGCTCTTTTCAAATTCTAGATAAAATTTAAGACTTGTGTGGAGCCCATGTAACTTTGTTGCATAATTAATGTCTGTGTAGAGATTTCATCGAGTTCTTGCACTAGATTTTGTTTGCTTGTTTGGTGTGTGTGTTTTAATTACTTTTAAATGCAGAAAGTCTGCACCAAACACTGAAGTTTACTGTACTTTAAACTTCACAGGCAATTTTATAGCTCCAAGTAAAAAGATTGTACTCTGTTGACATGTATGTCTGTACTAAGCCAAACCTATAACTCTTGTTTTCTGCAAATATCCAGGAAAAATCTCCCCAAAGATTTTTTTTTTAATAACCCCTTCATACCATTACTGTAGAGAACTTTTAAGCAAATGTGAAATTCATCCATTTTATCTATTTTTTTTTCTTCTTATATGTGTATGCACACACACACACACACACACGTTTTTTGTTTTTTTTTCTGTTTGTGGATGTGACCGCACATAATGTCTTGAAAACATGCTCCACTTTCAGCAGCCACTTTTACAAGTTACAGAGGACAAGAAGATCTTGGCTTTCTTGCTCAACCTCAGAGGTTTGATATGCCAGAATAATATGACTGAATGAGGTGCTAATGTTTTGCTACTGAAAATCTTAAGGAGAGGGTTGTAAAGAAGAAAAAGTTGTTGTTGCTGTTTGCTAGGTGTTTTGTTTTGCTTTGCTTTGCTTTTTTTTTTTTTTTTTTCTTTTTTTACACTTGCAGTACAAAAATGAGAAAATAATTGGTAGCTGTAAAGATAGATGAGAAGCAGACAACAGAATTACCAGAATTTTGAAAACTAGGTTGGAAATCTGTGTCACTCATAAATTCACACACATTGGAGACAGAGAATAGATACAATGAAATATAAAATTCTGGCATCCAGAATTGAAATCCAGGTGGTTAACATACTACTTTTGCTTCAGAGTCTGAGTCCTGCTTGTCTCCTAGATCCAGACAGTGGATTCCTGAAAGGCAGAACAAAGTTTTGGAAGATAGTATCATGTTGAAGAATTGTTACTGCTATGTCTACAGATAAAGCTCTATGTCCCTGCCTGGGGTATCACAAATTCTTCTGTTGTGGTTTTGATCTTTTTTTTTTTTTTTTTTTTTTTTTTTTCCCTTTAACACCAGACACCGTTTATTTGACATTATTCTGTAAACAACAACAACAACAACATATTTGAGTTAGAAGCACAAAATGGGAAAGAGAAACAAAAACACAACCCGCAAAGTCAGCCTTTTAAAAGGAAGCAAAACTGCAATAAAAGACAAGGTCAATTTGTTTTTGGTTATCCCTTGGCTTCTCTGTCTTTGTTTAACCATATACACCATTGAATCAGTATAACATTACATAATGAAGAAAGGAGCATCTATGCTGACAGTTCAGGGTTGTGCTGCTACTTTAAATAAATGATGATGTAAAAATTACCACTGAAAATGCATTCTCCATCAAGCAACTCATAACATGTCTGTCTGTAATCCAGTTGGGCAAAAAGCTAAGTACTTTCCTAGCTTACTATCGAATGGTCATCATAAACCACAAAAATTGCCACAGATGCTCATAGATATAATGGATTTCTGATACATATTTTTAAGATCACACTTCTTTTCATCAGATAGGTAGGCAAACACAATTGATGACAACGTGGTAAATTTTGTTAGCTAAAAATAGCTATCGGCCTTATTTTTCTATTAGATTAGGAAGACTTGGAGCTTAAAATTCATGTCTGATCAAATTAATATTGGCAATATGACAGTCAAAATGAATGGTGCAAGATGTTCAGTATGCATAAACTGGTGCAGCCCATTTAGGCTGACATTATTCTGAGGTTTTGTGGGCAGAGGTATTTAGTCTATTGAATTGAAATCTCTGCCATATTGTTGTAGTGCAAAGACAGAAGTATGAAAATGCTGTGGAATCTATTGTCTTATGATATTGATCAGTGAAAAACTGGTCTTACCAGTGAAAACTTGCTAAAAACAAATTATACAGAAGTATCTGTTAAATTCTAACATTTAGTCTAATTTTAGTATCATTTGCACAGAGACCTTCAGTAAGTACCATGAATTTTTTAGACTTTACCATTACCTTTACCATTTTTTTCTTCAAGATCCATGTACTTGATAAATCTGGTTTAGTTATGTAACTCATCAATAAACATATTTATATGTTGTGTACATCTCTATTTTTAACAGCAGACATTCACTTTATTGAATTTCAATATTAGAAGTATAGAAAAATGGGAAATGAGCAGCAAAATGGTTGACGGTCTGATTAAAGGAAAAAGAAAAAAAAAAAACTATTGAGGATGGTTGAAGGAACTAATTCAACTACTTCTCTTCACAGATTGTATGCCTAATTTAATATTAAGAATAACTTCATAACAGTAAGAACACTCAATCATAGATCATTGTCAAGGAAGGTTGCTCTGGTGAAATAATAACTGTTGAAGATGTTGGAAGCAAAGCCTATTTACAATGATAGATCCGGTTGGTCTGGAGCTACATGGACTACATAATAATTTTCTTTCTGAGCTTCTCTATCACCTGAAGCAGCAGAGACTTTCAGAGATGGCCAAACATTGTGGTTGAATATTCCTGAATTATTATTATATATATTAAACTTTGAAATTCACCATGGAAGCTCTTGAGTTGCAGTTTCTTCAACTGTTTGTTCATTTCTTCAGATTTCCTCATGACATAACAAGCTCTCTGAGTCTGCTTAGAGACACCATAATTTAGGAGCTTTAAAAGTTTTGAAACAATTTTTTCACGCTTGGAAAACATGTCCTTTAGGCTGGAAACAGTAACTTAGGCCAGAAGCCTTGAATCTATAACCTATATATATATGTGTAATTTATATATTATATAGTGTAATATAATATGATATGTAGTGAAAGGTATTTGAGAGTCTAATAGTTGGATTTATGTTTTGGGAGTTGAACACAAAATCTGATAAGTCTTTCAATAGTCATCAGAGGCAGTTAGGCATCTACAAGGGCTTCATCACACCTGTTACACCTGTGTTAGGATGCTATAAACTCCAGGATAAAATTAGCTGATAAGATTAAGTTACTTACTTACCTTTTACACCCCAAAGTTGGAGGGCAGAAAATTTACACTACATTTAGATCTTTCTGCTGCAGCTTTAGAATTCTGTTTCAATTTAGCATTTCATGAATTTATAAACAGTATTTAATTTCACATGGACTTAATTTATTTCCTTTTTATATAAGTGTGTTGAGGAAAGCATTATCTAACCTTGTGTGTGTTTAAAAAAATGCAACTGAACAATATGATGTATAAAACCATTAGCAGTTTTCCTAATTTCCAACAATAGAAATAACCTAATTTTTCCCTATCTGGACCACATGCACACTGAATTTATATGAAAACAATAGGGTTTGCATTTTTTAATCATTGCTAACATACACATGAAATTGCACATAAATAGAAATGGTTAAAGAACTCTACTGTGTTGAAACAATTAAAAATACAGTAAATTTGGCGGTAAGGTATATTATGGGAAAGATGACACACAACACCTGCTTGTTGTTTTCCATTGTGTTTCCCCAGCTTCTACCCCCATTTTCAATTTAAAAAAGTATTTTTGTAAAACCCTAAAATGAGTTTTAATTCCCTTCATAATTTTTCACCTAAAAGTCTTCTCTACATACCAGCTATTTTCAAGGTCTGTCCAGACCCACAACTGTAATAGTGTAACCTCCTACAGGAAAAAGGTCTTTCCTTACACAATTCTACAGGCCCGTGGAGCATTGTTAAAACAAGCAGATGTTAAGTGTTCATCTTTATAGGTCTGTGTACTTAATCATGTATAACCAGGAAGAGTTCATTTTTTTAATTAAATCACGCCCCCATTCATTACTTAAGTTATCCTCAAAAGACTGTCAGTGAAAAGGGTCAAAGTCTGCTAGACCTCTTGCTGTTCATTTAAACTAACGTCTTCTGATAATACGTGTTCATGTTGTACTAATGTGAAGATTACTACGTATTAGAAAAATCAAACTACTTTCTGAAAGAATGAGATCAAGATTTCTGGAAAAACTGTTTGCAACCTGTGTTTGTGAATAACATGCCCATTATTTACTGTCCCTGGCATCCATGAAAATTCTGGAACAAGAAAATGTCTGCTGTATAATGCTTTTAAAATATATATATCCAGACTACTTTAATAGTATCTAAATAAATTTAAAAAAATCTTCTTTTATTAGGTTGCCTGTGACAGAATCAAACAAGTATTTGAAAACAAGCTTGAAGAGGGAAATAGAAAGGAAGACTTTATCTCATTATTCACGTAGCTATTATATTAATAAAAATCATTATTTGAGAAGCTACTTTTTTTTTCTTCAGTCATATAATCTGCTTATCCAAGGGGCTAAATGAAACACATTTCAGAACAACGGCTATTGACTTGCATAAGGTCTTCCGAGAAAATATTTTTATATTTCATGTTGTCCATTTCCATTCTGAAAGGCTCTTTTCAGTGGTTTGTAACTCCCTAATATGTGTAAGCCAAAGTTTTTAGGTTCAGGTGATTTATTATGGTTTCTTTGCAGAAGTTGAGCAAAGCATACAAAAAAATCAGTACCAATTTATGGGTTTGGTATCATGAAACAGATTGTCATAAAGCAAATCACTTTAGTAAACCACTCATTTTCAGAGAATAGAGACAAGTAAACACAAGGACTTTGACCTGTAGACTACAGAAGACTTAATTGCCATGTTTCATTATTTCACAGTGCGTTGACACTATTAACTAAATCAAAGGCTGCAAACTGTGAAGGATTTTGCTAAAATCACTGTAACTTTTCAATCACCAGCCTAAAATATTGAATTCCTGCCTGCTTCTTTTGTATCTTTAGAGATGTTTTAGAATATGATGTCTTCAGGCTCAGATGTCTTTTCTTACTGTGCCTATTTTGAATGCATGTAATGCAAACAAGGATACATTTATATATTTCCTTAATTTTCCATGTAACTGTGGTTTTGCACTAATTATCTACAGTGTTTCATATTTTGTTAGCATTGAAAGATTTTGCATTCTTTTTGGTTGCTGTTTCTCATTTCTTCAGATTTAACTGTAACAGGGGCTGAGATGCCCATCTGAAATATATTATATGCATATGTGGAGCAGCGGAATCCTGAGCAAGACACCATGGAGTCAGCCTATACCCTGTGGGCCCTATTAATCTCACGGTCCTGGGTCACCCATCTTGAGTTGTGGAACGGTCAGCAGGCCCACTGAAGCTTGTTTGATGCACAGCCAGGTGCAACTCTGCATCTGTATCAAGCCAAAATGCCTTTGCAGCCATGTTTGTCTTTCTACTAGTGAAAGAGTATTTATTGAGTGCTGCAGGAGAGTTAGTTGAACCCTGCTTGGTTAAGCTCATTCTCTCTCTCTTCATTATTCCAAAATTAAAATAATTTCCCCACAAATTATTTAGAATTTCTATATCCTGCTCACTGTGCAGGAACATATTGTGTCCTGCAAAGTGTCTGTCTACTTCTGGCCATATTCAATCTAGCAACAAGTGTGTTCTCACTGTTCACCATATGGCTATATAGAAACTCCTATAACTGTCTCATATCTATGTTACAACTAATCAATGTATAGTTAGAGTTGGCATCTGCACTGTTCCATTAAACTAACTAGAATATCTGGAGTTGAATTTGTTGCTTTCTGTACATCAATAAATCCTCATCAGAGTTGTATAAAAGGTATACCTTCCTTGTATATAATGGAAGACGACTTATGACAAAGACCAGACTGGATTTTTTATTTTTATTTTTATTTTTTGGTCATGCTAATGCATAGACATGGGTTTCACAACTTTTTTTTTTTTTTTTTTTTTTACCTGTGGTTTCAATTACGCTTGTAGGTATAATTGGCAGTCAAGAAAGAAAAACGAACTATAAAGTATAAAGCTGCTTCCAGTTAAGAAATTGCAGTCCATCACAGGAGAATTTAAAGAATTTGTCACTAACCTAATTTAAGAAGCCTTTCTGTCAGGTACACAATATAGAAACAACTGTTACTTCCCCTGGTTACATTTATACTCCTTTTCTTAAAAGTTTTAATCTTGCCAAATATTTACTTTTGTGTTTTACTTGCTAATTAACTGTCATTCCCATGAATGGTGTATTTAGTATAAAGAGAATTACATATTCTGTTCCTTATTAGTGTTCTTTAAAGCCACACCAAAAATATACTGATATTTGGATGCTGCTTTGTAGTCTTTCAGAAGTATAAGTTTGCAGTTTGATTTATTAGTTTCCACCACCAAAGAGAAGCAGCTGCAGCTCTGAGTAAAATTGTGCTAATGACACTTTCCAAGTAGTGATCAAAAGCAGACTTTGCTCTTTCAATTGTATGCTTTTCTGAAGATAACTAATTGTGCTGTTTCAGCAAAATGTGCATATCAAAACAGCTGAATTATACATTTCAGTAGAACCTTTAAAATATGTCTAACAATATCATGTCCTAATCTTTGTCCCATTTGGTCTGTAAGTTGCAGAACAGCAGAAAATGATTAACTGTATTTTTAGCCCTAATTCATGCATGAAAACTGATTCCCTATTCTCTATTTGGTCATAGACAACTATATTTACATGTCGGTGAAGACGCACGTCTAGATCCCCATTACATTATGCAACAGTTTTGATAAAATATACAAACCTCATAACTTCAAGAAGAATTTCAGTTGGCTGGACAGATGAGGCAAAGTTTTATGAGTGTTTCAGCACAAGCTGCCATTAGTTTTCTGCCAGATGTCCTGGAATAGTCCGCTAGAACTGAATTTATAACATGCTTCAGCATCTCAAGATGAAACCATGTACTGTGAGGAATTTCCCTTCATATGTTCCAGCAAAGGCAAATTGTTCCAAACTCAGTCAAACCTCCTTATATCTCTGTATCTTCAGAAGGCAAATTTTTCTGCCTACAGTGAATTCTGGACAACCAGTTTTAGACTGCTCTGTTACCCAAGCCACCTACTTTACACTAGTCTCACCCATTTCTGAAGCACACTTTAATCTCTTCCACACTGTCGGAAAATCCACACACAGCAGGGACATGTTTTGTCATATTAAAAACTGTGAAAAATACAACAAAATCAAAAGCAAACAAAATTAACTGATTGAAAGGTATATATATATATATTAAAAAAAAAATACTAAAAATAACATTTTATATAATTTTGAAACTATTTTATAAAGATTAACTTACAACAATGCATTTTTCCAAACATGGAGCAAAGAGCCAATGGCCCTCCTGACAAATTATCTATCGAGCAGTCATTAATTAACCTTTTGCAATTATGGCTTTTGTACATTTAATTCAAATTGTTGCTCAAAAGTAATCAGTGCCCCAGTAAAAGTCCAAGGACTTTTTAATGGACTTCAGGTTCAAATTTATATGGAACGTAAAGTGACCTTGTCAAGGAGTTTTCTGTGTGGTGTATCTACATAATAATGCCATGGGACTACTTTGAATGATATTAAATAAAGTAGCTCCTCTAGATTTTTCTTTTAAATCAATTCTCAAGGAGTCATTCCATTCTCTACCTACTATGTGCTTATTCTTGATGTTCAAACTTTAAAAATAATTTTCTATTGTGTAGTATTCTTTTTGGCCCCTTTACAGTCAACTTTGAAAGTACTAGGTGAAGATGTCTTGGGATGTCTCAGACAGGATATATTATTCTAAATGGTTCTGAAAGGTTTTAAATTCTTGAAAAGACAACATGTCAAATTATATTTTCAGGTTTTGTATCAGTAGGAAAGATAATCAGGAGTAGTCAGCATGCATTCACCAACGGGAAAATCATGCTTAACCAATCTGATAGCCTACTATAATGAGATCATTAGCTTGGTGAATGAGGGGAGAGCAGTAGATGTGGTCTACCTTGACTTCAGAAAGGCTTTTGACACTGTCCCCCATAACACCAGCATAAACAAGCTCAGGAAGTTCAGGCTAGATGAGTGGCTGGTGAGGTGTATTGACAATTGGCTGGATGGCAGAGTTCAGAGGGTTGTGGTCAGTGGTGCTGAGTCCAGTTGGAGGCCTGTAGCAAGCAGTGTCCCCCAGGGGTCTGTACTGGGGCCAGTCTTCAATTTATTAATCAATGACCTGGACAACAGAACAGAGAGCACCCCCAGCAAGCTTGCTGATGACACAAAGCTGGGAGGAGTGGTTGATATCCCATAAGGCTGTGCTGGCATTCAGAGGGGCCTCTACAGTCTGGAGGGTTGGGCAGAGGGCAACCTCATGGAGTTTAACAAAGGCAATACTCTCCAGTACAAGAGGGACATGGAACTACTGGAGTGAGTTCAGAGGAGGGCTACAAAGATTAGAGACTTGGAGCACCTGTTGTATGAGGACAGGCTAAGAGAGCTGGGCCTGTTTAGCCTGGAAAAGCGAAGACTGAGGGGAGACCTCAACAGTATATATAAATATCTGAAGGGAGGATGTAAAGAGGGTGGAACCAGACTCTTCAGTTGTGCCCAGCAAGAGGACAAGAGGCAACAGACACAAACTGAAGCACAGGGCGGTCCAGCTGTGAGGAGGCACTTCTTTACTGTGAAGGTGACAGAGCACTGGAACGGGTTGACCAGAGAGGTTATGAAGTCTCCATCTCTGGAGAAATTCAAAACGCTTGGATACCATCCTGCACAATGTGCCCTAGGTGATCCTGCTTAGCAGGAGTGGAGTAGGGTGGTCTTCAGAGGTACCTTCCAACCTCAGCCATTCTGTGATTGTGAAGGTAAGTAAAAATATTCCGACAATTCTAAATGCTTATCAGGCCAGTATTGGTAAATATTACTACAAATATTACTTTTTGTATTTATTGCAATGTTGGACATGGACTCTATAGAAAAGTGTTTTGTTTTCGTGGTGGTGGGGGGATGCATCCTTCCTTCTTCTGTTTCTCTATGCTATATATCTCCTTACCCAAATTAGTTCCAATTCAGTGAAATTACATGACTGTGATCCTTCTTGCACAAAAGTAATCTTCCTGATTGTGAATTATTTTATTCACAAAGATAATACAATAAAGACAGACAAGAGAAATGCCAGTTTAAGAGAAAACTTCAGATTCTTTAATATTTTCTAAATTTGCCTCACCTATGATATATTCAGAAGCATCTTATTTACTTTCCTTTCCACACCAGAAATTAAGTGGAAAATGTTCCTTTCACTACCAAGCATTATAAATGTTAAGCCTATGCTGCTTCCCATTCTCTGTTGTTCAGTATCAATATTTTTTCTATTAATTTACATTTTTTAAATGATTTTTAACAGCCATATAAAAATATTTTAAAATGAAGTATGCATTTTCAAAACATACAGATTTTTTTAGCCCATAAGGTTAGAAGATACATGTTAACCTACGTGTTACCACAGTTTCTGGACTTCTAAAACATATTATTATTATCCCAATGCTCCACAATTTGAAAAGAAAAGATAAAAGTAAGAATAAATAATAATGTCACAATTAAAGAAAAAATACAAGAATAATGAAGACTGTTCTGTTTCATCTACAGCTTGTACAATTTCCACATAAAAGATGTCCAGTTGAATCATTCTCATAATTAATTTTTAAAATCGAATTACATTATTTCCAGTATTTTTGGAAAAAAATGTGAATACTGATACATATTTAATTCTCCCAAGCAAATAAACATGCAAACATCAACTAAAGCACTGGACACCTAACAGGAAGTTTATTCAATTAATTTAATTTTAGGGATTTTCTTAATATGTTTGATTCCATTAATATGATTATGATGAGAGTAAAATCAGGGAAAAAAATAGATATCAAGGTGCCCATAATAAGAAATCATTTTAGGTGACCAAGTATGATGTTATTCTGATTTTATAAGAATTCCCTAGACTGTAGAAAGTAAAAAACTGTATTCAGTGAGGTGTCTGTCTTCTGCTATTCCAACTGCATAAACCCTGTGACTAGGGATTTTCCCAAAAAATGTATTTACAAAAATAGGCCCTCAGAATGTTAATGCTGGCTGAAGGAAAAAATTCAGTTCCATCTCTTTGTTAAAGAAGGAAAACAGAAATATAAAGACATTTGTGATTGCTTTAGAACCTCTCTCTTTTTTTTGTTGTTGTTAATTTTTCTTTTTTATTTAAAAGAGGAATTGATCATTGTTTTCAAGATTTTTTATCTCTCTTTTTTTTTTTTTTTTAACTACATTGCTAATAAATAGTCCATTTGTTAAGACAGTATTTTTAAAAACTGGCTGCATAAAACTCTTGTTGAGAAAATGTTAAATTTCTGCTGTTGTTCATAGGAGAAGATTATTAATACAAAGATAAAGCCACTCTGAATGTATAATGAGAATTTCATATGTCATGAAAGTAATACCTTATTTCTTATAGAGATACCTGAAAATATTATTTTTTTATAACCAATAATTAATTTCAGAAATTAAAAGTTTTTTACATTCAATGGTACATAACAGTTCTGGGAAGACATCTTCTGGAAAGCCTAGAAAAGAAATATAAAAATTACACTCTACTTTTTTTCAAAGTAGAAAAAGAAAAGAAGGAAAGATTACTTTTTTCAAGGTCTCCAACCCAAAATCCTATTAAGTAGGATTGCTCTGCTGTTCCTGCCACTGAGCCACAGGTGTCTCTTGCCTGCACTCAACCTAATCTTGAAATGAAACCTTACTTAGTCATACCACCTCACAGAGTTAGTGTTCAACACTACTGTCTTTTCATAGTTACAGTATGCTTAATATTGTCTTTGGGGTTTATATTGTTTGTGTCAGTATTTCTGTAATGCAAAACAGAAAAAAAACGGGGGGGGGGGGGGGCCTGAAAGTGCTAACCAGACAGACTTGCCATATAAAACCTCAAATAATCGTGCATTAAACTGCTCTTGTACTTGCCATACTCAAAGAACAATTGAGCACTGGAGAGTAAGTACCAGTAGCAAGACACTTAATGCAGTGTTGGGCATTGCTTCTTTTTTTTTTTTTTCTCCCAGAAAACAAAACAAGAACAGAAAACAATCCTGTGTCATTAATAATTCTAAGGTCAAGAAGGACTCTTGTGATTATTTATAATTTCAGATTTCAGAATCTGTAGAGACTTCTTTAGTGAAAGAAGAAATTTCTTCTACTCCTTATGACTGCAGTTAGAGAAAAGCACCCTCTTATCTTCATTATTCCTAGGCTGACAAAGGTGTAGAAATACTAACAAACACAGAAATCTCACCACATATCACATATTATTAATTACATTTTCAGTGTGCAAAGTCTTTGATTCCTAAGAGATTTTAGTCATTTTTCATTTTCTTTTTACTTTTTTAAATCTTTTAAAATAAATTGTTTTGTTAATGTAAGCCTTTAGTAGCCTAGACTCACCACATACTAGAAAAGAATAACTCACAGACCAATAGAAACACAGCAAACATTCATCTCAGTTACTGCTTCTTTTCACTGGTTAAAGAAAGCCACTTTACCAGCCCCTTCTTGAAAGCTGGTTTTGGTTACAACAGATGGCTTTATTTCAAGAGTCTCAGGTGCAGTGATAGCCTATAAAAGCTAAATTAGAGAGTTTGCTGGGAAAGGGAGACAAAGATGACTTCCACCCCACTGCCCTCCCCCTCCTCCCCTCATCCCCCTTCGTCCCCTGACCCCCTCCCCTCCCCTCACCCC
>CM021765.1:120525964-120600149 GCA_011076525.1 Nettapus auritus | reverse complement strand
CCCCCCCCCCCTTTCTTTATTTATTCTCCTTTTTTTATTCCCCTTCTTAATCTTTAAATGAGCTGGAATTGTTAAAATCTAATAGTTAAAACCTTACTGCACTGAAGTAAAAGTAGTGAGGGGTTTTATTTTTTAGGCAGTTCTTTATTTGCTGATTTATTTTTTTCCTGTTTAATTATTTGTGAAGTATATTTCAGTTCTACTTCTAGTAATTTTGCAGCCTAGTTCCCTATTCCTGATACAGAGTAGGAGCCAATAAATAAATACATGATCTCCCTTTCTCCTTCTGTATTCAGGGTCCATGCCAAGAGGGTATAATGTCTTATGAGCAGTTACCAAATGTCACAGTTCAATCCTGAGTAAATGTGTTGGTAAAATATTTTTCCTTCTGTCGTTTTATTCTGCCTGCTGATGTCACTTTTTATCCCAAGTCCACCTTTCCTTTGCAGCAGTTTTCTGAACTGCATAGGTATGTAGCACAGTATGCATATAACCTTGTAACTGGAGGCATCTGTAACCTTTTATGGTTCAGAAATTTTCTGCCTATTTCTGGGACAGGAGTAAAGGAGTATGAATGCTTGGGACACTCTTCATTGAATTTCACTATTAGTACGGGATCTTTTTTAATACTCCTTTTTTTGTTAAAGTATGCTGGCAGTTTCACTGCATTCTTATATATATAGAGCATCTTTGGTTAATGCAAAATTCATGCTTCTTTTGGATGCCGAACCTATCACCAGTCATTTGATAGGAAGAGTTTTCACACTCATTACAAAATATGTTCTCAGAATATTCCTCCAAAGCATGGAGAAAGAAAACACAAGTAGACCAGTCAGTGCTTAACTGACTTAACATTTTTTTTAATGCTGAATGTTTGGTTAGGATACTAACCCAAGAACATTAAATATCTCAGTTTCCAGAGTCCAAAGATTTCCTTTAGCACTTTAGATATATGGATTTAAGTGTCTGAATTTCAGTTTGTACTCAGAAAAAAAAAGTATCTCATGAATTAAATAAGGGTGTAAACATATTGGAAGGGGTTGCCCAGGGAAGTGGTGGCATCACCGTTCCTTCAGGCATTCAAGGAAAGGTTGGACGTGGTGCTTAGGGACATGGTTTAGTGGGTGACATTGGCAGTAGGGTGATGGTTGGACCAGGTGACCCTGACGGTCTTTTCCAGCCTTAATGATTCTATGATTCTATGACATTGCACTGTGAAGTTCACAGTCATAGGGTAAGATTAATAGCTGATTGTGTTTTAAATATAAATTAATAATCAATTTCACAGAATCACAGAACTGTAGGGGTTAGAAGGGACCTTGGAAGATCATTGGGTCCAACCCCCCTGCAAAGCAGGTTCCTCAGAGCAGGCTGCTCAGGTAGGCATCCAGACAGGCCTTGAATATCTCCAGAGAAGGAGACTCCACAACCTCCCTAAGCAGCCTGTTCCAGTGCTCTGTCACCCTCATCATGAAGAAGTTATTTCGCATGTTGGTGCGGAACTTCCTGTGCTCTGTCTTGCAGCCATTGCCCCTTGTCCTATCCCCACAAACCACTGAGAAGAGGTTGGCTACATCCTTCTGTCTCTCACACCTCAGGTATTTATACACACTGATGAGATCCCCTCTCAGTCTGCTCTTCTCCAGGCTGAACAGACCCAGGTCTCTCAGCCTTTCTTCATAGGGAAGATGTTCCAGGCCCTGTATCATCTTTGTGGCCCTCCGCTGGACTCTTTCCAGGAGATCCCTGTCTTTTTTTGTACTGAATTTTCTGAATCTGATGGTCTGTTGCGTTGTAAGGATAACTGCACTGAAGTCCAATATGGAGAAAATACTAACCACTATCCAGTGATGTTCTATTGCTTGGTTGCTGATAATCTATAGCTGGGGGTTGTATAGGCAGCATTAAACTTGCTGGTGTACCAGAATGGTCATTTTTAGAAGACTTGTCTATGCCTCTGTCTTTTCCACTTCTTAGGTTGCCTCTTCTCTCCCTTTCTTCCATACACCCTCTTTGAACTTCTCTTTCACAGAATCTCACAGTGGCTTTGACCACCCAAGGGTATCCCACCCTCCACCGCTGACTGCCTAGTCTATCCCATTTTAATTCCTAACACTGTGCATGCTGCCCCACAAACAGGGATGTATTTTTTGCCCTTCAGTCTTGTGAATGCACATGGTGGCTTGCTGCTGCCCTCCTGCCAACTTTAATGCTTGCACAGGTGCCTCATGCTGCTCTAACTCTGCCCTTCTCTTGGATTCTTTTTGAGGTCAGGGTACATGAACAAAAATAGTATTCTCCTTGACCTGTGCTTGGGGTGTGGGCCATAGGAGTCTCTCCCATCTGTATGTGGCACCATAAAACAGCTACTAATGCTTTTTATTACTTGGTACTAACAGAAAATTTTGTTTTCCTTTCTATTTACCTTCTGTTGTTCTCATGTTGCTACTTATCTAGGAAAGATCTTTCTACTAGGTTGAAACTACCCCTACAAATCTCTGTTAAACAAAGAAAACATCATTTTTGAGATTTACAACTGCTTTTTATAACATTTTTTTTTCCTATGGAATGCACATGCAAATGGTGTTCTAATTTGAAAATTAGTATTTTCCTTATTAACTCATTCCTATAAAACATCGAGCTAGTGGATTTAGGGTAAAATTTTATTTCCCAAAGACAGTTTTCTAATTTGAATATGACAGATAAATATGTTCATTGTTTCCACAGTTATTTATGGATACGTAACTAACTCTTCAGGAAGATTCATCAGATTTAAGTTTTGGAAGTCATTGTGAGTTTGCACTGAGGAGACAGTAATGTAGAGTTAAACAGTAAAGTTTGTAGAATATTTTAATTTTTGTTATTTATCAGAGGAATGTATAATTATGTCAGGATAAATTAGACTAGAACTTGAAAAATTCATGCCATAGAACTGTGAGATTTACATTTTGAAAAAATAAAAATCCTATTATTCACAGTGCAAAAATCTTTCAGTGACATTACTCTTTAATTATCAAGAAATCTTAGTTTGGAACAATTATTGTATACTCCCATAAATCCTACGTCCCTCTCATATGTTTCCATCAGATCATTATTTAAGAGAGGGTCATCCTACAGGTGCATTTAAAAAGATTCACTTTAAAATTTATAAACAACAGATGTTCAATTAGTATAAAACTTGAAGTGAAAAAAAATAAATCTGTATGAGTTACTACTTTCTGTTCTTCCTGTGTTGTCTTTCATTTCTGTTTTCTTTTTACAACTTTGAGCAGACTAATACTTCAGTGTTTTTTTCTTTGACTTTCATATGTTCAAACAATTCTGCTTTCAAAGACTAAAGCATGAAATTGACAAAAATACTCTGTTGGTATACATATTTCTGGTTATCAAGGGGGCTTGTACATTTAAGTTATGTGTCCTGGGACTGCAGTCCTGAGGAAGAGAAGCAGACATGTTTGAGATATTGAGTGACAATCCTGTTTACATGCCAGTTTAGTGTTACGTCTCTCCTGAGACAAGATACTGCAAAATAAATAATACTGAAACATGCTTAAATTTAGTGATTTAGCTTCCTGTCCATGAGAATCTGGACTGAGAGAATTCTCAAGAGAAATCTCATTGCACAGGCATGCCTCATTTGAACTGTATTACTACAGCTGCAAAAAAGTATAGGTTTAAAAAATATAAATATATAAAGTTAACACCAAGAGCTAAGTCCAAAATCCAGATATCAAACTGGAGAAGACAAATAAGGTGCAGATTGTTTCTCATTAAAATTAAAGGAGAAAAAAAAAAAAAAAAAAAGGCAACTAAAACTTTTCTTAAAGCCTAATTTAGACAATATGAATTTATGAGTGCTGGTTGTTCTGGTTATTCTACTTACTTTTTGTCATTCTTTTTTTTAATTAATATTTTTTGTTTGTATTTTTATGTCTTTTTTTTTTTTTTTTTTTTTTAATGCAACACCACAAGCTTCCTATCTGCAAAGGCGAAGCAATGATAAGTTTTAAACTGTAGAATTCCTTTCTCTACATGAATTTGAATGGTCGAGTACTGTAGCACATGTTGATCTATGGAATTTCCCTTTCAAGGCCGAAATGTTGTTTTGCTGTATACACTTTGTGTGGGCATGATTTATGCTAATCAGTTAAGATTTTGTTTGTTTGTTTTGCTTTTGGTATAGCTATGTTCATGAGAGTACCACAGAATGATCTGCTAACACATACAGGCTTTATAATTAGTTTTGTTTGATAGTATCCATAACATTCTAATCCCAGTATCAATGCTAAGGAAATTATTATTCATGTTTCTAATAAATCATCAAGATGTAGCTACATTATTTTTTGTTTGTTTGTTTTGCTTTATTTTAATGCACCGCACTACTATCCCTATAGCTGGAGAGAGAGTATTTAATTAGGAAAATGAAATAAAAAATACTACATCCAAAGATGATGCACAGAATCTTTTATTTTGGTAAAATAATAATAATAATAATTACTTGAGTCTCAGATACTTATATTGCTATTTTTCTTATTATATATTCCCTATGAAAATGTGTTTGGTGACAAATTGCATATTAATTATATCTGGTGCTACGAAACTACTGCCTACTTAAATTTAAGTGTTAATAAAATACTATTAGTCTTCATCTTAATCTTAATCAAGTTCTTTCAATGATCTTGTAACCTGAGAAGTTTAAAAGATGGAGGAAGGACTCTTTTCAGGAATTTGTTTTTATTATAATTTCATGTGAGTGTGTCTCTGAATTACTCTTTACCACTTTAGGGTAGATGAATGCCTTTCTTGTGCAAGAATGTATATTGTCATGCTCTTTTCATTTTCTTGCAGACTGGCACTCTATCAGTATGTAAATGTACTCTCCACCTTCTCTCGTAACTCTTAGATGTTTCATGCTGGACAAACAAAGTGTGTCAGTAAGTTACAGGAACATTTAATAGTAGTGGTGAAGTAGGCTAAAAGAAGGCAAATTGATTTAGCATAAACACTTTTTGTGCACAATACAGTTTTCCAGTTTATGAAATTGTGATAGAAAATCAATGTACTTTATACAAGAAAGAAGAAATAATACTGTCTGGTAGATATTCAGCAAAATATGCTAAAAACTATAGGTTGGAAATCATCCAAGAGCTGGTGCTTTCTTGTTGCTAGTTATTTTCATGCTCTTTTAGTGTGCTGCAGTTTAGGGCAATACAGCAGAGAAATATTTGATTGTACAGTACAAGTCTGAAATATATGCAAATAAGGTCATCATCCTCTTACTCACTGTAACATTGAAACAAGGTAATACGTACAGTGAGTCAATCTGTATATGAATGCTAGTATAGCCCTTATTTGAAGGGTAGCCTGTTTTCATTTTAGAAATGAATGCAATGGCTTCAAAGCATCACCATCATGAGTAGACATGAAACAAATAAACACTGGCAGTGTGAAAGTATAATGGATCAATCACAGTTTTTGGCAATAAAACCCGCATTAGTAAAAAATCTTTTTAAATGAAAAAAAATGTTGTACAACTTGTTTTTCTTTTTCCTTGATTTTGTGTAACTTTCTGTTCTGGTACCTTTATTTTAATTAGGTCCAAATAAAAACTCCAAAATTAAAGGAGAAAATTTTGTTCTGGTTTAACTGGTTGGGACAGAATTTTTGTAAAGATTTAAATTATTTCTGTTCTCTGTAATTTAATTGTTGTCTGTATCAAGACTTTTGTTCACACAGAAATTAAAGAGTTAAAAGGACCTAATAACTGAAGATATGTAATATGCTAGGTTTCTCATTACATCAGCTCAACAATATTTGCATGCAACATTTCTAATTTCTGATTGGATATTTAACTGACTACTGCAGTTGGTGAAATAAAGATGTGAAATTATAGACTCTACCAAAAAAAAAAAAAAAAAAAAAAAAAGAATTATAATTGCTTAAGGTTTTTGGCCATGATCATCTCCAAAAGCTTAATTCAGCAATTAATCTAACAAAAGAGAACTTTGTCATTTAACTACAGCAGCTACAAAGATTTTACTGTTTACATCTGGCTCTGGACAAGCAACCATTTATATTTACCTTTCTCCATGCCTCCTTGAAACATGTAATGTTGTCTTGTTGTAAAATACAAGGTGGCAATATCAGAGGTGCCTTGATCAGAATTTCCATTATTTCATCCAAGCAGATATAAATAAATGTTCTTATTGGCTGCATCCAGGTGTATTCCATACCATCAGATGAAATTGAACAATACATTTCCTTTTTATCATGCCATAGCATCCAATAGTCTCAGTCAAAATCATTGTGTTATGACTTCCATACCATTTCTTTCTTAATATTGATTGAGTTTCCTTCAAGGACTTAGATTTTATTTCAATTTTCACACTTCAGTTCATCCTGAGATTAATGCCTGTGTGTGTTTCAATTCAAGTGAATATTTGATGTATAAAACAGGTGAGAAGTATGGAAAATCTGAAGTCTGAAGGTTGATTATGAGCAAACTATAACAATTGGTCTCCCTCATTACTTTCATATTGAAAGTATTCTTCAATATGGCAGGTTATTTTCCACTCACTTTACTACATTATTAAGTATTAAATTATAGAATCATAGAATATTCCGAGTTGGAAGGGACCCATAAGGATTATCAAGTCCAACTCCTTACACCGCACAGGTCTACCCAAAAGTTTAGACCATGTGACTAAGTGCACAGTCCAATCGCTTCTTAAATTCAGACAGGCTTGGTGCAATGACTACTGCAGTGACACTGGGGAGCCTGTTCCAGTGCGCAACCACCCTCTCAGTGAAAAATCTCCTCCTGATATCTAGTCTAAACTTCCCCTGCCTCAGCTTCACGCCATTCCCACGTGTCCTATCACTGGTGTTTATGGAGAATAGGTCACCCACCTCTCCACTCCCCCTCACGAGGAAATTGTAGACTGCGATGAGGTCCCCCCTCAGCCTCCTCTTCTCCAGGCTGAACAGGCCCAGTGACCTCAGCCAGTCCTCCTATGTCATCCCCTCCAGGCCCTTCACCATCTTTGTTGCCCTCCTCTGGATACTCTCCAACAGTTGAATGTCCTTTTTGTACTGTGTTGCCCAGTATAATTGTATTTTTATTATAATTTATTATAATTGTATGTTTCAAAAAATAATATAAGTTTATAACTAGTGGTAGTTAGATACAGGTCTTTAAAATAAAATGATTAGGAAATTTTCAACATACATTTTTGCAATTTTAAAAGAATTGACTTATGTTCAAACAGTTCAAAAAGATTTATTCACTTGAGTGCATAATGTCTTCTGAGGGAAAGTTTACCATTGGTTTCCATTTTATATGGATTACAAATATAGTCAATAGTTTAACTTTATATTTTTTAAGGTGCTGTTAAGACAGAGTTTTATATAAAATCATGTATCAGTAGTTTCACTTCTACTTAATCATTTACAAGCAACATGTGTGTGAAAAAAAAAGAATCCTGAAAAAAAAATGCCTAAAAAATGTTTGCCTAATTACTCATATATAACATTTATTTTAAAAATAAATATTTATATTGTTCATCATAATAACATCAGCAGCCTTCTTCCCAATTACTGTTTTTAAGCTCTTAAATGCCATTTACATTCCTAAGTTATTAGAAATATTTTCTTATTAGCAATCTAGATTTCCAACACACATAGCAATACCACTACTTACCAATAGCAAGTTCATCAGCCCTGAGGGGCAAAAACTTAAATTTACACTGAAATTAGTTGCACTTTCAGACACAAAGTTGCTCTTACAGCTAGTGTTCAAATATAAACATGATGGGGTCTGAGGTCTTGATATGCTCCAGCTCATGTCTGATGTTCCAGCCATAGTACTTGGAGTTCTTACCCTTCCACACTCCTTATGACTGCTACTGGGCTGTATGTGAAGAACCATCTCCATCTCCCTTTTTATATTAAGAATGGAACTGCTCATGAATTAAAATAAAACCTTGTAAAGCAGTTACTAGGACTCTAACTGTAAATGGAGAAATTCCATTTGTCAGATTAAGTGAAAAAGACCTAAAGTACTTAAAGGAATTGAGACGTATTTAAGTTTAATTCTGCCCTGTGATGATACCATCAGAAAGGAAAATTAATATATTTGATACTAAAAAACAATTTCATGAATATAAGACAATTGTTTAATTGTCTAACTAATCATAGTTATGTATTAATTTTATCTTGCTGTTACAAAGAGGAAGTAATGCAGCAATCAATCTGATATGCTATATCTTATGGTTATGTAAAATATATGCTGATTTAGCCAATCAGGGACTTTGAAACATACATAGGATGAGTAATGTAAGTAGAAACAAAAGTTTGTTGCTTTGTCCATGAGTTCATATGTCATCCAAATTTATATGAGTAATTTTATTTAGGGGAGACTTTATTTGTTTACTGAAGTGCTTGCAACATGCAGAATTCAGGTCATATGAGGTTCTTTAAAAATATTTTTAAACACTCATACGAACCCATGTTTTGTATTTTCTATTTCTCTTGTAAGGAAAAAAATATCATAGTATTTTGTTGTCTTTTTATTTTCAATGAATATTATATAAATCTTAATACTATGCTTATTTTAATTTTCTTAGCTAGTTTGTACCGGTGGAATTCATTGTTGAACTAAAACTGAATTGATTGCATATTGCCATTATAAAGGGGAGCTACAGCATTGCATTTGGACTTTTCTTTCTTCATTGATGAATACAGTCTAAGCTAACATGTAGACAGTCATTGATCCTGCTACAGAGGTTCCATATTCTTTATCTCATTCAAGTTTCCATCAGAATCTTAATGAAGCACCCTTACTGGACACATCAGATGGCTGTTTTTGTCTTGCAAACACTAGAATAACAGAATATCTAAGTTGGTAGAGACCCACAAGGATCATCAAGTCCAACTCCTGGGACCCCAAAGGACCACCCAAAACATCAAACCATGTGTCTGAGAGTGTTGTCCAAATACTTATTGAACTCATGCAGGCTCAGATGGGGAGCCTCTTCCAGTGCTCGACCACCCTCTTGGTGAAGAACTTTTTCCTTATATCCAGTCTGAACCTCCTCTGTTGCAGTTTCAAGTCGTTCCCTTGGGTCCTATCTCTGGTCACCAGAGAGAAAAGATCAGCACTTGCCCTTCTATTCCCCCTCATGAGGAAGTTGTAGATTGTGATGGGGTTTCCCCTTAGTCTCCTTTTCTCCAGGCTGAACAATCCAAGTGACTTCAGACACTTGACATATGTCTTGCCCTCCAGACCCTTCACCATCTTCATAGCCCTCCTTTGGACACTCTCTGTTTTATAACTTTCTTATACTGTGGTGCCCAGAACTGCACACAGTACTCAAGGGAGGCTGCACCAGCACAGAACAGAGGAGGACAATCATTTCCCTTGGCCAGCTAGCAACACCGTGCTTGATGCGCCCCAGGATACAATTGGCCCTCCTGGGCTCCAAGGCACACCACTGCCTCATACTCAGCTTGCTGTTGACCAAACCCCCACATCCCTTTCTGCAGGCCTCCTCTACAGCATCTCATCCCCTAGTCTGTATGTATAACCAGGATTGGCCCTTCCCAGGTGCAGAATCTGACACTTGCTCTTGTTAAACAATTGTTGGTGATTTCCCAGCCCTCTAATTTGTTATGATCTCTCCGTAAGGCCTCACCACCCTTTACAGAGTCAACAGCTCCACCCAATTTGGTATCATCCATGAAAGCACTGAAGAGGACTGGTCCTAAAATGGACCCCTGGGAAACCCTACAACTGACAGGTCACCAGCCTAAAGTAACCCCATTTACAAGAACCGTCTGGGCCCAACCTGTAAGCCATTTGTTCACCCATCTTCTTATGGTTTTATCTAACTGTATACTAGTCATTTTGTCCAGAAGGATACTGTAAGACACATTATCAAAAGCTTTACTGAAATCCAGAAAGATTACATCGACTGGCTTCCTTTGATCAACTATCTGGGTGATCTTGCCATAGAAGGAAATTGTTTGTTAGGCATGAACTTCCCCTAGTGAATCCATGTTGGCTCTGACCAATGACAGCTTTGTTGTCCTTTATGTGTTTTTCAATAACTCCCAGAGTAATTTCCATAATTTTACCAGGCACTAATTTTTCTAGTTTCATACTGCCATGCAGCACATAATCAAAGTGCTACTTTGATCCTAGGAGTCAAGCCATCATCTTGGGTAATTTGACATTTGCCATTTTGCCTACCTTTAGGAGATAATATACAATGCAAAACCTCGTAACTATTACTGGTACCTCTAGGCGACCCTACATTCTGAAAAGATATGTAACTTAAGCTTGACTCTTTTGGAAATGTACAGATGGAGATTTTCTTCAGTTTCCAGCATCATCTGTGAAAGCAAGTAATAGGAGTCTCATTAAATTCTGATTAAAAAGATTTTTGGAATGCTGCAGAAGTTAATTACCACCCTCCCCCACCCCGATACCTGCTATGTGTGTAATATTACATTTCTTGATAACAACTTCATTAACTGTAACAGAGAAACCCTATTAAATTATATTTCCCCCCAGCCCTGATTTCCATTCCAGTCACACATAGGTCTTGCAACTACTTTAATCTGAGTAGAAAGCTGTGATCAACTGTGAGCTGCACTTAAGTATCCTGATGGTATAATTGACTTTAGAGATGAAACAAACAAAGCAAGCATAATAACTTTGTTTAATAGCAGCACATCATAGTAAGGTTGATTACAGTGCAACATGACTGTAGTATTTTATTAATAATACGATAATGCAACTCGAAAAGGATGTATCTTACATGCATATGTTAAAATATATTATCTGAGGATTCTGTATTGCAAAGATTGTTATGAGTTGTTTTATGGTTCAGGAGATGGGGAGACTTACAGAACAGTTTTATCTAGATAAACTGCAATGAAAAAAAAAATACTATCAAAGTACAATTATTAAATGGTAAACTTGTCATACTAGTGCCATCAACTGCTAGCATAATTTTTATTGTTTAGCTGTAACTGGAGCAGAGTTGTGAGGGTGTCAGTCTTTGTTTATCACTTAAACTTTTGAAATTTGTCATTCTGTTCCCTGCAAATCCCTTGTAAGACTTCATCTTTATAGAATTGTAGGAACAGGCTGCAGATGGAAAAAATGCTAGAGAGCACTGCACTGATAACATTAGTTTTTATAATAATTTGTGAATTCAAAATGAAAATTAAAATAGATTTATTTTTTTAATAAACAAAATAAATCTTGATTCCATGAGGCAAAAGGACATACACATACATGTATATAGATGTGCACAAAGAGTGATTACTTCCTGCTGAAGTTCCTATATACCATAATACTTGTGGGATTTCTTTTCTGTTGCTGTTATAACAATAATTCTAGTCAGGCTCATTCCTTTTGTAGTTGGCATAAACTGAAAAATAAATAATAAAAATACAGGACAGTACAAAATTCCATAGGATCCTCATGGATAAATTGTAAAGAAATTGCACATTATTCTTGTATCAAAGACAGACTGGAAACTGAATTAGAAACAACCTGAATCACCATTTTGCCTAGAAACATGTTTTCAGAAAAGGTCATATTTCTTATGTACTCTTTTATCCTGATGTCCCATTTCCTTCAAAGTTACAGAGTGTAGATAAGCTATTTATTTAAGAAATGATCACGGTGTCTAGGCCAACTAGTTTTCTCTCTTCACTTTTAAAATAAATTTGACTAAAGGCATACATTCTGAAAAGGTTCTGAGTTGGATCTTTTTGACTTATTTTAATCTGTAGTTTATAGTACATCCTTAAAGTCAAATATTAAAAACCTTTCTAGATAAAAGCCTTACAGTTTTTTAAAGAAGTCTGTTGTTGAGGTGGTTTTAAAGAACCTGTTTTTAAATATCTACTTTGTTTCTTCTATAAAACTGATGAACAAATTTGACTGTCTTTGCCTCATCTTTGGAAATTATAATTAAATGATAACTAAGTAGATATCACAGGAATAAATATTTTCCACTCTAGTATTAGAGAGTTTTTGTTTGTTTGTTTTTAAAAAAGAGTTTTGCTACAGATTCTTCACAAACTTGACATACTTATGTAACCTATCCATGCATATTAGGTCTTAAAGACTTTGGTATTACTGTCCTTGCATTTTAAATTTCACCAATAGTGCAACAAATTAGGGAGCCTCATCCCTAGACCTCCAGAAAAGACATGTCTGAGACCTTTGCATGTTCTAACTGGTCCTCAAAAATCTTCACTGCTCCTTCTCCCACACTACAGAAAACAATATGCAAACACCATTCCTTCCTCTGTACAAGCACAACTGACTCCTGTAGAGCTGACCAGGCTGATGTGTATGGTGGGAACCTAATTTAACCTTACTATTCCAGAGGAACTTGTTCCACAATGTTATTCAAAATGGCTTCGCTACTATTGTTTTTGGAGATCTCGAACATACTGTGGGTGTGTTATTTCTATAAATTAAGATTCAACTAGTTCTTAGCTTTTAGTATACCTCCAAATAACCCAGATGCACTGACATTCTTACTGCTCCATAAAAAGAGCTGTAAGAGGAACAATGGCCTCTGTATGTGTGTGACTAGGTGTGTGATATTCAGTTTTAGCTGATGAGAGCAAACTGCTGTGCCCATCTGAATGTTGAATAGAGCCCTTTCAAATGAGTGAAACCAGGATAAGCAGTAAAAGAAGTAACCATAAAGTAATGATTATGGAAACCAATGTGGAATATTTATGAAATACTGTACTTTTGAGATTAGAGTAGCCTAACAGCTGTCCATCTTACATGATGGACTACATTACTGCTATTTTACCATCTCCAATAAGCAATTCTAGTAAAAATCCAGTAAAATTCTTAACACCACCTCAGTGGAAACACTGAGAAAAAGAGCGTATTACTCCTTTAGAAAGGCATCTTTCACAGACATTTAGAGAGAAGGGGCATAGATGGTCAGGAAATACAACGTTTTTAATGTAGTTTGAAGCATCTTACTCTCTGTTACTGCAACCCTACCAACAACACCAACACTCCCCTTCACTGCAGGAAATGTATTATGTATGATAAGATTATGGCAAGTCATCTATATATGGTATTGTTTTTTTCTCACTTTTTGGAGAAAAATGCACAAAGTTCTGAAAAAAATGCATCAAAAGATCTGAATGAAATTGGGACTGGCATATTCCCTGATTCATCAGTTATGCTGTAGTTCTGAATACAGATTGCGAAAGAATCCAAAACTAACTTACTAAACTGAGATGTATTTGAATCTTTAAAATTATAGCAAAAATGAACATCCTTTACATGAGTGAGAACACTCATTATATTCTTAAAGGAAGGGTTTCAAACAAACTTTATTTCATTTATGTTCATTTATATTTGCGGATTTACTGCCTTCAAAAAATTGTGCATATTACTTTCATTTGCAAATTGGATTTTGGGGCATGGCAAAGAAAATCCAATGCCAACGCAGGCAAAAAAATGGGGGGGTTTAGGTCTCAGAAAGCTTTTAAAATGTTGCTTCTCTGTAGTGATTATTCTGTAAAAATTGGCCTTCAAGACAGCTGAGAACAGCACAGGAAACATTTCAGATCTAGAACTTCAGAAACTTCGACACTTCTTTTTGCAATGATTGTTCTTGTGTTTGTTTTTTGTTTGTTCATTTGTTTGTTTGCATTCTTCCCCTCCCCCCTCCCCCCCCTTTTTTTTTAATGCATAGGTCAGAATGGCAGAAAGTCTGATGTCCTTTAGAAGCTCAGCTAGGGTAGAATCCACTGATCAGTTTTAGACCTTCTGATTCCAGCTAGCCTTTTTACACAATTAGTTACTGTACACATTGTACCGTCTCACTCTGTTTGGCTGTTTGCTTACTGTTCATCTTTAATCTTTCCACCATTCATTTTACAAGAGCAGTGCAGCTTATGGTTAGGTGTTGCGATGTCAGACAGTCCTTTATGTTTCTATTTTATTGTTTATCTTCTCATGATGAATAAAAATGGTAAGATTGCCAGCATAATCTTACCCAGCACAGTATTGGTGAGACTTCTATTTGCAGACTGGTCCATTGTAAATTATGCTAATTGTATTTTTGTTTGTTTGTTTGTTTGTTTGTTTAATGCATATTTGTCGTCAGTCATTCAAAGGATGGAATTCACTAAATTGACTTAAGTTATGTAATAAAAAATAAACAATATTCAGTAAGTTCTTGAATAATAATAAATTCAGATACAAATGGCAAACAGAAGTAATATTTCCATTATGTCTGTCACACAGACAAATATAATTCATTTTATCTGTAAAAATGCTATGTAGAATTTCTTCTGCTACATTTACACTGGTCTTGCAGCATTACATTTACTTAAGAATATTCATCACTGATGAACAAACAACAAGATGCTGGTACAGTTGAAATACCTGTCTCAGTGATGAACTTTACAAGCAGCTATCATGCGTCTTCTGGCTCTATTAATTCAAAGTAGGTATCAATAGCTATAATCCAAGAAAATAAGAAAAACTGTACAAAATCTATTTAACACTCATTTGCATCAGAGAGCTACAAATACAATTCAGAAATCTCTATTTATTTTCTACAAAATGTCCAGAGAATGAATACTGTATTCTGAAAATGCTTCATATGATTTATTGAGTATCTGACATAGGAGACAGCTGCATCTAGAAGATGTCAACTGACTAGTTGTATTGGCTTTGAGCAAACAGAATATGTGGTCACTGTAAGCTGTAACAGAAAAAATATTAATTTGTCAGAAGAGGTTAAGATGTATCCTTGGTTTACATCCTATTTTTAGTATTATTTTTACATGAAGAAATTCAGCAATTAAGCTGTATAAGTGTTCATCTTCAACCTCAGAATTATTAGTTTCAATTCATATCTCATTGTTCTAAATCATTTATGACAATTTCTAAATCAAATGCCTATTATTTTTTAAGCAACTAAAGAAATGCTATTCCTTCACTGAAAAAAAAGAAAGAAAAAAAAAAAGGGCAAAATTATTTAAGTATTTATAATGCATTTTTCTTCATTGTAAACCTGGCAGTACAATGACTGTATTATATATTATAGAATTTATACTGGCCACTAAACACTTCAAGAAAATGTAGGTAATTTGGTTTATTTCATGCATGCTTTAAAACAGCTGTCCCACAGAGCTCCGCTTTTTCCTAATAAGGGAAAAACTGCATGGGAAAAAATATCATTTTAGTAATCTTCCCAAACTTTCAGAAAGGTCTTAGGAGTTGGTGGGAGTGATTTGATCATGTGAGTAGGAAACAGGATATTACATACTTGTTCTCTAATAAAACAACTTCAGTTATGTCACTTGTCTGGAAATATTATTGTTAGATGTCCTTCCTCCATAAAAATTACAACCCATATTAAAGCCTTAACTAAACTAAACTAAAGGAAAACAAACAGACAAAAAAACTAATTCAGATTTTGAAAGCCAATTTTTGACCATTTATTTTCTTTGTTTTTGTAATGTCTATGTTTCTATCTTCTGGATGGAGCTTAAATATGCCTTTAAATTGTAAAAATGTCAAGAGGCTGTTGGTGTGGTGTTTACGGTTTTACTCTTGTCTGGGAGAATAATAAAATGTTCATACAGTGAATGATCCTCTTTAAAGAATATGTTATATCTGGCTTTCCAAACACAGAGAGGCTTACTGAACATTTTTGTTATGGATCAAACTACTAATCTAAGTCTTTTAGAAAAAGTTCTTCAGAAATTGGAAAGAAACATGTATTGGGCTTTGGGAAATGTTATGAGAGGACCAGGAAATAAGGTATTGGAAGTAGCGCTACAGCAGCATGGAAAAGGTCATCTTGAATGCATCTATGCAACAGGTCACCTTGAATGCACTCATGCAGCATTTGCAGGACAACCTGGGGATCAGGCCCAGTCAGCATGGTTTCATGAAAGGCAAATCCTACCTGACCAACCTCATCTCCTTCTATGACCGGCTGACCTGCCTAGTAGATGAGGGAAGGCTGTTAATGTAGTCTGCCTAGACTTCAGCAAGGGCTTTGGCAATGTCTTCCACAGTATTCTCCTGGAGAAGCTGGCATCCCATGGCTTGGACAGGTGCACTTTTTGCTGGGTTAAAAATGGGCTGGATGGCTGGGCCCAGAGAGTAGTGGTGAACAGAGTGAAATCCAGATGGCGATCGGTCACCTGTGGTGTTTCCCAGAGGTCAGTGTTGGGGACCATCCCCTTTAATATCTTTATTGATGGTTTGGATTAGGGAATTGAGTGCACCCTCAACAAGTTTGCAGATGACACCAAGTTGGGGGGAAGTGTCCATCTGCCGGAGGGTAGGAAGGCCATGCAGAGGGACCTGGGCATGATGGGTCAATTGGCAGAGGCCAAAGGGATGACGTTCACCATGGCTAAGTGCCGGGTCCTGCACTTTGGCCACAACAACCCCATGCAATGCTACAGGCCTAGGGGAGAATGGCTCAAAAGCTGTGCAGAGGAAAAGGATCTGGGGCTGCTGATTGATGCTCTCCTTAACATGAGCTGGCAGTGTGCCCAGGTGGTCAGGAAGGCCAATGACATCCTGGCTTCTGTCAGGAACAGTGTAGCCAGCAGGACCAGGGAGGTGATTGTCCCCTTGTATTCTGCTCTGGTGAGGCCGCACGTCGAGTACTGTGTTCAGTTTTGGGCCCCTCACTACAAGAAGGACATCAAGGCCATGGAACATGTCCAGAGAAGGGATATGAAGCTGGTGAAGGGCCTGGAACACAAGTCCTTTGAGGAGCAGCTGAGGGAACTGGGCTTGTTTAGTCTGGAGGAGACTCAGGGGAGACCTTATTGCTCTCTACAGCTACCTGAAAGGAAGTTGTGGGGAGCTGGGGGTCAGCCTCTTCTCGCAGATAACTAGTGATAGGACTAGAGGGAATGGCCTCAAGTTGTGCCAGGGGAGGTTCAGGTTGGAAATTAGGAGATATTTCTTCTCAGAAGGAGTAGTCAGGCATTGGAACAGGTTGCCCAGAGAAGTGATAGAGTAACGGTCCCTGGGGGTATTTAATGAAAGGTTGGCTATGGTGCTTAGGGACATGGTTTAGTGTGTGACATTGGTAGTAGGGTGATAGTTGGACCAGATGATCTTTTAGGTCTTTTCCAACCTTAATGATTCTATGATTCTATGAGCTAACAGTAGCATCCCTCTAAGTGCAAAGCATCTGATTTTTCAAAGGAGTTAGTACAGTACAACTTAGATCATTTCAGATGCATGAAATCATGTGGTCAGAGACGGTTTTACATTGTCAGGAGTCTAATACAAGTGATATTTTGCTAAGAGTACAGCTACCAATATGTAGGATTAATTGATTATTTTGGGAATTATAGGGAAGAATATTTAATAATTCATGTTTTCATGCTGGTTAGTTGTACAAGTGAGAAATCTGTTTCTAGCAGGATGACATTTAGAGCTTGAATTCCCTCTGTTTCATTGTTGTGTATAATCTAAATACGGTATATATAAGGACAACATTCTCCTCCAGATATGTCTATTACAATAGACTGGTTAACCAAATATAAACAGAAAAGCATCATCAGATCATTTGTGAGTAGTCAAAGAACTCTGTTCCTTGGTTTTCAGTGGGACTTCTCTTTCTGTCATTTTCCGATTGCAAACCAGAATCTAAAAATTAAACCACTAGAGAATTTTTAACAATGAAAAAATGTTATGTATTTTAAGAGGTTCATAAAATAATAATATAACTATATTGGTAATTGGCTCTTTCATGACACTTAAAAATACTTCACAGTCATTAACTACTTAGCAGAGTACTTTTACAGAGTAACATCACACACATGCAGTGAGAATGTGTTGAGTCACTCAGCAATAGTTTGCTTCCTAGCATAAGATGTATATATATACATTGATGTCCTGGTTTCAGTTAGGACAGTTTTCCTCCTAGTAGCTGGTGGAATGCTGTGTTTTGGATTAGGATGGGAAGAATGCTGATAACATGCCGATGTTTTGGTTGTTGCAGAGCAGTGCTTGTATGAAGCCAAGGACTTTTCAGCTCCTCGCTCTGTCCCACCAGCAGGCAGGCTAGGGGTGCAGCAAGAGCTGGGAGGGGACAGACCCAGGACAGCTGACCCAAACTGGCCAAAGGAGTATTCCATGCTATCTGATGTCATGCTAAACAATATATAGGGGTGGCTAGCCGGGATGGGGGGGCCGGCTGCTCGGGATAGACTGGGCATCGGTCAGCGGGTGGTGAGCAATTGCATTGTGTATCACTTGTTTCATACACATTATTATTATTATTATTATTATTATTATTATTATTATTGTTTCCTATCTTAATAAACTGTCTCTATCTTAACTCTCATTTCACTTTTCCGTTTCTCTCCCCCATCCCAGAGAGGGAGGGGGGAGGGTGAGTGAACGGCTGTGTGGTGTTTAGCTGCCAGCCAGGTTAAACCACAACAATTGATTTTAGAACATATAATCTGTTAAATGTTTTTGCTTTTAAAGTACAGCTTGTAATCCTCTTGTCATTAACCCATCATTAACCCATGAAAAAGAAAGAAATAAACAAAAAGTTGTTTGTTTCTGTGTCTCTAACATTCCTTCTTTCCTGAAGAAAGCTTGATTTATATTAGCTTGTTTTTCTCTATTCTTTTAATTGTTTGATTTACCAAGTTAGACTGTTTGAAGATATTTTGCTTGAATGATTTGAGAAGGAACTAATCTTGAGGGCTATGTTTCATTTCTGTTTAGCAGAGGAGTTGAGAAGAAGGTGCTTTACCAACATCAGATTCTGACAAACACGATGTATAGCTGACTGGAGTAGCTAATTCAGATGTTTCTGCACCTAAGAATAGGCCCTAAGCACTGACATCAAGATTGAGTGTTCATATTAAGAATTGAAACTTCTAGCAGTTAGTGAGCATGAATGGAGAATCAATATTCTGAAGTGGACAAAGGTTTCACTGTTTTCACAATTTGGTGGCTGGGAAATTTTAACTGGAGGTCATGAGGCAAGAGCCATCCATGTCTACTTTGGAGGGCAATTTATGTGGTTTTCTAACAGGAAACAGTAGATAGCCATATTCTTAAATGCTTCTCATATCCTATTTACATGGTAGTTAATTAATATCCAGGGAGCCTGCTTATATTAGACTCCTAACATTACACAGCAGTAGTTCTTTACAAGCCAAATATACTGAAAATCTCTAGATATGGTTGCCATGCATGAGGATGTGATTTCAGCTTATTAGTCTTTAAATGAGTCATAATTTTGCGATAGTTCATCTTTTCATTATGCTTTTTACCTCATCATTTTAGAGAATGAAATCATCAAAACCACATCATTGAAATAGCTTGTAACACTCTTGCTGACAACAGTGATGACTTCAGAAAAAAAAAATAAAAATAAAAATAAAAAAAAAACTTTGTATTCATATGTATGGCGTTTTAAGTTACTGCTTATCTAGAAATCATTATTCGGGTGCTTTTCACAGAGTTCAGATAACTTTCTCAGTTGACATGTATCTAAATTGTTTTTGAATGTTATTCTAAAACACCGTTTTTGCATCATGGTTGTGGAAACCCTTTAAGAACAAGATTTCCTCCACTTCTCATCAGACTAGAACAAGGAGAAGTGGAACAAGGAACAACTGAAAACATGACAAAAATATATTTTTAATATTATTCAAGCAGTTGGAACATTGGCTGTTCATTCAATGAAGGGATTTCCTTATTTGTTTTTGATGCAGCTTGTTTATATATGTGTAATACCAGTGCATGTTATTTGATAAGATAATCTCTAACCACTGTACGACACTGAATTTTTAATTGTATTTATTTGAGTATTAATATAAATTATTATGCCTTGATGTTTATGATTTTGAAACCAAACATGCTATGTTTAGGAATGTATTGTTGGAAGTAGAGAATACGTTTTATTGGATATAAAAGAAATGAATATAATGGATTCCACGTTCTTTACAGGATGTGTGCTATTACAGCTGTAAGCATAGCACAATAGTAAATGCAAGGCTGTTTTGAGCTATCTTACTCAGTCTTATATGCAATATATATGCTATTTCACTGTTTTTTTAAAGTAAGATTAACTTTGTGAAGTTTAGAATGTATATTAAAACAACTTATGAACCAGGAAAGTGTTTTTGAAAATGTGCCTTTCATATTTACTAAAATCAAATTGAAACTGAAGCTGTAACCAGTCTATTCCTTTCTTCATCATAGCTATGAGTTTGAAATTACTCCAGTAGGAAATGTTAAATGATGAATTTCGTGACTTATAGAGCTAGCCAGCTTTACATCAAATTATTATTATTATTTTCTTTCCAATTGGAAACACATTAAGTAGCAAAGTGATGGGTATCTACGCATTTGCAGCAAATACATACATCTTCCTCCCGTGTGGTTTGGTACTGCATACTTAATATGATAACCTAAAAAAATAATAATAAAACAGACTGTCGATATGATTTCTGACAAACTGAGCAACCATTTGGCAGTGCTAAGTTAAAGATTGAATAAGATGATCTTAGAGGTCTTTTCCAACCTATATGATTCTATGATTTATCAAATATAATTGTATAATGTGTGTACTATTAACTGCCTATACCAATACTATACTATACCAATAGTGGAAGACAGTTTTGAACTAATTATAAATATGTTCCTATTGTACTAAATGAGACCAAAAAAAAAAATAGTAATTCTAATGTCATTGGAAAATCTAGATTTCTTGCAAGTAAGTTTTCTAGCTACTCTTTTTAAAATAGATATGTATTTATAGACCTATGTAATTTTGCAAGGCATATTATATTTTAATATATTGATAAATAAGTATACATATAAAAATATATAAACTTCTTGCTTAGATTTGATTGACTTTTTGGATTAAAAAATGTAAAATTGTTATGATGAAGTTCTCATATAGGAATTCTTTTAAGCTTTGTGAAACATTTTGGTTAACACGGCAATGGTTATCAGCCACACTGATACAGGACAGAATAAAAATTCAGTCTGTACAGTAAAGTTGATGAAAACATCATACTCTTCTTTTAGGTATTGTGAATCATTTAAAGACATTATTAAAAGACATTTAAAGACAAAGGTTTCGCTAACACATAGACTTTTAAAAATTTATAATGCATAGTAAAGATCAAAGGTTGTTGACATTAGTGAACTGATTAAATGAATATGGTCTGTGTGTAGTGTATGGGAGCAAATTAGAATGCAATCAAGGAAAATTGTATTCAAGACACTTGCTATTGTCTCTAGCCCAACCTGTTGATGAGTGAATGACAGTAAAATGCTCCCTGGATTTTTGATGAGGACATAATAATCTAAAGAATGTCTCATCAAGTTAAAGCTACTCAAGCTGATCTGTTTAACCTTTTAAAACTTTCATACTATGTGGTTGTGATTAGATATTAGTCTTCTGCCTAAGATAGGATGGGACAATTAAGCCTGGTCAATAGAACACTTCAGGTCTGTGTGGCCACCCTCTCCAAGTAAACCTGTTCACATCTAGAAAGGCAGCTGACCTCTTCAAATGCACATGGAGAGCCTGTAGCCTTTGGGTAGAAAGCGCTGTGGAACTCAAGGCAACAAGACACCAGTTCAGCTCCTGCCACCAGGCATCTACTGAAACATGTTCTGTTTTGAATATTGTCATCCTATAAGACTTGGAACAAGGTTCCTTAGCCCACAGTATGTTTAATTCCTGTTTATACAGTGTGACCTGTGGTCAGTCTGTGAGGACTGAACCGTCTAAGAGATTGTTTATCCTACTTCTCCTGGAGGAGCAAGGTGTACCTCAGTATGGCTTAGCTACGTCTCAGTTACAAATAAGTCCCCATAATTAAAAGCATAATTTCTTTCTGTTGTGTTTATATAGTTATTGCAAGTCTCATAATATTTAGCTGTAGTTTAGGCAGAAGAGAAGGAAACTAAGCTACCTTGATTTAGCATTATTTTTTTTCAACAGGAAACATATGGGGCACCAGGCAGCTCAGAAGCCATTTTAGGATTACAAAATAGAGTTTTAGCAATGTGTTTTTAGTTGAGGCTGGATTCAGTGAAATAGTAGCATGTTTAATATCTGAATGACGTTTTTATATTCCTGATGAAATTCATTGTCATGAATCAGAACACATTACACTTTTAGCATTTATGATTTCAGGCTGTTAGAGGAGTGACTGTTTTTGTTGGTGTTTACATTTGATTCATTATCACATTATTTCAGAATTGCAATAGAGATCATGTTCTTTATCTTCTCTTCTAAAAGAAAACTTATACTTTAGTGGGATGTTTATTTCAAGGGACGGTAATGCAATGAGGAAAATTTGTAAAGAAGTATGTGTTGAAGGATTCTTGTGCTGGATATCCCTGCCTTGATTGCATGCATAATCTTCTTTAGAAAAAAAAGTGATGTTTTAAAAATGAGCTTTGTCACAAGGTCAGAAGTGCTGAGTATCCATTGATTAACACTTAATCCAGAGCAGTTTCGGTATGTTTTTAAACATATATACATTTATCTACATATATGTGTATGCTTATATATATATATATATATTGTACGGTAGAAAAAGTCTTCACAGATTCCTGCTCATCCTTATGACAGACAGTTAATATTTATAGTGATTGTATTTCAAAAACTGTGGCTGATGATAGAAATCCATGCTAGTCTTAGAACTCTTATTTAACCATCTTACAGATTCTGACAGTTACCTCTTTGTGACATCTGTCTCTTGAAATGTCCATTTTAGCAGCTGTTTTGTATGCCTACACATTTCTGTTATGTTTACTTCTGGTCTTCACTTCACCACTGCTCAAAATGAAGTGTGCTCCAGCATTTGGATAAAAAGTGCAAAGTGTTTTGTTTGTTTGTTTGTTGTTGTTGTTGTTGTTGTTTTTTAAAAAAAAGGATCTACATTTCACCAACAGAGCTCCCAAAATCTAGATAAGACGTTGTTTGGGAAATAAACTTGTATTTTTCCAATTATCTAGCAGTAAAATAAATTAAGTACTAAAAAAGTTGTCTTTGTTAAGGATTCAGGAGTCCTTTTCATTAAGTAATCACATGCTTATTACTAAGGAGATTGAAAACATCCATAGGTTTAGTACTATGTTTGCAGTGTGCTCCAAGAACATATGTATGTACAAGTGCTGATCAAATTTTCTAGCAGTGTCATTGCTATAGTTTTAAAAACTAATATGGTGCAGGGATATTGTGTAGAATGAGAAGTGTAGTAGGATTTTTCATTTCTTTGCTGTTCTGTCGCTTATTTGCTTTGACTTCCTTTCACAATTGGCATTTTTATCTATTGTGCCTATGAAAATAAGTCCTAAGTTTTAATACTGATAAGCAGCACTCTGATAAGCTTTGACATTTCAGCTTTAGAAACAATATAATTAGTATTATTTGTTGTTTTGTTTTTCCTAGAAGACAAAACTCCTTAGTGGCAACGTTTTCTTTTTTCTCCGAGCAACAGAAGAAAGGCGACCTTATGCTCAAGATCATAACTTGACTACCAAGAAAGTGAGGCTAATCTGATAATATTTGATATATTAACAAAATTATTTGGAGAAAATTAATATTTCTAAAAATTTATTATTTGATGAAGATGGGAGAATCACAATTTTCACTATTCTTTAACGTGAAGTAGTTATGCAATTTTAAATTTGTTCTCTGAATATTAAAATGTGTAGGTTTATCTTGCATTCTTGCTCAAAAAAGCAAATATTAATAAGGAAAAGTTTCAAGTGTAGACAAACTTCAACTTTTATTTTATTTTATTTTTATTTTAGTTCAAATATAGTTTTGAACAGCTTCACTTCCAGCCTTTCCAGCTGAGTTCAGATGTTTGGATGTAACATAAAGAAGTTGAATAACATATTTGATGTAGCATTCTTCTGTTCCTGTATTGCTCACAAACTTGACCTCATTTATGTAGCCCTACATAAATTGTACATAAATACTTATAAATAAGAAGCACATTGACTCTAATAACTGCTTGTGTGTGTCCGTATGTGTGTGTAGGTTATAAACCATTCAGAAGTCATTATCACATGGTTGTAAGAAGCTTGAATACTTTTCCTTACCTTATTTTTACCTACAGGATAGTACAGAGGGAAGTAGAAAGTTAATAGTTGTTAAAGTGTTTCTATGAATCAGTAAATACCATAGACAACATCACTTAGATATATTAGCTTAATAGCAAATAACCTACAGTTTGATTTTATTTGGGAAAACATAGATGTAAGCAAAATCCCCAGATTTTTTGCTACCAAGAAAAGCTTATTCCTTTGTGTGAAAATCCTCATTGAAAAAATAAAAGATGTGGGCAATTGCTGATACACTTTAAAGTATGTTTTAATACATATTCCCCCCCCCCCCTTTATTTTTTTGGTGCACAAGATAAATCATTTTATATATTTAATGTTTGATATATTTAGGATTTAGTACTACTACAGAGGTGCTTCAGATAGTGATGATTTATTTTCCTAAAGGAAAATGAAAGGTATGAGTTTTCATCAAAACAGAAGTTTGAAAGTATTTAAACTTTTTTCAGGAAGCAGGTGGTGTTCAGTATACTCGTTACACGTCTGGAAAGAGAGGTGATCACAGAATCACAGAATCACAGAATTGTAGGGGTTAGAAGGGACCTCGGAAGATCATTGGGTCCAACCCCCCTGCCAAAGCAGGTTCCTCAGAGCAGGCTGCTCAGGTAGGCATCCAGATGGACCTTGAATATCTCTAGAGAAGAAGACTCCACAACCTCCCTAAGCAGCCTTTTCCAGTGCTCTGTCACCCTCATCATGAAGAAGTTATTTCGCATGTTGCTGCAGAACTTCCTGTGCTCTGTCTTGCAGCCATTGCCCCTTGTCCTATCCCCACAAACCACTGAGAAGAGGTTGGCTACATCCTTCTGTCTTGCACACCTCAGGTATTTATACACACTGATGAGATCCCCTCTCAGTCTGCTCTTCTCCAGGCTGAACAGACCCAGGTCTCTCAGCCTTTCTTCATAGGGAAGATGCTCCAGGCCCTGTATCATCTTTGTGGCCCTCCGCTGGACTCTTTCCAGGAGATCCCTGTCATTTTTGTACCGGGGAGCCCAGAACTGGACACAGTACTCCAGGTGAGGCCTGACCAGGGCAGAATGGAGGGGGAGGATCACCTCCCTTGACCTGCTGGCCACGCTCCTTTTAATGCATGCCAGGGTCCCATTGGCCCTCTTGGCCCTCTTGGCCACAAGGGCACACTGCTGACTCATGGTCAACCTGTTGTCCACCAGGACCCCCAGGTCCTTCTCCTCAGAGCTCCTTTCCAGCAGATGGAGAGGGTGAAACAGATTATACAAAGTCCTTGAAGCAGTGACATAGGTCACCATATGTGATTTACAATAGCAGACTTTTAATTCAAAAAGGTGTCAATTCCATTTATTCTTCTTTTTTTTTTTTTTTTTTTTCCTCTGTAAATTCTCTAAATGAATTCTCTTTCTTCTCTTTTTCATATTTGTACAATTAAGATACATTGTCTTTCCAAATATGCGTACTGTGCTTTGGTATTAAACACGGCTCTATATTATATTTCACCTGTATGTGTAGTCAAGAAAAGAGAAAACATTCTTTTTCAGTATACATCTAGATCACAGAACATTTTTCGCTGGCAGCTTGTTGTGACTTCTTTAAATTTGGCATATCATTTGGTTTTCTGTTCATAAAACAAAAAGGAAAAACCCCAAGCAATTAAACTATCTTCTAATAAGCTTATTGCTCCCTGCAGAGTTTGCAAAACCTATTACAGGTAACCATGTAGCAGAGATGCTTCATCACTTTGATGCCATCTTACATTATCTCTCTTCCCCAGTTCTCCCTCGCCCAAATATACTTTAGACATCTAGTGAGTTTGGTTGGTTTCTTGTGGTTAATTCAGTAAATGAACTATGTGAATAATGCAACTTTATTCATTGTCACTTTCTGCATGTTTTTCAAAGAGGAGACAGTTTAGTTTCCATTTGCATTCCACTTCCTTCTTGAGGTATATGATGCTTAAAGTTAATTATCTTCATAATAATCTTCTTTAAGATTTCTCTCAATTTCTATACTATTCCCCTTCCTCTCTCCCCAAATGCAGTTTGACAAGCTGCTGGCAGCAAATGTTAAAGTGACTAATTATGTTACATCCTCTACATCTGTAATGTGTTGCAATGCAGACTAGACAACTGGTTTCTGGCAGAGAACCCTGGCTTCAGGAACCAGGTCACTAATACAGAGTGGCAGGATGGAGGTTGAATGCTGGTGCTTGACTGATGTGATGTGAACTACACTGAAAGCAGCTTCCCTAGCCTTTCAGCTGAAAGCAAAGGCTTTATGTAAGTAGCCTCTAGCGAAATGCAAGTGAATTAATCAGGAGACAGTGCAAAGAAACTTGAAGATTAATGTAATTTTGAAAGGGTCATTTAAAAAAAAATCTTACCAATTCATATGGTTTTAAAAAATTATCATTATCATAGCATTACTGTTGCATAAAATTGGCATACTTTATTCAGCAATAAGCCTATAAGTAAAGGTATAAATGGACTGAGTAGAAAAGTAAAAACAAGTTTAAAAGTTGAATGCATCATTTTTTTCAATATAATATATTTCAAATTCTCACTATTCAAATATTCAGAAGCACTTGAAACTAGTTCTAAAGTTTAATTACTAAATCATGGTTGTTAAAAATACACTTCAGTTGTTAGAGACTGTTCAATGACAGGACTATTTCAGGCAAGTGCAAGACATCAAATTGTGACCTTTTACCAAACAAGCACTTCTCATAATTCTAATTGCCCTTGGGCTAGTGAATGCTACTATTACATTCATTTTCAAAATAATCATACATGTACTTGAAAATATGTTGTATATCTCTGATGCGCAACCTAAAGTAGTTCAGTATGATTATAGCTAATTAAATCAGATCGCAAAAATATACTTATTTATGTTATTTGTTTGAACAAAGAGATCCAGCAACCTGTAGGTAAAGTCCACATGGTATTTCCCACAGTTTCACTATGAGCTCAAGCTAGGATTTTATTTTATTTTTTTTTCAAAGTTATGTGCCCATTGTTTTTCAGTTTTAGGAAATTTGTATCTCTTAGTGATTCTTTTTCACTTCAAATTTCAGCTAAGCATTGTTTCCCCTTGTTTTGTAGTTCTTTTGCAAAATACCTAAGCCAATGATGCCTAGTGCGCATGTGTGCATACACACACACACGCACTACACAATCAGAAAAAAAGGCTAACATCAGACAAACCACTGGGGTGTTTTTAACACTTTTCTCTTCCTCCACCCTTCCCTATATAGCATTATAGTACTATAGATAAGAAAGTTTTGAGTGTGCATTGGTATTTCCTAACTTCTTATTTCCCTTTTCATTTTGTTCTGGGACCTTGGACTTCCATTCTTGGTGAAATAACAAGTTTCCTTAAGAGTAAATCCATGGTGAAGAGGTAATTTGCACAGCTGACCTGTTACCTGCAGATAATACAAAGAAAATAAAGACCACATTACTGGGTTTGCATCGGTTAAAATATTGTGAGAATAGTCTCAAGCTAGACCAACTGGTCCAGAGGCAGATCTTGCTCCTGCTAAAGTGGCAGTGAAGCTGTAGGCACTCTTATTTCAGTAACCTCCAGGTCTGCCTGGGGAAGAATATGTGGGGCTGTAGGTCTTGCAAACTGATCCACTTTAAAAATCTGTAGAAATGTTTTATGCTGAGGAGTTCAGTATAGACTGCTGTGAATATTTAAAGGTTTGTATGTAAACAAATATACAGATGGATACAGACAAAAGTGCTGAGCAGAAGAAAAAAAAAAAAAAAAGAATAAATTTAAGTGGTTATCTTATGTCAGAATACTTTAATACTTCTATAAGCAAGTATTTTTCAGCAGATAGGATGAGGGGGATTTTGCACATTTTCTTTATTGCATTTCAAGAACAATTGTTTTTTCAGCTAATGGACTTCTTTTTTCCATCTCAGTCTATTTAATTTCCTTGAATTTATTACTTTCATTAGAGATCAGTAAGATATGTCTACTAATTGCCCAACTTTTAGCCAAGCCAATATTACAAAAATGTGTTGTTGTTGTTAACCCCATCTGACATTCTTTATTTAAGAATTTATCTTTTTGTTATTTATCTTACCAATTACCACAACCTGTATATCTTTTCTGTGTTCAGTTCCTGTCTTTTTCCATTTGCATATTTCCAAAACATAAACAGCAGAAGATGCACATTATATTTAATTAAATATATAGACAGGATGTGGAAAGGATAAGTTAAAACATATCTGCAGACCTGTGAAGAAAACAATTTATAGAGAACAGTACAAAAGTAGAAATGCCTAAAAATTAGGTAAATCCATTATAGTAAATGCATCTTAAGTTGCATTTGCAATAATGAAAATGCTAACATGCATGCAAATGATTTTAGAATATCTGACTGTTCTTAATTTAAAATTACTTTTTTTTTTTTTTTTCTCACATAATTTGTAAAATTATGGAATTATCTTGTAAGAAGTCATTCTTACAAGTCATTGGTGGAGCAACTCCCTGCAAGGCCTGAAGGAGAGGCACCGGTGTGAGAATCCCCATATGGGGGTGGACCCCCTGCCCAGTCACTGTTGGGCAGAGGGAGGGGACCTAGGAGTTGAGGAGAAATGGAGACAGGTTCCTGCTTGATGATGCAGGAAACGCGCCCCCCCCCCCCCAGCACAGACACCTGCCCCACCTTCCCAGGTGCCCTTATGCAACAGGTTTGAGGCCCTGGAGCTTGAGAGAGCAGTGGATGAGGATGTGGAAGGAAGTTTACCCAGGAAGCCTAGGGCGAGGAAGTCTGCTCCACTCCTCAAGACTGCTTCCACCAAGAAGGAAAGAGGGGTGATTGTTGTGGGCGACTCCCTTCTCAGGGGAACGGAGGGCCCTATCTGTCGGCCTGACCCTACCTGTAGGGAGGTCTGCTGCCTCCCTGGGGCCAGGGTCAGGGATGTTGCCAGAAAGCTTCCCAACCTGGTTCACCCCTCCGATTACTACCCACTACTGATAGTCCAGGCTGGCAGTGATAACACTGGTGAGAGAAGCCTGAAGGCTATCAAACGGGACTTCAGGGGGCTGGGACAGTTACTGGACGGAGTGGGAGTATAGGTGGTGTTTTCGTCCATTCCTGCAGTGGCAGGGAGGGGTTCAGAGAGGACACGGAAAGCCCACCTGATAAACACGTGGCTCAGAGGCTGGTGCCAGCACAGAAGTTTTGGGTTCTTCGACCATGGGGCGCTTTACTCGGCACCCGGCCTCATGGCCGCAGGCAGGTCCCAACTGTCTCCAAGGGGAAAACGGATCCTAGCCCAGGAGCTGGCAGGGCACATTGAGAGGGCTTTAAACTAGGTAAGAAGGGGGACGGGGATGAAATAAAGCTTGTTGGAGGTGTGCCAGGGGGAACAGTGGCTAGGCTGGGGGAGAAGTCAAAGGCTCAGCTGAAGTGCATCTACACTAATGCATGCAGCATGGGCAACAAGCAGGAGGAGCTGGAAGCCATTGTGCAGCAGGCAGGCTATGACTTGGTTGCCATCACGGAAACATAGTGGGACCACTCATGACTGGAGTGCCACAATGACTGGCTATAGGCTCTTCAGAAGGGACAGGCAGCACAGAAGGGGTGGTGGAGTGGCTGTATTAGAGAGTGTTTTGATGTCATTGAACTTGAGGCTGGGAATGACAAGGTGGAGTCACTATGGGTTAGGATCATCGGAAATGCCAACAAGGCAAGCATCCTGGTGGGGGTCTGTTATAGACCGTCAAACCAGGATGAGGGGATGGATGAGGAGTTCTACAGGCAGCTGACAGAAGTTGCGAAATCGTCAGCGCTTGTTCTTGTGGGGGACTTTAACTTCCCAGACATGGGAAGTTAAACACAACACAACACAGCCCAGAGGAAGCAGTCCAGGAGGTTTCTGGAGAGCGTGGAAGATAACTTCCTGACACAGCTGGTTGGCGAGCCTACCAGGGGAGGTGCCCCGCTAGACCTTCTGTTCACTAACAGAGAAGGACTGGTGGGAGATGTGGTGGTCGGGGGCTGTCTTGGGCAGAGTGACCACGAAATGGTAGAGTTCTCGATACTTGGCGAAGTCAGGAAGGGGACCAGTAAAACCTGTGCCTTGGACTTCCGGAGGGCTGACTTTGAGCTGTTCAGGATGCTGGCTGGCAGAGTCCCTTGGCAGGCGATTCTGAAGGACAGAGGAGCCCAGAAAGGCTGGACGCTCTTCAGGAAAGAAATCCTAATGGCTCAGTAGCGGTCTGTCCCCACGTGCCCAAAGACGAGCCGGCACGGAAGAAGTCCGGCCTGGCTGAACAGAGAGTAGTGGCTCGAGCTTAGGAGAAAAAAGAGGGTATATAATCTTTGGAAAAGAGGGCGGGCCACTCAAGGGGACTACAAGGATGTTGCGAGGCGGTGCAGGGACAAAATTAGAAAGGCCAAAGCTCCTCTGGAGCTCAATCTGGCCATTGCTGTTAAAGACAACAAAAAATGTTTTTGTAAATACATCAGTACAAAAAGGAGGACTAAGGAGAATCTCCACCCTTTACTGGATGAGGGGGGGAACCTAGTTACCAGAGATGAGGAAAAAGCCGAGGTGTTTAACGCCTTCTTTGCCTTAGTCTTTAGCAGCAAAACCAGTTGTTCTCTGAACGCCTAGTACCCTGAGCTGGTGGAAGGGGATGGGGAGCAGAATGTGGCCCCCGCAATCCACGAAGAAATGGTTGGCGACCTGCTACAGCATTTGGATGTACGCAAGTCAATGGGGCCGGATGGGATCTATCCAAGGGTACTGCGAGAACTTGTGGAAGAGCTGGCCAAGCCGCTCTCCATCATTTATCGGCAGTCCTGGCTATCGGGGGAGGTCCCACTTGACTGGCGGATAGCAAACGTGTCGCTCATCTAGAAGAAGGGCCAGAGGGTAGCCCCGGGGAACAAGAGGCCTGTTAGTTTGACCTCAGTGCCATCTCTGGAGGTCTTTAAAAGACGTTTAGATGTAGATCTTAGGGATATGGTTTAGTGGAAGATTTGTTAGTGTTAGGTCAGAGGTTGGATTCGGTGATCTTGTGGGTCTCTTCCAACCTTGACTATTCTGTGATTCTGTGATTCTGTGATTCTTGAGATTAAGAACATATTTTAGGTTTTCCTAAAATTTCTCCACTACCAATGCTCAGCTATTCTATCAGTCACAAGCAGCTGTTAGTAAGTCAGTATTTTGTTGAAAAATGACAACACTTGGAGGAGAAATTGGCCATTATTTTCTTTACAAAAAGTTTTACAGTCAAAAAAATGTTTTACAAAAAGCTCCAGACATCCTTTCCAGCCTCAAACATTCTGTGATTTTGTGATTCTATGATTCTGAGATTTCACAGACTACATTTTTATAAATTCTCTTTGAAATAGCCACACATTCCTGAGGCACTCTGATTAGTATATGGATTAGGCAACAAGTATATGCTAAAGTTACATATTTTTCAGCAACACTTTCTGTTCTAAAAGACTTATGTGAGCCTGCTTTTAATATCTCTTCAAAATTTGTTCGTGAAACATGTTTTTGGAAAACTACACAAGATGGCTTTCTATCACAATTTAATATATGATCATAAATTTATTTGCTTTTTCTTGCAATTTTTTATTCTGTGGTGTATATGTTTGGTTTGGAGTATGTATTAAAGCTAATTCTCCCCATTTCTCACCTTTTCCTTGAAAAAAGGCTGATTGGAGGCAGAAAAGAGGTGCATACATCAAAGGACATGCATTCACTGTTATGCCTTTTGCCTTCACATTGCTTCTTAGCATGATGTATTTTCCAGAAAGAAATGACCATGGCATGGCTCCAGGCTTCTTCCACACCACATTTTTTTTTTTTTTTTTCATTTTCTTGCTTACTGATTTCTGATAGCTCTAATCCACTAGTACTTGAAAGCTAGTTGTTTACCCAGAACTCAAGCAAGGAATGATATATCTGGTTTCATACTGTATACATGTTTCATACTGCATGTATGTTTCTTTGCTTGTTTTTCTGTTTCTGTCATAAATGAAATATATTCCTTTCAAATTTATCAGAAGAAAGTAGTGTTGCTGAACAATACTTAATTTGTAGCATACTGATGAATGTTTTTATATATTTATGAAGAATAAATATGTATTTGTGCAATTAGTTCTGGAACCCACAAGTATTTGTTAAATTTGGTTCTATCAAAATAATTATCAATGTACTGATAGGGGAGAATCAAAACTGCTGCAAGAATTTTAAGATTTGCATTTATACATGAAGCAGCCATTTCAGTAGAATGTGTGATGTTGTCATGGTTTCCTCCACTCTTTCTTACACAAAGTGAATTTGGGAGGGATTTGCTTCTCTTTCTCATTCTCATTCTCTCTATCAGTGAGTATGCTTGAAAATTACACGTATTCCTAAGTACAGAAAGTACTTTCAAATTTCCTTTATTCTGGAGTGTGTTTTTTGTTTGTTTGTTTGTTTGTCTGTTTGTTGTTGTTGTTGTTGTTGTTGTTTTTTAACTTTCTTTTGAGCCTTCGTTTTGCTGGTTTCTACATTTGCAGTTTGTGATTATTCCACTCAAAGATTAATCAAAGTTAGTGCACTACAGCCTATTATGCTTGTCACCACTCTAGCCGAGGTACCCATTCTTTGTTATACTACCTCCTGTTGTGAGTTCCACAGCTCTAAACACTATAATGAGGCTTGGAGTTTTGTGACTATGGATAACTGAGATATAGCCAATCCTGAAAGAAAATGTTGGATTATTCTTTGTGCTTTTGATGCATATTATGACTCTGTACATGATAGTGCCCAGTTTTTCTCGATGCTCAAATGTTGTATTCTCTTTTTATAAAGAGAATATATATATATTCTCATTTATAAAATCATTCTTGCTATAATGTATATGTATTTTTATTTAAAGTGTAAGAAAAGTGTAAAAGATATTTTTTTTTTACTTCATTCTTTCTTGGTTTATCTGACTTTGTTTTGGAATGTAATACAGAAGCAGAAGATAGAGTATATTGTTTGTTTGTCTCAGAAAATCTTTTTCCCTGAACACAGGCTTGCTGACCTGTCTGGGGAGGTGTTGAGTCCTTATGTTTACTCTCTACATATTAATACTAACATAGAGCCTATTTGATTGCTGAATATTTAAGATTATTGAATGGAGATGCTGGTCTTTATTGTCCAGTGTTCCTATACAGTGCACTGCATAACAAAGATGTGACTAATACTGCAGGATAATAACTTTTGTTTTCTTTCTCTACCTAGAGGAGACTGATAATGTAATAGCTGCTTTCCACAGCTTTTTGTGGACTGAAAATTTCCTCCTTGTTATCAAAACTGAACAGAGAAGCCACAGGACTGAAATATTTCTAAGGAAATATCTTCCAATCAGAATAAGAACGAGGATTTTCTCATGATAAAAAAAAAAAAAAAAAAAAAAAAAAAAAAAAAAACTTTTCTTATCCCCTTTATAATTTAATTTGACATCTGTGAAATATATCTCATTCAATCTTTTTCCTTCTCTATTTCCTAATAGAAACATATCAATTTTCATCATGTTGCTGCATTTCTAAATTTGTAAGTTCAAGTTATTTTGCTTTTGTTATTTCCTGGCTAAAGTGGCAACTATTTTCTTTATTTTTTTCATGTCTGCAACATAGAAGGTTAGGCACTTTGAACATGCAAAGGCAGCCATATAGACCAGAAGTAAAGAGTATTTGTAAGCAAAATGAATTATTACACACTCTATGTTGTAGATTTCTTTACCACTGGGAAAGAGTCTAATTTCCTGTAAAATTGTGGGTTTTTTTAGCACTTTTCAAGCAAGTCACTTTCTTTCTAGAAATTTAGATAACCTGTTCCTAGATTTACACTTCCTCTGACCTAAAATGTGATTCTGTGATTCTGTGAAAATATTTAATTACGAAGAGGAATTGACCAAAGTATTTGTTGTAAATTTGCAATGGTAGAGATTCTGCATATAAATAGTATTTCTTGCAAAAGAAACATATATAGACTAATATGCTGATGTTCTAATAAGCATTAATTTACTTCTTTCATACAGTAAGCTTTTTCCAACCACTTCTGTTTCCCAAGAAACATAAAGGAAGGGTTCTTTAAAAAGGGTTCTTTAAAGAAAATTTTAACTAAAGAGAGAGAAGTGTGTTTCCCAGTTACAGAATCTGAAAAAGAAACAGTCTAATGTGATCTTAACTGTTTGCCACCAACGTTGCTTTTAACAATGTTTGTAATTAAAAAATGACTTTTTTTCATCATTTTTAAATCATTTTATGTAACAGAAGTATTATTTCCAGTAAGATGTTCTGGTTTTGGAGCTTACTCTAAACATATTTTAGTAAATAAGTATATATACATTTCTTCTTATAAGTATGGTTTGGGGTTGTTGGTTCTGTTGTTGTTGTTTGTTTTTTTCACCAAGCATTAAATGATTGTTGTGCAGCCATCGGCTCTGGTAACATTTCTGCATACCAAATGCTTATGAAGTCTATTCTCTGTTTGCTGCCAAGTAACTCCGTGATATGTGCTAATGTAACATCTGCCATACTGGGTTTGTGTAGAAAGCTTTATTCAAAGTTTGGTATATTGGTATATCACCCTTGTAGTTACTGCCAGATACTGTTCTCAGTCATATTCTCCATGTTCTTTTTACAGGGACTGTGTAACTTTTTTTTTTTTTTTTTTTTTTTTTATTATTATTTATTTTATGTGCTATGGTAGACCTTAATTTCCTATAATCACGTTACAAAACAGAATTCTGTGGAAACTAAAACTTGAGTACTTAAAATTCATAAAGGCTTTGTATAAAAATTATGCAAATCTGAAATCCCCTGTACCAGGATGTCAGCTGTCTATATGCACAGTCTAGAACTAGGCAGAACATATGTATGTTAAACTGTAGAGCTGTGCAGTACAATTTGTACAACATAGACACCACTCCCATGATTATCCTGTCTGAATAGCAACTACCGAGGACATCCTGGAAATTGTCCAGATTTTCTAAACCTGATTATGAATGCAAATAGTTTCTAAAAATAAACAAAGTTTGGTCTTTGTTATTCTGCTTCCCTACACTCACAAGAATGACAGAATCACAATTTAACTGAGATAGAACGATGCCTCTGGTGATTGGTCCAACATCCTGCTCATAGCAGGTTCAGGTTCAGCAAGGGCAGGTTGGTCAGGGCTGTGTCCAGTCAGGATTTCAGTATCTCCAAGGACAGAGACTCCGTGACCTCTCTGAGTAGCCTGTTCCATTGTGTGACCACCCTCACAGTGAAAGTTTTTTGTTTTCTTTTGTTTTCTTTTTTTTTATGTTGAAATTTCCTGTATTCTTAGTAAACTCCCTGTTTAAATTTAGTAAATTTCCTGTATATCCTGTGTGTACCCATTGACTCTCATCCTGTTACTTGGCACCACTAAGAGTCTGGATCTCTCATCTTTACTCCTGTCAGGTATTATTACATATGGACGAGAACTCCCTGAGCCTTTTTGTCTCCAGGCTGAACAGTCCAATCTCTTTCAGCCTATCCTTCATATGTCAGATGCTCCAATCCCTTACTTATCTTTGTGGACTTTCACTGAACTTGTCTCAGTATGTCTATGTCTCTCTTGTACTGGAGAGCCCAGCATAGGACCCATCACTCCCGATGTGTTTTCTTGAGGGTTGAGCAGAGGGGAAAAATCACCTCCCTAAATCTGTTGGCAACACTCAGCTTAATGCAGCCCAAGATGTCGTTGACATTCTTTGCTGCAAGGGCACAGTGCTAGCTCATGTCTAATTTGTTCCCCAGATCCTTCTCTTCCAGGCTGATTTCAACTGCTCAGCTCCCAGCCTCTGCTGAAACCCAGTGTTGTTACTACCTAGGAGCAGAATTTTCATTTCCCCTTGTTGATAAGGTTCCTGCTAGCCCCTTTCTGGCTAGCCTGTTATGGTCCCTCTGAATGTCAGCACACCCATCTGCTACTACACCCATCAACAACTCCTCCCAGTTTTGTGTCATCTGCAAACTACCTGAAGGTGCACTCCATCTCATCATCCAGGTCACTTCTTCACTAATGAAGAAGATAAATAGTAGTGGCCTAAGTATTGATCCAAGGGCTACAACACCAGTTGTGCCACCAGCTCAACTTTGTGTTGTTTATCACACTGTTCTGAGCTCAGCAGTTCAACTAATTATCAGTCCACCTCACTGTCCACTTAGTCAAATTTTCATCATTTTGCCAGTGAAGATGTTATGGAAAACAGTGTCTTGCTGAAGTCAAAATGAACAACATTCACTGCTCTCTTAACCCCAGAGCTTGCCATCTGAAGACTATCAGATTGATTAAGTGAAATTAAGCGCCGGCTGAGGTGGGATCCCGGGGCGCTCGTGCGTCGGGCCCCGGGCGCACCACCGGCCCGTCTCGCCCGCGCCGCCGGGGAGGTGGAGCGTGAGCGTCCGTGCTAGGACCCGAAAGATGGTGAACTATGCCTGGGCAGGGCGAAGCCAGAGGAAACTCTGGTGGAGGTCCGTAGCAGTCCTGACGTGCAAATCGGTCGTCCGACCCGGGTATAGGGGCGAAAGACTAATCGAACCATCTAGTAGCTGGTTCCCTCCGAAGTTTCCCTCAGGATAGCTGGCGCTCGGGAGGGCTGCAGTTTTACCCGGTCAAGCGAATGATTAGAGGTCTTGGGGCCGAAACGATCTCAACCTATTCTCAAATTTCTCCTCTGTAAATCAATGCAAACTATTGCCAATGATCTTCTTGTCCTTCATGCATTTGGAAATGATTTCCAGGCTATTTTCTCTAGCATCTTCCTAGGGATCAAGTTGAGGTTGGCCAGTTTGTGTTCCCCAGATCCTCCTTGCCTTTCTCAAAGATGGTAGTGAAACTTCATTTCTTATGGTCTAAAATAGCCCAGCTTAAAGGCAAAAATCCTGCCATAATAGAACAGATCTAAAATGTCTGCCTGAGAGTACCAAAGTGTTAATTTGCATTCAGATCAAAGTTAAAAATAAATAAATAAATAAAATAAACTGTTTGCAAAAGTTGAAAATAAGGATTTTTCTCACTTAATTTTTGGGTCATAAGATAGGATAATATGTTCAAATTTCTAGCAGAGTAAAGGCAGATTCAGAAGACTTGAATCGCTGAAATGACTTGAAGAGCAAATGAAAAAGGTGTACAGATCCATGACAGAACAGGAACAGAAAGAATGAGAACAGGTTGCCTTTTAAATCACAAATACAGAAACAGAATTAAAATGTTGACTAGACTACAAATCCTAAAGGAGGAAAGTCAATGCAATAAGTAAGAACTTTAATTGCCAGGCTTTTAAATGTCAGCTTTTTTGGAAGGATGGAAGTGGTCAGGGTACATAAGGTCTTATTCCATTTATAAGGCTTCCTCAGAAACTGAGAAATCTTATTCTGAAATGTCAGTATAATCAACAGAAAGATTTAATTATGGAAAAAGTATAGAGTATCTAGAATTTGTATTCAAAGGTCATGGGCTACAGTATTTCCAATAACTATCTGCCCAAACTCTCTCTCTCTCTTATTCTCTCTCCCTCTCTCTCTCTCTCTCTCTCTCTCTCTCTCTGTCTGAGAAGGTAGTAAAATCACTTCAGGAAGAGATTCACAAACATTACTATTCATTTTGTAAAACTAGTGTCCTACAATAAGTATGGATTAAAGAAAATACACTCCAGTTAATTTAGGTTTGGCATCTAAATCTGAGACAGATTATTATACAAAACAACTAACCATAAATGGAAAGTAATGTTAAATTTGAGGTAAAAATTTAAAGATTGTGTAAAAATCAAGAAAAATAAAAAATAATAATAAAACTCCAAATTCAACTGAGAAGGGAGAAAGTCAGGCTGAACAAGATATTGTAGGTATCCCTGAATAATTGGACAATGTAAAGATTATTAAAGTGAGATATTCTGGGAGTCATCCAGAAAGCACAGAACAGTATTTTTTAAGAAAATAAGTGTTTGGGTTAGTTACAGAGAATATAATGGTATTACACTTTGTAATTTTTCTTTCCCCTATACTTCAATTTAGAGTCAAATGAAAAGAGAATAGAGTAAAGGGGATGATGTGAGAAGGGGATCAATGATGATAAATTTATTAATGTGTGTGGCAGGATGCTTGTTTGACATGAGATTATAGAATCATAGAATCATTAAGGTTGGAAAAGACCAAAAAGATCATCTGGTCCAACCATCTACCGTGTATTACAATGTCACCCACTCCACTCCACTTCCCTTAGCTGCTCCCCATAGGACTGGTGATCCAGGCCCTTCACCAGCTTTGTAGCTTTTCTCATTAGTTCATGCAGACCTCATGATTTATATAACTCTCTGTTTGGCTTCATTAATACATAATCTATTCAGGTAGCCCAGATGTTAAGAATACTGCATATGTTTCTGTTTGTTTCACAAGCCTTATACAAAATTTGTACAGCTTCACAGCCTAAACAATGGCAGCTAAACACACATTTGTAGGAGCAAAAAATACTTTAATTGTTTCAAAATGCCCCAAAGTATTTACAGTAAGGGTTGTGTAGATCCCTCAGAAAATCATGAACATGGGCTGCCAGACTTAAAAAGTGATAGAAGACAAGCTCCAAAAGCTTTTAATTTGTCTTGGAGTAGAAGCAACACAGTTTAACTGAGATCAGCTAGATTTATTTCAGCCTGTTCTCACATGGTTGAAAAGACCAAGACATGCCTTAGCACCAGAGAAAAAGGGGGAGTGGGGGGGGGGGGCTAGAGAAATCTCTGTGTAGATAAAACTGTAGAACAATCTAAATTCAAACCAGGAGCACAGTAATTGAATGCTAAGACACGTTAATTGCAGTGCTGTTCTTTGTCCTCAACTTATTTTGTTTGCCAGTTGCCGTTACAAGTGCAAAAAGAATAGTTAGAGGCTGAACAATATGCCACATCCCATTGACGTGGTTTATAAGAGTGCCCTGTAGCATGTGATAAACAACAGGTGTGGGGCTCCTCCTCAAGGAATATAAATAGAGTTATGCAAAATAATCCACTTAGGGCACTCTGGCATGAGCATGAGCCTAAAGGCCTCATGTGAGCCAGTAATATAAACATGACAAAACAAAATTCCTGCTGAGTGAAATACTGCTGAGCTTCACCAATAAGCTTAAACTTTTGAGAATCTCCTGGTTAAAGTGCTCCCAGATATGTGGCTTTATTCTTCTTTTAAGAAGAGCATTTATTTTAATTAAACACACAAATAATATATCAAATGTTCATTTAAGGCAACAACAGCAACAACTACCATGTTAAACATTTCTCATTTTTTTAGAGATGGTCTGATATCTCTTAGGTGGAAGGGGAGGAACAAACTGAAGAGACCATGTAGACAGACCACTCTTCAGCATGACACCCTTTTCATAGAGCTACATAGAAAGGCTCACTTCAGTCATCTTGCATTAGGAATTACTGTTGTACAGAAAAAAGTGTTGCAATGCTTAGCAACATTACGGAAAATAGAAAATAACTTTTTTTGGACATTTTTTACCCTTCAATATTTTTATTTGATTTTTTATTATTATTATTTTGTGTATCTTTGTTTTGGCAGGGTTCTCCTTATAAGATCCTCTTAGGATCAAAGCCTTGCTTTCTTCCTTCCTCTCTGCTTTGTTAGATCAAAATATGAATTTTAAACCACACAAAGAAACTAATACTGTCAAGATATTTCAGTGAGTGGTTTTAACTACATATACTGTTTGGTTCTTTTGTATTTCAAGACTGCATTAATATCTGTGATGAGAGCATTTTGATTATGAGAACCTTTTCCTTGGAGATTGCTGGAAAATGCCACTGTGTGTTCAAGAAAATTACCAGATAAAAAGAGCAATATATAAATCTTCTACAGTCATAGGGGTAGTATAAATGTCACATCATATTCAATTAGAGATGAGCATATAATAAAAAACAGCATCTGGATGCATCTGTTCTCCTCCAGTATTCAACCTGATGTTGATCACAGGGGACTCACAAGCTTGAAACATTATAAAGAGCTTCCTGGCAAACCTTTAAGCTTCATGCCATCTCATAAGTTTTCATTTTTTCAACAATTCTTCCTTTCCCAACATACCTCATTAAAACTTTTTTTTTTTTTTTCATAACAGTAGCATCCTTATTTGCATAACAATGTCATACTAAAATTATTAAGTATTTATTAATTATTAACTTTATTAGTTACCACCTTATATGCTACTACAGTTTATTTCAGGAAGTGCTGGGCTTCCTCTGTAGTAAAGTAAATTTTCTGTACTGCATTACATAGTACTGTACATTCATTACTTAAGGGGAAAAAAAAAAAAAGAAAGGTAAAAAAAGATTACCTCATTTTGGAAAATAATAATAATAATAATAATAATAACAGTAGAAAGGATTAGGTGTGAGAAATAAAGACAATTTTCATTAGTATGCCCACAACAATAGGGTTGGTTGGTGGTTTTATAGTATGCAGTAAAGATAAGACAATGAGAAAGGCATAAACTGAAAGAAGAAGCAGAATTTTTGTCTCTAAATGCAAGATTTATGGAACATTTCAGCAGATAAAAGCTGATCTTCAACCAGTCATTGTGATAACTAAGTCACTTTTAGGAGTCCATTTGTGATCGTATGCTTCATGCATATATCTTTATTATCCTAATATGGATCTACCCTCAGTTTGAACTGCTTGATTCAGGGTATAACAAGGCTTGTCCACACAGTGAGGCAGATTTCACAGAGGGACTGCTTGGTATATGTGATTTTAAATGATATCTGAGTGAATGAAAACTAATCTGTTTTTAACTAAGAAATTATATTTACATTTATTAGAAGCCTTAAACTTGTATAAATAATTTCCCTTTTGTAAAAGATCTGGCCATATATTTATTTTTGAAAGGGCATTAATCTCTCTAGTGGTATATCTGAATAGGCAGGTCTATATATATATTAAAAGAATGAAACAAACAAACACACTTGCATTGCATTATTTAAGTTCTGCTATGCTCACAATTACTGAAGAGATTCAGAGATCTCAATACTGGGCAATACTGGGCAGTGACTTCCACCTGGACAGTGACTATGTATACTATTGTTTCAAGACTGTAGGTTCAGGCTGAACGTATTCATATTTAGTTTTATTGCAGTCTACCAGATGATCTTGGAGGTCTTTTCCAACCTTAGTGACTCTATGATTCTATAATTCTATACGCTGCTACTACAGGGGGAGTCTTGTTCCCAGAGTTGTGGCCTCTGGCCTGTGCCAAAATAACAGAATGAAGAGTGGAGCAGAATATTGTAATGAGGCAAGCAAAGACATAGCATATCTTTCTGAACTGTTGGATGAATTCAGAAAAATAATGTGGACTTCAAGAAAATAAATCCATCTTTTTGGTTTCCTTTAATTTCAGAGTAGGAATATATATATATATATATGTATTTGCACAGTAATACATTATTTTTTCCATATTTAATCCTGTACTATATTTGTAATATATTCTAGGGACATTCTAGTCATTTTCTCTAAAAACAAACTGAGTTCATAAACAGAAGAAGTTTAATCTCTCTGCATTACTTCACGTCTCAAAATGATCAGAAGGCTTTTTTGTTTTCAGAAAGTAAGTTTTACTTCAATGAAATAGCTGAACAAAAGTCTTCTAAAGTACAGAAAACTCAAAATGACCAAGTAAGGCGAGCATTCTTGGGAACTTATTTTCTTGGAGGAGTTGTCCTTTGCCTCAATCTTTAGGAGCAAAACCAGTTGTTCTCAGGACGCCAATGACCCTGAGCTGGTGGAAGGGGATGAGGAGCAGAACGTGGCCCCCACAATCCACAAGGAAATGGTTGGCGACCTGCTACAGCATTTGGATGTACGCAAGTCAATGGGGCCAGATGGGATCCACCCGAGGGTACTGAGAGAACTGGTGGAAGAGCTGGCCAAGCTGCTCTCCATCATTTATCGGCAGTCCTGGCTATCGGGGAGGTCCCACTTGACTGGCGGATAGCAAACGTGACGCTCATCTAGAAGGGCCCAAGGGTAGACCCAGAGAACAAGAGGCCTGTTAGTTTGACCTCAGTGCTAGGGAAGCTCATGGAGCAGATTGTCATGGGTGTCATCATGCGGCACTTGCAGGGCAAGCAGGCGATCAGGTCCAGTCAGCATGGGTTTATGAAGGGCTGGTCCTGCTTGACGAACCTGATCTCCTTCTATAACAAGGTGACACGCTTAATGGATGAGGGAAAGGCTGTGGATATGGTCTACCTTGACTTCAGTAAGGCATTCGACACCGTTTCCCACAGCATTCTCCTCAGGAAACTGGCTGCTCATGGCTTGGACTGGCGCACGCTTCGTTGGGTTAAGAGCTGGCTGGATGGCCGGGCCCAGAGAGTCGTGGTGAATGGAGTCAAATCCAGTTGGAGGCCGGTCACTGGTGGCATTCCCCAGGGCTCGGTACTGGGGCCAGTCCTCTTTAACATCTTCATCGATGATCTGGATGAGGGGATTGAGTGCACCCTCAGTAAGTTTGCAGATGACACCAAGTTAGGTGCGTGTGTTGATCTGCTTGAGGGTAGGAAGGCTGTGCAGGAGGATCTGGATAGGCTGGACCGATGGGCCGAGGCCAACAGTATGAAGTTCAACAAGGCCAAGTGCCGGGTTCTGCACCTGGGGCACAACAACCCCAAGCAGAGCTACAGGCTGGGAGATGTGTGGTTAGAAAGCTGCCTGTCAGAGAAGGACCTGGGAGTGATGGTTGATAGTCGGCTGACTATAAGCCAGCAGTATGCTCAGGCGGTCAAGAAGGCCAACAGCATCCTGGCCTGCATAAGAAACAGCGTGGCCAGCAGGGCTAGGGAGGTGATTGTCCCCCTGTACTTGGCTCTGGTGAGGCCGCACCTCGAGTACTGTGTTCAGTTTTGGGCCTCTCACTAGAAGAAGGACATGGAGGTGCTTGAGCGAGTCCAGAGAAGGGCGACGAAGATGGTGAGGGGCCTGGAGAACAAGTCTTATGAGGAGCGGCTGAGGGAGCTGGGACTATTTAGCCTGGAGAAGAGGAGGCTCAGGGGCGACCTTATTGCACTCTACAGGTACCTGAAAGGAGGCTGTAGTGAGGTTGCGGTTGGTCTATTCTCCCATGTGCCCGGTGACAGGACGAGGGGGAATGGGCTAAAGTTGTGCCAGGGGTGGTTTAGGTTGGATATTAGGAAGAACTTCTTTGCTGAACGGGTTGTTAGTCACTGGAATAGGCTGCCCAGGGAAGTGGTTGAGTCACCATCTCTGGAGGTCTTTAAAAGACGTTTAGATGTAGAGCTTAGGGATATGGTTTAGTGGAAGATTTGTTAGTGTTAGGTCAGAGGTTGGACTCGGTGATCTTGTAGGTCTCTTCCAACCTAGACTATTCTGTGTGATTCTGTGTGTGTTTCCTGGCTTTCCAGCCAAGAAATTGCCTTTCTGAGTTTTAGACAACTCCACAAAGTCCTGTCTGCCCCTAAGAAATGAAGACTTTGTTATCATCAGAATTTCCTAGGAAGAATCTGAATGCTTTGTAAAGCAGACATAACATAGATCTTTGGCTTGCTTATTTATTTATTTATCAGGCTTGTATGCTTTGAAATTACTTAATTTTTTGGTGTCCATATGAGTGACATTCTTATGTACATTTCAGATTCCTTTTCTTCATTAGCTATATGAATTTCTAAAAAGTGCCTAGTGAATCCATGCCTATGTGCCATGCATCTGTAGATAATAATGTCCAGGAATTAAATTTATTTCCAATATCTGGATGGATATCGTCCTGGTTTTTGCTGGGATAGGGTTAATTTTCCTCCTAGTAGCTGGTATGGTGCTGTGTTTTGGATTTAAGATAAGAATAATGCTGATAACACATGGATATTTTAGTTGTTGCAGAGCTCTGCTTACACTAAGTCAAGTACTTTTCAGCTTCTCATGATGCCCTGCCAGTGAGGCTAGGGGTGCAGCATGAGCTGGGAGGGGACAGACACAGGACAGCTGATCCAAACTGGCCAAAGGGATATTCCATACCATATGACATCATATCGAACAATTATATAATAACTTCATATTTTTCTTCAAGTATGACTCATCTACATGCTACTAGTATGGGATAACTTGTGCCTATTCGTTTAGAAATATGAAGGTCTTAGAGGCCTGAAGTACAAGACCGCAAAAGTAATGTCCGTCTTTGCTTAAATTGGAAAAAATATTATTTACTAATCTACTAATTTGTTGTATTCAGATGTACTCAACCAGTTAATATATCTTTACTTACAATGAGAAAACTTCGTTTGCTTGAAGAGTCTCAAAACAGATTTAGAACAACAGTGACTCAGAAAACATTATCTGATGAATGGTAATTGAATTGAGAATGACGGAACTGCATAAATAAATTTAAATTCATCGTGGATGATTTTTAAAAAAATGGCAATCTGCTGATAAATTAAGGAACTTTGTGGAGAAGTTAAGAATTGGGAATGACTAATTTTGCAGTTTAAGAAAAAATATATCTCACCAATTTGAATACTTTTCCCTTCCACTCACTTTAGCCCCCAAGGAAAAGAAAAAAAAATATATAGAAAGCTAAAAAGCATTCAAATCAGTGTAAAGAAAAGTAACAACCCTGGGATATTGCCTAACAGTCTTTCGCAGCTGTGGTCTCTCTGTAAAGTCTGTAATGCAGAATGATTTCCTCTAGAAAGTACAAGCTGTTGCTGGAAAAATGAAATGAAAGAAGGTCTCTGGACTAAATCCAGCTCTTTTCCCTTCCTTGAAGAGATATTTTGATTCAGCACTAGCACTGATGGGTGAACATCTAAAACATCAGTTGGGTGGGTTTATGCTCTGGTCAGATAAGGAAAAACCTCTATAAAGCCAAAAGAAAATGTTGATAATGGAACCATTCGGTACTTGCTGCACTATTAGTATTAATATGTAGATGTTAAAGAGCATTGATAATTTAATCAAAGAGTAAAGCAAATGTAGCAAATAAAAAGCAGCTAAAACTCTCCCTCAGTTCAACTGACAGGAGATGAGCATGTTTAGTAGATTAAACCCACACACGGATGTGTGTGTGTGTCAGTAAGAAAGGAAGCAGTGATTTGATAAATCTGAGGGAGAAAATATTATACAGTTATACCAGAATGTCAAAAGTACTTTAAATATTTGACAGCCCATAATCTATGTTAAAGACTGAAATATGAATTAATATTGAAAAGCTAAATATCAAAATATTCCAGGGGGCAAAAATTTGTAGATTTCCCATGAACACTTGGTAATCATTTTAAAGGAAAAAAAAAAAATAAAAATTCTTTTAATACTTTTAATATATCATGCACTTCTCTGTCAGAGGTCAGTAAAGAGCAGACTTCCTAACAGTAGTTAGTATTACAAAAATAGTAATAATCAATGTAATTTATATGAATTAAGTATGCAAACCAGTAGAACGGTTTGAACATGCCTCACCATGTTCCTATTAGCACCTTCAGAATGTTTTTGACCATGACAAAACTCTTATTCCAAAAATTTGCGTAATTCTATGATAAGTAGTTATAAAAGAGGGGAAAGAAGAAATTTTACTAGAAGCCTTGACATTATTTTATTGCATCCATTCCCTGGATTGTGAAAATGGACATATTTTGTGTTCAGTCCACCTTAAGAATCTTCAGACAGTAAAGTATTTTTAAATAAAATTATCATTAGATATTCAAATTTGCTTTACAGTAGCTTAGTTTATGTTATTTGTCTGTTAGTGACTATATTTGGCAGAAATGTATTTAAATACTATAACAAGCAACAAAGTACTGGATAACATTTAGGCAAACACAAAACTGCAAGATGCTACTACAGGGTTTTTGTGAGAGTCTAGAGAGATGTCACACATGAAGACACAAATGTCTCCATTGCTTCAATATGTGAAAGACTCTAATTTTTGATACTATATTTAATCTGTAACTGAAAAACTTCTATGGCTACTGAAGGCATGAACATTACTTAAACAACAACAAAAAGAAACCAAAGCATTTCTGAATATATATATATATAAATATAAATAATTATTATTTTACATAATAATTATCAGAATATATATATGTAAATTTCTTTCTTTTCTAGCACCACTAACAGATAAACCACCAAAGCTTTTACACCCCTTGGAGAGTAAGCTAACAATTCAGGAGACCCAGTTAGGTAAGTAGCAAACACATTTTTTTAATTTAAATTGTATGAAGATATTTGATATATTAATGTATAATGGTAATGTGATAGTGTGATGACATTAATACTTTCACTGAAAAGTCATTAAACATACTATACTGACATGCAGAGATGTATCATGTACCATCTAGTAGGGTGTTGCTCACAAATAGTTGGTAGAAATTAGTACTGAATACTAAGACCTTGAATACTATTGATGTTGGTTTTTACCACTGCTGAAAGTTTATAGTTATACACATACCTGAGCTTCTCTTTCTAAAGTTTCCCTTTTCTGTATATTTAAATATATCCATGATGTATTTCAGATTTGGCAGGACTTTGTGGTTTACGTTCTACTTGGAAGACTTATTTGCTTGGGCAATTACTTAATTGCAAATATATTCTGTAATTATAAATATTCTGCTGGTCTAAAACCATTCAGCAAACAGTGAGAAGTAAACGTAATGCAATGTGATTATTTTGAATGTACAAATACTTATGTTTATGAGTGGAGAGTAATTCAAGCATGAAGTAACCATTTCTCCCACCTTAGTGGTGGGTATATATTGTCACTTTGGTCTCCTAGTGCCGTACAAGTAATTAAGGTTCCAAAGCTAAGCAAATGAGTGACTACAGCTTGAAGGATATAACAGTCCATCTCCTTTGTGGACTGACACTGAGGGCAACTTGTAAGAAACAAGCAGTTTTCAGTAGGTTACACTGGAATTATGATTAGGTGCCAAAACAGTAACTTGTTGGTGGAACTTCCAGCATGTTAGCTAGAGAAACAAAGGGAAACAAGTCTGTTGGTTGTCTACATCCCAGAAAGAAAGAAAACAAAACTCAAGACGTTGTGCAGTGCAACATCAGGAAAAAAACAGGTTTGCAAATGAGTTCTGACAGACATTGACAGAGCATTTTATGGTGCTTGCCAGTCTAGCTAGTAGTGGCCATAGTACAACTCATCTTTCTTTTGATATTCATCAAATAATTCAAGCTATTCAGGTAATATTCTGAGGTGCTGGTATATATATATTTCTCTTCTGAAAAAAAAAAAAAATAGAGAAAATGGGATATATGTTTCCTAATGCAGCTAAATTCTGTTGTTTCTGAAGGCATCATTTCTGATATGCCAACTCAGAAAACTTTTCCTGTTCAACAGTACTAGATGATTTTACTTTTCATTCACCTACAAGCTTAGGAAGCAGAAAACAAGTGACTCTGAACACTTTTTTTTCTTCCTCTTTTTTTTTTTTTTTTCTCCTCCTAACTAATTTTTCTTATACAGGTGTTTTTTTTTAATAATAAAAAAAAAAAAAAAAAAAGTCAGATCTTTTGGGGGCTTTGCCAACATCTTGCCTAATATACTGCATTGATGAGACTAATCCAATAACAGTGTAATTATTAATGGCTGGCTAGAGGCTTTTTTTATCTATGATTTTTTGAAAAAATCATACCTTTGATTTCTGTTAGTTCTAGGAAATAGAATGAATGATTTGAGAAATTCTGGGTTATGGAAAAGACACTTTTCAGACAACTAAATAGTTTTTGATGAATGTGAAAGGGTTAACTTGAAAATATCACTTTCAGACAGATTAGCAAGACTGACCATAAACAAATATGAAAATATAATACTCAACCTTATAGCAAGACGCTGCAATAATATATTAATTTGTTGTTTCAAAGTCTGTGAAAAAGTAAGTGAGAGATTGAGGAAGTGTAAAAAAGGGATATTTTCCTGACATTAAAATTATTCCACTCTTAGATTTAATGCCTTGATCCTGCTTGATAATGTTTGAAAGGGCTGTGTTTCACTTTCATTTTGGAAAGCTGTCATTAATTTTTGCGGGCCAGTTCGTAATCTGAAAAAAAATATATAATAATAATAATAATAAAAATACTTCAACATCAGAATAATGTCCAGGTTCACTTAGCCAAACATTAGACAATTACCTATGCCAGTATCCTCCCACCCGTCTGAGGGTAATCACACCTTGCAGACTGACCTAGACCCTGCCAGAAAACATTATTTGTCCAGAAGGTGTTTGGGCTGGTTTGTTTGACTTCTCTATTTGGAAAACAAACATATTGGTGGAAAGAGTGGCACAGAAACAGGCCACTCTATAGGAGGCAATTGCTTAAGGTAGTCTTGGATTTCATACATCAGGTCACCAGTTGGTTAGGTGCAGAGCTGGTGCAGTCAGTACTCTCTCTTCCCACATTTCTGTGCTTCTTACTTCACAGTTGTCCACCTTGAATGGAAATGAAGGCAAGGCCCAAGTGTCAGGGCATGCCCATGGGGGATGCATACATAATATACCGGAATGCCTGTCTTCTGTGGATACACATGATGTACTGAAACATCAACAGTGATGGCTCACCTCAAAATCTTACTGTGCTGGCAGGCCAAAGAACGGTGCTAACAGACTTTTGAGAAAACTCTCAGTAAGCCTAGTTGGTTTGCTTTTGGAGAAGCCTCTGAAGTTCAGTTCTTAAATCAAGATACCTTAAAGAAGTGACTAAAAAAACATGGTGGGAAGACTCCAGACCTATCTGATTTGTTTGTCTCCAGCACTGCTGAATGACAGACATCTGACATTTATTGCTGAGATATATCAGTCTCTTCCATAAATATGTAATTAAAATTAATGTAATGGGACCACAGAGGTGTTCCATTATTGTGTTGCATGTCTTCCATTAGACAGCATCAGACCAAAAGGTGACTGCACAAGAAGGAAGGAGTCTCTCTAAGAAGTATTTGATAGTGTAATGGAGCTTGGCTTGCTAAGACAAAAGGAAACAAAACAAAGCTGGAGAATCTGCAGTACTCAATCCTATGAACCTAAAGGCTCCAATGGTCTAAAGCAATACAGCATGAGGCAGCCAAAGCATGAGGAAGAGAAATTCTTGATGAGGAAAGAAAGTTGTACTCCCAACTTATCCTGGTCTGCATTTAATGTTTTTTGTTTGCAACTTCACTTCCAATTTTGTGATTAATAACTTACTCCTCTTGCATGTGTAAAAATTCTGTTCTCTTTTTAAGCTTTTCTCCTGAAAAAGGTTTCCTAGATAGCTGTGGTGACTTCAATATAACTTGCTTCTCTGGAAACAATGCCTCTAGATAAAATACTATGTCAAATATAAGCTTTAAAAGTATGAAGCCTGCAAGACATTTAGAGCTATAAGGAGGTGTGTTTTCTGCTCAGCTCTGAGCTGTTCTATGGGCTGGCAGCAGCATGAGCTGGGGAGCAAGGAAAAGCAGGTAATGAAGGGGAGGCAAGGGGATGTAGGGCACAGGTAATGAGCAACAACATGCAGATGCAAAGAACTGCATCCTATGATTTTTTTCCTCTTACATTCAATACACTACCAAAATCAGCAAACAAAGCCCTACTAACATTAAAAAACAATCAAACAAAAATACACTTTCTAATATATGAAAATCCTAAACATCAAATAACTTTATCTTTTTAAAATTATAGATTCATGTAGATGTTATATATTTAATAGAAATATATACATATTGATATGATGTTTATATTGATGTTGATACTGATACAAATAATATACATATTTATATATAAATGTTATTCTGTTTTTCTATATTGGGAAATTTTGAGGCTTTTCAGTTTCACCTGGCTTTTCAGTCAACACCAGCACTGTAAAACGTTAATTATTCCTAAAGAAACAGGAATCATCATACTTTTAGTCTGACTGTAGAAAATCTGATTCTATTATCAAGTTGGTACGTTTTTATGAACCAAAAGAAGAAAGGTGTGTTTCCACAACAGATCACAATGGGTCAGAACTAAAGAAACTAACAAACCAAACCAAAATCTCAAGAATGATCTTAAACACTTAATCAACTAGTTATCATATGTTCTACCATTTTGCAATGCATTTCCTGATTATACACAAGCCTGTAATTTGAAGTGCCAAAATTCACCTAGAAAAATAAAGCAATTGTTGAATTATTTTCAGTTAGGCTTTATGTTAGAGGAAAAAAAAAAAAAAAAAAAAAAAAAAAAAAAAAAGTGAGAGATTCACAGCATTATATGACATCCCTGGAGGTCTTTAAAAGACACTTAGATTTAGAGCTTAGTGTTAGTGATATGATTTAGTGGAGGACTTGTTAGTGTTAGGTCAGAGGCTGGACTCAGTGATCTTGGATTTCTCTTTCAACCTAGATGATTCTGTGATTCTGTGGACCTGAAAGATAAATCTGGACAGGCATATAAATACGTTCTCTGTGATGTGAATGAAATGAGTTTTATCAAATTTCATCCAACAAAAATTTACCCTTGTGACCAAATATGAAATGAATATAGTTTTTTTTATTATTTGTTTCAGGCCATCATTTCCATAAAATTAAACTGACTACTGTCCAGGCACTTGCTTCTTTCTCCACCTCCTGAACATTTGTTCATGAAAAAATGTCAATAAAACTGTTTTGACTTTGTTGCTTTTATTGGTGGTGGGTTTTTGGTTTTGATTTTGTTGGTGGTGGTTTGTTTGTTTTTTTTTGTTTTCCCTAAAATGAAAACAAGAGTATAAGGAAGTTCTGGAAGGAGACAAGAATACTGCAGGTAGAGGAGAATACTACTTCATTTATACCACTGTGTTTTCATAAAAATCTTCCACATAAATTGGCTTTGTTAATAATAAAAGAACTCCTTAGCTATCCTAATCATTAACTGTATAAATAAATTAACTAAAGTGATATGAAATAACTAGCAATATGTCTCCTTTCTGCATGATAATTAAAATGCAATAATATTTATTTATTTATTTTTTAATCTGTACACAATTATTCTGACTGTCATACTGACTCTAACAGGAATAGAATCTTTTTCATAATGATATGGGGAGTTACTTTAATTACACCAGTGTTCTTTACACTGTGGTAATCTGGTTTTGCAGAAGAAAGCCCCAGTCCCTTCCAAGTGCTTCCACATAGCAGCAAACTCTGTTAACTGGAACATGCCAATGTGAAGGAGGTTCCTGCACAGTCACTGACCCAGCACAAAGTGAAAGGAAATGCTGTCACCTCCTGTCACTTGTCCCATGCACAGAAAAGAGCAGTATCAGTCATTTCAACTGCTTGAAGTATCATTTAAATAGAAATGTTCTATACTACAATATTCTGGTCTCATTCCAAAAACTGTTTTATAATAACTGCAAATATTTGTAAGAAAAAAATATTACAAGAATTCTATAGTTATCAAGAAATTAAAAAAAAAAAAAATCAAGTTACTCTTCATATTAATTACAGAAATTAATGAAGCACATACTTCATTTAACCCACATTAAGGGTATTAAGAAAAAAAAAAGGCAATATTACAAAATTACCTCTTTTATGCTAACGTAAGGATACATTTGAGATGTAAGGCTAGAGAATCTCATGTATTGTTTCCTTCACAGCTTTTCGAGGCAATTAATTTGAAGCAATAAATGCTTTTATTTCTGAATAATACATTCAGGGTCTAATTTTTCATGGGATTTCTAAAAGCAAATATAGTGTGTTTCTGTTCATTAAAAATCATAGGAGAACTAGCTTCTTTACATTGGCTTGGTTAGGATCGGCAGGGCCAACAAGGCTAGCGTCCTGGTCGGGCTCTGTTATAGACCGCCAAATGAGGAGATGGATGAGGAGTTCTACAGGCAGCTGACAGAAGCTGCAAAATCGTCAGCCCTTGTTCTCGTGGGGGACTTCAACTTCCCTGACATATCCTGGAAGCACAACACAGCCCAGAGAAAGCAGTCTAGGAGGTTTCTGGAGAGTGTGGAAGATAGCTTCCTGACACAGCTTCGTGAGCCTACCGGGGTGGCGCCCCGCTAGAACTTCTCTTCACAAACAGAGAAGGACTGGTGGAGGATGTGATTGTCGGGAGCTGTCTTGGGCAGAGTGACCACGAAATGGTGGAGTTCTCTATTCTTGGCGAGGCCAGGAAGGGGACCAGTAAAACCACTGTATTGGACTTCCGGAGGGCTGACTTTGTGCTGCTGAGGACACTGGTTGGTAGAGTCCCTTGGGAGGCGGTTCTGAAGGGCAGAGGAGTCCAGGAAGGCTGGGCACTCTTCAAGAGGAAAATCTTAATGGCGCAGGAACGGTCTGTCCCCACGTGCCCAAAGACGAGCTGTCGGGGAAGAAGACCAGCCTTGCTGAACAGAGAATTGTGGCTTGAGCTTAGGAGAAAAAAGAGGGTTTATAATCTTTGGAAAAGTGGGCAGGCCACTAAGGAGGGCTATAAGGATGTTGCGAGGCTGTGCAGGGACAAAATTAGAAAAGCCAAAGCTCAACTGGAGCTCAATCTGACTACTGCCGTTAAAGATAACAGAAAATGTTTTTATAAATACATCAACACAAAAAGGAGGACTAAGGAGAATCTCCATCCTTTACTGGATGCGGGGGGAAACTTAGTTACAAGAGATGAGGAAAAGGTAGAGGTGCTTAATGCCTTCTTCGCCTCAGTCTTTAGTGGCAATACCAGTTGTTCTCTGGATACCTACTTCCCTGAACTGGTGGAAGGGGATGGGGAGCAGGATGTGGCCCTCACTATCCACGAAGAAATGGTTGGTGACCTGGTACGGCACTTGGATGTGCACAAGTCAATGGGGCTGGATGGGATCCACCCAAGGGTACTGAGAGAACTGGCAGAGGAGCTGGCCAAGCCACTTACCATCATTTATCAGCAGTCCTGGCTATCGGGGGAGATCCCAGTTGACTGGCGGCTAGCAAACGTGACGCCCATCTACAAGAAGGGCCGGAGGACTGACCCGGGAAACTACAGGCCTGTCAGTTTGACCTCAGTGCCAGGGAAGCTCATGGAGCAGATTATCTTGAGAGTCATCACGCAGCACTTGCAGGGCAGGCAGGCGATCAGGCCCAGTCAGCATGGGTTTATGAAGGGCAGGTCCTGCTTGACGAACCTGATCTCCTTCTATGACAAAGTGACGCGCTGGGTGGATGAGGGAAAGGCTGTGGATGTGGTCTACCTTGACTTCAGTAAGGCATTTGGCACCGTTTCCCACAGCATTCTCCTCAGGAAACTGGCTGCTCATGGCTTGGACTGGCGCACGCTTCGTTGGGTTAGAAACAGGCTGGATGGCCGGGCCCAAAGAGTCATGGTAAATGAAGTCAAATCCAGTTGGAGGCCGGTCACTAGTGGCATTCCCCAGGGCTCGGTGCTGGGGCCGGTCCTCTTTAATATCTTCATCGATGATCTGGACGAGGGCATTGAGTGCACCCTCGGTAAGTTTGCAGATGACACCAAGTTAGGTGCGTGTGTTGATCTGCTCGAGGGTAGGAAGGCTCTACAGGAAGATCTGGATAGGCTGCACCAATGGGCTGAGGTCAACGGCATGAAGTTCAACAAGGCCAAGTGCCGGGTCCTCCACCTGGGGCCCAATAACCCCAAGCAGAGCTACAGGCTGGGAGATGAGTGCTTGGAGAGCTGCCAGGCAGAGAAGGACCTGGGAGTGATGCTTGATAGTCGGCTGAATATGAGCCAGCAGTGTGCTCAGGTGGCCATGAAGGCCAACAGCATCCTGGCCTGTATAAGACACAGTATGACCAGCAGGGCTAGGGAGGTGATCGTCCCCCTGTACTCGGCTCTGGTGAGGCCGCACCTTGAGTACTGTGTTCAGTTTGGGGCCCCTCACTACAAGAAGGACATCGAGGTGCTTGAGCGAGTCCAGAGAAGGGCGACGAAGCTGGTGAGGGGCCTGGAAAACAAGTCCTACGAGGAGCGGCTGAGGGAGCTGGGATTGTTCAGCCTGGAGAAAAGGAGGCTCAGGGGTGACCTTATCGCTCTCTACAGGTACCTCAAAGGAGGCTGTAGCGAGGTGGGGGTTGGTCTGTTCTCCCACGTGCCTGGTGACAGGATGAGGGGGAATGGGCTTAAGTTGTGCCAGGGGAGTTTTAGGTTGGATCTTAGGAAGAACTTCTTTACCGAAAGGGTTGTTAGACATTGGAACGGGCTGCCCAGGGAAGTGGTGGAGTCACCATCCCTGGAGGTCTTTAAAAGTTGTTTAGATGTAGAGCTTAGGGATATGGTTTAGTGGGGACTGTTAGTGTTAGGTCAGAGGTTGGACTCGATGATCTTGAGGTCTCTTCCAACCTAGAAATTCTGTGATTCTGTGATTATTTTATTTGCTTTTCATATGGGTAACTATACACATGATCAGTTACTGTTGCAAAGCAAATGCTATGCCAATCCTTATACTGTGATAACACATCTGTGATTTAGAGAACAGTAATTAATCAGTACTAAATTATCTCTGTAACATCAATTGTGTTTGTTTATAATGTAACATAACACATCTCCTTCACAATTATTAATGATAAGTTAATAATAAATTAGAAGTGACTATCTGGACCATTTTAAAGCATTAAATTTCAGACATACAGTATATGACATACAGTTGTGTATATGAACAGACATACAATTGTGTATATGAAAACTAATATACTACTTTGAAATCTAAAAATCTTTCCCATATTCATGACTGATATGAACTGGTATGTCATGTAACTACCAGTACAACAATTTATCATACATGAATGCCATTTCTAGGAAATCCTTTTTTTTTTTTTTCCCTCAGTTTTCCTTAAATCAGGATCATACCATTAAGTCCTTCTATCCTATAAACATATTCAATAAAAGTTTGTATATTTATATATTGTTTATATATTTTTTTCTGACCTCTGCATACAGGATGATAACTTATATCAGATTTAAAACATGTATTTCAATAAATGAAGCATTTTTATCTTAGCTTCCACCAAATACAGTATGTATCATACAGGTAAATATGTGCACATGTGGTGGTTTTACCGTGCTAGGCAGCTGAACACCACAACTGCTCTCTCACTCCCCCTCCTCAGATGAGGAGGGGAAGAAGTAAAGGAAAGAACAACTCACAGGTTGAGGTAAGGATAATTTAATTAAATGGAAATATATATATATATTAAGGAAATATTAATTAACAATTCAACAAGGGAAAAAGGGAAAGGGGAAAGGGAGGGGGAAAGGGAACAGCAAAAACAAAACAAGTAAAGGCCATATGGAAGTGCAGAGGAAAGAAATTATTCTCTACTTCCTGCAAATGAGTGATGCCTGACCATGTCCTTGAAGCAGGGCCTCAATGCACGTAGCCGGTGTTTGCGAAGAGGACAGACGTTTTTGCAATGAAAGCCCACCCCTTCCCTCTTCCTCCTTCTTCCACTTTTTATTGCTGAGTGTGACATCATATGGTACGGAATATCTCTTTGGTTGGTTGAGGTCAGCTGCCCGGGTGATGTTTCTTTCTCACTTTTTGCCCATCCCCCAGGAGGGTTAGAGAAAGTCCTGATACTGTGCCAGCACTTCTCAGCAGCAGACACAATACTAGTGTGATAACACTGCTGTTCTAGCTACAAGTGCAGAGCATGGCACGGTATGGGCTGCTGCAGGGAAAGTTAACATCCCAGCCAGACCCAGTACAGCACATAAATTTATTTTGTTTGTTTGTTTGTTTGTTTGTTTTGTTTTTGTTTTTAATACAACATGTACTAAACTTTTGGGTTTACTTGCAAACTAATTCAAAAAACAAAAAACTAATATATTCATCTAAAAAAATATTACCAGTATTTTTACAGCACTTAAATATATTCAGCTAGATCAGAAGAGAAAGATAACAAAATTGGAATAGAAGTAAAACTGTTTTCTGTTACACTCTTACAGTTCAGGATAGAGTAAATGTAGAAATACACAGCTTTAATAAGGAAAAAACAACATGGCATGTAAGTATCACCATTTTTTTTCCCTAATAAATTATATGAAAATAAAAATATTAGTTGCAGAAGAATGTATTTTTTTAAAGCCAGCAGTCTCTCTTTAAATGTGGCATTTAAAATGGAAGATGTTAATTTATGTTATAAACATGTTGCCTGTGTAGATTACAGATACAAAAAGGAACAGGCTACAGTAATTATAGATTTACCGTCTGAATGGAAAACGCATAACTATAAATACATAATAAAAACAAACTGTTGTACACATAGATGAAAAATAACATCCTATATCATTGTCCTTATGGTGTTATGAAAAACATAGTAGTGTTTTATAGGACAAGAAGAAACTGCTTTTTATCTTTTGACTGTTTTCTGATAAATAAGAAAAATAAAAGGTAAATAAATTATTGTTAAATTTGGGGTTTAAAATAGGAACTTAAACTGGGAAAAGACAATAAAAGGAAAATTTTTCCAACAAGATTAATTGTTCATTATGCACCCATGTTACTGATTTCTGTCTACTTGGAACATCAATCTCAAGAATGTATTTTGCTTTAAGGAAAGTTTGAGGAAGGAAGGAAGGAAGGAAGGAAGGAAGGAAGGAAGGAAGGGAAAGAGAGAGAGAGAAAGAGAGAGAGAGAGAAAGAAAGAGAGGAAGATAGAGAAAGAGAGAAAGGAAAGGGACAGGAAAGAAAGACGAAGAAAGAAAGGAAAGAAAAAGCAAGGAAAGAAAAAGGGAAGAAAAAGAAAGGGAAGAAAGAAAGAAAGAGAAAGAGAAAGAAAGAAAGAAAGAAAGAAAGAAAGAAAGAAAGAAAGAAAGAAAGAAAGAAAGAAAGAAAAAGAAAGAAAAAGAAAAAGAAAAAGAAAAAGAAAAAGAAAAAGAAAAAGAAAAAAAGAAAGAAAAAGAAAAAGAAAAAGAAAAAGAAAAAGAAAAAGAAAGAAGAGGAATAGTCAGTTAATCCTAAGTAAAAGTCAAGACTGTTAACAGTCTGTTTCAAGGTGGCTTGAAGGAGAATCCTTAACATGTAACTAAAAGAAATATTTTTTTGATGAATTAATATTAGTGTTTTGTTGTTGTTTGTTTGTTTGTTTGTTTCTGATAATGACCGATGGGAGAAAAAAGGCCTGGCAGAATTTTGATTCTTAATTAAGAAACTGAAGATTGATTAAAATAATTTTATTAAGGATTTATAGATTATATACATGTTTTACAAGACTTCATTTAAAAAATATATATCACAAAGTAGTAAGAAAATAAATAGTGAGATGGAAATCTGGCTTATGTAAGTAATAATCAAAATAATTTCAGAAATGTTGCATTGAAAGAATTCTGTAAGTTTCTTTAAGAGGAGCTTCCCTGATTCTCTTTAGCCAATCAAATTCAGGTATCTTTGCAATTTAAACCCTTTCCAGTTAGGGATTCAAGACTTTGCATCTTTCTATAAATACAAATAATTCAGAAGCCTAAGAACCTTTGATCAGTTTTGTATTGGAAATAAAATATAATAGTGTCTTTAAAAAGCCATAAAGAGCCCTTTCAACTTTTTATTATATCTACATGTAAAATGTCCTTTCCTTGTCAGGCTTCGTTCTCTAGAGGGTTGTACACTTTCCTCTCCAGTAATCATCCCTGCAGACTTTTACAAGCAATACTGCTGGCACATATATCCTTCACAAAAAAAGCCCAAAGCCACTAAATGTTCCCTCAGTTCTAGTTCTGTTTCTTAAATTTCTCTTTAGAAATAGTTGTCTCTATTGAGATAGTGCCTATCAACCTCTATCGTAAATATTTTTCTCTTGTAATTAATAATTAAGACAATTTTCTAGCCTGGTCTCTGTCTTGTCTCACTACTATTATTTCCCAGGTTATTCTAGTCTAACTGCAAAGTATCATGTGAGATTCAAACACCATGCCTTTTGCAGAACTAGAATACCTGCCAGTAATGGACTGTTCTTCAGTTGTCTATGTGAGAGACATGTAAAAGACAAGTATCCAGTTTCAAATTAGCCTTTGGGACAGACACTTCTCAGAGCAGTAAAGCAAGAAAACTTTGCCTAGAAGAGCACTTTTTAGAACAGCAAAATCTTCTTAAGTAGCAGTTCCTGTAATAGAAAGGGCTTCCTTTCCTGTTGGAGTTTCACCAACACACCCTGAGAACAGGAGTCTTTATAGTTCCCCAAGATCCTCCATAAAAGTGAAAGAAAATTTATTGAACAAGAAACAGTTGTTACCTCAGAAGGACATTCATTTTCCCACATCATCACCAGAACTCACAGAGGAACATCAAAAATCCTCTAACACTCATTCAGATGAGACTACATTTCATACATGGCAGAAATAGCTAAAGCAGATATGACCCTATTTCAGAATAGATTTATTGGTGATGGCCAGGCAGAGCAAAGTGCAAGTGAAATTATTAAAACTTGTTTGTTTTACAGTCTACACATTTTCTGTATGTTTTGTTAGAAGCAAAAATGGCAAGTTTCTAGAGTAAAAACTTCTATTCTAGTATATACAGACTGTGTAGAGCAATGCCTAACCGGTAATATCTAGTCACAGTGGGTGCTATCACAATAATAATAATTGTTTTGCCCTTTTCTTGGAAAGAGATTTAGAATACAGTTATTACTCCTCAATCCCTTCTCCACTGTACTGACCTCTCCATGAACCTATAAATATCATTCCTGTAAAGGACACCGTGTTATTCCTTCAGCAGTCTCTTCCAAGTCAAAAACATAAAGAAAGGCAAAGAAGAAAAGAACGGCAAAACATGTTCCATACAGTACAAATATCTGTGAAAACTGTATTAGATAAAAACTCTACACATTCTATTCAATATCCTTCTTATTAGGAGATATTTTGCAGCTGCCAGACACCCCAAAGAACTCTACAAAGATAGGATTTACCAGTTATTTTTTATAGTGTTCATCTGGTGTTTCTGACTACTGAAAATTCTGTCAGGTCATGGTGTGTTCAGACTGAAGTTCCTGTGTTTCAGTTTGTGCCCATTGTTTCTTGTCCTGTAACTAGGCACCACTGAAAAGAGTCTGGCCCAATCCTCTTGACCTCCTTCCTTGAGATATTTGTACGCGTTAAGGTACCCTCTCAATCTTTTCTTCTCCAAGCTAAACAGGCCCAGTTCTCTCAGCCTGTCCTTATGACAGATGCTCCAGTCCCCTCATTATCTTTGTAGCTCTTCTCTGGACTCACTCCAGTAGTTCCATGTCCCTCTTGTACTGGGGAGCACAGAACTGGACACAGTACTCCAGGTGTGGCCTCACCAGGGCTGAGTAGAGGGGGAGGATCACCACCCTTACCTGCTGGCAACACTTCCAAATGCAGCCCAGGATACTGTTGGCCTTCCTGGCCACAAGGGAACATTGCTGGCTCATGGTCAGCCTGCTGTCCAGCAGGCCTCCCAGGTCTCTCTCTGCAGAGCTGCTCTCCAACAGGTCAACCCCCAGCTTTTATTGGGTTATTTTTCTCTAGATAAAGGACACTGCACTTACCTTCGTTTAATTTCCTGAGTTTTCTCACTGCCCAACTCAGCAGCCTGTCAAGGTCCCTCTGAATGTTAGCACATCCCTCTGGGGTATCAGCCACTCCTCCCAGGTTTGTGTCATCAGCTAACACTATTCCATCATCCAGGTCATTGTAATTCAGGTGTAATTCAGGAGTTCTTGCACTAAGATCCCCAAATATCCTGCCTATTACAGCTCCCATTTGCTATTTCATCAGCTTTGCAAGGAATCAGACCATATGTTTGGGTGCATCCACCATATCTATACTGCCATTTTTTATGAGAAATAGAAGGTCATATATATATATAGTATACATACATTCAGTAAAATGTATGTGTAGCAATTACACGTTTCAAGAGGGTGCTTATTACTAGTGTCCTCTCCAAATTATTATTTGCAGGCAAAAGCCTCTGTATTTCAGAAGAGAACGTGCTTCCATCTCCAGAACTAACTTACTTCTGAAATGGTCTAAACTGAGGAGAAATGCTAAAATGCATGTTATCAAATTCAGTGCACCTGCTTGCCTTTTGTTAGACCACTTTGTACCAGCAGTATATTTTCTGTGATTTAATGAGCTATGCATGCATGAGCTTATGAGATATCACACACAAACTTCCTAATTAGCAGTTTACAGAGTCATGGAAAGAACCATCATGTGGAAATGCTTAATGAAACATGAAGGAGTTTTTTATATGCTCCTAGTATCTTTTGCTCTGTTCTATATTAATGGCAGCTTTTTTCCTGTGGGTACGTCATGTATTCCTTATCTCTGTTATCAGATGTTGATTTTCAATGACAGGTATGATATTCAGAATTGAAATCTTTTAATATGCTGTATCTAGTGTTGTGCTCAAATTTCAATAAAAAGCCTGAACTTTAGAAATAACTCTAAAGGTATCTGAGGGATCCTTCAAAGACTTCTAACAAAACAGCTAGCTCTGAGAAAGCAGAAATGATGTGTATGATAATAAGAAATAAGAAGGAGATTGGGATACTAGGTACAATGGGTATAAACAGAGAGCCTTCTGCAGAATGAAAAATCAAGGATATTTAAAACCAAAGTTTCAAGCATCAGACAAAGAGAATGCAGAAAGCACACAAAGACTTTGCTAATAAGGATAAAGTCCTAGCAGGGGTTGGCGAGAAAATGAGCAAAGAATAGGAAGCAGCAGAAAAGGAAGAGGGAATCATGGGGCACAACACAGTCACAGCCCATTATGGAGACTATCATTAGGGCAGCACACTCCCCATCACCTTGCAGAGGAAAGGGCAATCCACAGTCCTCTCACAGAAGGAAGAAAGCTAGCATGCCACGTAAAGCACCCAAACACAGAAGGAAAGGAGGATGTGTATTGAGTGAATGTGTTGAGGGAGGCATGAAAGGGAGTAAGGGCATAGCAGAAAGAAACTTTGTTCACACAGTAGAGATTGCAAAAGACATCAAGTGAGAGATTCCTTAATAATCTTCTAATTGGGTTAATGTTAGCCTGTAAGGCTAATACTGATTCCTTCTGTTTGTTAAATGAAAACTGAAAGAAATGTAAGCAAATCCTACTGCAGGAAATTTTATTAAATTTCTAATTATATTAGACTGGGTTAGAATTATCCAGTTGGGTTTCTGTTGAGCACTTATACATACAACAAGATTTTTTAATAAGTATGAAGCACTAAAAACACTTAAATCCTGGTTGAAAAACAAAACCAAAAAACAACAAAAAAGGTCAGCAAATGCTCTGTCTTTTCAGAATGACTGATAGGGCACTTTTCATTTGGCCTTTGAAGTTTTAACATTTCCATATCCTTTCATCTTAACTATTTACTTTCAGTTTTAAGCTTATTACTGTCATGCAAGATTTGTGAGAATGACTGCTCATGACAAAAAAAAAAAAAAAAAAGAAAAAAAAAAAGAAAAAAACTATGAAGGATGATATAGACCCTGTCCAGAACTCTGTACTAGCTTTAACAAGGGTATGCTTGTTTTCTGTGTACCTGTCTGGGCTAGAACATGAGAAATTGCATTTGGTATTGTATTGATCTGTAATAGCTTCTGCTGGATTATCTGTGTTCCTTTTATACTTCTATGTTTGCTAGAAAAATCTATGCAATCATCAAATCCATGCAGATCGGGAATGTCTTTAGAGAATGGAAGAAATTTTGAAATTATCATCAGATAGAGAGTTAATTTCTGATACTTCAGTATACACCCATGCCTCTTTATATATGAATGCAGCCACTGATACACCTAAGGAGTTTTTAACTATAGTGTAATTTTGCCAGGCAATTTGTCATGTTAATTCTCACTTTAGCAAAGCTTTAATAACCTCAGTCCTCAGTCAGGAATTTCCAGGAGCTAATTCTTCACTGAAGACTTGGTTCAGCTGACTGGAAAAGCTGATAAATATATAGCATTTTTTGCCTGGGAGTCATTTGTATGAGTACAGCTCAGGGAGGCAGTAACTGAAGGCTGTTACATGGACTCTAGTTGTAAAGTCATGGGCATTCATTTTGGCAGTGCTTATGGAAAGGTAAAGACTTACAGAAAAATAAATTGCTTTCACCTACTGAGATGGACCAGGGTCAGGAACTGCAGATACTTCCACAGTGAGACTGGTGGCCGGAGGCAAGTGACTTTCCTCTCCCTGCCTCGTTTCTGCTTCATCCTACTAATTCAGAGCTATCCCCTTGTCTTTTTCACTCTAGATGATCCCACAGAAAGAGCTTCTGTGAAGCCACTAATGACTTGGCCCTTTGCTTATAGCTTTCTTTCCAGGGTAAGGGCCGTCATTAGTTGGGAAGAATTGCTTCAGTCTCCCTCTAATAATTTGGTTTGAAAATTACTGATGAAAATGTGCTATATAGCACTAAGTATTGTTGAGATGGAAGGCTGCTGAGACACAAGGGCAGAGACATATCAGAAGGAGGAAAACTGACACTGCTTGTGTCAAAGTGGTTAAATAGAATAAGGTGCTATTGAACCAGCATTGTAAAGTCATACTTTTTAATACAAATATATAGTTTAAAAGATTTGGAAACAAGAAAATACTGGAAAATCGTGGGTATACATTCATTTAATCTTTTGCCTCCAGGATCTGATAGCTGGGAATTTTTTGACCATTAAAAACTAGACAGTGCTGGGCATATTTGTAGCCGGTGTCACTACGTCTTCCTGATTTAAACATAACTGGATAAACAACAAAAAATTCCTAGCCTCTAATGACATTGTTTCAGTATATAAAATTACTGTGCATTGTTTTTTGGTTTTGTTTGTTTGGTTTGATTTGTTTGGTTGGTTTGGTTGTTTTCAATTTTATTTACTAAAAATGTTCAGAAGGTCATTTTATAAATGCAAGATTTCTAAGACCTTTGTAGGCTGCATGGCTGTTGCAGATCTCTGTGAAGAGAATGTAAGACATAAAAGCCAAGTATTTAACTACCTAGCTTTTTTCCATTAATCACTGTATTGCCAGGAACATACCTTTATGGGGATAAGTGACTAACATCAGAGAAGTCCAGTTCAGGAGCGCAATGGAAAGTCTGAGTTATTTCAGTGTGGATACTTATTGTAGGATGCCCTCTGTAAAATTTATTTTAAAATGCAATTATAAAAATAATTTAAATTTAATAATTATAAACTGTATTATTATATTATATAATATAATGTTACATTATATCATATGTAAATTATTTTCATTTTTAAAACATGACTTTGATGGGCTTATATGAAAGTGTGTAGGTAGAATACCAGCTAGTTTGTTCAATGCTATAATTTCTGTGATCTTTCATTATTTTCAGAAAATGAGGAATGAATATTTAAAATGTGCTTTAAGAAAAAAAAAATATATAAAAAAGCTACAAAACATTCTCTTTATTGATTCACACCTAAACAATAGAGTATGTGGAAGATGTATTCTGCTTTAGACACAAGAAAAGTCTAAGTCAAAAGGAGTTAGAAAGCTCACTTGTCATGCTGGTATTTGGAAAACTTGGGCGAGCAGCGTGGAAAGCCATTAGAGAAGCTGTGGGCATGCTGCCTCCTCATGGAAAGATAAATCATTGTTCATTCCTGTTCTGAGGATTTAAAGCAATGCTTCCCTGTATGCATTGACAATCCTTTCCTTATAACAGCAAAGTTTGGTGATTTTCGAATTCCTATGTCTTGAATCATAGGGATATATACATATATACATATTTCAGCTACTAGTGTAGCAAAGAACTCTTTTTGTGTTGGGTTCTTGTTCTTAAAGTTAAAAAGAAAATATTAATATCTTCTTTAATAACTATCTTTAGGCTCTCTACAGAGCCTAAATAAAGCAGATAATTTGAAAGATCTGTTCCATGCGTTCTGTGCATGAGGATTTTCTTAAAACCCATGGATATTTTTAAACTATGTAATGAAAATATTTTCTTGAGATCTATGCCTAATTCCAGTCAAAGTAATGAAATAAACAGGAAAATATTTAGGGTGGTGGGAGGGGAGGGGATGTGATCCTTAAAGAATTTCTTGCAGATCTACCTTAAAATGATTGTTTTAATTGTTTAGCTGAGGTTGCCATCCCCACAGATAACACAGGTAACCCTCGTTAATGCAATATCTTAGTTTCAATCACCACATGGAGCATGCTAATGCCTGCATTAGTGCATATTGGAGTAACAGGTATTGTATTAAACCACTCCAGCTCAATGCAAGCCTACCTGCTGATACTGCTGATACTCTCATTGAACTTGATCTTAATGTTTCTGCTTATACTGGCAAATAGCTTCCATCTGCTTCATTAAATCGTCTTGCTCTGTAAGAGACCAGAGGATCTGTCTGCATTGTTTTGTGTCAGTGTCCTAGGGAAGGGAAGGGAAGTCCAGCCTGGCCATTCAGGAATAACAACTGTTACTAACTGTCTGACACTCTAATAGGGACAATAATAAGTCAATGAATAATTTCCTGACATCTTTGAATAGTATGTGGTAGCCGCATGCTCTTTTATAAAAGCCTCTCAGTAACAGTGAGGGGTAGATGCTTCCAACATATTGTTCACACTATTTTGTCACCATCCAGAGATGGTTTCTTTTCTTTTTCCTATTTTCTGTCCTATTACTTTATTTGGCTTTATGGCTGCTTTTGTAGCTGTTCTTTTATTATTTGTTTTATGATTTGTCTCAAAGAGCTGCTAAACTAATGACAAGCAATCAATAAGGTGGTGGTACTGTGATTTAAAATTTGCATTGTCCTGAAATATACCAGACTTGCTCATCATTAAAGCCGGCTTGTGTACCTCTCAGCTGGTGTGCCATGCTCTCCAGCACAGGCTAGCCTTGCTCTATGCCTCTTATCTTTCCCTAGAACAATCCTCTAACATTCACCCCACACCAGTAGTGGGTGACCCAGAAGTTAGATTTGCCATTTCCCCTTTGCTGTCGTAGGCAGTAGTGCTGCTCATTGGCAAAGACCCGGAGCTGCAACACAGGGAGAGATTTAGGTCCCGAGGATAGTTTGGATGTGGTGAACAAAGGACAGGGAAGGTGGGATCCCCAGTGCCACCATAGGCTACAGGACAAATGCACCCTGGTGACATTTTAGACCCTTAAGGACATTGTCGATGAGCCAGATATGGTCTTGGCTACCGTACCTCTTTCTTCCCTGACCTACTTCAGTTCTTTGTGAAAGTTCAATAAGAAATAATGTTGATAGCATTTTTAGTGTTTTGGAGAGCATCAAAATCATGAAAAATGTCAGTGGTAACATCTTTTAACTACCCTGAACACACTTAAACTGTGAACATGCTTTAATACTAGTAAGAATGTGTATATACCCTCAGACTCTCAATAAATAAACAATAACAACAGCAACAACAACAAAAAGAGCTTAAAAATGACCATGTAGCTGAATAGGCTTTTGTGGTCATTGCACACACCAAGCTCCACCCTGCACTGGGAAGGCTATACTAAGGGACATGCTTGAAAGCTCTCGCACAAGGCACTAAACAGCCCTGGTTCCAAGGCAGGAAGCTGGAACCTTGTGATTTACAGCCAATTCACTGAAATCCCCGAAAGCAAATCTCACATTTCTAGTGCACGCATTGATTTTGTTTTATACTGCAGGCTCATGATTTTCAGCTCAGGCAAAACTGTTTTTAAGGTGACCTTTTAAGGAAACCTATTTAAAAGTTGTGCATTTGTCGGGGCCAGGAGGCAAAAAAAGAGTCTCCTCAGCTAGCTCAGTGGCAAGGCATAGTGTTCAGACTTACCTTGTGGTGCAGGATGTACAAAGACACTTCTGAGGGCACGGTCTTCACCAATCCATACTCTTTGGTCACTGTAAAGACATTGTGATTACTATCCTGTGTAAACACGAATGAGCAGAGAAGTTACCAGGTGATACCACTGTGAAGCTGTTACAGGCCAAATGAGTCCAGAGTCTACATGAACCACAGGTGGGAACATCTCCTAATACCTGCAAGAGGTGACTGTGATGAGCTTTCCTTGACTACTGGAAGAAAAATTAAAGCAAACCTGACAGCGAATTTATGAAACAGAGAACTGTGTACTTCTGTATACACCACTGCACAAATTTAAATGGTGCCTTCTGGAGCTTAGGCACAAAAAGAAAGTGTATGGCTGCTGGAAGCAGGGTCAGGCAACATGGAAGGACTGCAGACATGCTGTTCACCTTTATAGGGAGATAATTCGTGCAGCCAAAGCCCAATTAGAGTTGAAGCTAGCCAGATCTGTGGGAGACAATAAAAAGGGCTTTTTAAAATATGTGAACAGAAAAAGGAGGACCAGAGAAAACATAGGTCCTCTACTTGATGGGCATGGTCACCTCACAAACAAGGACACAGGCAAAGCAGAGACGTTTAATCCCTTCTTTGCCTCTGTCTTCAACACCAATGATGGGCTTCAGGACCATGGGTGCCCTGAGCTGGAGGCTGTGATGGTGCAAATGATAAACTCCCAACCGACCCTGAACGTGCGCAGGATTTGCGGCTCCACCTGGATCCATAAAAGTCCATGGGTCCGGATGGGATTCATCCCAGGGTGCTCAGAGAGCTGGCTGACAACATTGTGGGACCTCTCTCAATTATTTTTTCAATAGTCTTTGGAATCTGGAGAGGTCCCTGTAGACTGGAAGCTGGCAAATGTTATGCCAATTTTCAAGAAGGGCAAGAAAGGAGACCCTAGAAATTACAGGCCTATCAGTCTCACATCAGTGCCTGGTAAAATTATGGAGAAAATTATCCTGGAGGTTATTGAAATGCACCCGGGTGACAGTGCTCTCAGCCAACATGGGTTCACGAGGGGTAGGTCCTGTTTAACAAAGTTAACTTCCTTTGATGATAAGATCACCCATCTAGTCATCAAGGGAAGCCAGATAATGTAATCTTTTTGGGTTTCAGTAAAGCTTTTGATACAGTTTCTCGTAGGATCCTACTGGACAAAATACCCAGCATACAGCTAGATAAAAACATTATATGATGGGTGAACATTTGGCTGACAGGTAGGGCTCAAAGAGTTATGGTAAATGGGTCTGCATCAGGCTGGTGGCCAGTCACCAGTGGGGTCCACCAAGGCTCCATTTTAGGGCCAGTTCTTTTCAGTGTTTATATAAATGATTTGGATGCAGGACTAGAAGGTGTCTTGAGTAAGTTTGATGATGATACTGAACTGGGAGGAGTTACTTACTCCGTTGAGGGTGGAAAGGCCTTGCAGAGAGATCTGGACAGATTGGAGAGCTGGGCGATCACCAACTGCATGAAATTTAACAAGAGCGAGTGCTGGGTCCTGCATCTGGGAAGGGGAAACCCTGGCTATAAGTACATACTGAGTGATGAGACGCTGGAGAGCAGCCCCACAGAGAGGGATCTGGGGGTTGTGGTTGACCGCAAGTTGAATATGAGCCATCAGTGTGCCCTGGCAACCAGGAGGGCCAACCGTATTCTGGGGTCCATCAAGCACAGCATTGCTAGTCAGTTGAGGGAAGTGATCGTCCCTCTCTACTCTGCGCTGGTGCAGCCTCACCTCAAGTTCTGTGTGCAGTTCTGGGCACCACAGCACAAAAAGAGGACATGAAACTATTGGAGAGTGTCCAGAGAAGGGCTACTAAGATGGTGAAGGGCCTAGAGGGGAAGACGTATGAGGAGCAGCTGAGGTCAGTTGGCCTGTTCAGCCTGGAAAAGAGGAGGCTGATGTAGACCTCATCATGGTCTACAGCTTCCTCACAATCTCGTCTCTTTAGTGACCAGTGATAGGACCCAAGGGAATCGAGTCAAGCTGCGACAACAGAGGTTCAGGCTGGATATCAGGAAGAAGTTCTTCACTGAGAGGGTTGTCACCCACTGGAACAGACTCCCCAGGGATGTAGTCATGGCACCAAGCCTGTTGGAGTTTAAGTAGCATTTGGATTATGCTCTCATTTATGGTCCGAATTTTTGGGTAGACCTGTTTGGAGCCAGGAGTTGGACTTGAAGATCCTTGTGGGTCCCCTTCCAACTCATGATATTCTATGATTAAATAATATACATTTTTGAAAGTTCATTCCCATAAGGGAACAGTCACAGTGTCCTCAGTGAGCTTTTGATCATTAAGGCTCTTTTTCCTATTCATTCATTTGTGATAAGGTAAAATAATCTCCCCATTGAACAAGATAAACTTAATTTTGCTTGCAAAAATTGTAATTCAGAATTATAATTGCAATTGTTATGAAGAATGTTATGCTCCCAGACCAAATTTCAGTGGCTTCAAATAGAAATTAGCCATGAGTTTTCTCTTCTGAAGCATTGTGAAATGTTTGAAATCAGTACCAAACTTTATTTCAAAAGCAATCCCATTTGTGAGATTATGGTTAGCTGTTCCCTTGTTTTCCTGTCTTGGTTTACCTTTTTACTGAGATATGATGAGGTGTTCAATTTTCAGTATCTTTTGGATAGGTTGTACTTCAGTCTTTTTTAACAATTTGACACATTTCTAAAAAAAAAAGGTGAAATATTAAATTATACTTTTTATACTGCATCTTATTTAGATGCATGGTGTTTCACAGTTGTATTGTATTTTTGCTGTTGTCATTCAGACTGGTTGAAAAATAAATACTTCTTTTAAAACTAATTCTTTGTGTTCCCACATGCATGTCTCTTGCCCATGCTATATTAACTCATCTTCAAACAACAGTACTAGCATGGCTTTTGGACATATATATTGGCTTATAATTTGTTGGTCTTACAGTTGCAGTATTGTCCGATGCTGGCAAGGTTGCTAGCAAGTTGTTACTTGAAGCATTCACAGAGATAAAAATACTGCATTTATGAACAAGAAACAAAGCAGTATCTAGAAGAAAACTTTTCAGAAAATTATCTCAGAAGAGATAATGAAATCATGGTTAATTTACAAACTGCACTCTGTGTTCTAAGTTGTCATATAAATCAGAGTTGTCATGCAATAAATGCATTTTCTCATTGAATAGCAAGCAAACGCATATTTTTATAGGTAACATTACTTGCTTCCTACTTTTTGCTTGCCTAAGAGTCTTTTGCAAAAGTAGACAACACTTCTACCTTTATATTGTTTTATGTGTATGCTAGGTATATAATCTTTGGAAAAGAGGGCGGGCCACTCAAGGGGACTACAAGGATGTTGCGAGGCGGTGCAGGGACAAAATTAGAAAGGCCAAAGCTCCTCTGGAGCTCAATCTGGCTACTGCTGTTAAGGACAATAAAAAATGTTTTTGTAAATACATCGGTACAAAAAGGAGGACTAAGGAGAGAATGTGGCTCCCACAATCCACGAGGAGATGGTTGGCGACCTGCTACACCATTTGGATGTACGCAAGTCGATGGGGCCGGATGGGATCCACCCAAGGGTACTGTGAGAACTGGTGGAAGAGGTGGCCATGCCGCTTTTGATCATTTATTGGCAGTCCTGGCTATCGGGGGAGGTCCCACTTGACTGGCAGATAGCAAACGTGACGCCCATCTACAAGAAGGGCCCAAGGGTAGACCCGGGGAACAAGAGGCCTGTTAGTTTGACCTCAGTGCTAGGGAAGCTCATGGAGCAGGTTATCATGGGTGTCATCATGCGGCACTTGCAGGGCAAGCAGGCGATCAGGCCTAGTCAGCATGGGTTTATGAAGGGCAGGTCCCACTTGACGAACCTGATCTCCTTCTATGACAAGGTGACACGCTTAGTGGATGAGGGAAAGGCTGTGGATGTGGTCTACCTTGACTTCAGTAAGGCATTTGGCACCATTCCCCACAGCATTCTCCTCAGGAAACTGGCTGCTCATGGCTTGGACTGGCGCACGCTTCGTTGGGTTAAGAGCTGGCTGGATGGCCGGGCCCAGAGAGTCGTGGTGAATGGAGTCAAATCCAGTTGGAGGCCGGTCACTAGTGGAGTCCCCCAGGGCTCGGTACTGGGGCCAGTCCTCTTTAACATCTTCATTGATGATCTGGATGAGGGGATTGAATGCACCCTCGGTAAGTTTGCAGATGACACCAAGTTAGGTGCGTGTGTTGATCTGCTCGAGGGTAGGAAGGCTGTGCAGGAGGATCTGGATAGGCTGGACCGATGGGCCGAGGCCAACGGTATGAAGTTCAACAAGGCCAAGTGCCGGGTTCTGCACCTGGGGCACAACAACCCCAAGCAGAGCTACAGGCTGGGAGATGTGTGGTTAGAAAGCTGCCTGTCAGAGAAGGACCTGGGAGTATTGGTTGACAGTCAGCTGAATATGAGTCAGCAGTGTGCTTAGGTGGCCAGGAAGGCTAACAGCATCCTGGCTTGCATAAGAAACAGCGTGGCCAGCAGGTCCATGGAAGTGATTGTCCCCCTGTACTCGGCTCTGGTGAGGCTGCACCTCGAGTACTGTGTTCAGTTTGGGCCCCTCACTAGAAGAAGGACATGGAGGTGCTTGAGCGAGTCCAGAGAAGGGCTACTAAGCTGGTGAAGGGTGTGGAGAACAGTCCTACGAGGAGTGGCTGAGGGAGCTGGGACTATTTAGCCTGGAGAAGAGGAGGCTCAGGGGCGACCTTATTGCACTCTACAGGTACCTGAAAGGAGGCTGTAACGAGGGGTTGGTCTGTTCTCCCACGTGCCCGGTGACAGGACAAGGGGGAATGGGCTAAAGTTGTGCCAGGGGAGGTTTAGGTTGGATCTTAGGAAGAACTTATTTACTGAACGGGTTGTTAGGCACTGGAATAGGCTGCCCAGGGAAGTGGTTGAGTCCCCATCCCTGGAGGTCTTTAAAAGACATTTAGATGTAGAGCTTAGGGATATGGTTTAGGGGATGATTTGTTATTGTTAGGTCAGAGGTTGGACTCGGTGATCTTGTAGGTCTCTTCCAACCTAGACTTTCTGTGATTCTGTGATTTTGAGAGCTCACACCAATGTCATACTGTGAAAGGGAGATATGGAGCACAGTGTGGGAAAGAGTGGAAAATGTGGCATATGTAAGGATGTAGTAGAGCATATATTATCAAGAATGGTGAATGTCAGTTTTGAAATACTAGAAAATGAGTTGGAAGTCCAGTGTGTGGGAAAAAGATCAATGCTGATAGGAGGTAAGCTTAAAGCCATCCACCTTTCTTAATAGGAGTTTGTGGGAGTGGATGAGAAAACTTTAATATCAAGTACAAGTTGTTCACATAGATTATGCCTTTGAACTCTTACACGATTTTTATGATTTTCTTCAGCTTCGCCTGGAAGCTTCACCTTATATACTTCAAACATTTCTCCTATTAGCATTGAAGCAAGATAAATTGGTTAATTTGCTTAACAATTCCAAATGTTAGAGGAAACACAATTTGACATGTATACAACATCTGTTCATGTTTATAGGACCTTCACATGCACAGCAAGGCAGTATTTGATTCCTTTGTGCTCTGAATAGTCAAATTTGCTGTTTTAAAGAATAACCTAGGGATATCAGGTTTACTCTGTATCTAAAAAAATAATTTTTATAGCTTCAAGATGAACTGTAATATGATTTAAAGGTATACAGAAACAAGTGTTTCTGTTAAAGATTTATTTTTATTTTTTTTCCCTCTGCTTAAATCCATTTTTATCAATATTGTACAACAAATGTACTTTGTAATTACAGTCAAATTATATACTCAGTATCTGATATATATATATATAAGTAGACTTTGTGCTGTTGACAAGATTTCTTTCTTCTGACACATAAATAGTCTGCGGACAAATACTGTAAAAACTGTATCCTTATATGCTGTCTTTGCTTGTGTGGTTCTGTGTGCCTATCTATGTAGAAGTCTGAAAGCTGTGTTGCTCCACAGAGCTATGTCATTAGAAGAACAAAACTTAGTAAGCACTTTAACCAGGCTAATTACTTGTGGGTTATCTTGATGGGTTAATGGGATTTCTTCCTTTAGAGCTCTGCACATATTCTTCTCCCTCTCTCTGTAGGAATCTACATCTTCATCTAACCTGTCCTTTTCTTGTTAATGGCTTTGTGGCAACACTGGCTGTTGTAATACAATACTCTGCTTCTTTGGAGACACGCGGTGTCTCACTGGATGCTCTCAGGTTGCCCATGTGTTCTCACAGGACCATTCCTCACAGTGATCTCTGAGACCTCAAAATGATATTTTGCAAATTGCCAAACTAAGTAGCTGGATGAAGTAAGTGAAAGAAGGTGAAAGAGGAAAATGGACTTCCTGTAACTTGTTACTGTAAATGTAATTAGTATATTTACAGTGCATATTTATAAGTGACATGAGAAAAAAAAAAAAAAAAGTAAATGTTCTTTCAGTAAGCTGTTCTGAGCTTTTCTAGAAAGTTATTCTTCTAAATTTTGTCATACTGATGATCAGCATTCAGGCAAGACATACAGTATTTTCTATGGAAACCATAGTGGTCAGTTGGCAGATGGCTCCTCTCCTATGATCAAACAGGTAAGCCCGTAGTGAGTCAGGGAGGAAGCTTTTTCTTCTTCCCTCAGCTGAATGCTTCACTTACCCAGTGCAAGTTATCCAGAAGTTATTTTCTGCTTTCCTTTGTGGTGTCCCTAGTGTAAGAAGTTTCCAAAAGTTGTTATTATTCCCCTTCAAATTTCTCCTTAAAACTCATATTTTTCTGTGATGCCATAATAAAATTGAGAAAATAGTTTATTAGTATGTCAAATCTGCTGGTTTTAATGCCATTGCCTCATTTTTCTTGTAGTTTTCCATCTGTCTAATATGTTGTTTCCCATCTTGAATGTAGAGCGTAGAATAAAGATCATCAAATTTAGATCATCTATGAGTGTTGTAGAGTGTCTGCCATTATAATGCTCTGCTACATGACTGTAATTGCTAGGCATTATGGTAATGTCAGTTATCATCATTTGTCAAAGTCCAGAGATAAGGATTTATTTTTTTCCTCAACACATTACAGCTAAAAAATGGAAAATATAAAATGAGAATTCTGTTTCATAAAATGTTTTAAGATTTCATCAACTGGAGAGGAAAGCTGTTTATAACATTATGGTAAAGACAGTAACAAGGAAATATCACATATCATCATATTTGCCTCATTTTTAAAAGCATTGTGTGAGACTTGGAGGCCCCAGTTTCCTGTTTCTACTTGGGGAAAAAAAAAAAAAAAAAATAGTTTTATTCAAACAGTAAAAAAATATCTTTACAAGAGCCAGTGAGTGTGACTGAATCAAACAAAAGAATCAAGATGTATCTATTGTGCTATCCCTATATGTAGACCTGTGGAATGTCAGAAGTTCATGATCTGGACGAGGGCATTGAGTGCACCCTCAGTAAGTTTGCAGATGACACCAAGTTAGGTGCGTGTGTCGATCTGCTCGAGGGTAGGAAGGCTGTGCAGGAGGATCTGGATAGGCTGCACCGATGGGCTGAGGTCAACTGCATGAAGTTCGACAAGGCTAAGTGCCGGGTCCTCCACCTGGGGCACACTAACCCCAAGCAGAGCTACAGGCTGGGAGATGAGTGCTTGGAGAGCTGCCAGGCAGAGAAGGACCTGGGAGTGATGGTTGATAGTCGGCTGAATATGAGACAGCAGTGTGCTCAGGTGGCCATGAAGGCCAACAGCATCCTAGCCTGTATAAGACACAGTGTGACCAGCAGGGCTAGGGAGGTGATCGTCCCCCTGTACTCGGCTCTGGTGAGGCCACACCTCGAATACTGTGTTCAGTTTTGGGCCCCTTGCTACAAGAAGGACATCGAGGTGCTTGAGCGAGTCCAGAGAAGAGCGACGAAGCTGGTGAGGGGCCTGGAGAACAAGTCCTACGAGGAGCGGCTGAGGGAGCTGGCATTGTTCAGCCTGGAGAAAAGGAGGCTCAGGGGTGACCTTATCGCTCTCTACAGGTACCTCAAGGGAGGCTGTAGCGAGGTGGGGGTTGGTCTGTTCTCCCACGTGCCTGGTGACAGGACGAGGGGGAATGGGCTTAAGTTGCGCCAGGGGAATTTTAGGTTGGATCTTAGGAAGAACTTATTTACCGAAAGGGTTGTTAGACATTGGAACGCGCTGCCCAGGGAAGTGGTGGAGTCACCATCCCTGGAGGTCTTTAAAAGAC